>JASWHV010000006.1:94039377-95239377 GCA_030760725.1 Neostapfia colusana
GCAAAGTTTTAAATGCTGTTATGATAAATGGAAATTGCATGAAAACCATGTTTGAAGTAGCGATAGAGCAAACTAAAGTTATTTTCCACCTTGGGACAAGTAACATTGGAATGAAGCGTTTCTTGTTTGATTGTGGAGTTCCAATGTTGCTGGGCGCAAGGTCACTACTATTATGGCTAAAATCTGAAAGTTAAGGATGAACTCGTAGGTGAGTCTTTTTGCAAATGACATGTTTAATTCTTAGGTTACTTTCATGTAGAGTTGCATGTCTTAGGAGAGACGGTTAAGTCTTGCTGAGCCTTTGTGCTCACTCTTGCTATATGAGTGGTTTTGTAGGTTAACACGACGCCATAAAGAAGGTTGTCCAGTGAGACTCGGGAATTTCCGGGCCATGTATCACATGGGGAACCTAGCCGCTGCCATGTCTTCGTGTTGCTAGCGAGAGGAGTCCGCGGGTTGGACCTCTTCTCGGTTGCTCACTAGTTATTCAACGTGAGCTATTTATCGACTTCCGCTGTAGCTATTTTATGTAAAATTATTTACAAAGAACAATTGTAAGCTTCCGCTTTGATTTATGTAATACAGTTTTCCTTATGTGTGTGCTGTTGGGTGCCGCATATCACGACACCACCCAATGCGATTCCTGGGCGAGGTGCCCCATCCTCGTGAACGGGATTCCGGGCTCTCTCAGGTGTGAGGCGGACTAGTCCGGACTTTCGGTAACGGTTGGCTTCGGGACTTCTATAAAAGGAGATGCCCCGATGTCATTTAAAATAACCTAGAACCCTAGCGCCGCCACAGTGATCCAAGAGCCCCCCTAAGCCTTCTCTCTTGCCTACTCACCCTCTAGAGCCAATTCTTAAGTGAATTTGGGTGTGTGAGAAGAGGAGAAGGAAGAACTTCGCGTTTAGGCTCTTGGAGTGATCTCATGCACTTGGTGTGATCTGTGGCTTGTGAGATCTGTAAAGTTTGTGGAAGTGATCAAGTTTGCTTAGGGTTTATTTTAATTATTTCGCTATACATCGTCACACTCTTGCAATTCATTCCAATATTCTGTCACACTTGTCGTATAGAAGTGCTAGTTGTCTCATCCACATTTTGTTAAACTAAAATTTGGAGGAAAACCCTTAAAAATCAAGTTTTAGATCTTTTCAGCAGTTTGACCAGACTAGTCCGCCTCCAAGACAGACTAGTCTGGCCTTTTAGGCCTTTCCAGCAGGTTGATCGGACTAGTCCGCCCCTGAGCCAGACTAGTTCGGCTCCTGAGTTCCAATCTCGTTTAATTAAGTTATTTCAGGTATTTTAGCCTATTCACCTCCCCTCTAGGCAATTTAAACAGCGACCTTGCCTTTTACCTCTTGCAGGTTACCCACCCGCTGCGCCACGTACGACTTCGGCGTTTCCATGCCACCTATTGTTCCTTACGTGGCATCAACATCCCTAACGCCACCTGCTTCGCCACGCACGGCCCCAGCGTCCCTGACGCCACTTGCTGCGCCACGTGCAGCCCCGGCGTCCCTGACGCCACTTATTGCGCCACGCGCGGCACCAGCATCCCTGATGCCACCAGCTGTGCCACGCGCGTCCTCGGCGCCCCCGACGTCGCCTGCTGCGCCACGCGCGACTCCGGTGTCCCTGACGACGCCTGTTCCGCCAAGCGCGGCCTCGGCGTCCCCAACGCCAGCAGTCGTGCCGTGCGCGGCCTCGGCGTCCCCGACGTCGACTACTGCACCACGCGCGGCTCCTATGCCGCGGTACGCCGACCCCGCTCTTGTCTATCAGTGACGAGCACGGGTTGGTGCACCAGCCACTTCCCGCCCCGAGCCTCCGGTGTACCACCCTCCGCTGCTCCACCGGGACCCCGTCATGTTCACCTGATGGTGACCCGACGGGCCGCTTGTCACACCCGGTTTTTCCAAAGAACAACCAAGTGAATATCACATGTATGCCAGGATCATTTTCTCATACATGTGATGACAAATAGTGAAGCATCATTTATTACAAGCCAGGTGTCGAATATAAATAAGTCTTACATAGCAAATGTCTCGATGGACAATAATAAGTTCATCACAAGTAAATAAACTAGCAGCGGAATATTATTCTTGAGGGCTCCGTCACAGGCGTTGCCCGGGGGTCTCCATGAACCTAGAAACCTTCTTCGGGTCCAAAGTCTTGGTCGTTATACACCACCTCATTATCTTGACCTGAGCAGCAATATAAACCAACAAAATATGCACGGTTGAGTACCGATGGTACTCAGCAAGTGTGGGAAAGTTATGTCATGCATGGCTAGAACAAGGGGAGGTTGAACACATGGTTAAAGCACTACGCAATTAATACCTACCACCTTAGCTTATTAAGCACCTACATTACTACACAGGTGAAAGGGTCCCAATCTCCCATCCCATCATCATAACCAAATAACCATAACATCATTTTTAATGTTAAGCTCCCCGCTTAACATCCACAACTTCCAAAAACCATCACTCCTCTAATCATGAATAAGTCTAAGCCGCTCTTGACCGTGAGCACGGCTGTCATGACAGTTTTTGACTCTGCAGAGTTTGTACCACTGTACCCACATGTAGTGATTTCATCCCCCGTTGCCGGGTGGACTAAAAGAACCTCCATTATGCTAGTGGCTATGAACCACATTCACACTTCCCAGGTGTGTAGCCAGGAGATCACTACGAAGCCTTTACAAAGGGATTCCCGACGAGCGTGGGCCCACTGAGGTTTCACTCCTAACAGCATACAAGAGGCTCCAACCCCGCTGCAGTGGCCCCCTCTTGAGCCTTGCGGTTCATATGGTAGTCCAGCTGACACCTACTTCCCGCACCATCCAACACACCCATACTACGCCGGGGATACACCTAATTAATTGGCCAAGCTGCCCCATCTCAGCATGTGGTTGGCACGGTAAAGCCAGGTTACATGCTCCATGAACCGGTCCTTAGGATCCAGGCAAGTACTAAACACAAACCCGAGTCTCGTGCACCCAGCACACAACCAAAACATCAAACTTGCCTTGATCCCTACCTCTACATAACTCACAATATCTCATTCAAGAGTATGGTAAAATAAACTGATGATCTCATATCCCAAATATCCCATTCTAAGCATGGCTAAGCATATGCATAATAATAAGTGACATGATAAGATAAATTCCAACCCAAGCTACAAGGAAACAAGGTAATGCAATTCTAGGGAAACTTCCTAGCATGGGTTTCATATTTCAATTGACAATGCAAATAACTCTAGCTACATATCCTAACATAGGATCAAAGTGGTCAAGGACACTTGCCTCCTTCCTGCTGCTCTTGAAATGGGTAGTCCTGATCTTGGAAAGGGATAACTTGCTCTTGAGCAGGTTCTACATCATACCATCACACATAGCAAAAGAAAAACAACAATCCATAAGACATAGTTCACACTTCCACTTCATACAAACCACACATTCATATTTATGAAAGTTATTCACTATTATATGTGTTGTGGCTACTCTATGTGTGTTAATCTGTGGCTTGCATGCACTTCTAAACATGTATATATGATTTCTAACTTTTGTATTCAGATTTCTGTTTGCACACTATATATGAATTTCCAATTTGAACAAATTCTTTATATTTAATTAATACACTTCTTAGCTACCAAGTTTGAATGAAAAGTAATTTCCTACTCCTAATAGATTTTCAGATCTTCTACCAAATCCTAAACTGAAGTTTTTGGATTTGGAGACTTCATTTATCATTTTCTAATTATGCATACCTATTTTTCTATATTTTTCAGATTTATTTTCTATGCCTAAAAGTGGTTTTAATATTAGATAGTAGGACATATAATCTAAACAGAATAGGTTTTGATCTAAAATAGTAAATAATATATTTTTGAGCTTCTCCTCTAATGTGAACTAATTTAAATTTATTTTATTAGTTTTTAGAATTATTTCCTAGTCTAAAAATGTGTTTCTAGAACTAATAAATATGAACAATTTTTAGGCAGATTCTATTTCAGCCTAAAACCTATTTTTAACTCATTCTAAAGTTTTCCAAGTGCTAGGAGAGTTTAAATTTGAATTTGCACATGTGTTTTCCTTACCTTTTAAATTTAAATCCTAGTCACATATTCAAATTTCTGAATTTAATATCACATAAGGTCAAAAAGGTAAATCCACCCTGCTGCAGGGTCTAATTTACTATTTCATAAATTTTCAGGGGTCTATCTACACATAACAGAGGGGTTTTCCTAATTTTTATTAAGTCCAGGGGCTAAAACTGATTTTTAAATGAATTTACATGATTTTCTGAAGTTTCAGGGGCTAGATCAGAAGTTTCCGAGGCTAGCTCTTATTTCCCGAGAACCCCAGGGGGTAGCACGTAAGATTTCCAGTCTTTATAACGCGGGGCTGACGTGGACCGTCCGATTTTAAACCGACGGCTGAGATTATAACGTCGAACCAGTACGCGGGGATTTAAACTCTACCGTGGCTAGCTCTTATTTCCGAGAACCCCAGGGGGTAACACGTAAGATTTCCAGTCTTTATAACGCGGGGCTGACGTGGACCGTCCGATTTTAAACCGACGGCTGAGATTATAACGTCGAACCAGTACGCGGGGATTTATACTCTACCGTGCGATTTAAAATAAACGGCGCACAAGCGGCCACGTCGCTCTGATCGAGCGCGGACGGCGCTGCCGGCGGCGCACGGCGGCGGAAAGCGGCGATCTCGCCGGAGACTTTCGGATCTTCGAGAATTCTTCCTAGAATTGTGATCTTATGGCATAGATCGGTAGAGGGGAGGTCAGGGATCTCATCTCGGGGGTTTTCTTGAGCCCGGAGGTCCTGGAAGGTGATCGGCGACGAGGTCCGAGGTGAATTCACGGCGAGGCTCGTCGGCGCTGTGTTTACACCGCAAGTCACCGAGTTTTCTGCACCTGCAAGGTTCCCCGGAGGCGGTGGATCAAGACCAGCGAGTTAGATCGGAATTTCCGAGCGTAGATCGGCCAGAATTCGCCGGAAAAGGCTCGGGTTCTCACCGGAGGAAAAACAGCAGATCGCGTGGAAAAACAGAACGAGGCCGGGGTTTTTATAGACGGGGGATGGCGGCGGGGTGGTTTATATCGAGTTTGCGTCGCCCTCGAGCGAAATTCGGCTGAGATTCGCAAAAATCCAGATCGGTTTGGATTCGGGGTGAGAGAGTCCGGCGCTGGCGCGAGGTAGAAGAAGAGCTGGCAGGCCCCCCTGTCAGTGGGTGGAAAGGGCGCGTGCGGCTATGGGCTGGCGCGGGTGCTGGGTGGGTCGGCTGGTGGGTTTCGGCCCACTGGCCGGTTTTTTTCTGTTTTCCTTTTTCTTTTTCTATTTCTTTTCTGTTTTGAGTGTAATTTGAATTCCAGTTTGAATTCAAATTTTTGCAAAACATGCAACACGTCCAAAAAAAAATTTTAAATTCCCCTCTTAACATGATTTAGGTTCTTAACAAGATTTTTGGGGTGTTACAGCTCTACCCCCCTTAAAAGAAACCTCGTCCTCGAGATTGGTGGTTCTAAGAAAACAATTCCGGAAATTGTGCCTTGAGCTCATCTTCCCGCTCCCAGGTGGCTTCCTCTTCTGAGTGATGCTTCCACTGCACCTTGCACATCCGGATTCTTTTGTTTCTGGTGAGGCGTTTCATTGTCTCCAAAATCTTGTATGGTTGCTCGGCATAAGACAAATCCTCATCTACGTCCACTTCATTCATGGGTAACACCTCTTCAGGCGTCCTCAGTCATTTCTTGAGTTGTGACACATGGAATACATCGTGCACATCCGATAGACGAGCCGGTAATTCTAGTTGATACGCCACTTCGCCTTTCCTCTCCAAAACTTGAAAGGGTCCGATGTATCGAGGTGACAACTTCCCTTTCACCTTGAACCAACGAAGTCCTATGATAGGGGACACCTTGAGATAGACATAGTCTCCCACGTTGAAAACGAGCTCTCTTCTTCGTACATCGGCATAGCTCTTTTGGCGTGTCTGTGCTATCCTCAAGTTATTGCGAATTTCCCTCACCTTCGCCTAGGCTTCTTGTAGTACTTCTGGACCAAACACTTTACTTTCCCCTGTTTGGTTCCAAAATAGGGGAGTTCTGCACTTCCTCCTGTACAAAGCTTCAAACGGTGACATCTTCATACTAGCTTGATAGCTGTTGTTATAGGAAAACTCCGCATACTGTAAGTTCTTGTCCCAACTCCTATTGTTTTTGAGTGCACATGCCCTCAGCATATCTTCAAGGATCTCATTGGTTCTCTCCGTCTGCCCGTCAGTTTGGGGATGATAGGCAGAACTAAAGTTCAGATGGGTTCCCATGGTTTCGTACAACTTCTGCCAGAACCTTGAGGTGAACTGTGTCTCTCGATCTGACACAATCTTCTTTGGCACTCCATGGTAACACACGATCCTTGACATGTACAACTCTGCCAATTTGGATCCGCTGTAGCTTTCTTTCACGGGGATGAAATGAGCTACCTTAGTTAGCCTATCAATGATGACCCATATCTAATCATACCCTGATTGGGTCCTAGGCAATCCCACGATGAAATCCATGCTGATTTCTTCCCATTTCCATTCAGGCACTTTGAGTGGTTGCAATAATCCCGCGAGTCATTGATGTTCTGCTTTCACCAACTGATATGTGTCACATAGGGCAACATGTTCCACGACATCTCGCTTCATGCCATACCACCAATACCTGCTCTTGAGGTCCTGGTACATTTTCGTACTCCCAGGATGAATGGAATAGTCAGAATCATGAGCCTCCTTCAAAATCAATTCATGGATCTCCTTTACTTCTGGCACACAGATTCTTTTCCCGTGCCACACCGTTCCTTGTTCATCTTCTCTAAAACCAGGAGCTTTATTTTCCTTTATGAGTTGTCTGATCTCTTGTATCTTCTCGTCATTCTTTTGACCCTCGCGTATGTCTCGCTCGAGTGTGGAGTCCACTTCCATGGCGATGGCTTCACCGCTATTTACCAGGCATAGATTAAGCCTTATAACCTCGTCCTTCAATTCTGCAGGCATGTCCTTCAAGCTCAACTTATTGACCTGCACTTTCCGACTTAAAGCATCGGCCACGACGTTTGCCTTCCCAGGATGATAGTTGATACCCACATCAAAGTCATTGATTAGCTCTAACCATCTCCTTTGTCTGAGGTTGAGATCTGGTTGTGTGAAAATGTACTTCAAACTCTTATGATCCGTATATATCTCTGTCCTCTTCCCCATCAAATAGTGTCGCCAAATTTTCAACGCGTGTACCACTACGGCTAGTTCTAAGTAATGTTTAGGATAGTTTTTCTCGTGCTTTGGGAGTTGTCGGGATGCATAAGCCACAACATGCCCTTCTTGCATGAGAACACATCCCAACCCGTTTCCAGAGGCATCGCAGTACACCGTAAAGTTCTTCTGTATATCTGGCATAACGAGCACTGGGGCTGTTGTCAATCTCTCCTTTAACTCTTGAAAACTTGTTTCGCACTGCGGCGTCCATGTGAATGTGATTCCCTTCTCCAACAGTTTGGTGACAGGTCTCGACATCTTAGAGAATCCTTCTATAAACCGTTGATAGTATCAAGCCAATCCCAAGAAGCTTCGAACTTCCCTGACATTTTTAGGGGTCTTCCACTTCTGTATATCCTCGATTTTGGCAGGATCCACGGAGATTCCTCCCTCCGAGATTATATGTCCTAAGAAGGGAACTTTCTTCAGCCAAAACTCACACTTGCTCAACTTGGCATATAGTTGGTGTTCTCTCAGCCTCTGCAACACCAACCTTAGATATTTCTCATGTTCTTCTTCATCTTTGGAGAAGACGAGAATGTCATCTATGAAAACCACCACAAATTTGTCCAGATATTCCATGAATACCTTGTTCATGAGATACATGAAGTATGCCGGAGCATTAGTTAGCCCGAAAGGCATGACAGTGTATTCATACAGTCCGTACTGAGATACGAAAGTTGTCTTGGGAATATCAGATTGGCTTATCTTGAGTTGGTGGTATCCCGACCTGAGATCAATTTTCTAGAACACACAAGCGCCCCTCAACTGATCAAACAAGTCTTCAATGCGGGGTAATGGGTACTTGTTCTTGATGGTTACCTCATTCAAAGCACGGTAATCCACGCATAACCTTTGGGTTCCGTCCTTCTTGGGCACAAATATGACCGGGGCTCCCCAAGGTGAGGAACTAGGGCGAATATACCCCTTCTCCGTCAATTCTCTCAAATGATCCTTGAGTTCTTCTAGCTGCTTGGAGTCCATCCGATAAGGTCTATTGTATATCGGGGCTGTTCCAGGCACTAGCTCAATTCTAAAATTCCACTTCACGATCGGGAGGCATACCTGGAAACTCCTCCGGAAAAACATCTGGGTATTCCCGGATAATCCTGATCTCCTCCACTTTCACCTCAACTTGATTTAATTTAATGTCCCTCCTAGGCTCTTGTATTGTTATAAACTTTACTCTTGTGCCACTAGGGTGAGTTAGTTCCACCGTTCTGGTCGAACAATGGATGATTCCCTTATGTTTGGTCAACCAATCCATACCCAAAATAATATCTATCCCTTGTGAATCTATCACTATGAGGTTAGCAGTAAATACTACCCTATTAATGTCTAGGTTCACTTTAGGACACACTTGTCTTGTCCTTATTTCTCCACCTGGAGAGTTTACGGCTAGCATATGGTTCATTTGTGTTGTTGCTAGGTCATGCTTCTTAACAAACTCTTGAGCAATGAATGAGTGGGTAGCACCAGAATCAAACAGCAGGGTTGCAATGTGTAAATTGGCAGGAAACTTACCAACTACCACGTCGGGTGCCTCTTGTGCTTCCTCCATAGTGACGTGGTTCACCCGTCCTCTCATTACATTCTGCTGTTGTGGCTGCGTGGGCTTCTTCTTTGGGCATTTATGGGCGTAGTGCCCCACTTCTCCGCAGCTAAAACATTGCACCCCAACCTTAGGTGCCTGACCTTTGCTGTCTTGGGGTTGGTTTGGGGGTCCTTGTACTGCTGGTCGAGGTGGATATGCGGGGCGAGGCTGCTGTACGAACTGACGTTGTGGCTGTATTGGTGCTGCCGGAGGCCTGTAGTTCGGGTTGTACCCTCTTGCTGCTGAGTAGGGTACCGCAGCACGGTTCGTCTGCCCTGCAGGTTGCTGCATCAGACGTGGGCGGGTGTTGCTCCCTGAGGCTTGGTGTGACCAGCTGGCCTTCCTCTTATTCTCATTTTCCAAGGCCTTCAGCTTCCTTTCTACCACAAACACTCTGTCCACCATCTTTTGGAAACTCTCATACTCATTTAAGGACATTGCACACTGCATTTCTGCAGTAAGTCCCTCCACGAAACAATCTTGTTTCCGCTCATCAGTCTCTATGTCCCGTGGGGCATAACGGGATAGTTGAGTAAATTTAGTGAGGTATTCCCTCACCGTCATGTTTCCCTGCTGCAGTCCCAAGAACTCCTTCCTCTTGTTTTTGAGTTCACCTCTTGGAATGTAATGGTTGAGGAAGCTACGCTTGAACTCTTCCCAAGTGATGTTCTCAGGGTCATGATGGGAAGCCACGTAGGCGGTCCACCAATCAGCAGCAAGTCCATGCAATTGATGAGAGGCAAACAGCACCCTCTCATACCCTTGGCACTGGATGATCCTCATCTTGCTTTCAATGGTCTTTAGCCAATCATCTGCCTCCAGAGGTTCAGCAGCACTTGCAAACTTTGGAGGTTGAGTTCCTAGAAACTCACTCAACCTTGGTTGGCGTGGTGCAGCTTGTGGAGGTGAAACTTGATGCAAGTTGGCCACCACTTGAGTCAAGTTCTGGATGAGCTGATTTTGATTCTCCAGCATTTGGTGGAGGGGATCAACTTCTTCACGGCGACCACCCCGGTCCTGGCCTCCAGAAAGATGAGGGTTGCATGCCTCATCGTTGTTGTTGGCGGGGTTGGCAGCACGTCCTTTTCCTCTTCCGGCCATCTGGCATGATCAACCAATGTTAATTTAAAAGCATTTAGTATCATCTTACTACTTTCATTTGTTTGTACTTTGAAGTGTTGAGGCTTTGTTATACTTTTCTGAGGCTTCATATCTCACACAAAAATAAATACAATATTATTTCATGTGGGTTCACACACCAAAGCAAAACAATCTAAAGACGAGGCTGTGGACAATTGCTCATGGCTTCCACAACTCACGTCACACACCAAGCATTAACACACCATTAACTTAACGTAACGACTCGACTATTCGACATCTTGCTAACTAAGGGAAGGACTCTACACTATTCGTTTTCTTGAGCTGGCTCCTCGGGATCTTCCTCATCATTTCGGCTGCCTTCTGACTCTGCTTTGGGTGGGGAGGCTGCTGGTGGAGAGGTGCGACGACGCCTGATCGCTCGGCGATCCGGGGAGTCCGGAGTCCATGTATCATTCACGGTGACACACAGTTCATTCCCATCTCCTCTTTCTCTCGCCCTTAAGCAGGCTCGCAGCAACACCTCCGTTTCCTTCAGGGTGTCCCGGACATCCTGAAGCTCTAGTTGACACTCCTGCAGTCGAGTGCTGAGCATAGCAGCATCCTCCAAGCACAAGTCCATGTGCTCATGGGAAGTTCCTTGCTGCACCGACGGGTACTTGTACTCCGTGGTACAACTCTCACGCTGGAGGACATACATGTACTCAGTCCTGTCCAGGTGGCGACGATAGATGTGACTCTGGCAAGTGATGGCCTCCCAGGTGACATCTTTCTCCGCATCGACCTGTGTTGCTCTACAAGCTGGAGAGCGGTGGATCTTAAGCAGCCGATTTTCGTATATAATCCTCATTTCTGAACTCCATTCTTCCCTCTTCTCTCGAATGGTCCTGGTGGAGTTATAGTGGACGATTAGCTTGCCCGTATTGCCGGCGGCTTCGAGCATACGCCGAAGACGGCGCAACAAGCCTCCTACTGCCAATCCGTAGGAAAGGTACGTCACCGGACGACTCTCCTCTCTTTCGGCAAGGGCAACTACGGGAACTCTCCCTCCTGTGGACTTGCGAGCGGTGCGAATCATGCGAACCATCTAAAACAAAAAGCATTTAAACTTAGGTTAGATAAACTTTTAAACAAAAATCCTATTTTGAATGAAAATTGGGGTAAGATGAAGAAAGTGACTCATTAAATAACACTTTTAAACACACACCTTGTAAAAATAGTTTTTACGAAAATAAGGCCCTTAGATACGTCCATTTCTACCTAGGTCCACGTTCCTACGGGCAACCTTGGCTCTGATACCACTTCTGTCACACCCGGTTTTTCCGAAGAACAACCAAGTGAATATCACATGTATGCCAGGATCATTTTCTCATACATGTGATGACAAATAGTGAAGCATCATTTATTACAAGCCAGGTGTCGAATATAAATAAGTCTTACATAGCAAATGTCTCGATGGACAATAATAAGTTCATCACAAGTAAATAAACTAGCAGCGGAATATTATTCTTGAGGGCTCCGTCACAGGCGTTGCCCGGGGGTCTCCATGAACCTAGAAACCTTCTTCGGATCCAAAGTATTGGTCGTTATACACCACCTCATTATCTTGACCTGAGCAGCAATATAAACCAACAAAATATGCACGGTTGAGTACCGATGGTACTCAGCTAGTGTGGGAAAGTTATGTCATGCATGGCTAGAACAAGGGGAGGTTGAACACATGGTTAAAGCACTACGCAATTAATACCTACCACCTTAGCTTATTAAGCACCTACATTACTACACAGGTGAAATGGTCCCAATCTCCCATCCCATCATCATAACCAAATAACCATAACATCATTTTCAATGTTAAGCTCCCCGCTTAACATCCACAACTTCCAAAAACCATCACTCCTCTAATCATGAATAAGTCCAAGCCGCTCTTGACCGTGAGCACGGCTGTCATAACAGTTTTTGGCTCTGCAGAGTTTGTACCACTGTACCCACATGTAGTGATTTCATCCCCCGTTGCCGGGTGGACTAAAAGAACCTCCATTATGCTAGTGGCTGCGAACCACATTCACACTTCCCAGGTGTGTAGCCAGGAGATCACTACTAAGCCTTTACAAAGGGATTCCCGACGAGCGTGGGCCCACTGAGGTTTCACCCCTAACAGCATACAAGAGGCTCCAACCCCGCTGCAGTGGCCCCCTCTTGAGCCTTGCGGTTCATATGGTAGTCCAGCTGACACCTACTCCCCGCACCATCCAACACACCCATACTACGCCGGGGATACACCTAATTAATTGGCCAAGCTGCCCCATCTCAGCATGTGGTTGGCACGGTAAAGCCAGGTTACATGCTCCATGAACCGGTCCTTAGGATCCAGGCAAGTACTAAACACAAACCTGAGTCTCGTGCACCCAGCACACAACCAAAACATCCAACTTGCCTTGATCCCTACCTCTACATAACTCACAATATCTCATTCAAGAGTATGGTAAAATAAACTGATGATCTCATATCCCAAATATCCCATTCTAAGCATGGCTAAGCATATGCATAATAATAAGTGACATGATAAGATAAATCCCAACCCAAGCTACAAGGAAACAAGGTAATGCAATTCTAGGGAAACTTCCTAGCATGGGTTTCATATTTCAATTGACAATGCAAATAACTCTAGCTACACATCCTAACATAGGATTAAAGTTGTCAAGGACACTTGCCTCCTTTCTGCTGCTCTTGAAATGGGTAGTCCTGATCTTGGAAAGGGATAACTTGCTCTTGAGCAGGTTCTACATCATACCATCACACATAGCAAAAGAAAAACAACAATCCATAAGACATAGTTCACACTTCCACTTCATACAAACCACAACTTCATATTTATGAAAGTCATTCACCATTATATGTGTTGTGGCTACTCTATGTGTGTTGATCTGTGGCTTGCATGCACTTCTAAACATGTATATATGATTTCTAACTTTTGTATTCAGATTTCTGTTTGCACACTATATATGAATTTCCAATTTGAACAAATTCTTTATATTTAATTAATACACTTCTTAGCTACCAAGTTTGAATGAAAGGTAATTTCCTACTCCTAATAGGTTTTCAGATCTTCTACCAAATCCTAAACTGAAGTTTTTGGATTTGGAGACTTCATTTATCATTTTCTAATTATGCATACCTATTTTTCTATATTTTTCAGATTTATTTTCTATGCCTAAAAGTGGGTTTTAATATTAGATAGTAGGACATATAATCTAAACAGAATAGGTTTTGATCTAAAATAGTAAATAATATATTTTTGAGCTTCTCCTCTAATGTGAACTAATTTAAATTTATTTTATTAGTTTTTAGAATTATTTCCTAGTCTAAAAATGTGTTTCTAGAACTAATAAATATGAACAATTTTTAGGCAGATTCCATTTCAGCCTAAAACCTATTTTTAACTCATTCTAAAGTTTTCCAAGTGCTAGGAGAGTTTAAATTTGAATTTGCACATGTGTTTTCCTTGCCTTTTAAATTTAAATCCTAGTCACATATTCAAATTTCTGAATTTAATATCACATAAGGTCAAAAAGGTAAATCCACCCTGCTGCAGGGTCTAATTTACTATTTCATAAATTTTCAGGGGTCTATCTACACATAGCAGAGGGGTTTTGCTAATTTTTATTAAGTCCAGGGGCTAAAACTGATTTTTAAATGAATTTACATGATTTTCTGGAGTTCCAGGGGCTAGATCAGAAGTTTCCGGGGCTAGCTCTTATTTCCCGAGAACCCCAGGGGGTAGCATGTAAGATTTCCAGTCTTTATAACGCGGGGCTGACGTGGACCGTCCGATTTTAAACCGACGGCTGAGATTATAACGTCGAACCGGTACGCGGGGATTTAAACTCTACCGTGCGATTTAAAATAAACGGCGCACAAGCGGCCACGTCGCTCTGATCGAGCGCGGGCGGCGCTGCCGTCGGCGCACGGCGGCGTAAAGCGGCGATCTCGCCGGAGACTTTCGGATCTTTGAGGATTCTTCCTAGAACTGTGATCTTATGGCATAGATCGGTAGAGGGGAGGTCGGGGATCTCACCTCGGGGGTTCTCTTGAGCCTGGAGGTCCTGGAAGGTGATCGGCGACGAGGCCCGAGGTGAATTCACGGCGAGGCTCGTCGGCGCTGTGTTTACACCGCAAGTCACCGAGTCTTCTGCACCTGCAAGGTTCCCCGGAGGCGGTGGATCAAGACCAGCGAGTTAGATCGGAATTTCCGAGCGTAGATCGGCCAAAATTCGCCGGAAAAGGCTCGGGTTCTCACCGGAGGAAAAACAGCAGATCGCGTGGAAAAACAGAACGAGGCCGGGGTTTTTATAGACGGGGGATGGCGGCGGGGTGGTTTAGATCGAGTTTGCGTCGCCCCCGAGCGAAATTCGGCTGAGATTCGCAGAAATCCGGATCAGTTTGGATTCAGGGTGAGAGAGTCCGGCGCTGGCGCGAGGTAGAAGAAGAGCTAGCGGGCCCCGCCTGTCAGTGGGTGGAAAGGGCGCGCGCGGCTGCGGGCTGGCGCGGGTGCTGGGTGGGCCAGCTGGTGGGTTTCGGCCCACTGGCCGGTTTTTTTCTGTTTTCCTTTTTCTTTTTCTATTTCTTTTCTGTTTTGAGTTTAATTTGAATTCTAGTTTGAATTTGAATTTTTGCAAAACATGCAACACGTCCAAAATTTTTTTTAATTCCCCTCTTAACATGATTTAGGTTCTTAACAAGATTTTTGGGGTGTTACACCGCTGGGGTTCTCCAGCCGGTGGAGCATTTCTTCGGGGTCGTCCTCTCGTCGTCGAACTCCGCACCGCCTGCCTCGTCACCCATCTCTCCTATTCCCTCTTCTGTCCGTAGCGCCCTCGCTGATCCTCACTGGCATCGGTCAATGGAAGAAGAGTATGCGGCCCTGCTTGCTAACTGGACCTGGGACCTGGTTCCCCGCCCCGGTCGTGGCAATGTTGTCACGGGCAAGTGGGTGTTCACACATAAGAAGAAGGCGGACGGTACCTTGGAGAGGTACAAGGCTCGGTGAGTACTTCGGGGTTTCATTCAGCGCCCTGGAGTCGACTACGACGAGATCTTCGGCCCGGTGGTGAAGCCAGCGACGGTTCGTACCATTACGTTGCTGGCTCTCTCGCGTTCTTGGCCTGTCCATCAGTTGGACGTCAAGAATGCCTTCCTCCATGGTACACTGACCGAGATGGTGTACTGCAGTGAGTCGGCAGGATTTGTTGATTCAGCTCACCTAGACATGGTCTGTAAGCTGGACAAATCTTTGTACGGACTGAAGCAGGCACCGCAAGCCTGGTATAGCCGGTTCGCCTCCTTCTTGATCTCACAGGGGTTCGTCGAAACTAAGTCAGATACTTCGCTGTTTGTCTATCGACATGGCAGTGACACTGCTTACCTTCTACTATACGTCGATGAGATTGTACTGACAGCGTCTAGTCCAACTCTGCTTTGACGCACCATTTCTTCTCTACAGCAGGAGTTTGCTACGAAGAACCTGGGCCGCCTCCACCACTTCCTGGGTATTGCGGTCGAGGACCGACCAGACGGCTTGTTCCTTCACAAGCGACAGTACTGCCTGGATATCCTCCAGCGAGCGGGCATGTCTGAGTGCAAGCCATGCTCCACTCTAGTGGATACTCAGGCGAAGCTCACCGCTACCGACGGGATACCCGTCTCTGACCCCACTGCTTACAGGAGTCTTGCAGGTGCTCTTCAGTACCTCACCTTCACCAGACCGGATATCTCGTATGCGGTTCAGCAGGTGTGCCTCCACATGCATGACCCGAGGGAGCCGCACCTCACCGCTGTGAAGCGGATTCTTCGGTACCTACGAGGTACCCTCGACTACGGCCTCCTCCTTCGACGTGACGCAACCTCCGAGCTGGTCGTGTACACCGACGCTGACTGGGCAGGCTGCCCGGACACACGACACTCTACTTCTGGGTATGCCGTCTTCTTGGGCGGTAACCTCGTCTCCTGGTCCTCAAAGCGACAGCCCGTGGTGTCGCGCTTGTCGAAGTGTGTGGTCGACACTTCCCCCGGACCTGCTCTGGGCAGCCCACAGAGGTTCTTTTTCGGAGGGGCTAGTCGCTTGCGGAGAGCTTAAGCGTAGGGACGAGTTTGGGAGGAGCTTGACACGGCGAGTTTTACGTGGTTCGGGCCGCCGGAGCGTAAAACCCTACGTCCACGGTGAGCTGAGGTGCTCGCTGTATTGCTTGTTGCTCAGAACCGGAGTCCTGAGCTTGAGGATGAGTTATGCCTAGGGTATGAGTTGATGGAGTGTGAACCCCTGCTAACGTCGCCTACCCGAGCCTTTTATAGTCCAAGGCTCGTGTGGCTTACAAGGGGGGGTCCGGGACCCGACAGGTGGTCCCGAGGAGATTTCCTGCCGACTATCGTATCCGCAGTTATGGCGGTAGTTGTCTCTGGCGGAGGCTTCCGAGTCTTCGTTCTGCCGCCCTGCCCATGACGTATGCTAGTCGTAGTGGTTGATGACAGCGGGGGCGGCAGGAGATGTCTTGTCGCTGTGTTTATTGGCTGGCAGGTTCTGACACTGTGCGCCAGTCTGCGATGCAACTGGGCGCAACGGCACCTGACAGAGGCGTGCTCCGCGTCTCCGCGTCTTGGGAAGGCGCGGGCCTTGAATACCTTGTACTCGCAAGGTATGGTGTGTCTTTACACCTGCTGCCTACCGCGCGGGGCAGGCAGCGCCGTCTTGCTGGCCATGTGGCGGGCCCGGAGCTCTCCTCTGTGGAGAGGGGGAGCTCCGGCTCCGCTGGACACGTGGAGCCTTCGGAGCCTTCTCCTACCCGCGCACTTTCTTGTCTTGAGTACTCCCTGTGCTGGCAGGGTCTTGACGGCTTTGGAGTTCAGCCTCTGAGGAGAGGGTGAAGCCTGGCATCGGAGCTCTGCCCTTGTGAAAGGGGGAGATCCGGCTTCGGAGGTCGCCTCTGAGTAGAGGGTGAGGGCTGGCATCGGAGCTCGGCCCAGCTGTGGGGGCAGAGGTCCGGAAGTCATCGGAGCTCAGGCCCACGAAGGGAGTGAGGTCCGGAGGTCATCGGAGCTCAGGCCAGCGAAGGGCGCGAGGTCCGGCATCAGCACTCGCCTCTGAAAGGAGGGCGAGGGCTGGCCTCGAAGCTCGGCCCAGCTGTGGGGGCGGAGGTCCGGAAGTCATCGGAGCTCAGGCAAGCGAAAGGCGTGAGGTCCGGCATCAGCGCTTGCCTCTGAAAGGAGGGTGAGGGTTGGCCTCGGAGCTCGGCCTAGCTGCGGGGGCGGAGGTCCGGAAGTCATCGGAGCTCAGGCCAGCGAAGGGCGTGAGGTCCGGCATCAGCGCTCGCCTCTGAAAGGAGGGCGAGGGCTGGCCTCGGAGCTCGTCCCAGCTGCGGGGGCGGAGGTCCGGAAGTCATCGGAGCTCAGGCCAGCGAAGGGCGTGAGGTCCGGCATCAGCGCTTGCCTCTGAAAGGAGGGCGAGGGCTGGCCTCGGAGCTCGGCCAGCTGCGGGGGCGGAGGTCCGGAAGTCATCGGAGCTCAGGCCAGTGAAGGGCGTGAGGTCCGGAGGTCATCGGAGCTCAGGCCAATGAAGGGCGTGAGGTCCGGCATCAGCGCTCGCCTCTGAAAGGAGGGCGAGGGCTGGCCTCGGAGCTCGGCCCAGCTGTGGAGGGCGGAGGTCCGGAAGTCATCAGAGCTCAGGCCAGCGAAGGGCGTGAGGTCCGGCATCAGCGCTCGCCTCTGAAAGGAGGGCGAGGGCTGGCCTCGGAGCTCGGCCCAGCTGCGGGGGCGGAGGTCCGGAAGTCATCGGAGCTCAAGCCAGCGAAGGGCGTGAGGTCCGGCATCAGCGCTCGCCTATGAAAATAGGGCGAGGGCTGGCCTCGGAGCTCGGCCCAGCTGTGGGGGCGGAGGTCCAGAAGTCATCGGAGCTCAGGCCAGCGAAGGGCGTGAGGTCCGGAAGTCATCGGAGCTCAGGCCAGCGAAGGGCGTGAGGTCCGGCATCAGCGCTCGCCTCTGAAAGGAGGGCGAGGGCTGGCCTCGGAGCTCGGCCCAGCTGTGGGGGGCGGAGGTCCGGAAGTCATCGGAGCTCAGGCCAGCGAAGGGCGTGAGGTCCGGCATCAGCACTCGCCTCTGAAAGGAGGGCGAGGGCTGGCCTCGGAGCTCGGCCTAGCTGTGGGGTCGGAGGTCTGGAAGTTATCGGAGCTCAGGCCAGTGAAGGGCGTGAGGTCCGGAAGTCATCGGAGCTCAGGCCAGCGAAGGGCGTGAGGTCCGGCATCAGTGCTCGCCTTTGAAAGGAGGGCGAGAGCTGGCCTTGGAGCTCGGCCCAGCTGTGGGGGCGGAGGTCCGGAAGTCATCGGAGCTCAGGCTAGCGAAGGGCGTGAGGTCCGGAAGTCATCCGAGCTCAGGCCAGCGAAGTGCGTGAGGTCCGGCATCAGCGCTCGCCTCTGAAAGGAGGGCGAGGGTTGGCCTCGGAGCTCGGCCCAGCTGTGGGGGCGGAGTCCAGTACTGCTCAGAAGTCCTCCCTTTCATGTCCCTTAGTTTCATTTGGCTTACTGTCTCGGGCCAGAATACGGGGCTTGGATAATCCAGTGCACTTGGTCCCGGAGGTCTGGCCCCCAACCCCAGTCAGGGTGCAACCGTCCGGCCCCCTGGTACTCAGACCGTAGCGCCGGGGGGTAGAGTGCGCATGCTTTGGGTGCAGGACCGGGCAAAGCAAGGCTCCTGACCCCCCGGTCTAGCGTAGGTCTTTTCTTGGAGGAGACCAACTGGCGGTACAGTATCCTTACAAGGGGAGGTCCGAAAGGCCCCCAGGCCTCTGGCAGGTACCCCAAGCACTACCGCCTTCGGCCGGATGGCAAACATCGACTATGCATGAGCGCAGGAAAGAGGAACCGAGTGTACAATGGATGAACACTGTCTAGAGCGTGGGAAGGTGATCATATAAATTAATGCGTAATTTAAATAAACACCTAAGTAAGCATGGTGAACTTACTGGGGTAGCGTCGGAGCGCCATGTCATCACGCAGAGCGGGTCATGCGTGGCTTCGTCATACGCTCAGACACGGGGGGACCCCCATGGCAATCTCAGGGGGAAGCATGGCTTCGGCCCCGCACACCATGTAGAAGGGTGTTCCCGTGACCCGACCCTGGGAAGTCCGGCTGGCCCTCGACATAGAGGAGCCGGTATCCCCCGACGGCTTTGGGTGCACGTCTGCACTGGTTGTGTGGGTCTGCTTGGCGTGGACCTGGCATGCATTGCATCTCCTAACCGGTTTGACGGCGTCCAGGTGGCTCTCGGTCAGTAGGATCCATGTCGGGTGGCTTAACCGACCAGCGTGCGAGACGATGAGCGTTCCCAGCACTCGCCTCCGTGGACTACTGCGAGCTAGTTGCAGCCTTCCTCCTGGGTTATGCACCGCAATAGGATGTCGTGGCGCCACGCCAGTAAAGATACCAGCGCGTAGCACTTAGCCATCCATACAATCCGTTCAGCAAATGCACGTTCATCAGGAAGCTTCCTTTTCGGGCACCACTGTATTTTTCATCTTTTTATGCGCACCTAGCTAGTTCACTTAGTTTTTCCTGCAATCATTTTGTTAGGATATCATATGCTTGTCATCAATTAGCCAAAACCCACAAGGGATTTCTTAGATGCACTTTCAGCATCATTCCAGATCAGTCCTTAGGTCCGTCGACGGAGGCCTGGTGGAGCTGGAACCCGCCGTCTGTCCGTCAACCGTCAGCGTGCGCGTCAGCGACACAGCCGGTTGGCCGGAGCGTCGTCCCCGCCGAAGTCAAGGGTTTGCGGCGGCGACGACGAGACGGTCTACCTCGCGAACCCACTGCTGGGTCGTTGAATGGGGCGCGTCCCCAGCAGGTGGGTTGCGCAGTAGCGCTCTTGCTGCAGCCAGTGCACCCCCGTGGGGAACGCTCAACGCTGCAGAAGATCTCACGCCAGTGCACCCCCGTCCACGATGAGCTGAGGTGCTCGCTGTATTGCTTGTTGCTCAGAACCGGAGTCCTGAGCTTGAGGATGAGTTATGCCTAGGGTATGAGTTGCTGGAGTGCGAACCCCTGCTAACGTCGCCTACCCGAGCCTTTTATAGTCCAAGGCTCGTGTAGCTTACAAGGGGGGGCCGAGACCCGACAGGTGGTCCCGGGGATATTTCCTGCTGACTATCGTATCCGCAGTTATGGCGGTAGTTGTCTCTGGCGGAGGCTTCCGAGTCTTCGTTCTGCCGCCCTACCCATGACGTATGCTAGTCGTAGTGGTTGATGACGGCGGGGGCGGCAGGAGATGTCTTGTCGCTGTGTTTATTGGCTGGCAGGTTCTGACACTGTGCGCCAGTCTGCGATGCAACTGGGCGCAACGGCACCTGACAGAGGCGTGCTCCACGTCTCCGCGTCTTGGGAAGGCGCGGGCCTTGAATACCTTGTACTGGCAAGGTATAGTGTGTCTTTACACCTGTTGCCTACCGCGCGGGGGCAGGCAACGTCGTCCTGCTGGCCACGTGGCGGGCCCGGAGCTCTCCTTTGTGGAGAGGGGGAGCTCTAGGGATGGCAATGGGTCGGGTTCGGGTCGGGTGGAGCAAAAACCCGCCCGAAACAAAAAAGGTTGCGGGTGGAATTTGAGACCCGCACCCGCGGGTGAAAATTCGCACCCGCACCCGTTGGGTTTCGGGCGGGTTTCGGGTGCCCGTCGGGTTTGACTTTTTTATAAACATACTAGAACATTTAATAAAATAAGTCTAAAAAATCATCCATTTTGAATGACAATACAACAAAAAATATTAAGTTACTTATAAAGACTATAAATATAGGTCTTAATAAGTAATATGAAACAATTAAATAATATAACACAATCGAATTTGACTTTAAAATTATAAACATAAATCATTTCGGGTGCCCGTCGGGTACCCGCGGGTGCAAAATAAAACTCGCACCCGCACCCGCGACAGGTCGGGTCGGGTGCGGGTTAGACCCGCGGGTGGAAAATCCCACCCGCACCCGCACCCGTCGGGTGCAAAACCCGTCGGGTACCCGCACCCGCGGGTGTAATTGCCATCCCTAGGGAGCTCCGGCTCCGCTGGACACGTGGAGCCTTCGGAGCTCACCCCCGCGGAGGAGGCGAGGTCCGGTCTTCCGGGCCACGTGGCAGGCCCGGAGCTATCCTTTGGGGAGAGGAGAGCCCCGGTCCTGTCGGACACGTGGCGCCTCCGGAGCTCGCCTCTGCAGAGGGGGCGAGGTCCGACCTCCTAGGCCACGTGGCAGGCTCGGAGCTATCCTCCGTGGAGAGGGGAGCTCCGGGCCCGCTGGACACGTGGCGCCTTCAAACCTCGCCCCTGCAGAGGGAGCGAGGTCCTTAGGAAGTTTCACTCTGTGCGCGGGGGTACCCGGTATTGAGGGTACCGACAGCGCTAGAGTGCTGAGGCGGAGTATCGCGCTGTGGCTAACGGCGTGGCTGAGGCCTCCTGGCTTCAGCAGCTGCTTCAGGAGCTCCACACTCTCGTTGCCAAGAGCACCCTGATCTACTGCGACAACGTCAGTGCCGTGTACCTCTCCACCAACCCGGTCCAGCATCAGCGCACAAAAGCATGTGGAGATCGACCTCCACTTTGTTCGTGAGCGGGTTGCACGTGGCAAGGTTCGAGTACACCATGTCCCGACGACGACGCAATTCGCCGACATCTTCACGAAGGGCCTCCCGTCGTCGCTGTTCTCTGAGTTTCGGTCCAGTCTCAGCATCTGCAGTGGCTAGATGTTGTGACTGGGGGGGGTGTTAGACTCTATAATTGTGTGTGAGGCACAAGGGTATATTAGTCATTAGTGAGGAATTAGTGTTAGGGGTAGTTTAGTATTTTCTCCTCACTTAATCCTTCTATATAATCATCCCTGTACCCTCATTATCATTATCATCTAATACAGCCACCATTACCCCTCTAATTAATTTGATTAGATACAGTGGTTTGTACTGTCTCAAGGTGTTGTACCTACCGTTGATTTGACTTTGAGATTCGTGTATGACCCATGAAGCATGAAAATTTTCACTTGCACGAATCTCAATTTTGACGCTTGTTAGTTCAAAATTAAACTAAACAACGTCAATTATTTCGAAACGGGGGGAGTATCATTTTAACGGCAACCATAGTGCAAAACTGTCGCTCGTAAAGTTAATTCCACATTCTCGTGGTGGAATTCCGAGGTGTATCTCCTGCTTAGATGTCGCAAAATTTGGTTCTTAAAATTTCAGACAAGAAGGGAACATTTGCAGTTTTTTAAAGCAAGGGGAAGAAAGAAGATGAAAGGAAGATGGCATGGAGCCCAGTTGATCTTATCATTTAGAAATGTTTATCCCTAGTTGATGTACTCATGATCGTCATCCGGTGATCCTGAATTCTTAATCGGTCGCTGCTGTCCTTGGTTTAGGAGATGAGTGAAAAACATCTGACCCTCCTTGGGTTCTGGGAAGTACTAATTGTAATTCCCTCGGTAATCTGAACTTTATCCTTTGTTAAGTACGGTGTTCTACGGCCAGTGAAAGTTTGTTCTTCTGCACTGCACTGACGCAGGGCGCTCAGAAGTTAACAGCGTCTGCTCCTGTTGTTTGTTCACTATTCCATTGGCATGCTCTGTTCTGGGTGTTACCTTCCAAATATTTCTGACGGCTCCGCACCTGCAGTGATTCAGAGCAGTTTCTTGTGCAGTGAGAGGAATATAATTGGGATTCACGACAGGTTACACCTTTACCAAAGTCAAACTTGTATCATCATCCCTTAAGCTGTATCAAATCTACTAATGTGGTATTTATTTACACAAAACAATTACTGGTACTGTTGGATTTATCTTCTTGACTTTTATTGTTACAATGATGTTTCATTCTTGACTGAACAGAAATAAAAGACAAATATTTAGAAGTCCCAGACTCCCAGTTCCAACAAAGGGGAAAATCAAGCAGCTGTTTTGCAAGTGAAACATGCTCTGTGACCTTGGTAATCCAACCTTCTGAGACAGATGGCTAATAATTTCCTATAGAAACTCCATCCTATATTTATCCTGCATTGCTCACTACCTGCACCTTGTCACGGATCTGCAAAAACTAACAATAGCAGTCTACTCCAGATAACTCTACAAGTATTGCTTCAAGGTCATGTTCACATTTTTTTAAAATCCACACAAATATTAATATTATCATACAATTCCAACTACATCACTGGTGAACCAGGGAAATAAAAAATGTAAATATTATGTATGATAAAGTTTATTATTGTATTTCCATCCATAGAACGTGAACAACTCATTTGTCTCGATATCTTTTGCATGTATTGCATCTGAAGAGCTCGATGTGTTGTTCCTCAAATTCTTCTCCTTTGTCATAATAAAAGATTTTGTTCTTGTGAAAGTTGATCTTGAGACGGGCTGTTGTTGAAGAACACTTAACAATAGTTTCATGTTTGCACGCGTGTTAAATTTTTTCATGGCATGTTATAGTGCAATTTTTTATGCATTCCATGATATCAGCCCATTACACTGAATATTACAGTAATCGGACAAGAAATTGTGCTCTTGCACATGGACAAATATTTAAATTTAAGGGGTCTGGCAAAGTAGCCACTAGCCACACAACACAAAGCTTCTCCATGGTAATTCACATTGATGAGTACCAAACAATTGCAAAACAGGATGGTGCATTTTATTTTTCATTTAGGTTAAGAAGAATTCATGTTTTTAATTTAGTCTACATTTGGTATTATACTACTGTCGGTACCCTGCAGACCGGGTACCCCGCGTAGAGGGTAAAATACGGCCTGGGCCCGTTTCCCTGCTGAGGCGGGCCCTGGCATAGCCACTTGCCCTTGGCCCTGAGGTCAGCCCTGGGGCTGCTACGTGCACTTGAGTTCCGGAGCCGACACGTGCCCTGGGCTCTGATCTGAGCCTCCCCGCTGAGGTGAGGTCCGGAGCTGCCACGTGTTTCCTGGCTCAGAGCCACCTCCCTGCTGAGGACAGCTCTGGAGCTGATACGTGCCCTGGGCTCCGGTCCGAGCCTCCCCGCTGAGGTGAGGTCCGGGGCTGCCACGTGTCTCTTGGCTCGGAGCCACCTCCCCGCTAAGGACAACTACGGAGCTGACACGTGCCCTGGGCTCTGGTCCGAGCCTCCCCACTGAGGCGAGGTCCGGGGCTGCCATGTGTCTCTTGGCTCAGAGCCACCTCCCTGCTGAGGAAGACTTCGAAGCTGACACGTGCCCTGAGCTCCGACCCGTACCTCTCCGCTGAGGTGAGGTCCAAAGCTGCCACGTGTCCCCTGACTCCAAACCCGTGGATAAGAGCTCCGAAGCCGCCACGTGCCCCCGCGATCCGTCATGCGTCGTGGGTCGACGAAGTCAGGGAGGAAGTGCACTGTCAGGCTTCGCATTACACACGCCTCCGTCCCCTGCCCGTTCACCATTACGGTGACAAGACACGACGACGAGGCGTAACAGCGGTACAGTGCCGCCCAACGGCACGAAGCCGCCTGAGCAGGACGAAAAGACGCGGCGACAAGATGACATCTTCACCATCACCTGACACACGGACAGGGGCGCCCAGCGTGCTAGGCGACGGGACTTAACTCCCCCGTCAACCACTCTACTCAGAGGATGAAGCCCTAGATCATGTATAGGGTTCACATAGCTTTGGCGCCACTTATTGGGCCCCAGGCCTCATTGTAACCACCCCGGCCTTGTACTATAAAAGGACCACGGCGACTATCTGACAAGGGGTTCACATCCTAGATCTCGCAACGCACAAGCACAGGCACACACGTGCAAGCAATAGAACAAACACTCCCGTGGACGTAGTGTATTACGCTCCGGTGGCCCGAACCACGTAAATCTCGATGTTCATCAGCTCCCTTGAGCCCAGGCCGCGTAGGGCGCCAAGCCCCCTCCGACCAAAGAACCTCGCGGGCTGCTTCCAAGCAGGTCGGGAGGAGTGTCGCAGCTCACACACTCCGACAACTATTGTTTTCCAAAGTTCAAAGCGCATGTTCACATCACATGCCTAACTTCCCTAAGAAACCGAAAGGAGCGCAATAAAAAACAATAACTGGCAAACTCTTAATACTGCGTGTGAACTCATCATAGGCATCAGAGAAGCGTTGGGATTAATAAAAATGAGCAGGTGTGGTAGAATAAGCCAGGAATCTCTGGGGGAGACATGCAGTAAAGGAGTAATGCTTAGATAAAATATTACCAACTTAACCATGGAAAGGGGTGGCCAAAAGAATAGATTCAAGTGAACAAATGAAACTTTTAGCAAGAATATGTATGCCTTTGAGCATAAGGGACTGTGAAGCATAGCATGTTAAGATAACATTTGCACTGTGCTAATTAAATTAATCAATCACTGGTCACCTAATCATCTTCGAGAACCAAGAATCTATTAATTACAAATTTACAGGCTTAATGAAATTATGTCAAAATAGGCAGTAAATTAGTTGTTTCCTGCTGTACCTAGACAATGTCATAAAACAAATATAACACAAGAGCATGAACAAACATTTTCAGTTAAAATGGTATCACAAGAGGGATCACAAACAGTCTAGGGGACATATTAGGTGTCACATATGGGTGTTATATCCCACGTGAGAAATAAAATAACCACCTCACGATGCGCCTGCTCACGCGCCCCGGCCGTGGTCGCGCCGATCGCCCTCGCCGCCTGGTTCCTGTTCGTCCATAAAAAACTGCCACCTCTTCCCTTCTATTTAAACAACTCAAGGACCCCCTTTGCAACGAGAATCCACCACTCGTGCAGCCTTCCATCGCTGCCAATTACCGCCCGTCGCATGTTACCGTTGCACACTCATCTCCGATCGTTTTCAGACCCGCGCGACACTTTGGTAAGATTTCCCTTGATCTCCTCTTCATTTTTCCCCAAATTTCCTCACTCGTTTGTGTCGATTTCCACCGGTAAGTGCCGCTGCTAATCTCCATCCCGCAACGAATTACTTTGTCTTTTTCCTCTTTGATCACCCCATCAACTTTGGTTCGTCATAGAGAAATTCTGCGACAAGAATTCATTGAGGAAACGTGATCCGAGTGCTACATCAAACAAAATCAACGATCATCGCCGCCCCTCGCCGTCGCCAATATATTTTTGGGTTGTTCCGATCAAAGAACCCGCGCTAGGTGAGTTCCTCGTGTTTCTCTCCTTCGAATTTGGTAAAGAAAATGAGAATTAGTGAATTTTTCCATGTGTTCGTGCTTCTCTATCGAGAAAGTCATCGCTGCCGCCAAGCGACACCATGTGCCTCTGTCGGTCACGGCCAGGACGATGCGTCCCTCTCGGAACCATTAGATTAAGAACCAGTCCCAAAACCAGTTGTCGATCTTCAACGACAAATTCTGACATTTCTGAGCAGCAATAAAAAGGCAAGTGTTACTTGACCATTTTGCTCCTAATCTAGGAAGATTAGTTATAATATTTGTATGATGTCTTTAATATGAAAGCCGGTTTAGGACGTTTCACTAGTTTATTCCTTATCATTCCTTGCAAAACCATGGAGGGATTTACTTAGAATATGTCATTGTCATTTTATGTGCTTAGCCATGCTTAAAACTTATAAAGTGAATGAAACATAGTTGTTACTGTTCTTGTGAAATATATGAGAGACACAAGAGTGTGTCATAGTGATAGGAATATAGACAGGCTGTTGGTTTGGTATGGTGCTTCGTGCACGAGACTTGGGAAAGAGTTAGCGCATGTCTTAGATTCTAATGACTGATTCATGGAACAGTTAACCCGGCTTTACAGTTCCACCATAATACTGAGGTGGGGCAGCTTGGCCAATTAATTAGGAGTTTGCTGGTATAGTATGAGTGTTTGGATGGTGCAGAGAATGAGAGTCATTTTTTGGACTACCATGGGAACTGCAAGGCTCAAGAGGGGGCTTCTGCAGGGGAGGGTTTACTCCTAGGAACTGCAGCGGTGAAACCTCAGTGGGCTTGTACTTGCCGGTAGACCCTTTGTAAAGGCCATGTAGTGATCTCCTAATCGCACACTAAAGGAAGTGTGTAATGTGGCTTGCAACCACAGATATCAGGAAGGTTCTTAGTCCACCTGGCAACAGGGGATGAAATCACTACTTGTGGTTAAAGTGGTACAATCTCTATAGAGAACCAAACTGTCATGACAGTCGTGCTCACGGTCAAGAGCGGCTTGGACTTGTCCATTAGAGAAACATGGATATGGATTGAAAAAGGTTGTTAGGTGCTGTAACCTAACTTTAATAACTTATTTATAAAGATGGTGGGATGAATCACTTAGTAATATAGGTTGCTAATTAAATCTAAGGACTAGGATTAATGCATAGTGCTTAACAGTGTCAGACTTTCCTTGCTATTAACCTTCATATATATCATCTTTTCCTATACTTGTTGAGTACCCTTTGGTATTCAAACTTGCTTTTGTTGGGTGTTATATGCTGAAGACATAAATTTCAATGAAGAATACTTTGATACCGAAGAGTTGTTCTAGCCTGGTGAAACCCCAGGCAACGTTTGTGGACTGGAGCACCATGTTATAGTCTTTCGTTGTCTGTATAAATAGTGTTATAGTATTTTTATTAAGTTTATTGTGACATATGTTGTAATATTATGTTACACGTTAACCCTGGCTTGTAACATATTGATATTTCACTCTTGTCGGCACATGTATGAGTCAACTGATCATGACATATATGTGAGAATATGCTCGTTTGTTCTTTATGGAAAAGCGGGTGTGACAATGGTTCACAAGGTTTAAGTAATAAGGATGGAAGCGTCATGGGAATACACAGAGGGTTTTGGATTTAGATCTCATCATTAGTTTTAAAATTCTACTCCCTCCATTCCTATTTAATTGACGTCCGGAGAACTAAAATTAGTTCTCCCGACGTCAATTAAATAAGAACAGAGGGAGTACAGAACATGACCGAGAACCTTTTACGTACTTGGATAGATCCAATTCATGAATTCCTGCAGGTACAGTGATCTATGATTGCTGGTATTGCATTTACCGAGTGTGACCTGTGTCAGTTAGAAACATTCTGCTGCAAAGAAATTGCGGTGGTTAAACAATGATGCAGCAAGATGAAAAAATACCCTGTCATGAACTGAGTACGTACTGGTTCTATCAGAAGGTAAGTTGTTGAGATTTACCAGATACAGTGAGTTCTGTGTGACACCTGCAAATTGCCATACCGGATAGTTGCAGCCGCTGGACATGAATTTCTTGGTTGCAAGGTGATGTATCCAGAATGCTAGCTTAGCAGCTCCAACTAATTTTTTTTAGACAATGAGCAGCTCCAACTAATGTCAGAAGATACATTTAATTATGGAAATGACTGATTTACCTTATTGACTTCGGTAAAGATGGAACATTCTTCTACTAAAAAAACGCATAAGCTAAAGATAGCCGCAAAAAAGGTAAAGGTCCCATGTAGTCACTACTTGCTTCCGAAGTGCGGTACCTAAAGTGCTTTTAGAAGATACTAGAGAGTAGAGACAGCCATCGAAGTTTCAGGCCTGACATCTACTAGACCGCGAATTGCCGAGGTTGGGGGTGATCTGTCTACCTCACACTCTGTTTAATCCCAACCTGATCATACCTTGCACGGTTTCCATGCTCAAATTTTAGCCAAGACATGACAAGACGAAGTTAAAATTTATGGACCTGTGGTAAAATACTGTCGAATAACCTACATGGTTTTTGAGCTTTGACAAAGATTTGAGAGCTCCACATCCACATCCACAACATGGCAAAGCAAGGGATCTAGCTGAGCAAAAGGTATGAGTAAAAGCCAAGGTTCAAGGATCACATCTTTTTTTTTGTGAGTAAAACTCACATCTTAGCTAATACACCCTTGGGACCCCTATTAGTTCTCCACGTGTTAGTGCCATTGATTAGCTGCCGCAAAGCGGATTTGGAAGGTGTCGAAGCGTCTGCGGTCGACACTTCCCCCGGGCCTGCACAGGGCAGTCCGCGGAGGTTCTTTTTCGGAGGGGCTAGTCCTCTCGGAGGGTCTCGCGTGTTGGACGAAGGAAGAGATGATTGACACGGGGCTTTTACGTGGTTCGGACCGCCAGAGCGTAAAACCCTACATCCACGGGAGTGCTTGGAGCACTGGTTTCCTTGAGTATGAGGATGGGTGGCGAACTGCCGAACCCTTAACCTAGAGGGAGCTGAACTCACAGGAGTTCGAACCCCCTGTAACGTTGCCTACCCGGGCCTTTTATGATCCAAGGCTCGGGCGGCTTACAAGGTGGGCCCCGGGGCCCGACAGGTGGCCCCGAGGTGATTTCCTACCAGCTACTATGTCTTGGCGCTAGCTTCGAGGTCGTTATCCTGCCACCCTGCCCACGCTGCTGCAGGCTAGGCGTAGTGGTTGATGATGGCAGGTGCGGTAGGGCATGTCTTGTCACAGCATTTATTGGTCTACTGCTCCTGACACTATGCGTCTGTCTTAACTGTGACTGGTCACAGTGCCTCCTGACAGGCGTGCGCCGCGCCTCCGCGCCTTGGGAAGGCGCGGGTCTTGAATGCTTTGTACGGTAAAAGCATGGCACGCCTTTACTCCCGCTGCCTACCGCGCTAGGGCGGGCAGCGCTGCACTTGGCCACGTGGCAGGACCGGAGCTGTCCTCTGAGGAGAGGGAAGCTCCGGCCCTACTGGACACATGGCGCATTCGGAGCTCGCCCCTGCGGAGGGGGCGAGGTCCGGCCTTCTGGGCCACGTGGCAGCCCCGGAGCTATCCTCTGAGAAGAGGGGAGCTCCGACCCTACTGGACATGTGGCGCCTTCGGAGCTCGCCCCTGCGGAGGAGCGAGCTCCTTAGGCTGTTTCATCCTATACGCGAGGTACCCGATATTGAGGGGGAGGCTATCATAATGCATAGTAACTTTTTTGTGCAGTCTCGTAACGCAAACGCATCGGAACACATATATCCAAACCTGTGCTCACCTGCATCAGAAAAGGGCGTTACTATCAAAATATTTTCGAGATGCGAGAAGGCCCTAAAGATCAGCAGCGCACTAGCGCGGGCATGCGTTTATCATCAAGATGTGGACCGCCACCTCACTGGTAGTTCACACAGCACTACTCCATGTTTCTGTTTCAGCACAAACACAGGTCACATCAATCTCTATGCCTGCCGATCTCCAAAAAATAGATAAACATGGCTGCCCTTTTCCAAGTGTGTTTCGAAGGCTTGCTCAACATGACGTTCAGAATCCATGAAAGATGTAGGAGTAGATTACAGTGTGGCGTGCTGATGCAGTTCCTTGGGTCACTTCAGTGTCCCCTAGGCGCAAGATGTACCTAGTGGTTGGCACGATTTTTGTGTTCCCTGATACCCGGAAGTTGTTCTCTTTTAACGCCCACATCACTTATGCCTCTGTGGACACTATTCTATATCAGGAGTGGGTTACTATGTTGGCACGAAGGCCTTTCTGCTGCTTTCAAGAAACTATTAACAAAACAACAAAACGTGCATATGTAAGGCAATCGTATCTAGATTTGCAAGTACAATTTTTTCTTTGCAAGTTTTGAAGGAAAAAAATAAATTGTGTGGTGCTTTGACTGATATGCGTGCTTGTATCACGGGGTCTGTTAAGAGGAAAAGACGGTTTGGGTTGATTCGATTACCTGCTCTGTGTTTATATGATTGAGCCAGTAGCCTTGGATGTTTCTCAAATAATTAAGTTTGGGCTCCTCTATCAAAGGAAATCATAGAGCAGAATCACAGTTGGGCCAGCAGTTTTTCATAAATATTTGTAGTATGAGAAGTGCATATTACATTTCTCTGCAGACGCGCTAGACATTTGTGCGTCTGATGATGTGTCATTCTGCTAGGAATTATGCCTTGGGACGTACGATGACCCTGCTGCAGCATCAGCAACGCGCCGGCGATCCGACGTGCGCCTTGGATTGGAACTCGCGCGGCTTCCTGAAAATTCTGCGCAGCTAGCGTGGTGCAGGGGAAAGGGTGGGAAACCGGATGCACGGTGAGGTCCGAGCAGTGTCAGCCGGCACAGAGCGGAGGAACGCCGAGGCGACGTAGCGACGGGCCGAATCAGAGGAGCCGTCGAGTGTCTACAGGCTTCGTGGCTGAGAATAGTTAGGCTCTCTCCATTCCATATCGTACTCACCCCCTGCTCCTGCTCTCTGTGGTTCTAGCTTTGTACTGTACTGTACGTACATGATGGCTGCTATCGTGCCAATGGACTGCAATCTGACGCACTTGTTACGATCCTCATGGAATGGAACTGACCCTACTGAGATTCTTAACGGTTCTACACATCAAGCGGCTGTTATATGCACCACAACTTGCTTGAACGTTGTAATTCGACATCGCGTCTCCGTCTAGATTCCCAGGACGACCCTGGCCTATAGATTCATTGGGAGGACTCGAGTCAAGTAGCAGTGGAGACAGGGCGCAAAGCAATTGAGTCTGGCCCACCGAAGTTCATGACGTCCAGAAAGCAATTCTTGTCTCTGTTAGGCCCACCTAAGGCCCATCACGTTCAGAAGCAGTTTTTCATCATTTTGTTTCCAATTATTATCACGGGCAATAGAATAGTGCTCGAGTATTTCCATGAACATTTTATACATTCACATGCTATTTTTTCTTAAGATTTAAATGTGCTTAAAGGATAGCAGCCCTACGTCCAGTTACAACCTATATTGTTGTAAAACTAAATTGTGTTATTTTACAATCATATCCTATCCCTAGCCTGAAGAAACAGACTTAGTCTATAACCAAAGACAACATCCTCAAGATCTTTGTTGGGGTATATCTAGACTCTACTCGTACACGAAATCGTAGAACCTTAAAAATCTATTTTTAAATACGTTATGCTCTATGTACGTCAAGAATCCTCTAGAAGAGTTATCCTGCTTTCATGGCATCATCAAATCTTGTTGTTGTGTACAGGAGAAACAACACGAAGAAATTCTATCAAAAAGAACAAATTTGACGACCGAGTTAAGAATGGGCACACTATATATCCAAGACTAGTGATATACTCCCTCCGTTTTGATTTATTTGATGCTGGTTAGTTCATTTTTAAACTAACCAGCGTCAAATAAATCAAAATGGAGGGAGTAACTCTTATGAGATGAGAATCAGTTATGAGTAAGTGACCCTAGCAACTACTAAAATACAAATGCAACGAGTGGAAATAGCTCATAGGCCCCCAAACTGCCCCCGAAGACTTCTCAATACACCATCAATGATCAGTGTATCATTTTTGTTGTCACCAATACATACATGATAAGCGGTACCCTAGATAAAGGCGCTGAATATTGGCTGCGCCAACCAAATTACAAAGGCTCTATTATTGGTTACCATCATTGACGTGATTCCTTTTTGCTTTGGAAGGAACAGAACTTCTGATTATATAATATGATAAGCTCAAAATAAAACAAAAAACATTTAGTCATTTATACAAATGAAAGGACAACGGCATTGATCGATTCTCACATAGCAATGTACTCTCTACGTTTTTTATATTAATTCGTTAGGATAAATTTAATAAAAATGAATTGAAGTTATTTTCGAAATGATATCAGAGCGGAGGGAGCGGTAAAATTGGAAGAGTCGACGTGCACACAACTGTCGCCACGCAGCGTCCGGGTCCGACACATCATCCGTCCACCCAAGCGACCATCTTTGGATCACGCGCGCACTCTAGGACGCGCGCGGAGCCCGGCGAGCGGTGACACGGCGGCGCAGGGGCGAGGCGGGGCGGGGCGCGCCGTGTCAGGTCAGCATGCATGAGGGGGGAAGCGGCCAAGCCGCAAGTGGCGCGGAACCGTGGAGACGGAGGAAGTAAGGAAGCCGTGTCCAAGTGTCGTGCGCCGCATGGTGGCCCCGCCCGGCGCGGCGTGGGGCAGCCGCGACGCTACGACGAGCCCACCAACGGCCGGCGCGCGATCCGAGCTGCCGCTTCGCGACAAGTGGGCGCCGCGCCGGGGGACCGATCGTACGGGCTCGCCCGGCTCGACGACACGATACCAGTCGCGCGGCGCGGGAACAACGACAGAACGGCAACTCGAACCTTCTCCATTAGCCGAACAAACTACGTATCTTACCGAGGCAGATGATAATCGATGCGCTTTCCGCGCGCGTTACCCTGCGCCCTTCTCCTATTAAAAAATGAACAGCATATCATATCGCTCGCGTAGCTTTTTTTTTTAAAAAAAACGCAAATCGACAGAAGACCAACGACGATAATACTGTAACGGCCACTAGCTATGCACAACACCTAACTAACCCGATCCAATGAACCGACCCCCGACCTCCTCGTCGGATGCCCGTAACGGATCAGTGCCCCCACCACATGCGCCCACAGGCACCAGCGAAATCTCTCGACGGTATCTCGACACGCCTTGCTCAACCAATACTCTAGCGACTGTATTACCAACCAATCATCGGAGTACTACTCGCTGGCCTTGGCCTTCCTGCAATATTCTTCCGGATTCTTGCTCTCATACATATCTTAATAATCCCCTCCCGATGCTGCACAAGCACGAACTCAATTTTGTGGGCCGGGAGGCGCTGCTGTTTTCGCATCTTGCGGATCTCGATTTGCGTAAGCTTTGATCGACCCATCACGTTAAACAAAACTAACTAACTATAGAGCCCTACACGGAAATATGTCACTGCTCAAGTAAGCGAAGTGCAGGTAACCAGCAAGTCTGAGACGCCGCGTTAATTAGCTGACCCCCTCCCCCGTCCCCATCAACATCAGCCCTATCTTATGATTTCCACTCGTCCCGCGTTCAATAAAAACTCGGGCTTGAACCAGCTTCTGATGGAGCGGGGAGGCACATGGCAGCATCGCGTCGAACGGAACAAGGGCGCCCCCCGCGCGCGCGCGCGACGTGTCGAGCATCCCCGTCCCGGGATGACGGGGGCAGCGTACGTGGAACGTGTAGGCGTAGCCATCAATCGGCGTCAGTCGCGTCAGTGGTGGCGGTGGCGGATGAGAAACCGCCGTACGTACGTGGGCGTGCGCGTGTACGCCCGCGTACAAGACTACAAGAGCTAGAGAAGGTTCTAAACTGTTCATCGTGGATGGTCATGGGCTCTTATCGCCATCTGTCGTTGCTGTTTCTGGGAGAAAAAATATCATCTTAATGGGCAAATATAAAGAAAACAACACTTACCCTTTTGTGGAATTTAGTTATACAGGGCGTACAATAAACTGGAGTTGTTTCCATTTTTGTGGTTAGATTCACCTACAACTTCAAGAGATAAGGAATCGCCGCTAAGAGACAAGGCAAATGAATCTGCTCAAATTGTTGCACGCAACATTGTCAGAGTGTAATATTACTGCCCAAAGCAACCGGTTCCTAAATATGGTACTTTACTTGTAGCCAGCCACGCTGCAAAATTTACCATAACCGCCGAGGTAACTGTGACCTCACCCCCAGAAGCGTCTATAAGTAGCTGGCCTCACCCCCTCCCACTGAACCCAGCACCATCGTCTCACAGCGCACCCACCGCCTCAGAAAACTCCCAAATTGCAACCCAGTCCAACGTCCAAGGAACCCCCAAATCTGGGAAGCGTTCGGAAATTCGCTGGAGGCTTCCACGGATCGGCCGCCGCCGCCGCCCCCACCGTCTCCGGCGAAGATGGGCCTCTCCAGCATGCCGGCGCCCAAGGACAGCCTGCTGGCGTACGTCCTGTACAACGCGGCGGTGTCGGTCGCCGTCGTGGCGGGCCTGGCGCGCTCGGTGCTGGCGTTTCTGGGCCTCGCCCCCGCGTGGGAGGAGGGCGAGGAGCGGCAGCGGCAGCCCGCGGCCGCGGCGGGGCCCGGCGGCCTCGCGGACCGGTTCCGGAGCAGGTTCCGGCCGTCGCGGTTCGGCCGGCGCCGCGCCGGCGCGGACTGCAGGGTGTGCCTGGCCCCGTTCGAGCCGGAGTCCGTGGTGAACCGGCTCCCCTGCGGCCACCTCTTCCACCGCGCGTGCCTCGAGACCTGGCTCGACTACGACCACGCCACCTGCCCGCTGTGCCGCCACCGCCTCCTCCCCGCCGCCGCCGACGATCCGTCCTCGCCGTCGCCCCTCCTCGCCCGGATTTAAGTGAGGTCTCGGCCGGCGTCAGCGTCACTCGCCCACCCGCTCCGCCACCGGGCCAGATCGGCGTCGTGTGCGCGTAGGAATTCAGAGAGCGTGTTTAGCCATAGCACTGCTCCCAATCAGTAGCGCCTTTCTTCTTCTTTTTCCCAACCATTTCGTGCTTTTTCTCTCTTCTTTTTTCTTCTTTGCTTGTGTCTGCTGCTGTACCGTGTAAATATTCGCGGAGTGCTCCGACAGTGTAGCACTCGCAGTACTGTGTACAGGCTTTTCCGTAAGCGAAGAAACCAGAAGAAAAAAAAAAGATGACGACGGCAACAAAAGCTGGTCTCCTTTTGCTTTTCTACGCTCTTTAAATACCCTCTTCATCTCTCAAAAGCATGTACACCAGTTTACTACTCGTACGAGTAGTTAGTTGATAACTGAAATCCTGCGCTTTTTACCAAAAAAATATCTGGAATTACTTGCTCCTTGATCTGGATTAGTAACCTAGAAGCAGGTTTTTTATCGCAAGTTCTAGTAGCCGTGTCGTTTGAGCTAAGAAATGGTAAGTAAAGGAGAGGGGAATGTTCTAGTGATGGTGACGGTTGATATTTTGGGGAGAGGAGAGGAGAGGAGAGGCGTCCGTAGTGGGAGGGGGCGGCAGCACGCAGCAGCAGACAAGGCGCGTAACGGCGGGGCCCCGCCCAGGCGCCCTGCGTGCACGCGCCGCCGTTCCGGTGCCGGCGCGTGGCCCAGGTCCGGCAAGAGCTGGAAGGAAACGGGCAGGGGGACGAGGCGAAACCAACTTGAATCTCTCATGAAACGCGTGGGAAACGGCCCCCCAGCATTCGTGGGGAAAAAAAACCATTGCCTTCGCCCCAACCGGGCCGACACGGCACGGAGTCGGTCGATCGCGCTAATCTGGGCGGAACACGTCGCCGGTTTCCTGGACTTGGAGATCATCGATGGCGTCACAAACGGCGGTGCGTGATAAGAGCAGCGCTGGTGGTCTCTTCCAGCAGAGGCTTCAGACATGACAGTTACCGTTCGTGGTCGCATCTCTGCTTCAGATAACGCCTTTGTAACAGCTCAAGTCAAGCCTCTTCGCCGTAAGTCCTCGTCTCCATTTGATACTCCACTGCACACTCAAGTGGAGAAAGCACAAATGATGACACGAGTTATCGAAGTGTGTGATTGACACTTCTCACGGACCTACTCTGGCCAGCCTGCGGAGGTTCTTTTTCGGAGGGGCTAGTCGCTTGCGGAGAGCTTAAACGTAAGGGACGAGTGGGGGAAAAGGTTGACACGGCGAGTTCTACGTGGTTCTGGCCGCCGGAGCGTAAAACTTTACGTCCACGGTGAGAAGAGGTGCTCGCTGTATTGTTTATTGCTCAGTACCGGAGTCCTGAGCTTGAGGGTGAGTTATGCCTAGGGTGTGAGTTGCTGGAGTGCGAACCCTTGCTAACGTTGCCTACCTGAGCCTTTTATAGTCCAAGGCTCGTGTGGCTTACAAGGGGGGCCCGGGACCCGACAGGTGGTCCCGGGGAGATTTCCTGCCGACTATCGTATCCGCAGTTATGTCGGTAGTTGTCTCTGCCGAAGGCTTTCGAGTCTTCATTCTGCCGCCCTGCCCATGCCGCATACTAGTCGTAGTGGTTGATGATGGCGGGGGCGGCAGGGGATGTCTTGTCACTGTGTTTATTGGCTGGCAGTTTCTAACACTACGCGCCAGTCTGCGATGCGACTGGACGCAACGACACCTGACAGATGCGTGCTCCGCGTTTCCGCGTGTTGGGAAGGCGCGGGCTTTGAATACCTTGTACGGGCAAGGTATGGTGCGTCTTTAAGCCTGCTGCCTACCGCGCGGGGGCAGGCAGCGTTGTCCCGCTGGACACGTGGCGGGCCCGGAGCTCTCCTCTGAGGAGAGGGAGGTCCGGCCCCGCGGGACACGTGGAGCCTTCGGACCTCTCCCCACGGAGGGGGGAGGTCCGGCTTCTGTCGGCCACGTGGCGGGCCCTGAGCTCTCCTCTGTGGAGGGGGAGGTCCGGTCCCGCGGGACACGTGGCGCCTTCGAAGCTCTCCCCACGGAGGGGGGAGGTCCGGCTGCTGCTGGCCACGTGGCGGGCCCGGAGCTCTCCTCTGAGGAGAGGGAGGCCCGGCCCCGCCGGACACGTGGCGCCTTCGGAGCTCTCCCTGCGGAGAAGGGCGAGATGCTTAGGCATTTTCCCCTGTGCGCGGGGTACCCCATATCGCGGGTACCGACAGTGGCCCCCGGGCCCATCTCGGGAGAGATAGCGAGCCCGAGGTGGGGCCTCCGTCTCTTCTGTTCCGCGCACTTCCTCCAAGTCCCGCATTGACCGCTGCCGGAGCAGGAACAGTCGCGTGATCGTGGGAGCGTGTGCCCACTTGATGGTTGCTTTTACTGCGGCGGTTCCCAAGGCTGCCACTTCTGCATGTTGCGGCGCTTTCTTCGGGAACCGCCGAAGCGCCTTGCCGGCTCGTCTTCTTGGGGGACTGACTCCTTGACCCACCGCTTCAGCTGGGTGGCTTGGGCCCACCTGTCATCGGCGCTCGGTCTTGGAGCCGAAGCGGTTGCCCATGGGGTGTATTCGAAGAGTTTCGAATCGCTTGGAATTGCACCTGGGAAGTTTTAAGAGGGGATCTTACCCGCATTGCGTCTTCCCTTCGCACTTCCCAGCGCTTTTCCTTGGACTCTTGTGAGTTTGTCTTCCTGTCTTTGAGCCCTCCCTCGCCATGGCTTCCAACCCGCCCCCAGAGAAGAAACGCGCTTGATCTCCTCCGGTGGCGGCATCTGTGCCAAGTCAGGGATCCAGGGTGCCTGCACCTCCTTCTTCTGGAGATGGCACTCCATCCGGTGACGACATAAAGAGGTCCCAGGCTGATCATTCCGACGGGGCTCCTCTTAAGCGACAACAGGCCGAAGGTTCCTGGACGTCGCGTCCTCCTTACTCAAGTGGTGGAGTCTCCGGGGAACCTGCTGATGCGTCGAGGGGAGCTTCTGGAGCGTCCCGTGCTCCGTCAGTCCAGGCGACTGCGGAGCGGCCGTTAGTGACGACGACGGGCCCTGGGGATCCTACCCCGGCCCGGAAGTCGGGGTTCAGGGCCCACTGGAGTGTTCGCGCTTCTCGGCCGTCCCCGACTGATGGGGAGTCTGCGCCATTGCGCTCGGAAACCGGGACAGCTGCCACGGCACCCAAGCCAGCGCGAGTTTCTCGTGTTCCGGTACGCCCGGATTCCATGGCAGCGTCATCTCCTCCTGCCGAGACGGCTGCTGCGGCCCCCAAGCCAGCGCAGGTCGGCCCTGTACCAGGCGGCTCGGCTTCTATTTCAGCGTCGACTTCCCCCACTCGTCCCCCTCCGCGGGCTGAGGAACCAGCTGTTAGTGAGAGTTCGGTGGGTCCGGCTGTCGAAGTCCCGGTGCCGGCTTCTCCTGACCGGCGTCTCATCCCGGTCTCTTGTGCATCGCCTTCTCTTGAGGATGATGTGATGGAGGAGGTCGGGGGTGCCGCTCCGGCCTTTGCTGCCCCACTGCCCCTGGCGGATGCCTTCGTGCTCACCCAAGCGAGCTTTCGGCAGGTCTTGGCCGCGCTTGGTCGTGAGCGAGAGGAGCAGGCGGTTGAAAGGGATCACCTCCCCATCTGGGGGAACCTTTTGCGGGAGCGGACCGTGAAGGTCAAGGGCGAGCTCGACTCCAGGCGGGAGTCGCTTGACATCATGGAAGCGCTCCTCGACCGGCAGAAGCGGGCTGTTGACCGCCTGGACTCCGAGACGCGGCGGCTCCACAGGGAGGCCCTCGAGGTGCATGCCCTGGCCGAGGAGAGCCTCTCTGCCGTGGAGGAGATACGGCAGAAGTTGGAGCGCCGTAAGCGCGCCGTTGAGGACCAAGAGCGTTCCACGGCAGCTGAGGCGAAGAGGGTCTCCGCGCGGCTGGCGGCAGGCGAGGACGACCTGCGAGCTCGGGCCAGGGAGCTTGAGGCCCAGAGGGCTGACCTTGCCATGAGGGAGGAGCAGGTCTCCCGGGAACGCCAGGCGATCCTGGATCAGGAGCTGGCTGTTGACTTCCGGGCTTCAGAGCTTGAGCGGCTTGCCCAGTCTCTCTGTCTTCGGGAAAGCTCCTTGGCGGCCAAGGAGAAGGAATCCTCTGAGAGAAGTCGCGACGCCATGGGAGCAGCCCGCCGCGAGGTAGAGGAGCTCTTGGCCTCGCGGTCCTTCGAGGCTCGTGCAGTCTCGAGCTTCGTTGACTAGGCGGGGTCCGCCTTGGTCCCTCTTGGCTTTAGCCCGGTGAAGGTGGTGGCTCCTGCGCTGAAGGTGGCTGAAGTGATCCCCGCACTGGAGTCACTCGGCGCCAAGCTGAGCAAGCTGGACTCGGTGGTTGCCAGCGAGCTTGAGGCAGAGGGATGGGGCGTGGCCTTGGAGGTTGCCACGCATGTGTTGGCATGTTTCAGGAGCCGGGACCCTTCTTTCTCACTGAGCCAGCGAGAGAGGGCCCTGCCGCGGAGCGGGAGGAGACGGCCAGGGCCGAAGTCGGGGATGTGGCCGCCCTTGTAGCCTCTAGGTTCCGTCGCGAGCCAGGAGGACCCTAGGACTTGCTTCTTTCTTTTTATCGAGTCTGTATTCCAGCTCATGGAGCCATGAATAAATAGACTATCTTGAATGTTTGTGCCTGTGACGTTTTCTGTCTTCTTCTTGGTTTTGCCTGGCTGAGCCCTTAGCTCCGCAAGGTACTCAGAGGCCTTCACCAATCTCGAAGCTCTGCACAGGCACCTTCCTCGGCTCCTTACTGCATTAAGGGCCCCGGAGGTCTCCGGAGCTCGCCCCATGAGGATGGGGAGGTCCAAATCTGCCGGCCACGTGGCGGGCCTGGAGCTCCCCTCTAAGGAGAAGGAGGTCCGGCCCCATGGGACACGCGGAGCCTTCTGAGCTCCCCCCCCCCCCCCGAAGGGGGAGGTCCGGCTTCTGCCGGCCACGCGGTGGGTCCGGAGCCCCTCCTGAGGAAACGGGAGCTCCGGCCCCGCTGGACACGTGGGGCCTTCGGAGCTCCCCCCCCCAGAGGGGGAGGTCCGGCTTCTGCCGGCCACGTGGCGGGTCCGGAGCCCCCCCCCTGAGGAGGCGAGAGCTCCGGCCCCGCTGGACACGTGGGGCCTTCGGGCCTCGCCCCTGTTGAAGGGGCGGAACCCGGACCTTCCGGTCCTGTGCTGGAGTAGTCGATAGCTCCTTGCCCCCCGCCTCATGCAGCCCCCGTTGCTGTAACCTGGAGGTCCTGCACACAGATAGAGGAAACATAATTCTCCTCGGGGGGTCCTCCCCTCCCCGTCTCTTAGTCTTATTCGGCTTACGGTCCTAGTCCGGTATACGGGGCTTGGGCAATTCTCTGCGCGAGGCATCGGGGCTCCGGCTCCCTCCAAGGCCCGGGTACGACCGTCCGATCCCTAGTACCGGACCGTGCGCCGGGGAAGCAGAGTGCACAGGCTTTGGGTACGGAACCAGGCAAAGCGGCTGTACTCCCCTGGACCTCCGGAGGGCAGGGTGCCCAAGCTTTGGGTACAGAGCCGACTAAGCGGGATACGCACCCTGGACCCCCCATGCACGGCGCAGGCCTTTCCTGGAGGTGACCAACTGGCACCGCAACACCTGACTGGGGGAGGCCCGAGAGGCTCACCTGGCCATCGGCAGGTGCCTCAAGCGCAACCGCCTTCAGTAGGATAGCAAATGCTGACTATGGATGAGCGCGGGAGAGAGGGAGCTAAATGTACGGTGAGCATACATAGAGAGTGCGATCATAAAAATAATGCGTAATTTAAATGAGCACATGAGAGAGATAGTAGTAGAATAAGTTTCTGTGTAAATGCCCATAGGGGAAAGTCAGGCTGTACATGGGGGCAACGACCCACCTCATTAAGAAGGGAAGCAAGACTCTACGCTCTTAGGGTCGAAACCAGGCCAAGCTGGACATAGTCCTGGACCGTCCCCTGAGACTTAGTTGCCCCAAGCGTTGTTCCTAGACTCTATGGGATTTATTACAGAAGGGTATGGCCCTGTTCTACTAACGCTCAGGGGGTAGGACTTACAATGTTGTTCCATGCCAAGGGTTTGGGAACGGATCCCATACTTGGTTGAAAGGCATGTGTACCTGGGACGACAACTTTCGTGACTCGGAAGGGACCTTCCCGGCTGGGGGAGAGTTTATAGGTCCTTCGCGGGAAAGTGTGTGCCGCGGCACCATGTTGCCTTCTTGCAGGTCCCTGGCGCGTTTGGTCCTTTGGCGGTAGTGCTAGAACACCAGCCGAGACCGTGCGTTGTGGGGTGTCACCTGCAGCCGGGCCTCGCCGATGAGGTGTCATCTTCACGCTGGATCAGGTCCTGCGGGCTTCTCCTGGGAGCCCCGGGGTACCCTCCCCTTCTGGCTAAGGCCTTCAAGGGGTAGGAGAACCCGAACTCTCCTTGGGAGACCCAAGGCGTCTTTCCCCTTCTGGCTAAGGCCTTCAAGAGGTTGACAGACCCTGGGCGCCTCCCAGGAGGTACAACCGAAGCACAGAGGCGTGCTCTCGGGTGGAGCTGGCCCGGTTGTGCACCGTCGGGGCTGGTGTTTGGGTTGCTGTGACTACTTGGAGCTTCTTCAAGGTTGACATCGCAGCAGTGCAGCCTCCACTGACTTTTCGGGGTAGCCGCAGTCGGCTACTGCCCCGGCTCGTCATCACCGGAGCTGGAGTCCTCACCGTTGTGCACCGTGTTTATGACGCGCTGAGGCTCCTGAAACCCCACCTAGTGCCCGACGCTGACTGAGGCGTCGACCTTCTGCTTGCCCTCCCTCTGAGGGAGGGACGAAGCATCAGCTCTCGGCTGCCTCCCTTTGCGGAAGCGTTGTGCGAGCCTCTGGATGTCCCAGCACTCGGCAGCAGTATGATTGCTGGTGCCATGCACGGGGCATAGCTCGCCTTGGTCACCATCTGGGACTGGTGACTGTCGCTGCCTTTTGTCGGGGCGCGGCTGTAAGGATCGAAACGCCCAAGAGGGGGGGTGAATTGGGCTTTTTTAAAATTTTAGAGCAATTTAAAATTTTAATGGTTGAAGCCCAATTCCCTATGCAAACTAAGTACGCAAGTAAGAGAGTTGAGTGCGGAATAGTAAAAGCGTAATAGTAAGGGGTGAGGAGAGAAAGGCAAACTCCCGCGGAGACTCGGAGACACGGCGATTTTTCCCGTGGTTCGGTAAGATCATAAAAATCTTCCTACGTCCACGTTGTGGCACCCACCAAAGGGTATGGCCACTCCCAAGTCACCAAGACAAGGGAATCCACTATCTTTCTCCGTTCGCCCTCTCCGGCAAGGTGGAGCTCAAGCCTTGTACAACGGTGATTCTCCGGGCTTCCACAAACACCTTGGTAAGCTCCGGAGGGATCTCTTCTTCCTCCAACGTTTACAAGGTGAGAGAAGTCACCAAGACACTCTCTCTCACTAGCCTAGAGATTCCAATCACCAAGAATGGACGCACACAAGCTTCTCTCTAGCTAGATATAACTTATAGTTGGATTACAGGGGGTTTTGAAGTGTGGAAGTGGTAGCTCTTGGTCTTGAATGCTTGAGAATGTGTAGTGAGGCTCAGGAGATCAAGACTTGTCGAAATGGCCGGTTGGAGGGGTATTTATAGCCAGCCCACACGAGATAGCCGTTGGAAAAGTGGGCAGACTTTGTCAGTTAGCATCGGATCCTCCGATGCACCCCTTTATATGATCATCGGTCGAATTCCAAATTAGCTGATGTCACGTGTCAGATGTGACCGTTGGATATAACCGTTGGATTTTTTTAATCGACCGATGTTACTTCAATTTATCATCGGATGATCCGGTGAGTTGATCTTCAGAATTGGGTCAGAAATATTGTCTCTGTTGAATTTGACCGACGTACACTTACTTCCTCATCGGATGATCCGGTGTGTATATCTTCATAATAACTCAGATATCAACCTTCGGGTGAACTCAACCGATGTGCCACTTCCTTCACATCGGATGATCCGATGAGTACTGGAATCTGAGGTCTTCTTCTTCTGCCAACTCAAACTCGACCGATGTAGTCATTTTGCAAGACATCGGATGATCCGGTGAATGCAACTTGTTTGCTTCGAGTTATTTTGAGTTGATCCTTTGGAATCTTCTTGAGTGACCTCTTTGACACTTGTTTGAAATGATATTACGGTAAAGTGTAAGCTTCTTGTGTTGCCAATTTCGATAGAATAGATTTGTATGAGTTCTTCATATCGAATGACCCCTTAGAATAGATCGTTGAGGGGTCTCCATTTGTATCCAATGAGCAGTAGATGGTGTGAATAGATAGTTCATTAACGGTTGATGTGATATATGTGAAACCTCGCATCCACAAACTCATTAGTGATAACGAACGGTTGTCATTAATCACCAAAACCATATCTCACGGGGGCCTAGATGCTTTCAATCTCCCCCTTTTTGGTGATTGATGACAACACAACGAGTAGAGCATATAATTGAATTAAAACACAATGCTCCAAAAAGAAATATAACAGGTACAAATTGCAACACAAGTGGCTCGAAGGCTCAAATAATAAACGATAAGGCGTAAGAGCACAGAGTAGCACCCGGAGTACAATAATAGCAAATAATAATAACGGTCAATCTCAAATAAAGTAGCAAAAAGAGATAGACACCCCCCCTAGAACCAAGTACTCCCCCTAGAACTAAGCTAACCTCCCCCTGACTCTAACTCTTCTCCCCCTTTGGCATCAAGACACCAAAAAGGGAAGTTGAGTGACTACGACTCAGGCGCGCTCCTGGCGATGGTGAAGCGGTCGGCGTCGACGGTGCTGTCGCCGGAGCTGCTGGAGGTGGAGGTCGCTGGTGCTGGGGCTGGAGCGGGAGGAACTGGAGCTGCTGTGGGGGTTGGAGCTGGAGCTGGAGCTGCTGGGGGATCCGCTGAGACTGCTGGCGCCGGTGGAGGTACTGCCAGAAGAGGTGAGGACTGGAGCGACGTCGGTGGCAGTACTGGAGCTGGTGCCAGTGGGGGTGCACCTGGAGCCTGACTGAGTCCCAAGTGCTGAGGTGGAAGAGCCACTCCAGTCTGCTGGTAGAGGTTGGTGACCAACCCCAGGATGCCCAACAACATCTGCTGAGTCTGCTGCTGCTGGTCTAGAGTGCGTCGCGTCATCTGATCGACAAGGTTGGTGAACCTGTCGGTGTCCTCTCGCCTCTGACGGGCAATCTCCAGCTGCATCTCCTGTTGCTGCCTCTGAAGCTCCTCCTGTCGAGCTGTCTGCTGCTCCTGCTGTTGAGCCATCCGCTGAAGTAAAGCAGTGAGCTCTGACGGCTGAGTCACCTGAGCCTCTGACACTGGAGGAGGTGAAGGTGGTGGAGCAGCTGAGCCTCCTGCCTCTGCGTCGTGCTGCCTCGGTGAGGGCGGAGCAGGAGGGAAGTACTCCTCGACACTGTCGCTGGTGTCGCTGTCCGACCATACGTGTTGTAGGTCTCCTCCCTGAGCCTCTGCCTGTGCCAGCTCTGCGTCCTCCTGAGTCAGCTCTGCCCAGTCCTCCTCGGACAGTCTGGCTCGTACCTCACGCTCGACGGGACGGCCAAGGCGGCGGTCTCCCGGAGTGGGGACTCGGTAGTGGCTGAACCGGGTTACGTGCATCTCTGTCAGCTGAGAGACTCCTGGAGTGTCCTCTGGAACCAGCTGGTGAAGAAGGTGACAGATCCAGTGACCAAAGACCAGCTGTCGTAGCATCCCAACTCCATCGGTGATCACGTCCTCCATCTCGCAGATCAGAATGTCTACTATGTCGAACTCCATCCCGTTCATCACATAGAACAGGATGGTCTGCTGAAGGCTCGTGAATCCCTCCAAGTAGCCGGACCTCGGCAGCAGGGTACGCCTGAGGACGTGGTGAACTGTCCGGGCTGCTGGGGTGAGAAGAGCTGGCACCCTCGGCTGGTCAGGAGTGAACGTCTGAGTGAACAGACCTCTGATCTCCTCGAAAGGCGGTGCCACTCCTCCAGTCAGTGGCCTCCTCGGCGGGTCTGCGTCTCCGTAGACTATCTGGTGCAGACACGTAGTAGAAAGCTCCACACCGAGCAGTCTGCCCAACAAGTCTCGAGACACGTCGTGGATCCGCCCCATGAACATGAAGTGGATCGAGCGACGGCCCTCAGAGACGTAGAGTGTCGCGTAGAACACCCTGACCCACTCCTCGACGTAGGCACTCCTCTGGTGTGAGAGCAAATCCACAAGTCCTCTGTATCTCTCAAAGAGGGGCCTGATCCCGTGTCCTGCTGCCACTGCAAGCTGATCCCAGTCAATGCTGTTATGCTGGAATAGCTTGTGACCCCGACGCCTGTAAGTCTCGTACAAGGACGCCTGTGTCAAGGTCCAGAAACGGGAGTCTACTCGAGAGTCCCTAGGCCGCGGGAACCACTCCTCAAGGATCACTGACCATCTGAGCTTCTTCAGTTGCCTAGCCTTTGTCTTCCTGTAGTCGGTGAGTCTGACATCCTCGGCAACACGGACAGCTGTGTCCATCAGGTGGATGGCCCTTTCGGCCTCTCTGTCCTCGGCGCGGTCAGCCGCAGAGGGACGCCGACTCGCCGTAGGAGTCTGTCCACCCCCACGAGTCCTCGGGGTGCGCCGGCGGATGAGAGGCTGCACTTCAGTCTCCTCCTCGTCGGAGCCCTCGGGAGGCACCGGCTGGATCGGAGGCTGCTCCTGCCTCTGCCGGGACTCGCGGATCCATAAGGAACCGCGATGGCCGCGCTCACGCTCCTCGGCGGCACGAGCGGCCAACTCCGCACGACGAGCGTCCTTGGACATCTTGCGCTTCTTCGCGGCGGGCTCCTCGATTGCCTTGCCTTTTCCTTTGCGATCGCGACCCATCTTGATGCAATTTGAGAGATAGGGTTAGCGACGGTTGAAATTGACGACGAAAAGCAACGGAGGACGTTGCGCGGCACGGAGCAAACCTTAGCGACGAACGGCAAAGCTCGACGAGACCCTAGCGGAGAGGGTGATGCGAGCCGGCGGCGAGTGGTGGAGGGGAGACGGCGAGGGAGGCGCGGCAGTGCGTTGGAACAGCGGCGGCGCTCGCGGGAGAGCCGGTGACGGCGACTGGAAGGCGGCGCCCGGCGACTGGAGGTGGCGTGCGTGGAGAGGCGGCGGCGGCGTCCGGGGAGGCGGCGACGGCGGCCCCTGGAAGGCTGCTGCGGCGGCTGGGAGAAGGCGCGCGCGGGAGGCGGCATGCGCGGGAGAGGTGGCGGCGGCGGCGCCTGGGAGCCGGCGGCGGCGGCTGGGAGACGGCGGCGGTGACTGGGAGGCGGAGGCGCGTGGGAGAGGCGGCGGCGAGGGCGTCGGGTGGCGGCGGAGGTCGGGAAAGAAGAAGAAAACGGGCGGCGGCCGACCCCCCCCCCCCTTTTTAAACTGTTGGGCAAACCCTAGCCGTGCATAACACACCGGATGGACCGATGACCATCGGAGGATGCATCGGTCGAGTTCAACAGAGAGCTGTTCCAAAAACTCTCTTTGAACACCGGATGATCCGATGTTGATGTGACGATCATCGGTCGATTTCTGCAGGGCACCAGGAAGGCTGAACATCGGATGCTCCGATGCCTTCTGAAAAGAGCTCATCGGTTGATTTGTGACATCTGACTTGATCTGAGCACTGAGCTGAAGCACCAATTGATCCGATGATCTGCTGGCCCTAGCATCGGATAATCCGATGGCTGCAGAAAATCTAAGACTGCCCATATATGTCCTTGGACTTAAGCACACAAAGATAAGGATTGGTCTTAGGACTTTTTGGGCAACTCCTAACCTCTAATATAAGGCCTTAAATATAGTGCCACATATTGGCTAAGCCCTTAAGCAAAGAGAACACACAGCGTTAGGAGTGAAACCATGAAAATGTAAGGCCCATGCTTTGTGAGCTAGAGTGTAGAGAACTTCTATCTCTTTAAAGCATGTACCTTTAGAATTTTGCTCTATCCACATCATATGAGTTGAGTTATTGCATTTTGAACAAGTCTCCTTCTCATGATGTGGTTTCCCTTTGTGACAATCTACCGTATGCAATGCCAACCAAAATGATGCAAGATATTGAATGAGTGCAAGTCTATATGGCAGGAATCATGCAAGGCATAATGTAAATCTATCTTGCCAAGTTTAAACCTGCCAAAGGCTTCCTCAGGAAAAGCTATTTCTAGCTTGCCCCTATCCTTTGGGAGTTAGACAAGACCTATTTGATATGCAACCTTACATGAACATGGCAACTTACATGACGTTAGATGCATCTAGCACATTTAATTCACTTCTTAGTCTAGAAAAAGTTTTCTCATCAAGTGGTTTAGTGAAGATATCCGCCAATTGTTCTTCGGACCTTACACCTTGCAAAGAGATGTCTCCTTTAGCCTCATGGTCCCGCAAGAAGTGATGGCGAATATCAATGTGCTTAGTGCGGGAGTGTTGAACGGGGTTTCTAGCTATCTTAACCGCACTTTCATTGTCACAAAGGAGAGGCACACAATCAAACTTAATTCCAAAGTCCAAAAGGGTTTGCTTCATATATAGAATTTGGGCACAACATGCACCGGCCGCTATATACTCTGCCTCCGCGGTGGACAAAGCCACGGAGTTTTGCTTTTTGCTCGACCAAGATACTAGGGAACGCCCAAGTAAGTGGCACCCACCGGATGTACTCTTGCGATCCACTCGGCATCCGGCAAAGTCCGAATCCGAGTAACCCAAGAGATGAAAACTAGCGTTCTTGGGGTACCACAAACCTACACTTGGGGTATGCTTGAGATACCTAAGTATCCTAAAGACCGCCTTACGATGCGATTCTTTAGGTGCTGCTTGAAAGCGAGCACACAAGCACACACTAAACATGATATCGGGCCTAGATGCGGTAAGATATAATAATGAACCAATCATGGAACGGTAATGAGATTGATCAATAGGTTTACCGTCCATGTCCGCGTCGAGATGACAATTTGTTGCCATTGGAGTGCTTCTTGAGCTGCAATCTTCCATTTCAAACTTCTTCAAGAGGTCTTTGGTGTACTTTTCTTGGTAGATGAAAGTCCCCTCTTGAAGTTGCTTGATTTGAAATCCTAGGAAGAAATTGAGTTCTCCAATCATTGACATCTCGAACTCCCTAGACATCATGGTGCCAAACTCAAGACTAAGAGATTTGTTAGTTGAGCCAAAAATAATGTCATCAACGTAAATTTGACAAAGAAATAAATCCCCGTTGATGTCCTTGGTGAAAAGTGTAGTATCCACCCTCCCGATCTTGAATCCTTGCATGACTAGGAAGTCCCTAAGACGTTCATACCATGCCCTAGGTGCTTGCTTGAGCCCGTAGAGCGCCTTGTGTAACCTATACACATGGTTAGGATTCCTCGGATCTTCAAACCCGGGAGGTTGCTCAACGAAAACAAGCTCGTTAATATAACCATTGAGGAAGGCACTTTTCACATCCATTTGATAAAGCATAATATTGTGATGTGAAGCAAAAGCTAGGAGTATACGAATAGCTTCTAACCGTGCGACCGGGGCAAATGTCTCTCCAAAATCTAGTCCTTCAACTTGTGAAAAACCCTTGGCCACAAGCCTTGCCTTGTTGCGGACCACCACGCCATTCTCGTCTTGTTTGTTGCAGTACACCCACTTCGTTCCGATGACGTTCTTGTCCTTAGGTCGCTCCTCCAATACCCAAACTTTATTGCGGGTGAAGTTGTTGAGTTCTTCTTGCATAGCCATCACCCAATTGGGATCTTGGAGTGCTTCCTCAATATTCGTGGGTTCTACACACGAAACAAAAGAGTAGTGCTCACAAAATGAAGCAACATGGCGAGAACGAGTACTTACTCCCCTTGACGGACTTCCGATGATTTGATCCATCGGATGTGCCTTGGAGACGCGCCCATGCCTCATAAGAGGTTGTGAGGCACTTGGTGGTGGTGAGGCATCTTGCTCGTCTTGTGGTTGGACTTGACCTTGGACTTCTTCTTCTTGTTGTTGTTGTGTGGCATGTGAATCTTGCATTGGCAATGGATCATTTTTCTCTTCTTCTTCATCAATTTGAGGCGCCATGGAGGTGTTGATGTTGGAACTTGAGGCTCCCCCTTGATCATGGCTCTCCTCAACTTCGGGCTTGATGTCTCCTATGGTCATGTTCTTCATAGCTTCTCGTAGAGGCTCATCATCTATATCATCATGACCAAAACTCTCCTCTTGGGAGCCATTAGTCTCATCAAACTCAACATCACAACTTTCTTCAACTAACCCGGAGGTTTGGTTGAATACTCGATATGCTTTTGAGTTTGACGCATAACCAAGAAAGATACCAACATCACACCTTCTTTCAAACTTACCGAGCCTTTTCTTGCGGTAGATGTAGCACTTGCACCCGAAGACTCGGAAGTAGGAGATGTTGGGCTTTCTCCCAATGAGGAGCTCATATGGGGTCTTTTGAAGTAGTCGATGAAGGTAGACCCTATTTGCGGCATGACACGCCGTGTTGATTGCTTCGGCCCAAAACTTCTCCGACGTGCCATAGTCATCAAGCATTGCTCTTGCAAGGGTGATGAGAGTTTTGTTCTTCCTTTCAACGACACCATTTTGTTGAGGGGTGTATGTGGCCGAAAACTCGTGCTTCACGCCTTCACGATCACACCACTCCCCAATGTTGTAGTTCTTGAACTCGGTGCCGTTGTCACTCCGGACCTTGATGATGGGAAGTTGAAATTCCCTTTGAGCTCGTTTAGCGAAGGTCTTGAAGATTTCCGGAGTTTCACCCTTGTCGCCTAGGAACAATGTCCAAGCATAGCGAGAGTAGTCATCAACAATAACAAGACAATAGAGGTTACCGCCAAGGCTTTGATACGTGGACGGTCCGAAGAGGTCCATGTGAAGTAGTTCAAGTGGCTTGGAGGTTGACACCATTGTCTTCAACGGATGGTGTGAGGCAACTTGCTTCCCGGCTTGACATGCGCTACAAAGCTTGTTCTTCTCAAATGTGACATCCTTCACGCCGGTCACCATCCCAAGCTTGAATGACTTCTTGAGCTTGCTCATCCCAATGTGAGCAATGCGCCGATGCCATAGCCATCCCAAACTAGTCTTGGTGAAAAGACAAGTGGTCAAGCTAGCATCCTTGTTGGAGAAGTCCACCAAGTAAAGATGTCCATGCCGAAAACCTTTGAATATTAGTTCTTTGCTTGACTCACTAGTCACCACAACACCATTCTTGTCAAATGTGCACGTTAGTCCAAGATCACATAATTGTGCAATAGAAAGTAAATTAAAGCTAAGAGACTTAACGTAAAGCACATTAGAGATGGACAAATCATGAGAAATAGCAATTTTACCCAAACCAATTACCTTCCCCTTTGAGTTATCACCAAAGGTGACTTGTTCATGATTGCCGGGGTTTTCTATGGAGGTGAACATACCATCATTGCCGGTCATATGTTGAGTGCACCCACTATCGAGTACCCAATGCTTTCCTCCGGCTTTGTAGTTCACCTACACACATGAAGTTAGTTTTTGAGTTTAGGAACCCAAGCCAACTTAGGTCCTTGTATATGTGATACAAGTGATTTTGGAACCCAAAGTTGCTTGGGGAGCTTCCCCTTCATGCCCTTGATGTCTTTGCCGATGAACCTTGCCTTCACCTTTCCACCTACTTTGCTCAATAGATAGTGATAATCATTGAAAGTAGATTTGTAGTTAGGAGGCAATTTGGGAGAAGGACGGTTGGGAAGAGGACACTCCCTCGTGTGATGTCCGGTGACCTCACAATGTTGGCAATATGACCCAACTTCCTTGATGAAGCTTGTCCTAAGCTCCGGTGAGGGCACCTTTCCTTTGTTGGGTACCGGGAAGGATCCAAGTCCTCTCTTGTTGAAGCTTTTCGCTTGTTGGTAGAGGATTTCCTTGTGCTTGTCCTCCCCCTTAGAGAGTCTTGCCACACTAGTGCGAAGACTTTCAATTTCGTCCATTAGCTCCTTCTCCCTAGGGCTTGCTTTCAAAGGCAAAGGCTTATCCAAAACATTAGTGGCATGTGAATTAGATGATATTTTGCCATCAAGGGTTTCTTTCTTTGTGTTTTTCAATTTAAGTTCAATAGCTTCATAAGCACGGTTAAGCACTTCATGTTCTTGAACCAACTCATTGTGCTTTGCCAAGAGTGCTAAGTTAGCTAAGTCAAGCTCATGATACTTAAGCTTGATTGTAGCATTTTCATCCTCGATTTGTTTGACATTTAATTTGAGCGTGTCATGCTCTTTAAGTATGGTTACATACTTGTCATGCAAATCGAGGTTAGCACTTTCAAGCTTAGCACGAGCTAGCTCAAGAGCCTTAACCTTAGCCTTTTCCCTTTTTATCATGGCATGATATTCACTAATCATGGATGCTAATTCATCGGGTGAAAGCTCCTCATCATCATCGCTAGAGTCTTCACATACCTTTGAGTTACCTTTCGCCATTAGGCACATAGGAGGTGGACGAAGAGGGGAGTCATTCTTGTTGACGATGGCGAGGCCCGCCAAGTTTTCTTCATCTTCACTATCTTCGTCGCTTGACTCTTCATCCGTGATCCACTCATTTGCTTCACACATGAAGACCTTTTGAGGCCCTCTTCTTTTCTTTGGAAAGAGCTTGATTTTCTTGCCTTTGTCAAATTTCTTCTTTCCAAAGGAGCGCTTGGGCTTGACCTCCTCTTCATCATCACTTTGTTCTAGCTTGTGATGCTTGCCAATTTCCTTTCTTTTGTCCGGTCTTGGGAAGTCATATGATATGTGGCCTAGATCACCACAATTGTAGCACGTCTTGTTTTCATCTTTTCTTGGCAAGAAGGCTTTCTTTTTGGGATCAAAAGAGTATCCCTTCTTTGCAATCTCGGAGTTGAGGCGTGAGAATTTTCTCATCATCAAAGCAAGTTCATCATCATCATCTTCGCTTGTTTCTTGCTCTTCTTCACTTGAGCTAGGCTCAACCACTTTCTTCTTCTTGGGAGTTGTCTTCTTGGTTGATGCCTTGAGAGCAATGGTTTTTGATGATGACTCCTCCATCATTCCAAGTACGCTCATTTCATGAGCATGAATTTCTCCAATGAGCTCCGAAACTTCAAGGTTGTCTAGTGACTCTTTTTGGAGCATTGAATTGATAATGTTGTACTTGGGCTTGGGTAGAAGCATGAGGATCTTGCGATTTATAAGTCCCTTGCCAAGAGAAGCAATATCAAGTGCGTTAATTTCCTCAATGAGCACATTTAAACGAGAAAACATTTGATTAACGTTTTCATGAGGAAACATCTTAAATTCATCATATTTTGATTTAAGCATGTGATATTTGAGTTCTTTGACACGAGACGAGCCCTCATGTATTTCAACTAGACATGCCCAAATTTCACATGCTTTTTCCTTGCTAGCAATCCTAGCAAAAACATCTTGACTAATGCATTCATATATGGCATTTCTAGCCTTAGCATCCCATTTTAATTGGTCTCCAACATAGTCAAGATTTCCAAACCCCGCATGGGTCGCTTCCCACACTTCGGGAGCAATTGCCTCAAGGTAAGCGCGCATGCGTGCTTTCCAATAAGCAAAATTCTTGCCCTCGAAGGTAGGAACCGAACCCCCATTCTTGGCCATTTTTGCTCTCTAGCGGTGAAGCTAGAATGATCCAATGAGCAACCAAGCTCTGATACCAATTGTAAGGATCGAAACGCCCAAGAGGGGGGGTGAATTGGGTTTTTTTAAAATTTTAGAGCAATTTAAAACTTTAATGGTTGAAGCCCAATTCCCTATGCAAACTAAGTACGCAAGTAAGAGAGTTGAGTGCGGAATAGTAAAAGCGTAATAGTAAGGGGTGAGGAGAGAAAGGCAAACTCCCGCGGAGACTCGGAGACACGGCGATTTTTCCCGTGGTTCGGTAAGATCATAAAAATCTTCCTACGTCCACGTTGTGGCACCCACCAAAGGGTATGGCCACTCCCAAGTCACCAAGACAAGGGAATCCACTATCTTTCTCCGTTCGCCCTCTCCGGCAAGGTGGAGCTCAAGCCTTGTACAACGGTGATTCTCCGGGCTTCCACAAACACCTTGGTAAGCTCCGGAGGGATCTCTTCTTCCTCCAACGTTTACAAGGTGAGAGAAGTCACCAAGACACTCTCTCTCACTAGCCTAGAGATTCCAATCACCAAGAATGGACGCACACAAGCTTCTCTCTAGCTAGATATAACTTATAGTTGGATTACAGGGGGTTTTGAAGTGTGGAAGTGGTAGCTCTTGGTCTTGAATGCTTGAGAATGTGTAGTGAGGCTCAGGAGATCAAGACTTGTCGAAATGGCCGGTTGGAGGGGTATTTATAGCCAGCCCACACGAGATAGCCGTTGGAAAAGTGGGCAGACTTTGTCAGTTAGCATCGGATCCTCCGATGCACCCCTTTATATGATCATCGGTCGAATTCCAAATTAGCTGATGTCATGTGTCAGATGTGACCGTTGGATATAACCGTTGGATTTTTTTAATCGACCGATGTTACTTCAATTTATAATCGGATGATCCGGTGAGTTGATCTTCAGAATTGGGTCAGAAATATTGTCTCTGTTGAATTTGACCGACGTACACTTACTTCCTCATCGGATGATCCGGTGCGTATATCTTCATAATAACTCAGATATCAACCTTCGGGTGAACTCAACCGATGTGCCACTTCCTTCACATCGGATGATCCGATGAGTACTGGAATCTGAGGTCTTCTTCTTCTGCCAACTCAAACTCGACCGATGTAGTCATTTTGCAAGACATCGGATGATCCGGTGAATGCAACTTGTTTGCTTCGAGTTATTTTGAGTTGATCCTTTGGAATCTTCTTGAGTGACCTCTTTGACACTTGTTTGAAATGATATTACGGTAAAGTGTAAGCTTCTTGTGTTGCCAATTTCGATAGAATAGATTTGTATGAGTTCTTCATATCGAATGACCCCTTAGAATAGATCGTTGAGGGGTCTCCATTTGTATCCAATGAGCAGTAGATGGTGTGAATAGATAGTTCATTAACGGTTGATGTGATATATGTGAAACCTCGCATCCACAAACTCATTAGTGATAACGAACGGTTGTCATTAATCACCAAAACCATATCTCACGGGGGCCTAGATGCTTTCAGCGGCCCCCGAGCCCCACTGGGTGCCGTTGCTGCGGCAACGGGAGCCGCGGCCGATGACTTCATCTTGCCACTCCCCCGGTTCTTGGCCTTCTTGCCGCCTCCATAGGAAGCAGCGCCACATCCGGGCTGTCCTCCTAACTCGGAGGCTGGCAGTGAGTGCCAGTTCCGCCATTCGGCTGCTCCGGCGCATTTGTCCGCCAGGCTGAAGAGCTCGGAGACATCGTGGACCTCTCTAGTCGCGAGCTTCTCAAGCATCTTCTCGTCCCGGACACCCTACCGGAACGCCACCACCATAGAAGCACTTTGGATGTGCGGGATGGTGTTGCGTACCTAGGAGAATCGCTGGATGAAGAAGCGCAGTGATTCCCCAGGTTGTTGTTTGATGACGTGGAGGTCAAGCTCCGTGCCAGGACGGGTGTAGGAACTGCCGAAGTTGACAATGAACTGTCAACAGAGCTCTCCCTAGGAAGTTATGGAACCCTGGGGGAGGTTCATGAGCCAAGACCGGGCTGGGCCGGTCAAGGCGACGGGGAAGTAGTTGGCCATGACGGCCTCATCCCCTCCTGTGGCAAGTACGGCGGTGGAGTAGATCTGGAGGAACTCCGCTGGGTTGACGCTGTCGTCGTACTTCTCGGGCAGGTGCGGCCGAAATTTGTGCGGCCACCTCGCGAAGCGAAGGTGGGGCGCCAGGGCCGCACATCCTGCCCCTGTTGCTGCAGGCGTTGGTGCCGCGAACGCTTGGTTCGCTGCTGGCACAGTGTACCCCAGTATGGGCAAGGCTGCGCCATAGACCGGGGGCGCCGTTTGCAGGGCATATGGCTGTGGCATATGCTGCGTGGCGTATGCCTGGGGCAGAGTTCGCGTGGCGAAAGTCTGCGCCTCAGGCAGGGTTGAGGCAGACGTCATGCTGACGTCGGCCTCTTGGCTGCGACGCCTTTCTCGTCGTCGCTCGAGGAACACACGAGCGTCTTGGCCCAAGTGGCATTGTTCTAGCTCACTCCTCAGGTCCGTCGACGGAAGCCTGGTGGAGCTGGAATCCGTCGTCTGTCCGTCAACCGTCGGCGTGCGCGTTAGCGACACATCCGGTTGGCCGGAGCGTCGTCCCCGCCGAAGTCGCGGGTTTGCGGCGGCGAGGACGAGACGGTCTACCTCGTGAATCCACTGCTGGGTCGCTGAATGGGACGCGTCCCCAGCAGGTGGATTGCGCAGTAGCGCTCTTGCTGCAGCTAGCGCACCCCCGTGGGGAACGCTCAGCGTTGCAGAAGATCTCACACTAGTTGGAGCCTGCATTGTCGGAGTCGGCTGCTGGCTTCCAGCTTGCGCCGACACACTCTGTCCTGAGTGTGTCAACACGTATTCCCCGCTAGTCACGGTCCGTCGTGAACGCGGGGGAGGAGAGCTTGCCGCTGAAGGAAGCTTCGTCATCTTTGTCGGCAGAAACTCGTCGCGCGAGGGAAAAGCCCCCTTCCTAGCGTGCCAAATGTCGAAGTGTGTGGTCGACACTTCCCCCGGACCTGCTCTGGGCAGCCCGCGGAGGTTCTTTTTCGGAGGGGCTAGTCGCTTGCGGAGAGCTTAAGCGCAAGGGACGAGTGAGGGAGAAGCTTGACACGGCGAGTTTTACGTGGTTCGGGCCGTCGGAGCGTAAAACCCTACGTCCACGGTGAGCAGAGGTGCTCGCTGTATTGCTTGTTGCTCAGTACCGGAGTCCTGAGCTTGAGGGTGAGTTATGCCTAGGGTATGAGTTGCTGGGGTGCGAACCCTTGCTAACGTTGCCTACCCGAGCCCTTTATAGTCCAAGGCTCGTGTGGCTTACAAGGGGGGCCCGGGACCCGACAGGTGGTCCCGGGGAGATTTCCTGCCGACTATCGTATCCGCAGTTATGTCGGTAGTTGTCTCTATCGAAGGCTTTCGAGTCTTCGTTCTGCCGCCCTGCCCATGTGAAAGCATCTAGGCCCCCGTGAGGTTTGGTTTCGGTGATTAATGACAACCGTTCGTTATTACTAATGAGTTTGTGGATGCGAGGTTTCACGTATATCACATCAAACGTTAATGAACTATCTATTCACACCATCTACTGCTCATTGGATACAAATGGAGACCACTCAACGATCTATTCTAAGGGGTTATTCGATACTCATGAAGACTAAATGAAGAACTCATACAACGACTCTATTCTATCAAAATTGGCAACACAAGAAGCTTACACTTCATCATAATATCATTTCAAACAAGTGTCAAATAGGTCACTCAAGAAGATTCCAAAAGATCAACTCAAAACAACTCGAAGCAAACAAGTTGCACTCACCGGATCATCCGATGTCTTGCAAAATGACTACATCGGTCAAGTTTGAGTTGGCAGAAGAAGAAGACCTCAGAGCCCAGTACACACCGGATCATCCGATGTGAAGGAAGTGGCACATCGGTTGATTTCAACAGAAGGATGATTTCTGAGTTATTCTGAAGAAGTACACACCGGATCATCCGATGATGAAGTAAGTGTACATCGGTCAATTTCAACCGAGACATTATTTCTGAACCAATTCTGAAGATCAACCCACCGGATCATCCGATGATGAATCGAAGTAACATCGGTCGATCAAAAGATCCAACGGTTATATCCAACGGTCACATCTGACACATGACATCAGCTAATTTGGAATTCGACCGATACTCATATAAAGGGGTGCATCGGAGGATCCGATGTTCACTGAAAAAGTTTGCCTACTTTTCCAACGGCTATCTCGTGTGGGCTGGCTATAAATACCCCTCCAACCGGCCATTTCGTCAAGTCTTGATCACCAGAGCCTCACTACACATCCTCAAGCATTCAAGACCAAGAGCTACCACTTCCACACTTCAAAACCTCTTGTACTCCAACTATAGGTTATATCTAGCTAGAGATAAGCTTGTGTGCGTCCATTCTTGGTGATTGGAATCTCTAGGCTAGTGAGAGAGAGTGTCTTGGTGACTTCTCTCACCTTGTAAAAGTTGGAGGAAGAAGAGATCGCTCCGGAGCTTACCAAGACGTTTGTGGAAGCCCGGAGGATCACCATTGTACAAGGCTTGAGCTCCACCTTGCCGGAGAAGGCGAACGGAGAAAGATAGTGGATTCCCTTGTCTTGGTGACTTGGGAGTGGCTATACCCTTTGGTGGGTGCCACAACGTGGACGTAGGTAGATTTTTGTGATCTTACCGAACCACGGGAAAAATCGTCGTGTCTCCGAGTCTCCGCGGGAGTTTGCATTTCTCTCCTCACCCCCTTACTATTACGCATTTACTATTCCGCACTTAACACTCTTGCTTGCGTAGTTAGTTCGCATAGGGAATTGGGCTTCAACCATTAAGTTTTAAATTGCTCTAAAATTTGAAAAAGCCCAATTCACCCCCCCTCTTGGGCGTTTCGATCCTTACACCATGCCGCATACTAGTCGTAGCGGCGGGGGCGGCAGGGGGTGTCTTGTCGCTGTGTTTATTGTTTGGCAGGTTCTAACACTACGCGCCAGTCTGCGATGCGACTGGACGCAACGGCACCTGACAGAGGCGTGCTCCGCGTTTCCGCGTCTTGGGAAGGCGCGGGCCTTGAATACCTTGTACGCGCAAGGTATGGTGCGCCTTTACGTCTGCTGCCTACCGCGTGGGGGCAGGCAGCGCTGTCCCGCTGGACACGTGGCGGGCCCGGAGCTCTCCTCTGAGGAGAGGGAGGTCCGGCCCCGCGGGACACGTGGAGCCTTCGGACCTCTCCCCGCGGAGGGGGGAGGTCCGGCTTCTGTCGGCCACGTGGCAGGCCCGGAGCTCTCCTCTGTGGAGGGGGAGGTCCGGTCCCGCGGGACGTGGCGCCTTCGGAGCTCTCCCCACGGAGGGGGGAGGTCCGGCTGCCGCTGGCCACGTGGCGGGCCCGGAGCTCTCCTCTGAGGAGAGGGAGGCCTGGCCCCGCCGGACACGTGGCGCCTTCGAAGCTCTTCCTGTGGAGAAGGGCGAGATCCTTAGGCATTTTTCCCTGTGCGCGGGGTACCCCATAAAGCGGGTACCGACACCAGTTGAGAGATGAATTGATGACCCCTGACTGTAAACTTCAGGACTTTATTCGATCACTTGTTTCTTGGTTTTGTACGAAGCAAATATGTGGCCAAGTGATCCAGCCAGCTTAATAGAACAGAAAAGAAAATGTGACATAAAACTATTGATCGAGGACAAGCGGATGGAGGACGGGCACCCTGAGTTCGCCAAAAACTCAACCACAGCGCTGCACATCGTTCGAAGAAACGGATCAAGTATCAGAACGAATCAAATCGGATAAATAACGAGACTCCAAAGAAACTTCCGTTTGCCGGGCAATGAAATACGATTAGCGTGCTGCGAGTACCGAAGACGTGATTACTGATTAGTGGATCAATTCGTTTGATCACAGCCACGCATCATCATGATTGATCACACTAGCACAAGACGATTAAATTATTACTCTAATAATAACAATTTGAATGTACAGTGAGTAACCAACAATAAAAATGCACCATGGACGTTACTAACAAGCTGCAGGAGAGTTATATACTCCCTCTGTTTTGAATTATTTGATGCTTGCTAGTTTAAAATTAAACAAGTCAGCGTCAAATAATTCAAAACGGAGAGAGTAATTAATTCACGCTTTTGGTTAGAGACCATAGCTCTTCTCCCCAAAAGGTCATTGTTTTCATCCAAATTATTGGTACCTTTTGTTTAGAACTAAATTCCCAACATATCCTAAGCACCTTTCAAAACCTCATAAAGTACGAGTACAAACCGTATTATTGACAAAAAAGAGAGGTCACTACCGCAATTTTTTATTTTTAGTAGAAATTTTTTCACATTGTTTTTTTACTTTCAAATTGTTTTCCCTTTATCCATTTCTATAAAAGGGACAAAGAAAACTTTGCAGTCCCTCCGATTGCAAGCGTCAAGTCACTTGCAAGCGTAGTCACTCGTGGGCTGAAGTACGGCCTACGTTATCCAATGACGGTCTCGTAGGACCAAACTTGGGCCAACTGAAAGGACGGCCCAAGCTATCCTGTGGTGCGCGGCTCAATGAAACCGAGGCCCGGCCCAGGCGGCTTGCACTACCCGCTCATCAGATGACCTGACAGCTCAGTGCAAGTGGCAGCCTCGGGCGCTGACTCCCCGCGCCGTGGGGCACCGTCCAAAGACGCAGTGGTCGTCGACCTGCATTCCCCACCAGTTTTACGCCGTTGACTCCCCAGGAATGCAGCACGGCGTACGACACGATGCCCATGAACGCGACGCCAGCGTCCAGGCCGGCGGAGAGCACGTAGTTGTGCCGCGCCCACCACCCCTTGTACCGCCGGTACATGACGTAGTTGAAGACGAGCCCCACGGCGCCCCCACATGAGGTAGTTCACGGACCGCGCCGGCGGCATCCCCCGCCGTGGCGCCGAGCAGCATCCCCCGCCGTGGCGCCGAGCAGCACCGGCACGTTGACGAGCCTGACCCACGGCGCCGTGCGTGGGAACGCGCGGGACAGCGCCTAGATCCCGGTTGTGACGACCTTCACGAAAGGCGCGTATTCATCTGAGGCAATGATCCCGGGTTCTTTTACTTGATTTGTCGTGGCCGTGATGATGCCGATAGGGAGCGTGAAGAAGAAGGCCAGGCTGGCCGCCAACAGCATGCCCCAGAGCTGCAGCTGCCGGCCTAACCCCTCGCACGTGAACACCGAGAGGCCGAGCACGAGCACCAGCATCGTCACCTGGAACCACCACTGCGGCACGGCGGCGTAGATCCTCTTCGTCAGCCTGGTGTGCACGTGGCCGGTCTGGGCGCGCACCGTCGCCTTCGTCTGTTCCCATATCGACCTGTGTCCCCAAGAACAATCCCGGCATCACAAGACAGGCCTCCACTTGAAGTTACAGCAGGAAGAGGAGATGATGCAACTGGAACGTGTTCGGGTCGAGCACCTCGTTCACATCGTACCGGCTGCCGTTGGCCATGAACACATGGGAGGAGATGATGGGGGACCGCTTGGAGCCGTACGCGTCGGTCCGGTAGGCGACGGGCATATCGAGGAGCTGGCCGTATCGACATGTGACGGTGATGGCCGGCCGGTCTCTGAAACCCATCCGTTTCGGCGTTCAACAGCAAGCGTCCCTGCTGGGTATAGCCCTCCCGACATGTGACCCTGTTCAAAGTTCAGACCAGACTCGACTTTCTTGCCGCGACCTCGCAGGGCCGTCAACGTGCACCTGCTGCACTGACGCCTGTGTATATGAGCTGCGGCAGCGATCAGTCCACTTGCCCCCGGAAACGATCAAGAGTGATCAACGCGGCTTCGCCAACGGGAGAACGAGGGCGAAAAGCTCAGGCCTGAGGCTAAAGCACCCGCGCTTCTGCATGCGTGTCCCGGCTAGCTTCACTGCAGATCTGCCGGCCCTCTTGCTCGGCTCAGATAAAGAGGAGAGAGCTCACGGGTGGCTTCCGCGCCTCCGCGGTGGCGTGGCGTCGGTCCGTGCGGGAGGCGCGTCTGGACTTATGGTTAGACGCCGGTGCCCGTGACCCGGCGGCGCCACGGCCACGCGCGGGCGGCGCCGGCACGCGAGAAGAAAAGCAGGCACCGCACTGGTCGTGAAAAGCCGTGGGTTAAGTTGGGTTGGGTCAACTCGCTGCGCGCCCGGAACAGCCGAGATGCAACGCCTGTCAATTTGGGACGCGGGCCAGGTCACTTGGGTGCAACGTGTTCCTGGGCTTCCAAAGATGAGGGCCACAGTTTGTTGCACCTCTCGGTAACCCCAAAGCTTGGCGTTCAAGAACTGGTCCGAGAAGTGTGACCGCGTCACCACAGGCGGCCTAGTTCGATTTGAGTTCGGCCCGCTCGCGTTCGCGTGTGGCTGATTAGATCTTGTTTAGTGTAAGATTGGCTCAATTGCCGCAGCACTTTGCATTGATCACTGAAAGGCCTATATATAGGCTGTTGTTGGTACCCACGGTATGATGTACCTCGCGTATAAGGGAAAATGTCTAATCATCTCGCCCTTCTCCGCAGGGAGAACTCCGAAGGCGCCACGTGTCCAGCAGAGCCGAACCTCCCTCTCCTCAAAGGAGAACTTCGGGTCCGCCACGTGGCCAGTGGCAGCCGGACCTCCCCCCTCCGTTGGGAGAGCTCCGAAGGCGCCACGTGTCCCGCGGGACCGGACCTCCCCTCCACAGAGGAGAGCTCCGGGCCCACCACGTGGCCGACAGAAGCCGGACCTCCCCCCTTCGCGGGGAGAGGTCCGAAGACTCCACGTGTCCCGCGGGGCCGGACCTCCCTCTCCTCAGAGGAGAGCTCCGGGCCCGCCACGTGTCTAGCAGGACAGCGCTGCCTGCCCCCGCGCGGTAGGCAGCAGGCGTAAAGACGCACCATACCTTGCCCGTACAAGGTATTCAAGACCCGCGCCTTCCCAAAACGCGAAGAGGCGGAGCACGCCTCTGTCAGGTGCCGTTGCGCCCAGTCGCATCACAGACTGGCGCACCGTGTCAGATCCTGCCAGCCAATAAACATAGCGACAAGACATCCCCTGCCGCCCCCGCCATCATCAACCACTACGACTAGCATGCGGCATGGGCAGGGCGCCAGAACGAAGACTCGGAAGCTTTCGCCACAGACAACTACCGACATAACTGCGGATACGATAGTCGGCAGGAAATCTCCCCGGGGCCACCTGTCGGGTCCCAGGCCCCCCTTGTAAGCCACACGAGCCTTGGACTATGAAAGGCTCAGGTAGGCAACGTTAGCAAGGGTTCGCGCTCCAACAACTTGCACCCTAGGCATAACTCACCTTCAAGCTCAGGACTCCGGTTCTGAGCAACAAGCAATACAGCGAGCACTTCTGCTCACCGTGGACGTAGGGTTTTACGCTCCGGCGGCCCGAACCACGTAAAACTCGCCGTGTCAAGCTTCTCCCTCACTCGTCCCTTACGCTGAAGCTCTCCGCAAGCGACTAGCCCCTCCGAAAAAGAACCTTCGCGGGCTGCCCAGAGCAGGTCCGGGAGAAGTGTCGACCACACACTTCGACATTTGGCGCGCCAGGTAGGGGGCTTTTCCCTTGCGCGACGAGTTTTTGCCGACGAAGATGACCAAGCTTCCTTCAGCGGCAAGCTCTCCTACCCCGCGTTCACGGCGGACCGTGACTAGCGGGGAATACGTGTCGACACACTCAGGACGGAGTGTGTCGGCGCAAGCTGGAAGCCAGCAGCCGACTCCGGCAACGCCGACTCCGGCAATGCAGGCTCGAGCTAGCGTGAGATCTTCTGCAGCGCTGAGCGTTCCCCACGGGGGCGCGCTGGCTGCAGCAAGAGCGCTACTGCGCAATCCACCTGCTGGGGACGCGCCTCAGGCAGCGACCCAGCAGTGGATTCGCGAAGTAGACCGTCTTGTCGTCGCCGCCGCACACCCTCGACTTCGGCGGGAACGACGCCCCGGCCAACCGGCTGTGTCGCTGACGCGCACGCCAACGGTTGACGGGCAGACGACGGACTCCAGCTCCACCAGGCTCACATCGACGGACCTGAGGACAGAGCTGGAACGCTGCCACTTGGGCCAAGATGCCCGAGTGTTCCTCGAGCGACGACGAGAAAGACGTCGCAACCAAGAGGCCGACGACAGCATGACGTCAGCCTCGACCCTGCCTGAGGCGTAGACCTTCGCCACGCGATCTCTGCCCCAGGCATACACCACGCAGCATATGCCACAACCATATGCCCTGCAAACGGTGCCCCCGGTCTATGGTGCAGCCTTGCCCATACCGGGGTACACAGTGCCAGCAGCGAACCAAGCGTTCGCGGCACCAACGCCTGCAGCAACAGGAGCAGGATGTGCGGCCCTAGCGCCCCACATTCGCTTCGCGAGGTGTCCGCGCAAGTTTTGGCTGCACCTGCCCGAGAAGTACGACGGCAGCGTCAACCCGGCGGAGTTCCTCTAGATCTACTCCACCGTCGTCCTTGCTACAGGAGGGGATGAGGCCGTCATTGCCAACTACATCCCCGTCGCCTTGACCGGCCCAGCCCGGTCTTGGCTCATGAACCTCCCCCAGGGTTCGATAACTTCCTGGGGAGAGCTCTGCCGACAGTTCATTGCCAACTTCGGCAGTTCCTACACCCGTCCTGGCACGGAGCTTGACATCCACGCCATCAAGCAACAACCTGGGGAATCACTGCGCTCCTTCATCCAGCGGTTCTCCCAGGTGCGGAACACCATCCCACACATTCAAAGTGCTTCTGTGGTGGTAGCGTTCCGGCAGGGTGTCCAGGACGAGAAGATGCTTGAGAAGCTCGCGACCAGAGAAGTCTGCGACGTCTCAGAGCTCTTCAGCCTGGCGGACAAGTGTGCCAAAGCAGCAGAAGGGCGGAATTGGCACTCTCTGCCAGCCTCCGAATCAGGAGGACAACCCGGAGCTGGCGCTGATTCCTATGGAAGCAACAAGAAGACCAAGAAGCGGGGCGGTGGTAAGATGAAGCCACCGGCCACGGCTCGCGTTGCCGCAGCAGCGACACATAGTGGGGCTCGGGGGCCGCGCCCCGACAAAAGGCAGCGACAGTCACCAGCCCCATAAGGTGACCAAGACAAGCTATGCCCCGTGCACGGCAGCTGTCGCCATACTACTGCCGAATGCCGGGAGATTCAGAAGCTCGCGGAGCGCTTCCGCAAAGGGATGCAGCAGCGGACTGATGCCCCACCCTTCCGCCAAAGGGAGGGCAAGCAGAAGGTCGACGCCCCAGACAGCGTCGACCACCAAGTGGTGCGCAACCATGAGGACTCCAGCTCCAGCGATGATGAGCGTCGAAAGAAGCTCTACGTTATATACGGCGGGTCCGCCGACCCCTCGTCCTGAAGCGCGGTTAAGACTCTGCGCCGAGCGGTAGCGTCGATGACTCCACTCCAACAGGCATCCTCAGGATTCATGGGGACCGCACTGCTGCGGTGTCGGTCATGGAAAAGCTCCAGGCACTTGCGACAGCACGAGCACCATCCCCTGGCAGTGCGGATCCAGATCGGCTCCGCCCGAGTGCACGCCACCGTGCCTCTGCCGCTGCACCCCGTGTGCAACCCCTCGACGAGGGCGACGTCCCCCTGAAGGTCGTCTAAGTCGGCGCCGACGCTGCCCAGACCACCCGGGTAGCCGAGGGCCTGGATAGTAAATAGGAAGGCGCGCTCATCACCTTCCTCCGGCACAACGTCGACGTGTTTGCATGGCAGCCGTCGCAGATGCCGGGGATCCCTAGGGAGGTGATTGAGCACCACTTGAAGATCTTCCCCGAAGCCCGGCCAGTCCAACAGAAGCCTCGCAAGCAGTCCATAGATAGGCAGAACTTCATCCGAGAAGAGATCAAGAAGCTGCTAGATGCTGGCTTCATACGGGAAGTCCACCACCCCTGGTGGTTGGCGAACCCCGTCGTTGTCCCAAAGGCCGGTGGGAAGCTCCGGATGTGCATCGACTACACCAGTCTCAATAAGGCATGTCCCAAAGATCCATTCTCTCTCCCCGGAATAGATCAAATAGTAGACTCGACATCAGGCTGCGATATGCTGTGCTTCCTAGACGCCTACTCGGGTTTCCATCAGATCCCCATGTCTAGAGAAGATGAAGAGCACACCTCCTTCATCACAGTAGATGTCCTGTATTGTTATGTCTCTATGCCTTATGGCCTAAAGAATGCTCTCCCCACCTTTGTACGTGCAATGCACAAAACCTTTGGAGAGTTAATAAGAGACTTAGTTGAGGTGTATGTCGATGACATCGTTGTCAAGGTAAGACAGAGTTCATCCTTGTTAGATAACCTAGCCTTAGTCTTTGACAAATTGCGCTCCACGCGCGCCAAGCTGAACCCCGACAAATGTGTGTTCGGTGTATCCTGTGGGAAACTCTTAGGATTCCTGGTCTCGCACCGGGGAATTGAGGCCAACCCAGAGAAGATCAAGGCCATCGACTTGATGCGGCCTCCTGCCTGCATCAAAGAAGTCCAGAAACTCACGGGATGCCTAGCCACGCTGAGTCGGTTTATACCGAGACTAGAAGAGTGGGTGCTCCCCTTCTTTAAGCTCCTGCGCAGATCCGGTCCATTTGCCTGGACTGACAAAGCAGAAGAAGCTTTCCAGGAGTTGAAGCGACTCCTGACGACCCTACCTATCATGGTAGCCCCCGAGCCCGGAGAGCATCTGTTGCTCTACATCGCGGCGACAACTGAAGTGGTGAGTATGGTCCTCGTCGCAGAACGACCGGACCTCTCGTCATCACAGCCTGCTCCGGTAGCAGGAGACAGACGCCAGGAAACCCCGGAGGTCCAAGACGGCCTCCCGGACCTCCAAGACAAACTCCCGGAGGTCCGGGGCGGCCTCCCGGACCTCCAAGACGACCTCTCGGGGGTCCAACGGGACCTCCCAGAGATCCAGCGGGACCTCCTGGAGCTCCCGAAAAACCAGCGGGACCTCCCGGAGGGCCAAGGTGGCTTAGGATCCTTCGAGTTCCAACTCCCAAAAGCCCCCTGGACCCACTCACCTCCGGCAGGCCAGAGCCAGTGGATGGAGACCTCTCTGACCTAAGAAAGAGGGTCTGAACCATCCAGAGGTCTGTCTACTACATCAACGAAGTCCTCCACGACGCCAAGACAAGGTACCTAGAGGTCCACAAGCTGCTGTATGCAGTGCTCGTGGCAACCAGGAAGCTCCACCACTACTTTCAGGCCCACCGGGTCTCGGTAGTCATCTCCTATCTGCTGAAGACGATCCTTCACAGTCCCCATGCGACTGGCAACGTCGCTAAATAGGCAGCGGAGCTGACGGAGTTCGAGCTGGACTTCCCTCCTCGCCATGCAGTTAAAAGCCAAGTGTTGGCTGACTTCGTGGTAGAGTGGACACCAACGAAGGCTGACCCAGGGGGCCACGAAGACGGTGAACCAAAGCACCGAGCTCCGGTCTTCACCGAGCCCCACTGGACGCTCTTCTTCGACGGCTCCTCACGAAAGCTGGGGGCCGGTGCCGGCGTACTGCTTCTCATGCCATCGGGGGAGCAGTTTGGGTACATGGTGCGTCTCAATTTCAAGGCAACCAACAACATGGCAGAGTATGAAGCACTCATCTTTGGCCTACAGACAGCCCTGTCTCTGGACGCTCGCCAGTTGTTGGCACAGGGCGACTTCCAGCTGGTTATCAAGCAAGTTAAGGGCGAATGCTCCTGCAATGACCCGCAGCTAGCTGCTTATCTACTCCACGTGCAGATGTTGGAGAAAGACTTCCTCGCCTTGGACCTGCGCCACGTACCGCGCGCTGGCAATGCTGCAGCTGATGACCTTTCAACGAAGGCCTCCACCGGAGCCCCTGTGCCCGAAGGAGTCTTCGAGAGGACGTTGTTGCGGCCCACAGACCGGCCCGCCGAGCCGGACGAAGGGGGCTGGACCAGCACCTCGAAGCTGGCGGTCCCGGTGGCCCTGCAACCATGGACGCCGCCAAGGATCATAAGCGTCACTGGGGACTCCGTGCAACCCAGCGCTCAAGATCCAGAAGCTCAAGTCAGACCCGATGCATGGATCACGGAGATGCGGGACTACTTGAAAGACAACATCCTCCCTGATGAACGTATATCCGCTGAACGGATCGTGCACATGGCTAAGAGATACGCGCTGGTAGAAGGGGATCTCTACCGGTGTGGTTCCAACCACGTCCTATTGCGGTGCATAAGCCAGGGGAAGGCTACGACTTGCTCGCTGAGATCCATGGAGGCGAATGTGGGAGTCACTCTTCCTCACGCACGCTTGTCGGTAAAGCCTTCCGTCATGGCTTCTACTGGCCGACAACACTCCAGGATGCCGTCAAGCTGGTCGAGAGCTGCAAGGCGTGCCAGTTCCATGCCAAGCAGATCCATACACCGGCTCAGGCGGTACAGATGATCCCGCCCTCATGGCCGTTTGCCGTATGGGGGTTGGACATCCTGGGACCATTCCCCAGAGCCGTCGAGGGATTCCGGTACCTCTATATCGCCGTCGACAAGTTCACCAAGTGGCCGGAAGCCACACTAGTCGTCACCATCAACAAGCAATCCGCAGTAAAGTTCATCAAGTCAATTGTCTGCCGGTTCAGGGTCCCGAACAGAATCATCACCGACAACGGGACCCAGTTCACCAGCGCAGTCTTCCAAGACTACTGTGAAGACCTCGGCATCCAGGTGTGCTATGCCTCTGTTGCTCACCCAAAGAGCAATGGGCAGGTCGAGAGAGCCAACGCCGAGATTCTTCGGGGTCTCAAGACCCGCACCTATGTAACCTGAAGAAACATGGTGCCAATTGGGTGGATGAGCTTCCGAGCACACTATGGGCTAACCGGACATCCCAGAGCGGGGCCACCGGAGAGACACCCTTCTTCATGGTGTATGGGGCCGAAGTTGTGCTTCCCCCAGAGATCACCATGAAGTATCACCGTGTCCGAGCTTACGATGAAGCCGCGCAGGACAACCTCCGGCGTAGAGACATTGACCTCGTCGACGAGGTCTGATTGCATGCAGCACTCCGTAACGCACGGTACAGACAACCGCTCCGCCGCTACCACCAGAGGTCTGTGCGTGTCCGGGAGCTGCAGGAAGGCGACCTGGTGCTGCGGCGCGTACTTTCTCGTGAAGGGACCCACAAGCTCTCCCCCAGTTGGGAAGGTCCCTTCCAAGTCACGAAAGTGTGCCGCCCCGAGTGCGTACGCCTTTCCACCGAGGATGGGGATCCGCTCCCGAACCCCTGGAACATCGAACACCTCCGTAAGTTCTACCCTTAGAACAATAGTAGGACAATTTCTTCTTTCTAATAGATCCCATAGAGTCCAGGAACAGCGCTCGGAGCAGCTAAATCTCAGGGGACGGTCCAGGACTACGTTCAGCTTTGCCTGGTTCCGACCCCAAGCGCATAGAGTCTTGCTTCCCTTTTTAATGGGACGGGTCGTGGCCTCCATGTTTAGCCTGTTTTCCTCCTATAGAAATTTATAGGGAAAGAACGTGTCCTACTTTGCTCTTCCCTTATGCTCATTCAAATTATGTATTAATTTTTATGACCGCACTTCCTGGGTATGTTCACCATACACCCAGTCCCCTTTTTCCCATTCTCAACTCTAGTCGGCATTTGCTATCCTGCCTGGGGCGGTCGCGCTTGAGATACCTGCCGATGGCCAGGGGGCCCCGAGCCCCCGGCACGTCGCGCACCAGAATTCCCATGCACCGTGCACCGGATCGGGATCGTAAGCCAAATAAGACTATTAGATCAGAAAGGGGGGAGCCCCAAGGAGAATTACGTTTCCCTTGTTTGTGTGCAGGACCCTCCGGCCTTGGCTTCCCGCAGGAGTATGGTAGGAGTAACGAAACAGTTGGCCACGCCTACCAGGGGGCCGCTACGAACCGCGCAAAATCGAGAGATCCGGACCCCGTCCCCTCCGCAGGGGCGAGCCCCAGAGGCCCCACGTGTCCAGCGGGGCCGGAGCTCCCGCCTCCTCAGGAGGGGCTCCGGACCCGCCACGTGGCCGGCAGAAGCCGGACCTTCCCCCTCCGCGGGGAGAGGTCCGAAGGCTCCACGTGTCCCGCGGGGCCGGACCTCCCTCTTCTCAGAGGAGAGCTCCGGGCCCGCCACGTGGTCAGCAGATCCAGACCTCCCCATCCTCATGGGGCGAGCTCCGCAGACCTCCGGGGCCCTTAATTCAATAAGGACCCAGGGAAGGTGTCTGTGCAGAGCTTCGAGATTGGTGATGGCCTCTGAGTACCTTGCGGAGCTAAGGGCTCGGCCAGGCAAAACCAAGAAGAAGACAAAAGCATCACAGACACAAAGATTCAAGAGAGTCTATTTATTCATGGCTCGATGAGCTGGAATACAGACTAAAGAGAAGTGCCCTAGGGTTCCCCAGGCACGTCCAGAACCTAGAAGCTGCAAGAGCGGCCACGTCCCCGACTTCAGCCCTAGCGGCGTTCTCCCGCTCCGTGACCCAAGAGCGGGGATCACCTCGGCCACCACCAGCGCAAGGGCCGCTGTCATCAAGGATGCTTCTGAAGCCCCCTCTGCCGCTTCAGCAGTTTCCTTGAAGACTCCTCTGACCCGAGTGCGGGGATCACCTCAGCCATCACCAGCGCAAGGGCCGGTGTCATCAAGGATGCTTCTGAATCCCCCTCCGCCGCTTTAGCAGTTTCCTTGGAGACTCTGCCGCCTGGAGTCCTCCTTGGTGCTTCAGCAGTTCCTTTGGAGACTCCTCCGCCCGAAGTCTCCTCGGCGTGTTAGCGGTTTCTTTGGAGACTCCACCGCCTGAGGAGAGAGGACGCAACGCCTGGCAACTTTTAGCCTGTCGTCGCTCAAGAAAAGTCCCGTCGGGATGATAAACCCGAGGCCTCTTGGAGGCGCCACCTCTAGGGGCAAGGCATGCAGGCTCCCTGGATCCCTGACTTGGTGCACACGCCGCCGCCGGAGGAAATCGAGCGCGATCCTCCCCCGAAGGCGGGTTAGAAGCCATGGGAGAAGACAAGGTCGCAGAGACTCAAGGAAGGTGCAAGTGCTGGAAGCCTTATATGGGGAACCTACCCACGTTGCGGCTTCCCTTCACACTTTCCAGGTACGATTCAAAGCGATTCGAAACTCTTTGAATACGCCGCATCGGCAACCGCCTCGGCTCCAAGACCGAGCGCCGATGACAGGTGGACCCAAGCCGTCCAGCTGAAGTGGTGGGTCAAGGAGTGTGTCTCCCAAGAAGACGAGCCGACATGGCGCTTCGGCGGTTCCCGAAGAAAGCGCCGCAACATGCAGAAGTGGCAACCTTGGGAACCGCCGCAGTAAAAGCAACCATCAAGTGGGTGCACACTCCCACGATCCCGCGACTGTTCGTGCTTCGGCAGCGGTCAATGCGGGACTTGGAGGAAGTGCGCGGAACAGAAGAGACGGAGGCTCCACCTCGGGATCGCTATCTCCCTCGAGATGGGCCCGAGGGCCACTGTCGATACCCACGGTATGGGGTACCCCCGCGCACAAGGGAAAATACCTAAGGATCTCGCCCTTCTCCGCACGGAGAGCTCCGAAGGCGCCACATGTCCAGCAGGGCCGGACCTCCCTTTCCTCAGAGGAGAGCTCCGGGCCCGTCACGTGGCCAGTGGCAGCCGGACCTCCCCCCTCCGTTGGGAGAGCTCCGAAGGCGCCACGTGTCCCGCGGGACCGGACCTCCCCCTCCACAGAGGAGATCTCCGGGCCCGCCATGTGGCCGACAGAAGTTGGACCTCCCCCCTCCGCAGGGAGAGGTCCGAAGACTCCACGTGTCCCGCGGGGCCGGACCTCCCTCTCCTCAGAGGAGAGCTCCGGGCCCGCCACGTGTCCAGCAGGACAACGCTGCCTGCCCCCGCGCGGTAGGCATCAGGCGTAAAGACGCACCATACCTTGCCCGTACAAGGTATTCAAGACCCGCGCCTTCCCAAGACGCGAAGACGCGGAGCACGCCTCTGTCAGGTGCCGTTGCGCCCAGTCGCATCACAGACTGGCGCACCGTGTCAGATCCTGCCAGCCAATAAACACAGCGACAAGACATCCCCTGCCACCCCCGCCGTCATCAACCACTACGACTAGCATGCGGCATGGGCAGGGCGGCAAAACGAAGACTCGTAAGCTTTCGCCAGAGACAACTACCGACATAACTGCGGATACGATAGTCGGCAGGAAATCTCCCCGGGACCACCTGTCGGGTCCCGGGCCCCCCTTGTAAGCCACACGAGCCTTGGACTATAAAAGGCTCGGGTAGGCAACGTTAGCGAGGGTTCGCACTCCAGCAACTCGCACCCTAGGCATAACTCACCCTCAAGCTCAGGACTCCGGTTCTGAGCAACAAGCAATACAACAAGCACCTCTGCTCACCGTGGACGTAGGGTTTTACGCTCCGGCGGCCCGAACCACGTAAAACTCGCCGTGTCAAGCTTCTCCCTCACTCGTCCCTTACGCTGAAGCTCTCCGCAAGCGACTAGCCCCTCCGAAAAAGAACCTCCACGGGCTGCCCAGAGCAGGTCCGGGGGAAGTGTCGACCACACACTTCGACAGCTGTAGATGGCGCAGGGGATTGTCGTGCGCAAAACTGACTGAGTTGTAACAATGAGATCTGAAGAGATCCTGTACACGATCCAACAGTGAAGTAGAAGTTCTCAGTCCTACACATGTGCATGCCGAGAGAATCTTTCTCGCTAACATTGAGGTCTGCAAATGCTGTATGGCCGATTCGCGCCAACAGGTTGGGAAGTTCGTTATGAGGCTAACCAAGTCCTTGAAAAACACCTTGGCAAAGTGGTTGAAACAATGGGAGTGAGGATCGATTCTTTTGACGGTCAGCAAGTTCATCGTCTCAACAATTTGGTCGCTTTCGCTGTCTCGCCGCGCGCAAAGAACGTTTCATTTGATCTAAAACCGAGATGGTATTGCTGGGAATCTAACGACCGATATTAGTCTGCTTTCGAACGTTACATTTGAGCTCGTCCACTTGTTCGGTCTTCAGAACTTGGCGCCACAACACGATGATACCTCCCTCGAAGGCTCGAAGAGTCGTGGAGAACCAGCAGCTCACGTGCAGACATTCAGTTGAGAAAGGGCTTTGATTCCCTAGCGATTCTAGACGCGGGGATAGTATGGAAACATCGGAACAGATGCGTGTTTGATGGGGCTGCTCCTAGTATGGCTGCAGTTCTACTCGTGGCTAAGGAGGAGGCCACGCTATGGCGTATGGCTGGGACGAAAGGGATTTATTTCCTCCAGGCCCTAGGTCCAGCAGTTTAGGTCGTTTATGTTGTTGTTTTTGTTACATAACAGGTTCTTTCTCAATGTAAGAGTGGTGTGTAAGTGTGAGTCGTATCAGGGTCTTCGTCCTCACAAAACTGCAATGATACACAGCTCTCTCCTGTCTGTCCAATAAATAAATGCATGGAAATAGACCAATCGTCAAATTCAGTCAAGAAACTGCAGTGACCACTGACCAGCCAAAATCTTAGTGGTAATGGTGTGATTCACATAAAAGGTTACAGGGTAAAAAGAACGATTCAGAATCATTTAGTGGTACCAGAAATTATCAAGAAAAAACATCAATTGCAATTTATGTAAAATCAACAGGACATACAATGCCAGGGCAATCGAATCGCCCTGTATCCTTTATGTAACGCAACATTATCTAACAAAATTGCAACATGCTACCAGCACAACTTCGATCTAAAGAGTTCAATAAAAAAAAAAACAAGAGCTGCTGGAATTAGAGCTACAGCCTACATTAGATAACTGATTATAATGGTAATATGCCTCCGAACTGAACATCTTCCTTCTTTCATACACCAGCTTGCATGCACCAGCCCAAATCCAAAAACTAAAAGGGACATCAACCCTAAAAGAACTCAAACTCAAGGTAATTGTCTGGGTCCTTCTGATTGGCAGCTGGGGTAACCTTATCATTAGTTGGTGCTGGCTTCGAATGGCAGTCTAGCTCAACAGGCTTGGGTACCTCTGGGGGGCTCGCACATCGTATCAGTGCCCAATTCACACCCTCAAAAAAGGGGTGCTGCTTTATCTCAGGTGTCCCACGTTTGTAGCCAAGACGATGTTGCGGGTCCTTGACCAGCAACCCTCTAATCAAGTCCCTAGCTGAGAAACTCACAATTGGGGACTCTGGGAAACGCAACGGCTGACCAACGACATTGAAAAGTGTAGCTCTGTTTCCTGACCCCTTGAAAGGGGTCTTTCCGAATAGCAGTTCATACAGGAATATACCAAAGGTCCACCAGTCCACAGCACTGCCATGACCTTCTCCCTTGATTATTTCAGGCGCCAAGTACTCATGGGTGCCTACGAATGACATGGAGCGAGCATCACTTGGCTCTGCGATGAGTTCAGGAGGCGGACTAACTTGGCTTACAATTTCAGGCTTCGGCTTTTGCTTCTTCTCCTTCTTGGACCTGGAGGAGAAAAACCGGGGACCAAAACAAGTAGTCGGAGCCACACATGACGGCTGTATGCAGGATGGTTCAATACAAGCAGGCTGAACACAGTAGGCTTGGTTGTTCCTCTGCAAAGCATCTGGTCCAGGGTTGGCAGACTTGACAACCGCCGGGCTTACGGAACAACAAAGAGAGAGGTCAAAATCTGACAGCATGATATGCCCATCCTCCCGAACAAGGACATTCTCCGGCTTCAGATCACGATATATAATCCCAAGCATGTGCAGGTATTCCAGTGCAAGGAGAACCTCTGTGACATAGAACCTTAAACAAATGATCATGAGCATTTCCAGTCAACTGAATACAATATTAAAATAGGAAAAACAACATGCTATATGAAAGTTCAAACTGGTATAGTGGCAGAAAGAAATTCATGCATATGAAAGCATACATAACGAAATATGATACAGTACCGACAGACGAGAAAATGGATGCAAGAACCGGAAAAATTGATGTCGGACTAGGGAACTTAAGAAGAAAATAGATTTCTAGAATATATGAAGAAATTAAGTTAGTAGTTGTCAGTTGTCACATACTTAGCTGCTTGCTCAGAGAAACGTTTTCCAGGCTGCCTTTGCCGAAGAGTGTGCAGGTCCCCTCCGGGGCAGAACTCCATCACCAAACATGAGAATTTATCAGTCTCAAAGTGAGTATACAGCGTTGGAAGAAACGGGTGATCCAAAGATTGCAGTATCTCCAGTTCCGTCTGTGCTCGAAGAAGCTTCTTCCTGCTCGCTAAAGACCCTTTGTCCATGACCTTCATAGCAAAGTAACTCTTTGTACCATTCAGTTCCGAGAGGTATACACTGCCAATATCACCACAACCCAGCTTCTTAAGCAACCTAAAATGGCTCAAACCAAGAATGCCATCTCTCGACCTGATCACTCTGATTGCTTCCCACCTAGAGTCACTCCCTTTGTGAGGTTTTGATATACTGCTGATCCTGCTGCTGCATGAGCTATCATCACTAATGTTACTGCTCATGCTTGGGCGGCACATGCTGCTCTTCCCACTCTCAGTAAAATCAGCTCGGTCACCAATCTTGCCACTTCCACTTGTCTTCCTCAAACTATGTGTCCCACCACTCACTTTGGCAGTGGCAAAGCTCTCACTTGTGTTGCTCTTTTGCGACGTCTTTTGTTCCTGGTTACCACTGCCATCTATGTTTTTGATCTGTTTCAGCTCCACAGAATTTTCCTCTGGAGTCAGTAGCCCATCCAGCCCACCGGAGTCCGAGCAAATGCTAGATGGATCCTTGTCCAACATAGATGCAGAAGACTCTTGCTGCCTATGGGTGGGCTTTTGCTCCTCTAACATCTCCTTAGTAGCAGCAGGGTATGCTGCGTTGTTAGCTGTCACGTAGGCATTTTCAGGAGCTGGATCATCTGTGTGATCAACAGGTGGTTTGCCATTGTGTCCAGGAACATTATGCTTCGCAGCCTCCACGGACATATTGGTCAGATAGACTCACAGAGGACCCAAACCTTACTCCACTTTGTCCAAACTTTTTGAGGGGCCGTCACTGATTAACTGAATTTACAATGGTGCCTGAAGTTATAACAAAGAGAAGCAGATTAGCGTAGGCTGATAGTTGTCTACTAGCCAAAAAAGAAATTAGAACTGACAATATGCGTGAGGGGAAAAATTGAAATCTCCCGGTTAAGAATCCTAACCTAGCATGTCAAATAAATATATCAAATAGTACAACGGTATAAACATGATTATCTGACTGGGAGCTTAGAGAAATACAGTTATACAGAACAGAGTCCCTGCTGCACTATACAGATCTAACATCCAATTCATTACTATAACAAGAATCATGGAAAAGCTCCAGTGTTTTCACGAAAAAGAAAAAGAAAAAAGGAGAAACAGATTAGGAAATGCGCCCGTTCATTTTGGTCCCTATTTTGCACAGCTTCTGGACTAGGTTTTTAAAAAAATAAGCAGAGGTGTGACAAACACTAACTTCTCCAGCAGCTTATTAGCTCATTTACTTCTTAGAATAAACTAAAAACAGGATATAACTTTTTTTCACCATCTCTTCAAATAAGCTGGTTGTTCAACAAGTTCAAGCTGGCCCTTTGGCGGAGGTTGGCACCCGGATTTTTCTCTTAACTTTGCCCGTCTTCTCCATTTAGGGAGCTTTGGGATCAGGGCTAGGGTTTCGGAATTTGTTGCTTCGGATTTGATGCGTGGAATAGGGTTAAGAGGGAAGGCCGTGGGTGGCGATCCGTCCGGCGGTCGGCTGCGGCCATGAGGCGACGCCGCCGCCGGAGCCGACGGGCAGTGAGCGGGGGAGTCAAGGAATAGAGAGTCAGCGAGGGAGTTGATTGCCGCGGCGGCAGCAGCCGGAGACGCGGGAGGGGGAGAATATACGCGAAAACTCACCGGATTCGAAAAATGGGCGCGTCGGCGCAGACGCGGAGGCTCGGTCCCGTTGACGCGGCTCGCCGTCGTCGGAGTCGACGCCGGCGAGCGGCACCGTGGGCAGGACTCTACTCGGTAGCAGGCTACCTCGAATCTCGATCGCCGGAGGAGGAAGACGACGACGTGCATTTATGCTGGAAGAAATCTGGGCCGCCGAGGCGCTACATCTAAGGGCGTGAAAATTGGGTTCCCTCCGTCAAAGAACTCACCGAAAAGGCCCGGAAAATCGCAGATAAACTCCCACGGGAGAAGGGGAGGGGGGGTGGCTGTGGTGGCCGGAGCCAGGGACATCTGCGAACTGGAGAGGCCTTTCACACCTGCAGAAACCTGAACAAAAGCGGCGGCACGTTGCAATCCGGACAGAGGCACGACGGGGACGGAGCACGCCGGACTCGTACGGCCGAGCATCGACGTCAAGCTGTTGAGCATGGCATGGAGGCGCACTAACTCCAGCGGCTATTAAATGCGACCAGAGGAGCTGAGGAGGAAAGGCAACCAACCAAGCCAAACCAGACGAAGAAAGTGACGGCGGCGGTGGTGACGGCATTGCATCGACAGATCAGGAAATATAATCGACATCCGAACGACGGAACGAGGAGCCTCGGTCCGAAACAGTCAGCTCGCTAGTTATTAGCCTGGGACTGGGAGGAGAGGGAGGCGAAGGTACCTTTGCTAGGAGGCCATGGCGTTGCTGGCCGGCTAGCTGCAAGGAGGGGGGAAATGGGGGAGAGCACGGGCGTGTACAATGCCTGTGCGACGGCGGGGTTATGGATTAGCGTAGCGTGTGTTTTGGCCAAGTGCATGGAGCCGCCAGGATTGGGGTCGGAGAAGATGGCCAAAGGCGATCGTGCACCTCCTGGGTTGCCACCATGCATCCGTGGCCGCGGGCCGCAGGACAAGCAAGGTTGTGCAGAGACGAGAAGGGTTAGAGGGAAGGTGGTGGCCGGAAGCTGGGATTCCAGGTGCTTAGACAAGTGCCATTGCACCGGGTGTGATCTGACTGCTCTCTCTCTCTCTCTCTCTCTACCTCTCTCTCGTGAGCATACTGATCTTTCTGTGTTTTTCTCTTTGCTTTTTTGTTCACATGTCGACTTCTTCACTCGAGGCCAGCCCGCCCAGTTTTGACCCAGCCAACGTCACTTTCCGCCTGTTGGGAGGGGTGCAGCGCCCAAGGTGATTGATTAGCTCTTGTAAATTAAACTAGATTACCCTGTTGTTACCGTGACAGGTTCCGTAATTTAAAACAAACGATGAAGCAGGATGTTTAAACTCCCTAACGTTACCAAACTCGTGCGGACATCTAAAATTTCGTTTCTGTTGATCCTCAACTTTCAGAAAAAAAAAAAGAAATAGATGGGGTCTGTAGCAGGCACTGCAGCTAAGCTGATGATGGTCGCTTTGCCAGAGTACAGCTTCCGAACATTAAGATTAAAAAACATATCCCTGTAAAAAGAAAAAGAAAAGATTCATGAACATAGTAACACTACGTCTTCTGTGCCCTAGACCTACGCTGTGCTCTCCCTCCCTTTTTCTGCTATCCTTTCGCTGTCGCCGTAAATCTTCCGGCCATTTACAGTCGATGTTGTCCACGGATCTATCAGGGCAAGCCGTGCAAGCGCTTACGAAAGCAGAATATCTCAAGGCCCAGGGATCGAGTTATTGAAAGTTTCTGCAGCATTCTTGGCCATTCAGACGTGACTATTTTGGCCTGTCTGCTTTTGCAGAATTCAAACTTTGTTGGCACGTTGACCAGGCTACCTAATAACAGAGTTTAGGAAATACTAACTCCGTTACTTTTTAGTTGGGCTTTGAGACATTATACGCTACAACCTTTTAAAAAAAAAAGATTAAAGGCTACCGCCACCACCAAAGGTCATTGGGCTTCGGTATGATCCAGTAACCGCCAACTGGGCTGACCATATCCAGTTCCCTCGGTAGCCCATTTTTGTTCGCGGTGAGTACTCGGATAGGGTAGAACTTTTTGTTTGAAATGGGGTATTTTAACACCAATCATTCGAAAATGAAGGCCGTTTCGAACAATTCGGATGGGGTATTCCTCATCTAAGCAAGCGAATTTATCACAACACAGAAAGGGAATTCCACATGTAAAATTCACATGGACTCAGAATACAGGAATCACAGAAGCAGCTCTGAGATTCTCGCATGAATCAGCCAAACTCACTTCCTTAAAAACAGAGCAACATTAATCAACTACTAGAAACAGATTAGTCGGACGTAGCATGGCAGCTACCTCCGCCGCGACAACCATATACTGCCGCTAGAGTGGACAAATCACAGGAGCGGAAATTGTGGGAGCCTACGAGCTGGTGAACTTGGTGACAGCCTTGGTGCCCTCTGAGACGGCGTGCTTTGCGAGCTCGCCGGGGAGGACGAGGCGTACGGAGGTCTGGACCTCGCGGGAGGTGATGGTGGGCTTCTTGTTGTACCGCGCGAGCTTGGCGGCCTCGGCGGCGAGCTTCTCGAAGATGTCGTTGATGAAGGAGTTCATGATGGACATGGCCTTGGAGGAGATGCCGATGTCCGGGTGCACCTGCTTCAGCACCTTGAAGATGTAGATCTTGTACGTCTCCACGCTCTTCTTCGGCCTCTTCTTGCCCTTCTTGTCGCCGCCCTCCTTGCCGGCCGCCGGCAGCCGCTTCTCGGCCTTGGGCTTCTTCCCCGCCACCGGGGCCTTCTCCGCCTTCTCAGTCGCCGGCTCCTCCTCCGCGGGCTTCTTGGCCGCCGGTTTCTTCTCCGCCTTCGGTGCCATGGGGATTGTGTGGCGCTGGACGAGCTCGGGAGAGAAGGACGGGGGATGTGTTCGCAGAAAAAGCTCGAGGGATTTCGGACGTGTGTGATGGAGTAGCCAGGTAGGGGGCGCTCATTTATAGCGCGGGAAGGGTTGGCCGTGATTGGTGGGATGCACGCGCAGCGGATCCATGACGTGGAGGACTTTTTGACGCGTTGGATTTTAATCTGGAGCGCGGATGCGATGGTGCGGTGCGCGGATCGGTGACGTGGCATCGCGAACCGCGGGAGGAGGCGGCTTTCTGGGCGGATCGGTGACGTGGTCAAGTTTGAGGCCCACACGTCGGTTGGCGGTGAGATTTTTTCCGGCGGGAGTTTGTTTTCGCGCTTTTGGCGCCAGATGAATGAACCATTGGACGTCCCATTCGTCAGTGTCCGATAAAATTCGTGGTCCGGTGGTGGATCCACGTGCAAGGCTCCTAGCAAGTTCCGTTCAATGTGATCGAACACGTGATATTCAACAGCCAGAATTGCAAAGTTTCGTCGGCAAACAAATCAAACACGAAAATGAATGTGATCGAACACAAAAAAACGCTTACATTTTCACTTTTGAAACGGTAATATATTTACATAGCTATTGTTGGTTAAAATTGAAAAAAGAAATGAATGTGATCAAACACAAAAATGCTTAAATTTCATAATGTAAGGAGTGCCATATACGACGAAATCAGCCTCGCGAATATTAAGAATCATGACATGGTTCCCCACACTTGCATAATTATTGGCAGATTACCCGAGTACGTTACAGTCTACGCAATTTTCAGAAACCTACACTTGATCGATCATACTGTTGTGGTATAGTCTCCACAGTTTACAGTGCCAGTTAAGCACGGTTGCATCTTAGCTGAGGCTGCCTTCGGGTGTGGGATCCGTCGGGAGGCCATCGGAGGTGCCGCTCCCTGAAGATGGAGGCGGGGTGCCGAGAAAGGGGTTCTTGATTACCATATCCACGAGCTCGGGACCTCCACTAGGCCACTGAATGGCTGCTGCTCCTGCAGGGCCCTGTGCGGGGCCTTCACTGGCTGCTGCTTCGGGAGCCTCGGCTCCTCCACCTGCAGTCCCCTCGGCATCTGCTCCGGGTGCCTTTGCTTGGGATCTCTTCGCGTGAGAACACGGCGCCACCGCCGCGGCCATGGTGACTAGCACGAGCATCGTAAAGCCGGGTATCTTGGCCATGTCTGTTGGGGTGTTCTCTATGGGATCACCTGATGCTGGCAGCCGTGGTGTGCTCTCGGGAATACTGAAAGGCCATGGACAGGTCACATGAGATGAGGATATGTAATACCTGAGGCATGGAGAGGGCGAAGGAAGGAAGCAGTACACATGAATGGTGGCATGAATCGACACGCGTATGGTGCTGCGGCTGTGCCCACGGCTACGCGGCGACGCCGAGACTAATTTTAGCAGCTCCAGATTTAACCCTCCCCGTGTGTGATTAGCATTACATCTGCTTCACAAGGATTAACCTACTTTTCATTTTTTATGGTTCGTGATTGAGGGAGAGCAAAATTTATATACTCTCTGTTTTAAAATATTTGACGTTGATTAGTTCAAAATTAAAATAATCAGTGTTAAGTATTTTCAAAACCAAGTGAGTAGATGAGGATCCATCTATACCGTAATGATGTGCTGATTAATCAAGTCTCTTGTTGCTCAAGAGTCAAGACTATGTGAACTTTGAATGTTCCAGAAAACAGAAAGGGAAAGAAGTAGAAAGATGGGATGAACGGAAAAGGATCGTGGAGCATGATGGTGATAACATTAAGAGTCAAGCTATGCAAAGGAACGTGTTGCATACTTGCATGGACAGTGTAAATTCAGAGTTATGTGCAATATCATGGATGGAGGGTGCTATCAAAGACGAATGAATATGTGTTAGCTGGTAACGAGAGCTCGTACGTAGAGGGATGGCCGATGAGCCTTCGACCTATTCCATTGCAACATTAACATGATATTTACGGTCCCCATAAAGAAACATGTATATATAGTGTAACATTTTTTTTCAATAATAACCATTGTTAAACTCAACAATATCAAGTTCATACAACGGAGTACACTCCGTTTCTACTAAAACTATGTAAAATTGTAGCATAGGCGATGCATAGGGCACACTGTTGACTTCATCGGTACGTCTCTAGCGTTCCTCCGCGCGCGAGGTTTAACGTGATCTGTCCCCTTATTAAATGTTAGTTTAAAAAGGAATATAAATTTAGTATGATCCTTATGTAATCCGGACCTCTTTATTATTAGTACCCATATTATCAAGTGTGGGCTGGTGGATTCAGGTTTGAGGTTTCATCATGGGGCCGCGTCTTTCCGCCCGTTTGAAGACGTTGGGTCCCGTTGTGTCTGGGTTGTGGACGTGGTAGCATGCCCGCGGACTTTGGGCCTTCCCGTTGCCGGCGAGAAGAGTCGACAGAGGCAAAGCTAGGTGAGCTCCCCCAGTGCATCGGCACCAGTAAAAAAAATTGGAAATTTTAGTACTGTATGAGTCTTCACATTCTTCAACTCATGTGCACTACCAAAAGACACTCGAAATGAGTCAATGCCACTGGACGACGACGTCTTCAGACAAAGGACAAGAGCTACGCATCTAATGAGCATTAGGTTAACATCGCGAAAGTGGCGGAAAATAGCATGAAAATAGCGTGCGTTGCCCGCTCATCATGGATCACAAACAGTCGGTGCGCTTACCGGTGGAGCCTACTAATAAGGTTCAAGCTAGTCACTATACTTATGTTGTTTTGAGTTGATGGTTGACTTGTTGGACTAAATGATCTGCAAAGTTGAGTCGTTATGTCTTGATGTGTAAGCGACGAGATGAGTATTAGGAATAACACCCTGTGGTAATCAGTCAGGAGTTGAACACGTTGATATCTCACAACGATTTTTTATGATAGTAAGCACACGTGGAGAGTTTCTTTTTATCTAGGTTCGGGTCTCCCATAGGACAACTCTATATCATGCTTATGGATATTATGTTATGCTGTACTCCCTCGGTTTTAAAATATTTGACGTTGGATAGTTGAAAGTTGAACTAACCCTACAAGAATACGTATTATTTTCGTGGGCCAGTAGCATTTTGGTGAGCCCTCACGAAAATAAAGTTATTTTTATGAGTCGGGTTATAGCTCTCGACATTATACGTATAATTTTGTCGGCTTTCATCTGGGCTCACGAAAATAGGTTTAATTTCGTCGGTTGCGCTGTAGGCTCATCAAACTAAGGTTATTTTCGCCGGCTTGCGGTCGGTCTCACGAAAATACTTCCGAAAGTACCAAGTATTTTCGTCGGCTTTCAGTCTGGCTCACGAAAATACTTCCGAAAGTACCAAGTATTTTCATCGGCTTGGGGCCGGCTCACGAAAATAATTCTGAAAGTACCAAGTATTTTCGTCGGCTTGGCGTCTGGCTCACGAAAGTCCAACTATTTTCGTCGGCTTGGGGGCCGGCTCACGAAAATACTTACTACAGTATCAAGTAATTTCGCCGGCTTGGGGGCTGGCTCACGACAATACCCTTTAATTTCGTCGGCATGTTGCTGGCTCGCGAAAGTCCCTTTTAATTTCGTCGGCTTGGGGGCCGGCTCACGAAACAACAGTTAATTTCATGGGCTTCCAGGTAGGCTCACGAAATTACATGGTCTATCTATTGTCCGAACGTTAGCCAGCTTGAGTTGTCTGAACGTTAACCACACACTTTCGCCGCTCGGTCCAGACCACGAGGCCGTGTCGTCGCCCACTCGCGCCGAGCCGCCGCTAGCCGCTCCCCGCGCCGCCGCCCACTCGCGCTGGGCCGCCACCCGCTCGCGCCGCCAGCCACTCGGGTCTGCCGCTGGCCGTGCCGCCGACCGCTCCCTCCGCGCCGCCACCTGCCAGGCCGCGCGCCGCGCCACTGCTGCGCCACTAGCCTCTGGCACCGGCGCGGGCCTAGGTTGTATGCCAGCCCGCCGCAAGACTAAGCCGCTGTATTTGTTGGATTCATGAACTTTTGGTCCGGGCTAGGTCTAAGCCGCTGTTGGATCTGTTGTAATCCATTTGAGGCTCCACCACCCGGTCGCTTGCGCCGTGCCGCCCCCTCGGCCTTGCACCGCGCCGCCGCAAAACCTTCATCGTCGCACCGCCGCACAACCTTCGTCCTACAACTCAAACTCAAAGGTAACTCATTTTTCTCTGTTGCCTCTATTAATTTATTTCTTGCAAGTGAAACAGTGTGAAGAGGCAGCTACTACAGCTAGAAGCGATGTGCTTTGAGCTCGAGAAACACCCTTGCATTGGTGTTGTTGTATTTATTGGTAGTCGGCCTGGTCGTATGGTGCTTGCATGAAACATTCTATGAGCTGAGATAGAATATGGTATAGATCTTGCATCACTACATTCTGTTTTGATCGGTCCACTCTAAGCGCGCCAATGCTAGGGTTACCGCTCACTATAATCGTGCATTTGGATGATCATCAAACCATATTCTAGTTGTTTGACATAAAAAGAACGTGCATTTGGATTGAAGCTATGATTTGGCCACGCGTTGAGTCTATGTGTTAAGCTACGAATCTATGTGTTGAGCTACTGTCTTTTCATGCCAACGTTAGCTAAAACATGCCCCCTAGTCCTTAATAACTAGAACGATCAAGTTTTTTTTTCTGAATGGCATTTCGTGTGTCAGATTGTAGTAGTTGCCATGTAAAGGGACACCTGTCTCTAGCTTCTGTTGTGTGTGAGCTCGTAGAAGTTGATGTCATTTTCGAGTAATACAATTGGTTTGAAGTAGTTTAATTGTCTATTGCAGCAATACGAAGTTAGCATGTATGCATATTTCACGGATGAATTCACTTTAGTTTGTAGGAATGAATTCTGTCTTATTGGATCTATAAACTTGGAAATAAATATGTGGCTTGGGCTAGGTTTCGTCCACGACCACAAGACCTTCGGTCCGGCGCCGCTCGCCTCTGGCATCGCCTCTTCACACGATCCGACCACCGCCTCCACACCGTTTAGGTAACCATGCATTGCCTTTTACACGGTTTCTTTATTATGTAAGTGGTTTAGCAATAGTATTTGAGTTTAGCAATTAGTTTTAAGCATGCTATGGTAAAATGATGGTTTCATTAAAATCTAATTTCTATTATCTTATTTAACCTTATGATGATGTATTACCATTTAGATTTCTTAAATCTACGTTCTTGTATTTATAGTCTAGAATATGGGTGATGATAGATGATGGATGTATGATCGTTGGTGGAAGAACGATGCGCCTTCGGATGAACGGGCCATCAATAGTAAGGCATTTATCAGTCGGGCTTTCTCTTTATCAATAAACCGTTTATGAAATGCTCGTGCAACAAGTGTCGTAACTTTTTATGCTAGGAGAAGTTTGACATTGAACGAGACCTCTGTCGATATGGTTTTATGCCAGTTTATGAAACATGGTATGAGCATGACGAGTTATACCATAGTAATGTTGATGTTGATGACATAGATGATGATAAAAAGGATAGAATGGAAGACATGGTTGAAGCACTAGATCATAATTATGGTGTAGGTACATTGAAGAAATTTCTGGGCCCAAAATTGAAGAGTTCTATAGAATTCTCTCTGTGTCATATGAACAAGTGCATGAGCACACTAAAGTGTCTATCCTTTTGACCGTTACATGTCTCATGTCTATAAAATCAAAGTATAATTTATCAAACAAGTGTTAGTATGATCTCATAAATTTGATATCAGACATTCTTCTGATGAATCATAAGTTGCCGAGAGACATGTACCAGCTAAAGAAATTGTTGGCAGACCTTCGTATGAAATACGAAAAGATTGATTGTTGTCCTAACAACTGTATGCTTTTCTGGAAGAAGAATGAAAATTTAACACAATGCTCGGTTTGTAAAGAATCTCGATATATTGAGGCCACAAATGAGGACGGTGAATTAGTGAAGATAAAAATGGTAGTGAAACAACTTCGTTACATGCCTCTTGCACCTAGGCGAAACGGTTGTTTCTATCTAAATCAACTGCGAAACACATGCGGTGGCATAAGGAAGGTGTACGCGAAACAAAGTGAGTAACGACACACCCATCTGATGCTCAGGCATGGAAGGCGTTGAACTCTTTTGATGAGTATTTTACAAAAGATGCTAAAAATGTTCGTATTGGTTTGGTCACCGATGGTTTCACACCGTTCAACACATCTTCCGTCTCGTACTCATGTTGGTCGGTTTTTGCTATACCATAAAACCTTCCACCAGCTATGTGTATAAAATATGAATACATGTTCTTTTCTCTAATCATTCCCGGTCGTAAACATCCAGGAAAACGTTTAGCGATTTTTCTTCAACCATTGATTGAGGAGTTAAAAGAATCGTGAATCGGAGTAGAAGCATATGACAGCTACAACAGACAGAAATTCAACTTGTGATCAACGTGGTCAATTCATGATTTTCCTGCATACAAGGTTTTTTCAGGTTGGAGTACACACGACAAACTTTGTTGTTCAATTTGTGGGTGAGACTCTGATTGTTTGAGACTTACTCATGGGGTAAAGTGTGTTTTTTTATTGTCACCAACGATTTCTACAAGTAAATCATCTATTTCGAAGGCAAGTTAATACATGTCAAAAGAATACTATTGTAACAAAGTGACCACCGAAACGTTTGGCTAATGTTGATATTTCTCATGGCTTAGTCAACTTGTCTCTACAGATGATGGGTTTGTTGGCTTTGGTCACGAGCACAATTGGACTCATATTTGTGGCTTATGGGATCTTCTTTATACTAAGTCATTGTTACTGCTACACAACATTGATGTGATGCACCAGGAACGCAACGTAGCAGAGAGCATCATTAGCACATGTTTCAATTTTAAAAAGATAAAAAATAATTTAAAGGCTCGAAAAGATTTAGCAGAGATTTGTAATCGTCCGACTCTAGAAGTTAGACACGATGGTAGTGGAAAACAGAGATTGACACGTGCTTCATTTTGCCTTAAAGTTAGTGAAAGAAAAGAAATTATAAAGTGGTTACAACAACTGAAGTTTCCTGACGCTTACTGTGCTAGGTTGAGGCGCACGATAAATCTTGAAAATTGGCTACTAAATAATCTTAAAAGCCACGATTCTCATATAATGATGAAAAGACTTCTTCCAGTAATGTTCTGTGGATATGTGCATCAGGATGTGTGGAGAGTACTTGCAGAATTTAGTTTTTTATAGACAATTAAAAGCTAAAGAAATTACAGTTCAAATGATGAAAAAAAATGGAGAAAGAAATATCTTTACTCATATGCAAAATTGAAAAGGTATTTCCGCTAGAATTTATGAATGTAATGCAACATCTACTTGTGCATTTGTCTTACGAAGCTTGTGGTCCCGTGCAATATCGATGGATGTATCACATTGAAAGTACACTAAAGAAACTTAGAGCAATGGTTTTGAACAAAGCAAGAGTCGAAAGGTGTATTGCAGAAGCATTTGCTCTGAAAGAGGTAACATACTTTTTAAATATATATTCTTTGCAGAGAAACATAATGTGTATGCTACCACAATACGTTACCACATAGATGAAGAAACTAATGCAGAAAATCTAAGTATGTTTTTGCGGAAGGAAAAAAGGATTGGTGGCAGCAGTACGCAGGTAGTTTCAGGAGAGGAATGGAATTCATGTATGTTATACATGTACACAAATATCGAAGAGATGACTCAATATTTTGTGTAAGTAACACCTCATGTTTTTCTCATTTTTTACATGAGAGATGTTGTAATGTAATACCATTTTACATTATGTAGCGAGTTCAACAAATAATTTTAGAAGTATACGCGGCAACCAACAAGCCAACAATTAGATAAAATGTGTGGTGATGGCCTTCATGGGGGTCCTAACTTTGTCAACTGGTTTCGGAAGCATGTAACATTTTCTTATTACATGTTACTTCTATCACTCCATAGTTAATCTGATTAGTAGAACTAATATTTTCTTAAATTCATAGTGCATGGTCGATGCTAATGTTCATGAGAAACTACGATAACTTTCTCAAGAAAATTTAACAGCAAGCGGTTTCGGTCGTTACGACGTAAATGGGTTGCGATTTCGTTCTGCAAAATTTGAAGCAAAACATCCTCTTGCAGTCACGATAAATAGTGGAGTTGTAAGTAGAGCATGTGATGCACAGGGTCATGAAACTAACTATTATGGGATTATTCAAAACATTGTGGTGTTTAAATTTGGTGGATCTAAAGATGTTAGAGTTACTTTTTTTCATTGCGACTAGTTTGATAATAAAGAGTAACACGGCAGGATGAATTTGGTATAGTAGAGGTAAAACATGAACATAGACTTCGTGGATGCAATAATTATGTTTTTCTTATCAAGTTGAGTTGGTTTACTACCTACCGTATCCTTGTTCAAAGTTGAGTGCTTGGTGGGTCGTATATAAAGTTAATCCACGAGAACGGTTATATGCACCTCATGATGCTGGTTATCCAGAAGAAAAAGATGAAGTGTACCAAGAGGATGATATTTCACAATCTTTTAATACAGATGATGGTTTAGGACTTTATACATTAGTTGGTGATGTTGAAGACAATGAATACGAAGAGGTAGTAGTGGATAAAAGAAATAGACCTAGCACTAAAAAAAGTTAAGGTGGGACGGAAGAATAAAGTTGGTCGACATGTTACCGAAGGAACATCAGATCATGATGAATTTTAATCATATATTTGATTTATATTATATTTATATTTATTTTCATTACTTTTATTTATATAATTATGTATTTATTTCTGACCAATTTTTTTAAAAGAATACCACGTGGTCTTAAGAATATAGCGAAGGGGCTCTTTGGCTCCTCAAGCAAGAGTGGGAGTTGGTCTGCTAGCTCTTCAAGTTGTCAAGACTCTCTTTTTCATGGTAGTGTCTCAAATAATAGTAGACGAGAGACATTTAGAAGATGCATGGAGCAAGCTAATGATCAGGTTCATGTCTTTATAATTTTATTATATTTACCCATTCATATTGTGAAACCTAATTTCTCTAATTTCAACTAGAGCGGGAGATCCAGGAGGAGCATCAGGAGGAGTGTCGAGAAGATCAAGCGGGAGGACTTTCTATGGTGCAGGAACAACAAGGGGTAAGAGCCTATGTTGATGAGGAAGCCGAGGAGGACGAGGGGGGATGACACCGATACGGGAGAGTTGCCGCAATCATTCAGGTATCGGTGTTCAAACACTCTCCCGCTGGTTGTGCCTCCACAACAGAGATTAAAGATCACTCCTGTCGGTCACTTGTAAGTAAATATAAAACTCAATATTGAATTGTAGATACAATTTTTTTGACAAATATTATATGTTGTTAAATTGACTTGCAGGCAATGGGATGACCTGGATTGGGATGGATGACAATATCGTAGGCAACCTAATGCAATGTTGGGTGCTATATGTCGTCATCATTATTCAGGCGTTGTTAACATTAAAGGTGAAGAGAAACCTGCAATAAATTAGGAGCTCTATAGAATTGCTCCACATGCTATGCATGAAAATGTGGCAGGGACTGTCTGGCATGATTTTTGGGTATACCTTCAATGCACTGCAATATAATTATGTCAATAATATTTTTTGTAATACAAATTCTATGTTTTTCTAGGAACGATGCCGCTTACCCGATGATCATGACGCTGCTCTCGAGTCTAGAGCACACAAAGTCTTTCATAAAGCTACACGTAAAGTTGTGAATGATATGATGTCCAATGCTCGGATCACAGCTGTATGCTTTTACTATAAGTAGAAACTTGGACAGATGATGAACAAGAAAATGGGAGCTTTACTTAGTGGACGATCGATACCGTCAGGTAATGATTTCTTGGATGGTTAAATGTGCTGATGCTTATTATTCGTTATGTACTTATTGGGCATCGAGATAAATCTAACTCTAAAAGAATCAACCCTGAGTCCGATGGTGAAGTTCTCCATCGTTACAGTGGAGAATGGTCATATCCGTCTCTCGAAACGGATGGTGAGTTTAGTTCATTTACAATTTATTCTTATTATATTAGCTTTTGCGTAACTATATTGTAGCATGTCTATATAGGTTGATCAAAGTGGTGAGAAGCCCTGTTTCATTGATACTTATATAAGCGGGCATAGAGGCATAGATGACAGTTAATTGTGCAATCCAACAACCACTCAAAACTTGGTATGTCATATAAGTAAAAGTAATTATTAAACAATACAATATTGTATAGTAGCTTTATAATTATTTTTTGTGTAGGAGAAATATGGTGAAGAGATGGTTCGACGTCATAGAGATGATTACAATTGGAGAAAGGAAGACGTCGACGTAGTAGCTTTGTATGAATCCGGTGGAGGAAAGCGTCACGGAAGGTGAACTTACTCCTCTTATATTCATATATGCACATACTTCAATTTTTCCAAGTGTCACCTTATAATTATGACATATCACTATTGCATGTATTCGATGTTCAATGGTGTCATTGTAGGTACCCTCAATACCGGGTACCCCCGCGCACAGGGTGAAACCACCTAAGGACCTCGCCCCCTCCGCACGGGCGAGCTCCGAAGGCGCCACGTGTCCAGTAGGGCTGGAGCTCCCCTCTCCTCAGAGGATAGCTCCGGGCCTGCCACGTGGCCTAGAAGGTAGGGATGGCAACGGGTCGGGTTCAGGTCGGGTATTGCAAAAACCCGACCCGACAGAAAATATGCACAGGTAAAATTTCCTACCCGAACCCGCGGGTAAAAAATGGTATCCGAACCCGGCGGGTTTCGTGCGGGTTTCGGGTACCCGCCAGGTATGAGAGTAAAATCAATAGATATGCAATTTTAGAACAGCTGAATGGAGATATTTGATGAACAGTTCAATATTTACACATAACAATTTCAGAATATAGAAAAACTCAATAGAAAAGTAGTACAAGTACATTACATAAGACCACAAGACCACAACCATGAACAGCTGGAATTCTTATTCGTTTTTTGGCCCATTTAAGAATTCGGGTACCCGACGGGTACCCGCGGGTAAAATACAAAACCCGTACCCGCAAAATGACGGGTCGGGTACGGATTGTACCCGTGGGTAAAAATCTGGACCCGTACCCGTCGGGTGCAATACCCGCCGAGTACCCAAACCCGCGGTACAATTGCCATCCCTATCTGAAGGTGCCACGTGTCCAGTGGGGCCGGAGCTCCCCTCTGCTCAGAGGATAGCTCCGGGCCTGCCATGTGGCCCACACTACAGGAAACTAGTAAATTAACGAGGGGGATAATTATTTGTGTCGTGTTGTGGAGGAGTCCAATGGCTAGAAGGCAGGCCGGAGGCTACGAGGCCCTTTGCTTATGCTGGGGGAGTGAGGATTTCCACGCCCTCTCCCTCAGTCGTCGAGAAAGCAGAGGGACGAACCCATCTCACTTTTTTGGTGCTGACGGGTATTTGCGGTCGAAAAAATATCTTGTAAGTGTAACTTACCAAGTATAATGTTTGTTTATGTTTCATATTTTCATTGTGCTGACACGTGCATCCATAGGAGCGCGCAACTGATCAGGAGCCTCCACCAATTGAGGTGTGGAAGAGAGGTCACAGAGGAGTGATCCGTCACAGCCCGACCAGCTCTGCTCTCAGTCGGCGACAGAGGCACTCGTGAGTTGTCTCATCACATGTATTGAATTCTCTTAATCAAACTAGCTAATATTCTTTTGTTTTTTTATTTATAGACCAGGTATGGGCAGGAGGCACGGAGCCTTTGCGGCGATGAGTATGATTGGCAGAACGCGCCAACAATCATCCCAGAAGCCGCTTACGCAAGTGGACGTGGAAAGCCTCACGAACGGTGAGTTTTCATCTTCTAAAATTACTATGTATGACTTTGTAAGAGTGGTCGATGGAAATCTAATAAACTTTCTTCTTTATGTAGGTTCGGCATCTTCCAAGGAGTGGTCGACTCCAGGCAGGCACAACCCTCCAGGTCCTCTTCCTCTCAGCAGGCTGGCTCTTCCAGCCGGTCTAGCTTGCTGGAGCTCCAGAGTGTCCAGGACGAGCTCTGCCAGACACAGGAGGAGCTACGGAGAGAGAGAGAGAGGACTCAGGAGGAGCTTCGACTAGAGCGAGAGCGACAGGCCACAGCCACTAGGGCCAGAGACGAGTATCTCAACTCGTACATGCTACACTTTCAGGCGGCAATGGCGGTAAGTAATTGTCGTTCAAATATGTATATGTTTCAAAATTATGAATGCAAAAATGTGCTAATAGTTTGTATTCGCATGCTATGACGGCTGGACAGCAGGTTGAGCTTCCACGGTGGGAGCCACCACCAGTGATCGAGCCAGAGCAGCCACAGGTGCCAACTACAGGAGCTCAGATAAAAACGAACCTCTCTTGAGTTTATTTAGACATAGTTTGGTCAATTATAACTAAAATTACTTAAATATAACTAAACTTAGTTAACATTGCTCTATTATAGACAAACATAGTTGAACTTTATCAAATATAACCAAAACACCTTGAACTTGCTCAAATATAGTCTTATATAGTTAAACTTGCTAAAATGAAGTCAAAACTAGTTCAACTTGCTAAATTCTAATAATATGTGCTAAAACATGACAGGCATCAGGGACGGAGGCTCGCACTCCATCGCCGCACGTGCCAGGAGTGAGTAGACGGCTTGAGGATGATTTTGCGGGCTCTGGAGGTAGCGGTCGTGGTAGTAATGTGTAGCTTCGTTTGTATCGTGTCATTTGATTGCTTGTGATGGACTTGTAATATACTTTCTATGATTGTGATCGTGCGATATTATACTTTCTATATGGACTTGACTGTCTGTGTTGCTGGCCATCGAGCCACTGGACTAGCCATAGAGCCAGCGGTCAGCATTTTCCGTTTTAAGAAAAAAATAGAAAAAACTTATTTACGACGGTTTTGTATACAGTACCATCGTAAATAATGTTTCTGTTATTTACGACGGGGTGGCTGTACCGTCGTAAATAATGCCCCTATTATTTACAACGGGGTGGCTGTACCGTCGTAAATAATGCCTCTGTTATTTGCGACGGTGCAGCCACCCCATCGTAAATAAGTTTCCCGCCGTTCTAGGTGGCGCGTGGACTTATTCATGACGGCTAAAATTAGCCATCGTAAATAAATTTATTTACGTCGGTAACCATCGTAAATATACTTATTTACGTCGACTTATTTTTGACGGCTAAAAACCCTCGTAAATAAGTAAATACCGTCGCAAATAGCTTATTTACGAGGGTAATGTGCTTATTTACGACAGTTTTTCACTCTCGTTAATTGCTATGTTTCCTGTAGTGCCAGAAGGCCGGACCTCGCCCCCTCCGCATGGGCGAGCTCCGAAGGAGCCACGTGTCCAGCGGGGCCAGAGCTCCTGAAAGCATCTAGGCCCCCGTGAGATATGGTTTTGGTGATTAATGACAACCGTTCGTTATTACTAATGAGTTTGTGGATGCGAGGTTTCACATATATCACATCAACCGTTAATGAACTATCTATTCACACCATCTACTGCTCATTGGATACAAATGGAGACCCCTCAACGATCTATTCTAAGGGGTCATTCGATATGAAGAACTCATACAAATCTATTCTATCGAAATTGGCAACACAAGAAGCTTACACTTTACCGTAATATCATTTCAAACAAGTGTCAAAGAGGTCACTCAAGAAGATTCCAAAAGATCAACTCAAAATAACTCGAAGCAAACAAGCTGCATTCACCGGATCATCCGATGTCTTGCAAAATGACTACATCGGTCGAGTTTGAGTTGGCAGAAGAAGAAGACCTCAGATCCCAGTACTCATCGGATCATCCGATGTGAAGGAAGTGGCACATCGGTTGAGTTCACCCGAAGGTTGATATCTGAGTTATTATGAAGATATACACACCGGATCATCCGATGAGGAAGTAAGTGTACATCGGTCAAATTCAACAGAGACAATATTTCTGACCCAATTCTGAAGATCAACTCACCGGATCATCCGATGATAAATTGAAGTAACATCGGTCGATTAAAAGATCCAACGGTTATATCCAACGGTCACATCTGACACGTGACATCAGCTAATTTGGAATTCGACCGATGATCATATAAAGGGGTGCATCGGAGGATCCGATGTTAACTGACAAAGTCTGCCCACTTTTCCAACGGCTATCTCGTGTGGGCTGGCTATAAATACCCCTCCAACCGGCCATTTCAACAAGTCTTGATCTCCAGAGCCTCACTACACATTCTCAAGCATTCAAGACCAAGAGCTACCACTTCCACACTTCAAAACCTCTTGTACTCCAACTATAGGTTATATCTAGCTAGAGAGAAGCTTGTGTGCATCCATTCTTGGTGATTGGAATCTCTAGGCTAGTGAGAGAGAGTGGCTTGGTGACTTCTCTCACGTTGTAAACGTTGGAGGAAGAAGAGATCACTCCGGAGCTTACCAAGGTGTTTGTGGAAGCCCGGAGGATCACCGTTGTACAAGGCTTGAGCTCCACCTTGCCGGAGAAGGCGAACGGAGAAAGATAGTGGATCCCCTCGTCTTGGTGACTTGGGAGTGGCTATACCCTTTGGTGGGTGCCACAACGTGGACGTAGGAAGATTTTTGTGGTCTTACCGAACCACGGAAAAAATCGCCGTGTCTCCGAGTCTCCGCGGGAGTTTGCATTTCTCTCCTCACCCCTTACTATTACGCTTTTACTATTCCGCACTTAACTCTCTTGCTTGCGTAGTTAGTTTGCATAGGGAATTGGGCTTCAACCATTAAAGTTTTAAATTGCTCTAAAATTTTAAAAAAGCCCAATTCACCCCCCCCCCCTCTTGGGCGTTTCGATCCTTACAATTGGTATCAGAGCTTGGTTGCTCATTGGATCATTCTAGCTTCACCGCTAGAGAGCAAAAATGGCCAAGAATGGGGGTTCGGTTCCTACTTTCGAGGGCAAGAATTTTGCTTATTGGAAAGCACGCATGCGCGCTTACCTTGAGGCAATTGCTCCCGAAGTGTGGGAAGCGACCCATGCGGGGTTTGGAAATCTTGACTATGTTGGAGACCAATTAAAATGGGATGCTAAGGCTAGAAATGCCATATATGAATGCATTAGTCAAGATGTTTTTGCTAGGATTGCTAGCAAGGAAAAAGCATGTGAAATTTGGGCATGTCTAGTTGAGATACATGAGGGCTCATCTCGTGTCAAAGAACTCAAATATCACATGCTTAAATCAAAATATGATGAATTTAAGATGCTTCCTCATGAAAACGTTAATCAAATGTTTTCTCGTTTAAATGTGCTCATTGAGGAAATTAACGCACTTGATATTGCTTCTCTTGGCAAGGGACTTATAAATCGCAAGATCCTCATGCTTCTACCCAAGCCCAAGTACAACATTATCAATTCAATGCTCCAAAAAGAGTCACTAGACAACATTGAAGTTTCGGAGCTCATTGGAGAAATTCATGCTCATGAAATGAGCGTACTTGGAATGATGGAGGAGTCATCATCAAAAACCATTGCTCTCAAGGCGTTAACCAAGAAGACAACTCCCAAGAAGAAGAAAGTGGTTGAGCCTAGCTCAAGTGAAGAAGAGCAAGAAACAAGCGAAGATGATGATGATGAGCTTGCTTTGATGATGAGAAAATTCTCACGCCTCAACTCCAAGATTGCAAAGAAGGGATACTCTTTTGATCCCAAAAAGAAAGCCTTCTTGCCAAGAAAAGATGAAAACAAGACGTGCTACAATTGTGGTGATCTAGGCCACATATCATATGACTGCCCAAGACCGGACAAAAGAAAGGAAATTGGCAAGCATCACAAGCTAGAAGAAAGTGATGATGAAGAGGAGGTCAAGCCCAAGCGCTCCTTTGGAAAGAAGAAATTTGACAAAGGCAAGAAAACCAAGCTCTTTCCAAAGAAAAGAAGAGGGTCTCAAAAGGTCTTCATGTGTGAAGCAAATGAGTGGATCACGGATGAAGAGTCAAGCGACGAAGATAGTGAAGATGAAGAAAACTTGGCGGGCCTCGCCATCGTCAACAAGAATGACTCCCCTCTTCGTCCACCTCCTATGTGCCTAATGGCGAAAGGTAACTCAAAGGTATGTGAAGATTCTAGCGATGATGATGAGGAGCTTTCACCCGATGAATTAGCATCCATGATTAGTGAATATCATGCCATGATAAAAAGGGAAAAGGCTAAGGTTAAGGCTCTTGAGCTAGCTCGTGCTAAGCTTGAAAGTGCTAACCTCGATTTGCATGACAAGTATGTAACCATACTTAAAGAGCATGACACGCTCAAATTAAATGTCAAACAAATCGAGGATGAAAATGCTACAATCAAGCTTAAGTATCATGAGCTTGACTTAGCTAACTTAGCACTCTTGGCAAAGCACAATGAGTTGGTTCAAGAACATGAAGTGCTTAACCGTGCTTATGAAGCTATTGAACTTAAATTGAAAAACACAAAGAAAGAAACCCTTGATGGCAAAATATCATCTAATTCACATGCCACTAATGTTTTGGATAAGTCTTTGCCTTTGAAAGCAAGCCCTAGGGAGAAGGAGCTAATGGACGAAATTGAAAGTCTTCGCACTAGTGTGGCAAGACTCTCTAAGGGGGAGGACAAGCACAAGGAAATCCTCTACCAACAAGCGAAAAGCTTCAACAAGAGAGGACTTGGATCCTTCCCGGTACCCAACAAAGGAAAGGTGCCCTCACCGGAGCTTAGGACAAGCTTCATCAAGGAAGTTGGGTCATATTGCCAACATTGTGAGGTCACCGGACATCACACGAGGGAGTGTCCTCTTCCCAACCGTCCTTCTCCCAAATTGCCTCCTAACTACAAATCTACTTTCAATGATTATCACTATCTATTGAGCAAAGTAGGTGGAGAGGTGAAGGCAAGGTTCATCGGCAAAGACATCAAGGGCATGAAGGGGAAGCTCCCCAAGCAACTTTGGGTTCCAAAATCACTTGTATCACACATACAAGGACCTATGTTGGCTTGGGTTCCTAAACTCAAAAACTAACTTCATGTGTGTAGGTGAACTACAAAGCCGGAGGAAAGCATTGGGTACTCGATAGTGGGTGCACTCAACATATGACCGGCAATGATGGTATGTTCACCTCCATAGAAAACCCCGGCAATCATGAACAAGTCACCTTTGGTGATAACTCAAAGGGGAAGGTAATTGGTTTGGGTAAAATTGCTATTTCTCATGATTTGTCCATCTCTAATGTGCTTTACGTTAAGTCTCTTAGCTTTAATTTACTTTCTATTGCACAATTATGTGATCTTGGACTAACGTGCACATTTGACAAGAATGGTGTTGTGGTGACTAGTGAGTCAAGCAAAGAACTAATATTCAAAGGTTTTCGGCATGGACATCTTTACTTGGTGGACTTCTCCAACAAGGATGCTAGCTTGACCACTTGTCTTTTCACCAAGACTAGTTTGGGATGGCTATGGCATCGACACATTGCTCACATTGGGATGAGCAAGCTCAAGAAGTCATTCAAGCTTGGGATGGTGACCGGCGTGAAGGATGTCACATTTGAGAAGAACAAGCTTTGTAGCGCATGTCAAGCCGGGAAGCAAGTTGCCTCACACCATCCGTTGAAGACAATGGTGTCAACCTCCAAGCCACTTGAACTACTTCACATGGACCTCTTCGGACCATCCACGTATCAAAGCCTTGGCGGTAACCTCTATTGTCTTGTTATTGTTGATGACTACTCTCGCTATGCTTGGACATTGTTCCTAGGCGACAAGGGTGAAACTCCGGAAATCTTCAAGACCTTCGCTAAACGAGCTCAAAGGGAATTTCAACTTCCCATCATCAAGGTCCGGAGTGACAACGGCACCGAGTTCAAGAACTACAACATTGGGGAGTGGTGTGATCGTGAAGGCGTGAAGCACGAGTTTTCGGCCACATACACCCCTCAACAAAATGGTGTCGTTGAAAGGAAGAACAAGACTCTCATCACCCTTGCAAGAGCAATGCTTGATGACTATGGCACGTCGGAGAAGTTTTGGGCCGAAGCAATCAACACGGCGTGTCATGCCGCAAATAGGGTCTACCTTCATCGACTACTTCAAAAGACCCCATATGAGCTCCTACTTCCGAGTCTTCGGGTGCAAGTGCTACATCTACCGCAAGAAAAGGCTCGGTAAGTTTGAAAGAAGGTGTGATGTTGGTATCTTTCTTGGTTATGCGTCAAACTCAAAAGCATATCGAGTATTCAACCAAACCTCCGGGTTAGTTGAAGAAAGTTGTGATGTTGAGTTTGATGAGACTAATGGCTCCCAAGAGGAGAGTTTTGGTCATGATGATATAGATGATGAGCCTCTACGAGAAGCTATGAAGAACATGACCATAGGAGACATCAAGCCCGAAGTTGAGGAGAGCCATGATCAAGGGGGAGCCTCAAGTTCCAACATCAACACCTCCATGGCGCCTCAAATTGATGAAGAAGAAGAGAAAAATGATCCATTGCCAATGCAAGATTCACATGCCACACAACACCAAGAAGAAGAAGAAGTCCAAGGTCAAGTCCAACCACAAGACGAGCAAGATGCCTCACCACCACCAAGTGCCTCACAACCTCTTATGAGGCATGGGCGCGTCTCCAAGGCACATCCGATGGATCAAATCATCGGAAGTCCGTCAAGGGGAGTAAGTACTCGTTCTCGCCATGTTGCTTCATTTTGTGAGCACTACTCTTTTGTTTCGTGTGTAGAACCCGCAAATATTGAGGAAGCACTCCAAGATCCTAATTGGGTGATGGCTATGCAAGAAGAACTCAACAACTTCACCCGAAATGAAGTTTGGGTATTGGAGGAGCGACCCAAGAACAAGAACGTCATCGGAACAAAGTGGGTGTACCGCAACAAGCAAGACGAGAATGGCGTGGTGGTCCGCAACAAGGCAAGGCTTGTGGCCAAGGGTTTTTCACAAGTAGAAGGACTAGATTTTGGAGAAACCTTTGCCCCGGTCGCACGGTTAGAAGCTATTCGTATACTCCTAGCTTTTGCTTCACATCACAATATTATGCTTTATCAAATGGATGTGAAAAGTGCCTTCCTCAATGGTTATATTAACGAGCTTGTTTTCGTTGAGCAACCTCCCGGGTTTGAAGATCCGAGGAATCCTAACCATGTGTATAGGTTACACAAGGCGCTCTACGGGCTCAAGCAAGCACCTAGGGCATGGTATGAACGTCTTAGGGATTTCCTAGTCATGCAAGGATTCAAGATCGGGAGGGTGGATACTACACTTTTCACCAAGGACATCAACGGGGATTTATTTCTTTGTCAAATTTACGTTGATGACATTATTTTTGGCTCAACTAACAAATCTCTTAGTCTTGAGTTTGGCACCATGATGTCTAGGGAGTTCGAGATGTCAATGATTGGAGAACTCAATTTCTTCCTAGGATTTCAAATCAAGCAACTTCAAGAGGGGACTTTCATCTACCAAGAAAAGTACACCAAAGACCTCTTGAAGAAGTTTGAAATGGAAAATTGCAGCTCAAGAAGCACTCCAATGGCAACAAATTGTCATCTCGACGCGGACATGGACGGTAAACCTATTGATCAATCTCATTACCGTTCCATGATTGGTTCATTATTATATCTTACCGCATCTAGGCCCGATATCATGTTTAGTGTGTGCTTGTGTGCTCGCTTTCAAGCAGCACCTAAAGAATCGCATCGTAAGGCGGTCTTTAGGATACTTAGGTATCTCAAGCATACCCCAAGTGTAGGTTTGTGGTACCCCAAGAACGCTAGTTTTCATCTCTTGGGTTACTCGGATTCGGACTTTGCCGGATGCCGTGTGGATCGCAAGAGTACATCCGGTGGGTGCCACTTACTTGGGCGTTCCCTAGTATCTTGGTCGAGCAAAAAGCAAAACTCCGTGGCTTTGTCCACCGCGGAGGCAGAGTATATAGCGGCCGGTGCATGTTGTGCCCAAATTCTATATATGAAGCAAACCCTTTTGGACTTTGGAATTAAGTTTGATTGTGTGCCTCTCCTTTGTGACAATGAAAGTGCGGTTAAGATAGCTAGAAACCCCGTTCAACACTCCCGCACTAAGCACATTGATATTCGCCATCACTTCTTGCGGGACCATGAGGCAAAAGGAGACATCTCTTTGCAAGGTGTAAGGTCCGAAGAACAATTGGCGGATATCTTCACTAAACCACTTGATGAGAAAACTTTTTCTAGACTAAGAAGTGAATTAAATGTGCTAGATGCATCCAACGTCATGTAAGTTGCCATGTTCATGTAAGGTTGCATATCAAATAGGTCTTGTCTAACTCCCAAAGGATAGGGGCAAGCTAGAAATAGCTTTTCCTGAGGAAGCCTTTGGCAGGTTTAAACTTGGCAAGATAGATTTACATTATGCCTTGCATGATTCCTGCCATATAGACTTGCACTCATTCAATATCTTGCATCATTTTGGTTGGCATTGCATACGGTAGATTGTCACAAAGGGAAACCACATCATGAGAAGGAGACTTGTTCAAAATGCAATAGCTCAACTCATATGATGTGGATAGAGCAAAATTCTAAAGGTACATGCTTTAAAGAGATAGAAGTTCTCTACACTCTAGCTCACAAAGCATGGGCCTTACATTTTCGTGATTTCTCTCCTAACCTTGTGTGTTTTCTTTGCTTAAGGGCTTAGCCAATATGTGGCACTATATTTAAGGCCTTATATTAGAGGTTAGGAGTTGCCCAAAAAGTCCTAGGACCAATCCTTATCCTTGTGTGCTTAAGTCCAAGGACATATATGGGCAGTCTTAGACTTTCTGTAGTCATCGGATTATCCGATGCTAGGGCCAGCAGATCATCGGATCAATTGGTGCTTCAGTTCAAGACAGATGTCACAAATAAACCGATGAGTTCATTTCAGAAGACATCAGAGCATCCGGTGTTCAGTTTTCCTGGTGCCCTGCAAAAATCGACCGATGACCGCCACCTCAACATCGGTCCATCCGGTGTTCAAAGAGAGTTTTTGGAACAACTCTCTGTTGAACTCGACCGATGCATACTCCGATGATCATCGGTCCATCCGGTGTGTTATGCGCGGCTAGGGTTTGCCCAACAGTTTAAAAAGGGGGGGGTCGGCCGCCGCCCGTTTTCTTCTTCTTTCCCGACCTCCGCCGCCACCCGACGCCCTCGCCGCCGCCTCTCCCACGCGCCTCCGCCTCCCAGTCACCGCCGCCGTCTCCCAGCCGCCGCCGCCGGCTCCCAGGCGCCGCCGCCGCCACCTCTCCCGCGCACGCCGCCTCCCGCGCGCGCCGTCTCCCGCGAGCGCCGCCGCTGTTCCAACGCACTGCCGCGCCTCCCTCGCCGTCTCCCCTCCACCACTCGCCGCCGGCTCGCATCACCCTCTCCGCTAGGGTCTCGTCGAGCTTTGCCGTTCGTCGCTAAGGTTTGCTCCGTGCCGCGTGACGTCCTTCATTGTTTTTCGTCGTCAATTTCAACCGTCGCTAACCCTAGCTCTCAAATTGCATCAAGATGGGTCGCGATCGCAAAGGAAAAGGCAAGGCAATTGAGGAGCCCGCCGCGAAGAAGCGCAAGATGTCCAAGGACGCTCGTCGTGCGGAGTTGGCCGCTCGCGCCGCCGAGGAGCGTGAGCGCGGCCATCGCGGTTCCTTACGGATCCGCGAGTCCCGACAGAGGCAGGAGCAGCCTCCGATCCAGCCGGTGCCTCCCGAGGGCTCCGACGAGGAGGAGACCGAGGTGCCGCCACTCATCCGCCGGCGCACCCCGAGGACTCGTGGGGGTGGACAGACCCCTACGGCAAGTCGGCGTCCCTCTGCGGCTGACCGCGCCGAGGACAGAGAGGCCGAAAGGGCCATCCACCTGATGGACACAGCTGTCCGTGTTGCCGAGGATGTCAGACTCACCGACTACAGGAAGACGAAGGCTAGGCAACTGAAGAAGCTCAGATGGTCAGTGATCCTTGAGGAGTGGTTCCCGCGGCCTAGGGACTCTCGAGTTGACTCCCGTTTCTGGACCCTGACACAGGCGTCCTTGTACGAGACTTACAGGCGTCGGGGTCACAAGCTATTCCAGCATAACAGCATTGACTGGGATCAGCTTGCAGTGGCAGCAGGACACGGGATCAGGCCCCTCTTTGAGAGATACAGAGGACTTGTGGATTTGCTCTCACACCAGAGGAGTGCCTACGTCGAGGAGTGGGTCAGGGTGTTCTACGCGACACTCTACGTCTCTGAGGGCCGTCGCTCGATCCACTTCATGTTCATGGGGCGGATCCACGACGTGTCTCGAGACTTGTTGGGCAGACTGCTCAGTGTGGAGCTTTCTACTACGTGTCTGCACCAGATAGTCTACGGAGACGCAGACCCGCCGAGGAGGCCACTGACTGGAGGAGTGGCACCGCCTTTCGAGGAGATCAGAGGTCTGTTCACTCAGACGTTCACTCCTGACCAGCCGAGGGTGCCAGCTCTTCTCACCCCAGCAGCCCGGACAGTTCACCACGTCCTCAGACGTACCCTGCTGCCGAGGTCCGGCTACTTGGAGGGATTCACAAGCCTTCAGCAAACCATCCTGTTCTATGTGATGAACGGGATGGAGTTCGACATAGTAGACATTCTAATTTGCGAGATGGAGGATGTGATCACCGATGGAGTTGGGATGCTACGACAGCTGGTCTTTGGTCACTGGATCTGTCACTTTCTTCACCAGCTGGTTCCAGAGGACACTCCAGGAGTCTCTCAGCTGACAGAGATGCACGTGACCCGGTTCAGCCACTACCGAGTCCCCACTCCGGCAGACTGCCGCCTTGGCCGTCCCGTCGAGCGTGAGGTTCGAGCCAGACTGTCCGAGGAGGACTGGGCAGAGCTGACTCAGGAGGACGCAGAGCTGGCACAGGCATAGGCTCAGGGAGGAGACCTGCAGCACGTATGGTCGGACAGCGACACCAGCGACAGTGTCGAGGAGTACTTCCCTCCTGCTCCGCCCTCACCGAGGCAGCACGACGCAGAGGCAGGAGGCTCAGCTGCTCCACCACCTTCACCTCCTCCAGTGTCAGAGGCTCAGGTGACTCAGCCGTCAGAGCTCACTGCTTTACTTCAGCGGATGGCTCAGCAGCAGGAGCAGCAGGCAGCTCGACAGGAGGAGCTTCAGAGGCAGCAGCAGGAGATGCAGCTGGAGATCGCCCGTCAGAGGCGAGAGGACACCGACAGGTTCACCAACCTTGTCGATCAGATGACGCGACGCACCCTGGACCAGCAGCAGCAGACTCAGCAGATGCTGTTGGGCATCCTGGGGTTGGTCACCAACCTCTACCAGCAGACTGGAGTGGCTCTTCCACCTCAGCACTTGGGACTCAGTCAGGCTCCAGGTGCACCCCCACTGGCACCAGCTCCAGTACTGCCACCGACGTCGCTCCAGTCCTCACCTCTTCCGGCAGTACCTCCACCGGCGCCAGCAGTCTCAGCAGATCCCCCAGCAGCTCCAGTTCCAGCTCCAGCCCCCACAGCAGCTCCAGCTCCTCCCGCTCCAGCTCCAGCACCAGCGACCTCTACCTCCAGCAGCTCCGACGACAGCACCGTCGACGCCGACCGCTTCACCATCGCCAGGAGCGCGCCTGAGTCGTAGGCACTCGACTTCCCTTTTTGGTGTCTTGATGCCAAAGGGGGAGAAGAGTTAGAGTCAGGGGGAGGGTTAGCTCAGTTCTAGGGGGAGTGTCTATGTCTATACTTTTGCTACTATATCTGAGATTGTCCATCCTTTTGCTACTTTATTTGAGATTGACCGTTATTATTATTTGCTATTATTGTACTCCGGGTGCTACTCTGTGCTCTTACGCCTTATCGTTTATTATTTGAGCCTTCGAGCCACTTGTGTTGCAATTTGTACCTGTTATATTTCTTTTTGGAGCATTGTGTTTTAATTCAATTATATGCTCTACTCGTTGTGTTGTCATCAATCACCAAAAAGGGGGAGATTGAAAGCATCTAGGCCCCCGTGAGATATGGTTTTGGTGATTAATGACAACCGTTCGTTATTACTAATGAGTTTGTGGATGCGAGGTTTCACATATATCACATCAACCGTTAATGAACTATCTATTCACACCATCTACTGCTCATTGGATACAAATGGAGACCCCTCAACGATCTATTCTAAGGGGTCATTCGATATGAAGAACTCATACAAATCTATTCTATCGAAATTGGCAACACAAGAAGCTTACACTTTACCGTAATATCATTTCAAACAAGTGTCAAAGAGGTCACTCAAGAAGATTCCAAAAGATCAACTCAAAATAACTCGAAGCAAACAAGCTGCATTCACCGGATCATCCGATGTCTTGCAAAATGACTACATCGGTCGAGTTTGAGTTGGCAGAAGAAGAAGACCTCAGATCCCAGTACTCATCGGATCATCCGATGTGAAGGAAGTGGCACATCGGTTGAGTTCACCCGAAGGTTGATATCTGAGTTATTATGAAGATATACACACCGGATCATCCGATGAGGAAGTAAGTGTACATCGGTCAAATTCAACAGAGACAATATTTCTGACCCAATTCTGAAGATCAACTCACCGGATCATCCGATGATAAATTGAAGTAACATCGGTCGATTAAAAGATCCAACGGTTATATCCAACGGTCACATCTGACACGTGACATCAGCTAATTTGGAATTCGACCGATGATCATATAAAGGGGTGCATCGGAGGATCCGATGTTAACTGACAAAGTCTGCCCACTTTTCCAACGGCTATCTCGTGTGGGCTGGCTATAAATACCCCTCCAACCGGCCATTTCGACAAGTCTTGATCTCCAGAGCCTCACTACACATTCTCAAGCATTCAAGACCAAGAGCTACCACTTCCACACTTCAAAACCTCTTGTACTCCAACTATAGGTTATATCTAGCTAGAGAGAAGCTTGTGTGCGTCCATTCTTGGTAATTGGAATCTCTAGGCTAGTGAGAGAGAGTGGCTTGGTGACTTCTCTCACCTTGTAAACGTTGGAGGAAGAAGAGATCACTCCGGAGCTTACCAAGGTGTTTGTGGAAGCCCGGAGGATCACCGTTGTACAAGGCTTGAGCTCCACCTTACCGGAGAAGGCAAACGGAGAAAGATAGTGGATCCCCTCGTCTTGGTGACTTGGGAGTGGCTATACCCTTTGGTGGGTGCCACAACGTGGACGTAGGAAGATTTTTGTGATCTTACCGAACCACGGAAAAAATCGCCGTGTCTCCGAGTCTCCGCGGGAGTTTGCATTTCTCTCCTCACCCCTTACTATTACGCTTTTACTATTCCGCACTTAACTCTCTTGCTTGCGTAGTTAGTTTGCATAGGGAATTGGGCTTCAACCATTAAAGTTTTAAATTGCTCTAAAATTTTAAAAAAGCCCAATTCACCCCCCCCTCTTGGGCATTTCGATCCTTACAGCTCCCCTCCCCTCGGAGGATAGCTCCGGGTCTGCCACGTGGCCCAGAAGGCCGGACCTCGCCCCCTCCGCAGGGGCGAGCTCCAAAGGAGCCACGTGTCCAGCGGGGCCGGAGCTCCCCTCCCCTCGGAGGATAGCTCCGGGCCCGCCATCTGGCGAGCAGAGCCGGACCTCCCCCCCCCCCTCCGCGGGGGTGAGCTCCGAAGGCTCCACGTGTCCAGCGGGGCCAAAGCTCCCTCTCTCCTCAGATGAGAGCTCCGGGCCCGACACGTGGCCAGCAGAGCAACGCTGCCCGCCCGACGCGGTAGGCAGCGGGAGTAAAAGCGCGCAATGCCTTTACCTTACAAAGCATTCAAGACCCGTGCCTTCCCAAGACGAAGAGGCGCGGCGCACGCCTGTCACGAGGCGCTGTGACTAGTCACAGTCAAGACAGGCATACAATGTTTGAAGCTGCAGACAATTGAAGGCAGCGACAAGACACGGACAAGAGAGGCCCTACCGCCCCTGCCATCGCCAACGGCTACACGCTACACCTAGCCTGCGGCAGGGGCAGGGTGGAAGGACGACCTCGAAGCCAGCGCCAAGACATAGTAGCTGGTAGGAAATCACCCCGGGACCACCTGTCGGGTCCTGGGGCCCACCTTGTAAGCCGCCCGAGCTTTGGACTATAAAAGGCTCGGGTAGGCAACGTTACAAGGGGTTCGAGCATTCTTAGGCTTCGGACTCCAGGGGTTCAAACTCGGTTGAGTTCACCTCCCTCTAGGGCATCCACATACTCAAGGAAACCAGTGCCCCGAGCACTCCCGTGGACGTAGGGTTTTACGTTCCGGCGGCCCAAACCACGTAAATCCCCGTGTCAAACCACTTTCACCTCCTTCCGTCATCCATTCCGGCGAGACCCACGCGAGAGGACTAGCCCCGCCTAAAAAAGAACCTCCCCGGGCTGCTCAGAGCAGGCCCGGGGGAAGTGTTGACCGCAAACGCTTCGATAGTCATGAACACCGATGTGGTTCTCTCGCAGTCGTGGTGAACACAGAGCGGACAGAGTTCTTCTCGGCGTACTCATACAGGAAATGAGTCCAGGTTGAAACAAATGGAGGAGGAGCACGCTGCATTGAGAGATCACTTGAGGCTACAAGAAGACCGCATGAAACGACAGGCCGAGTTTATAAAAGCACAAAATAAGTACTTCTCTAATCTGGTAACGTGGTGACAAGCGATGCAGATACATTAATTTAAGAGTTCAAATATTTATGTTAACCAAGAGATGCATGTATATTTGTAGTAGAATGAAGCTAAATATTTGAAAATGGTTTTAGAGATACTTTTCCCAGCTTGTACTACCTGCCGCCATGCCACCACTACCGCAACCCCCGCAGCTAGCTATGTCTTCACCGCTACATGTGCCTTCACAAACTCTCCCCGTTGGAACACAGGTATATATTATCGTTATGTTCTTTTTCTTTTCTATAAACTGTTAGTGTAATTGTAATATGTATCATTGTTTATCTAGGGATTATTTTCAAGTGCATAAAACTTCCACAGTCCTCTTATTACAAATTTGCCAGCATCTTCTTCAGGAGGACGGGGTGGAGGGGACGACTTTATCGATCAATTCTTCACTCCCGGTGGTAGAAATTAGGTTCGTTGATCATAACTTCTAAAAATTATTCCAAAGTTTTGTGTTTTCATTTGCATCATATATTATGTATCTTAATTTCAAATGGAGGTCGTGTATAATAAGCCATAAAACAAATATGTTGTTGCTTTTTATTTGAATCTATTAGTCATATACTTCACTTTGGCTTGATACACGAAAACGGCGAGCAAAAGTGTGTCGGAGCAATTTGTTGGTTTGTTGGAAAGCTTAATGTGGCCATGTGATATGATTTGCTTTGACAAAAAATTTATATGGACAATGTGGCATGTTTGTGTTCTTTTATGTTATATTGTGTGTGGACAATGTAATCTATTATGTAATGGACAATACTGTTTGGACTATGTAATGAATTTTATAATGTTTAATTGAGTTTGTTGCATTTGTTAAGAAGTGTGATATATGTGTCCTGTGTGTTTTATAGATAATTTATTATTGTATGTGCTGGAACTAAACAATATGCATGAATTGTATTCATGGCCCAGAAAATAGTGCAATATTATTTTTGTGGGCCAAGAAATGACCCATAAAATAGTATCATACTATTTTCGTGGACCAACATTTGGCCCACAAAAATAACCAGCAGTTTCGTCGGCCAAAATTTGGCCCACGAAAATATATATTTTCGTGAGTCATTTTTGGCCGACGAAAATAGCCTTATTTTCATGAGTCATCGACGAAATTAAATTTATTTTTGACGAGTTATTTTCGTGGGCCTAAATAAGCATAAACCCACAAAAATAATTATTTTTTGAGCATTTGGCCACAAAAATATGTCGTTTTTCTGTAGTGTAACTAGCGTCAAATTTTTTAAAACGCAGGGAGCATGAGCTAAGTAAGAAAATAACCACACTCTAACATAAGTTAATCTCGAGAGATGGCAAAAGAGCCCCAAAATCACACTCTAACACAATAAGTGTAGGGATAGATTATTTGCAACACACGAAAATGTTTTTGACGTTGAAAAGGTCAGCCATTGGGTCAATCAGGAGCTAGAGTTTTCATTCCAGTTCTGTATGTGATCCTATTGTTCACTTTTTTTGCGGGGATCATATTGTTCACTTAATCACAAGTTAACACAAAGAGAATAAAGGATCATGCATGTATAACAACATCATCAACTCATTGAATTTAAGTTACAAACCAACAAGGCAACAGAAAACGCGGATAAGTTAACTATACCTCAAAAGAAAAGCCTAATATTTGTGGAGAATTCAGAAAGGCAGGTCATTGTTGGATCCTCAAGAGTCAGATTATGTGTACAGATCCCCGACAGAAAGATTCCTCCTCTATCGTGTAAGTGTATATATATATATATATATATATATATATATATATATATATATATATATATATATATATACCATCCGAGACGCTGTTGCAATCTAGAAAGAAAGGACGGCGGAGGCGGCGGCGGCGGCCATCACGGCAGCCGCGATGCTGGCGCTCATTCCAGCGCTGCCGCTCTGGTCAGCGGCGGGGCCCGGAGCCTCGGCTGGCGAGTCCGAGGTGGTGGGCTCGGGCGGGCTGTCGCCGGACGGTGCCGCGGCCTCGGCCGCTGGCGGTTCCTCCGCGATCTCTGCGCCGGCGGTAGGCTCTTCGGCGACGTCGCCGCTGCCGGGCGATGCGGCTTCTTCCTCCGACGGTGACGCGGACGGGCTGCTCGACGACGACGATCCCTCGGGGGCCTCGGACGGTGTCTTCTCCGAGGCGGCGCTCCCGCTCGGCGACTGGGCTCCGGAACCCGAGACGGGGGCCTGGGAAGGAGCTGTCTCCGGTTTGGACGCCGGGGCCTTAGCGGGTGATGACGCCTTGGGCGCCGCCGCACCCTTCTCTGCAGGTGCCGCCGTGGGAGCCTTCCCGGCCTTCTCGGGGGACGTGCTGGGTGCTTTGGAAGGCGCCGCCGGTGAACCGGAAGATGACGGCTTCGGTGAAGCAGCGGCTGGGGCCTGCGCCTCCGCCGCGAAGGCCACGACGGCGGAGGCGATGAGCAGGACGACGGCGAGGGCGAGAGCTCGGGCCATGATATATATAAATATGCGCGCGGTCTCGCTCGCTCAGTTCCCTTCCGGTAACACGGCGTGGGGCGTCGTCCCGGTGCTTATATAGGCGACGACCGGCGGAGCCATGCCGGCGAGACAAACACGGTGAGGACGCTGGCTATTTCCGGGGGGGGGGGGGGGGGGGGGGTGGCGCCTCGGTGGCGCGCGCCGGGCGGTGGCTTGCGGCCGAAATGGCGGGTATTTTTGGTCCGTTTGTTTTGCCTTCGTTGGATCCGACCCCTAGCCTCGCGCTGTTCCGGCGGCCAGCGCAGCTGGCACCGCTGGACCATGATTGACTCATCTTTCGACGCCACTAGTGCAAGAAATTCGCCCATAGATTGCTTGGTTTCTGTGATGATATTTCAAGTCGCGCAACAACAGTAACGTTCAAAGAGTTTACGTATTGAGCTCGGTTTCCTCTTGTTCCTGCTCACGAAGTGATTCGTGGACATAATCCAATTAAATGGCTTGTTAAAATGTATGTTTCTACAAGGTAGCATGATTTAGAGCAGTGCATTTTAAAATATGAAAAAAATGATTGACATATTCACCCGTCTAGTATTTCATTTGGCTAGATTCTTTATTGTGAAACTTTTTCTTTAATCGGAGATCACTCCACTTCCATTCCTAACAGAACAGAGATCAGAGTTATAAAATAGGAGGCATCTTCCTAGATAACAAAACACTTGGCTTTCCAGCAGCTACTGGATTACTAGGAGCCTCTACGTCCTGATTGAGGTTTTAACATACATGAAAAACATATGTCACAATTCACCACTTATACAGATATTTTATCAAAAGAACTAGCTCGCTTAAATTTCATTGTCTCAACTTATCACCCCGGGCATATGAACTATCATTAGGCTTCTTTATCCCCTCTCTCCACTTGCGGACCATGGAGTCATGCTAGATTCTCCGGATTATCCATCAATTTCAGTGCTTCTTGAAGTATTTTTTCTGCTCCAGCCTTAATCATCATTTGTATATCTGGAGAATATAAACCTGCCCAACAACTCATTAATGAACATGCTAAAAAAAATAAATTCCGATGGATGTTTGATAAGTTTGTTCTCAAAGCAGGCCCTATTTCTAGTTTTCCATATTGCCTAGCAAATGGCTGCTAACCCCAAAGCGTAAACCTTGTTACAATCAGACAAATTAATGTTAATCCATTCCTAAGACTGATTAATGTTCTTTGATCTTTGATACGATGCAATACACTTAGCAACAACGCCTGTCGGTACCCTTGATATGGGGTACCCTCGCGCACAGGGGAAAATGCCTAAGGATCTCGCCCTTCTCCGCAGGGAGAGGTCCAAAGGCGCCACGTGTCCAGCGGGGCTGGACCTCCCTCTCCTCAGAGGAGAGCTCCGGGCCCGCCACGTGGCAAGCAGGATGGCGTTGCCTGCCCCTGCGCGGTAGGCAGCAGGCGTAAAGACGCACCATACCTTGCCCGTACAAGGTATTCAAGGCTCGCGCCTTCCCAAGACGCGGAGACGCGGAGCACGCCTCTGTCAGGTGCCGTTGCATCCAGTCGCATCGCAGACTGGCGCGCCGTGTCAGAACCTGCCAGCCAATAAACACAGCAACAAGACATCCCCTGCCGCCCCCGCCGTCATCAACCACTACGACTAGCTTGTGGCATGGGCAGGGCGACAGAACGAAGATTCGGAAGCCTTCGTTAGAGACAACTACTGACACGACCCCATTGGTCCTGTCGAGCCAGGATCACGCTGAGGGGTGCTGCGTTGCACAGCACCGGATAACACACGTCAAAGGTACAAAGCGGAAGCGGAATTTTTATTACATAAACAAGTTATGAACATGTTTACAACAAAATAAGTTCAGTCCACACTCGCAGGCGTAGACTAAGCATCAAGTGCACGTTCAGCCCTTGAACGTGTCCTTGCTAGCACACACGCACACTAACTTTGCGGCGTGCAAGACTTCCACTCGACGTGGTTCCCCTCCTGGGGTTCCGTCTCCTCGTTGGGAGTCCCTTCCTCATAGAACCCTGCAAAAGCTTCAAACACAAGCAGTGAGCACGAAGGCTCAGCAAGTCTGACCCGTCTCACCTAAACATGGAACTTCTACATGAGGGTAATGGGTTACATGAGGTAAAAATCAGTTGCAATGACTCGCCTAATTAGTAGAACCTTACTTTCAAGTTTTAGCAACAGGTTTGTGGAGAACCTTACGCTAAGGCACATGAGAGAGCCGCAATCAAACAAGAAACGCATTTCTCTCATGTACTTTGCCCAAAATTGAAAAGAATTTTAGTTAGCTCTAAGCTACAACATATCATTAACAACCAATGTCCAACTTTCAATCAGCAACATTTTAACATGTGGCTAGCCTGTTCTTTCTACGTCACGGTACAATGAACAAGTGGTACTCACTGACCGCGAGGGACGGCGATTATAATCGATTTACACCTGCAGGGTTACCCGAACAACCCGTCACGTACGCCCGTACTCGATGTTGCCTACAACAACCATCACGGACGCCGTACGCGACTACCTTTCACCTGTTAGCCAAATGTTGAACCGGTCCAATCGTCCCGAGCAAGAGGTCTCTGCACGCGCATCTCAGTGCCGCCAGCCGATTTACACCTCGAGCTCTCAACCTATCCTCTGAACGACCAGCTATGCCTCAACACCCAGCTACCCGAGTTACATCGGTTTCCCGGTTCCCATATAGCCGGTAGGTCTTCGGTACTGTTCTAGCTTGTTCAACAGGCCCGCACACGGCTCGGTCCTCAATCGACACAAGCGGAGCTATAGCACACAGGCCCCAAAGTCCTGCTGCCCTTACCCTCCGCTTGGTCTCATTTTCTTGCCATGTGTTTCATGTGCTATCTCTACCCGAGTCGAGTGCCCCTAGCCTATGCTCGCGAGTAGTTCCAACTACTCGACTTGTACCGAATCCTACACTATCTTAGCATTGCAGTAGCTAACGGGGTTTGCAATCCTAAACCCAACCCATGGTTTTCTTGGCTATGCAGTTGGATTTCCACACAAGACTCTAATGCAAAGGATAGTAATACTCAAGTAAGTGCTCAAAACAATAAAAGTTTTATAAAAAGGTTAATGCAAACCGGAGCTTGCCTTGCTGCTCTTGGTCGTAGGCCAGCTGTTCCTCCGAGTAACGAAGTCTAGGACTTCGGGTTCCTCCTCGACCTTAGCAACTACATGATAAGAGCAATATATGTATCAATTTAAATGCATTTATATTAACTTTAAAGTTGTGAAGTCTATAACCCTTGCTAGACAGACCTAATGACTGTGAAACTTTTACTGTGGCTTGGTTACAACCTAAACAGAGACTTGGTCAAGTTTTAGTTGCAGCAAAGCTCATTTGAGCCCTCCACAACTAATTATGTCCTTGACCTTAATTGGAACCCTTAGGGTGTTCTAGGAATTTTCACGAAGCAAACTATGACTTTCTGAAAACTAGATTTTCAGAGGGTTCTAATGGAGTTGGTCTCACTTAATTTGAAGGTTCCTAGCTAAAGTTGTGAGGATTTGAAGTTTGAAGGAAATCTTAAAATCGGGGAAAGTTGAAATCTCGCGGGGGCCTGCGGGGACACGTGTCAAGCGCGGAGGTGTCCGGCACCCCGGAGATACCACACGTGTCGAGCGCGGAGGTGTCCGGCACACCGGAGCTCACAGGGTATTTGCGCGCCAGCACAGCGGATCCCCGGCCACACCCGATCCCGATTTAAATTCTTCAGCCGCTGACACGTGGGTCAGCCGGCTCCTTCTTCCTCCCGCCGTTCTCTCGCGCCCGCGCCGCCGACCTCGCCGGAGCAGACTAGGAGCTTGCCGGCTCGTCGCTGCCGGACCTCCCATGGGCTGAAACTCGCCGCCAGGGGGTCCTCGACGTCGAGGAACACTTCGGTGGTGTCAGGTCGGGCTGAGGGTGACCGGAAATAGCCCGGCGACGTGTCACGGCCTCGGTTGAGGTTCGGCGCCGTCGACCGTGGTTTCTAAACCCGCCAACACCTCGAACAAACGACCTTATTGCATCAGCGTACCTCTAGGAAGCTCGACAAAGCGTCAAAAGGGTTCAGGGATGGCGGTAAGTCGGTCGGCACCGTGTGACCGATCGTGCCCGCCATGATTGCCCTCGATCGAGCTCGAAATTCGTCACTCCTAGACAGTTTCACGCTACGGATGCATAAAAGAACTTGATCGCCGGCTAGTCCAGCATCTATGTGCAAGATTTGATGACCTCCGAAAGATCATAGAGCGAGAATTTAAAGAAGCCGTACCGGAAGCTCAGTTTAAGGTTGCCGGAGCAAAAACTGAGAATTCGTCGGCGAGAGTTCACGGTGTGGCTTGAGCTTCAGGTGGAAGCAGTGTGGGGTCCGTGCGCTCTTGTTGCCGCCCTTGCTCGGTCGTGGAAGTGGTCGCAGTGTGCTGCCCGCGTCAGACCGATCGCCGTCCTTCAGCTAAACTGCGGCGGTCATCGTCGGTCACGGGAACAGGGGCCGAAACCCGGTGGTCCAGGCGTTGGGAGGGTGGTGCGCGACCTCCGGTGGCTGTCTAGCAGCTTAGGAACGAAGGAGCTTGTTTTGCTGGTTTTTCCCGATTGAGCAGAGAGCTGCGGCGAGAGACAATGCCGCTGCTCGGGTTTGCCCGCGAGAAGATAAAGCCGGCCGACTCCTGCTCGGCTGAGGCGGTGCTGGTCGCATGGGGGCGCGAGCAAGCCGCCCTAGGCGCCAGCGCGCGGAGGGGGAAGCAGCTGGTGGCGACGGTAGCTGCTCGGTGGCACAGCCGACAGCTGCTCGGTGGAATTTCCCACCGAGACTCTGACTTTGGGTGCAGGTTTCTCCTTCTTCCCTCTATGACATGTGGGTTCCACCCGGGGTTTTAACCTCTGAAATTTACTCCTAATCACTGTAGTGAACAGTGAACCCCATAATACCCCTGGTGGTTCAGATTATTCACCCTTGGGCCATTCGAATTGCATAGGATTCGAATTGGGTTTGGTTCGAGTGAATTTCAGCACAAGTGCAGTTTTGAATCGAAATGAAGTTTGAATTTGCCCCACTTAGTTCATGTCAAGATCAACCCCAAATGGAGTGAAACTTGGTGTGTGGGCTCACAAGAATGTGCTGAGTGAGAATATGCCTCCCACTTTTTAAATTCATGGGATAAAAACAGTTTGAATTTGAATATGGTTTCAAAGTGCCCTCTTCCTAATTATACCCAAAATGACCTCAAAAAGGTTTTGAATTTGGGTGAAACTTGGCATGGACATCCTTAACAAAGTGTAGGAGTTTTCATATGTCCAACCCATCTATAGGACATGTGGGAAATACCACTTTTGCAATATGTGAGTTTGTTCTCTAATGGGCATGTTGATAATTGTTACTTGCTCTTCATTTTGTTCATCATCCTTCCTCAAATGAGGTGTGTGGTGTGGTGAGGAACACTGCAAGTGTGTGTCAAAAACTGAGGCCCTTACAACTACCGACATAAATGCAGATACGATAGTCGGCAGGCAATCTCAGCGGGACCACCTGTCGGGTCCCGGGCCCCCCCTTGTAAGCCGCTCGAGCCTTGGACTATAAAAGGCTCGGGTAGGCAACTTTAGCAAGGGTTCGCACTCCAGCAACTCGCACCCTAGACATAATTCACCCTTAAGCTCAGGACTCCGGTTCTGAGCAACAAGCAATACAGCGAGCACCTCTGCTCACCGTGGACGTAGGGTTTTAAGCTCCGGCGGCCCGAACCACGTAAAACTCGTCGTGTCAAGCTTCTCCCTCACTCGTCCCTAACGCTGAAGCTCTCCGCAAGCGACTAGCCCCTCCGAAAAAGAACCTCCGCGGGCTGCCCAGAGCAGGTCCGGGGGAAGTGGCAACGCCCCACACACTTTTAGCTGTTTGACAGAAAAAAAAAAAACAAATGATCTAAAGTTTCTAGTTTATCACAGAAACAATATGAAGTGTCCCCTTTCCATTTTCGCCTAGCCATAAAATCCTTTGTTACTGTAGCCCTGTTTTTAGCAAGCCAAAGGAAAATTTTAATCTTAGGAGGTAATTTTGCTCGCCAAATATTTTTATAACTAAGACCCGATTCTGCATAGTTAGTTTACGATAAGCTGATTTAACAGAGAATACACCAAAAGTATTCCACAACCAAACCGCTTTATCTTCCGACTCTGAAAGTATCAAGTCATTTATTTTTGCAACTATCTATACCATAGTTCGTGCAAAATAATAGAGAAAGAAGAGGAAAATTGGGTACTCCAATTATTTGCCGCACATTGCGCTACCTTTAGATCCTTATTGATACAGAAATCATATAACAAAGTATAGGTCAGACACAAAGGCTTATTTTCTAGTCATATGTCTGTCCAGAATCTAACTTTTTTCCATTCCCTAGAATATATTTTCTTCCACAAGTATAAATATCTCTAACTTTAAGAAGGTGTGGCCACACAGGAGAATCCATTCTCCTTTGCCTAATTCCTCCAATGGGGTTACCTTTGACATATTTTGTATTTACAATTTCCTGCCAGAGCCCGTTTTCTGTCTCCGGTTTCCACCACCACTTCACTAAAAGACTGATATTCATTTTTCTTAATTCTTTAACACCCAAGCCTCCTTTCATTTTATCTTTACAAACCTTATCACATCTAGTTTGATGATATTTTTCTTTTCACTACCACCTTGCCAGAGGAATCTTTTTCTGCCCATGTGAATTCTCTCTATAACTGTTTTGGATAATAAAAACATAGACATATGATAAACTGGAATATTTGTTAAACTAGCATTTAAAAGAACTATCCTACCTGGCATAGATAAAATACCAGCTTTCTATGTATCAATTTTCTGTAAAAGCCCAAGAAAAGGGACTTGCAAAAACTTTTTTCTTCACCTCACAACACCACAGTTTTTATTGTGGACACCATGGGAAATGTTGTGAAGAGCAAGTGACCTCCATCAAAGGAGTGATTAGAAGGGAAAGTCTTCACTTTCACAAAGTAGGGTTTATACACATATGATCACACATGGGAGGGAAATTTCAAACTGTTGCATTCAACTTCAGGAGTGCAGCAGCTAAAACAAGGAGTAAAGGGCATACTTGGATTCCTCAGGTTCAAATTAGTGGGGAGGCAGAGTCTCAATAATTTTTTGAAAAGGTTGGCCACCCATTTTTCCAAAAAGGATCCAAATATGCAAAGAATTCAAATATACATTTGAATTTGGGGGAAATGAGCTCAACCATACAAATGTAGGTCAGTTTCAAACTCCAAATATTTGAATTCATCTCTGGCTAAGCTTTGGAGATCTTTTGAGGGGTGGGGGAGCACTGACAAGTGGGTCCCACATGTCATTGGGGAGGTTAAAATGGCACAAAAGTCAACAGCCTTAGGGGCTAAGTGTTGCACTCGGAACAGAGCCGAGGCTCCACCGTGACACACCGTGAAAACGCCGGGCGCCACCTCCTGCTCTCCCCTCGCGCGCTGGCGAGCTCCTTGTGGGGGCGCAGTAACTCCCAGCCGCGCCCCAGCTCGCCACGACCCCGAACCGACCCCCAGTCACCGCCCTCTCGCACGACAGAGCGCCGAGGAGCCGCCGCTGTGATCCACTCGCTCGGGAGCGATCGTCTCTCGTGTACCAACGTCGGCAACTCTGCAAATCAACATCCTCAGACCTCCCACACTCGCCCCGCATCACTTCCAGTCGAGTTGAACCACTACCCACCGAGAAAAACCACGTTTTCGTGGCCGCCGGGGAGAACCGAGCAAAGGTGCTCCCGTGGGAAGCTCGGCAGAAGACTTGTCACGACCAAGGGGGAGCAGTTTTGGACGCGCCTAGACTCCACGCTGCTCGACCCCGAAGCCTAGAACCAGTGACCGATCATCGCCGGCGAATTTCGCAAAACATCTCCAACCGGTGCAGCACTACCCTCGGGTAAGAAACCCACGAATTCCCGACGTATGATTGCTTAGAGTTTATCAAACTGCACACACAGGAGCTAGACTTGATGGCGCCCAAGTTTGCTCCGCAACCCTAGCTTAATTTTGGCTATAGCCGGCGTATTTCCCGGTTTTCCAGCCGCGGTTATGGCGGGAAAGGTCGGGCTCACGGTGACGACTAGGTTAGAGCTCTCCCCGAGCCCTAACATGGCCTTGTCGACCTTCCATGAGATCCCCCGGTGCTGTAGAGCCTTTCCACCGAGGTTTTGGTGGACTACGATGACCGGGCGCCATAACTGAAGAGAGTCCGAGCCGCTGCACCGTCGCCAGCTAGGTTAGGGCCACCACCGACCGGAGCAGGCGGTACCAGCGTGTTCAGCGCGCGAAAATAGGCCCAGGCGGCGAGTTTCTGGCCGGGAGGCGGTCGGGAAGCCAGTTCCGGCGAGCTGCCGAGGTGTGCCGGCGAGGGGGCGGCGCGGGAAAAAGGGCGGGCGCGAGGAAGAAGACGAGCCGGCTGGGCCCGCTTGTCAGTCTCTCGCGGCACAGTGTGGGGACTTTCTGTTGCACCGGATCGGCTGTGAACGCACGGAAAACAATCCTGTGGCCCCGTGTGGCGCAGCCGAGGTGATGACACGTGGGAGCCGGGCCTGCTGTCAGAAATTTGAACTTTCCCGGTTAATTCGAATTCCAGAAATTTCCCAAACTTTAGAGCTCCATAACTTCTGCTAGGAAGCTCCAAATTTAGTGATTCAAATTGGGTTGGATTCATCTTGCCTAGCTCTGTCCAGATATACAACCCAATTTGTATGAAACCCATTAATTAATTCTGGAAAATTCTTTAAAGCTTTTCAGCAAAAAAATTTAGAGGGAGTTTGGTTCATCCAAAAATCCCCAAATTTTGCCAGAATGTTCTTTAGGACATTAGTAAACCCCTGTAAAAGTTTCATACCATTTGGAGTTGATTTGGTCAGAGGAATTCAAATTGGAAGGTGCTGTGTTCATTGAATGCAGAAACATTTTCAGAGAATTTCCAAAACTTGGAAATTCAATTCTGGGCAAACCTTAACTCCCAAAATGCTAGGAAAATTCATGCAAACTCTAGGAGCTATAATTGAAATTGTAGTTCACTAAGTTGGGTATGAACAGGGGTCTGACCTCAGAATTAATTCCTCCTTGCTTATTTGCTAAGAAAATTATTCTGAGCAAACCACTCCATGAAAAGTGCTAAGGTTTGGTCCAGAGGGTTTTCTTGTGACAAGGAACTCACACGAAAATTCTCAGCTCCATTGGAGCTCTAGATCACCCCTGTCCTGTTTACCCACTTAAGGGATTAAGATGGAAAAGGGGGAAAACCACTTAGCATTTAACCATGTGACTAAGTCCAAGCCAAACCACCAACACCAGTTCATCTTTAAATTCTTAAACAAAGTTCCAGGTGTTAGAGGCTGGTTATTAAAACTAATAACAGTAACCTTACAATAACTTGTATGCATATTAATTAACATGTAATATTGCATAAACGTGTAGCCGTTGAAGAAGAGACCCCGGAGGTGCTGGACTTCCTCCTTCCGGACGAAGACTTAACTCCTGACCAGCAGCAACAAGGCAAGCCCCGGTTTGCATTAACCTTTTTATAAGTTTTCTTTTGTTTACATGAGTCATGTGAAGTATGATTGTGCATTAGGTGTAGGATGAATGGAACCCCACTTGCATAACCAAAGGTTCCTAAAAGAGTGAGGGTAGTGTCTAAGACCTCGAGTCGACCGGCTATGCTTAATGAGTCATAGGACTTCGGTACAAGTCGAGTAGTTGGAATCTACTCGCGAGATAGGCTTGGGACACACGGGTTCGGTTGAGTGATGTGAGATCATTTTAGTAATGAAAATGAGACTAGGCAGGGGCTAGGGCGCAGCAAGAGGGAGTCTTATGTGCGCAACCCTGTCCGTGTCGATTGAGGACCGATCCGTGTGCGGCCCTGCTGAGCAAGTGTTGAACGTACCGAAGGCATATCGGATATATGGGCCCCGATAAACCGATGTAGCCTAAACCTCCGGGCGTCGAGGCATAGCACACCGATTTATAGGTGTAGGTTGAGGGCAGCAAGGTGGAAATCTGCCAACGGGCATAGAGAGATGCTCCGTGTGGGGAACCTCCTGCTCGTTTCGGTGCGACCGGTTCGACGTTTGGGCTGTTGGGTGAAAGGTTGTCCCGTACGACATCGAGTGAGCGTGCTGTGTAGCTCCACAGGTGGGCGTACGTGACGTGCTATTTGGGTTTTCCCTGCAGGTGTATATCGAGTCGATTCGCCGTCCCTCGCGGTGATGAGTACCGCTTGTTCACTGCGTCGTAACGTAGACTAATGGATGAAATATGTTGATTCAATGATGCTGATTGATATAATTGTATTGCTACATGTGTGCCACCAAATACTGCTTACTAAATTTTAGATTTCATGAACTGTTAACTTGTTTCTAAAAGATGAACTAAGGATGAACTTGTAGGCGTGTCGTTTTGACTGAAATGTTACTAACCTATGTCTTAGTATACCTCATGTAGAGTTTCATGCTTAGGTGAGTCGGTTAAGCCTTGCTGAGCCTTCGTGCTCATGGTTGCTGCTTAAGTGTTTTTCAGGTGAGGAGCCACCCACAGACTCGGAGTACGAGTCCACCGGCGAGGGTTACCCTCCGCCGGGGACCACGGCTGAGTGGGAGCCGTACACGCCGCGCTGAGCTGAGGAGTGCAGCTAGTGTGGGTTGCCCTAGGGCTGGGCAACCAACTTTTGCTAAATAGGCGGGCGTGAGTTGTATAGTGTAGACTTCCGCTGTGTAATATAAACAATAGTTGTAACTGAAGTTTGTACCTGTTTGTACAGTTTCAGTTGTTTTTCCCATGTAATATATTATGTTCTTATGACGTGTGCTGTCGGGTGCCGCATCGCGTGGCACCACCCTCTGCGATCCTGGATGAGCGGATTCCGATCCGCCACATTTTCTTAGTTACTTTCATTTCCAAATTATTCCACTCAACCACCTTTAATCTATTGGCTCAAACAGGTACCTCCAAATATTTAATAGGAAAGGAAGCCACCTGACAATTAAAAATTTGAGCATATTGCAGAGCAATGTTATTATCCCCACCCAATACAAATAACTCACTCTTATCAAAATTAATATCAAGACCAGACATTTGTTCATATAATGCAAGAAGTAATTTCAAATAATGTGCGCTCTAAGCATCATTTTTTATGCACAAAATTGTGTCATCAGCATATTGAAGTATTGCTACCCTCTTAGATATTACTATGTCAGCTAGACCAGAAATCATCCCCGAGTGCTGGTCTTTATATTCCATTCGAGTCAAGCAGTCTACTGCAAAGTTAAACAAGATGGGGGACAAAGGATCCCCTTGACGGACTCCCTTATAGCTTTGAAAATGGGAACCAATCATATCATTTATTTTAACACTAAGAGTACCATTTTCTAGAATCTGTCTAATCCAAAACCATCATTTAGGAACAGAACCCTCTAATCTCTAAGTACTTAATTAGAAAATTTCAATTAACTTTATCATATGCCTTTTCAAAATTAATTTAAGTACTATTCTAACTTCGTCTTTTTTCAACTTGGTTGTATGCAAGACCTCATGTAGAGTCATGATCACACTCATAATATTTCTACGTGATATGAACTTTATGTATCAGTTTGTCACCTAAGGGTGCTAATCTCGAAGTTAATACCTTTGTAAACTATTTATATAAACAGTTAAGCAAGCAAATAGATCGATATTGTTGAATTCTCTCAGCATCTTTTACTTTTGTAATTAACATAATATAGCCAAAGTTAATACGATGCATTTTAAGTTTTCCTTTATAAAACTGCTGGAAGATCTTAAGTATATCTTATTTAATGATATCCCAAGATGTTTGATAAAACTCTACCGGGATTGAGTCACATCCAGGGACTCCATTCTTCTCCATTTGAAACAATGCAGATTTAATTTCGTCATCTTTAAATTCACTAGAGATCTGTATATTTTGTTCATCAGAAACCTTCTCATCCGAATCCCACAATTTATTATCTAAATCAAAAGCATTTTCCCGAGCTTTTCCAAACATCTCCTTATATAAAGAAGTTGCATATTTGAGGAGATTTCCATCACCATGAATCAAATTAACTTCATGATTAAATGAAAGAATGATACCTTTTATTTTCTTCCCGTTAGCTATTTTATGAAAAAACTTAGTATTCAGACCACCTTTTAATAACCAATTTCGACGACTTCTTTCAAAACAATAGAGTTCCTCGTTTTCCCAAAATTTGATTAACTTTGTCTTTATATCAATATATTCCTTAATTTCATTTCTATCCAATTAGTCTTACTCTTCTTTTAATTCTAACTCCACTAATCTTTTCTCAATCTGTATTTTTCTATTTTTCTCTTTCCCAGCCAAATTATAATTCCATTCTTTAAATAACTTCTTAATTTTCTTTAACTTGAATAGGACTTTACTTTGAGGGTCTTCATCTCTTGTAGGTTCATCCCAAATTCTTTTAACGTTTTTCATAAATTCAGAATTTTTTTAACCAGGATAATTCAAAGTGGAAGGAAAATATTTTCCTAACGCCACTTCCTACATGATGTACCACCAGAGGATTGTGATTAGATAAGAACCTATTCTTTTTAAAAACCATAATTCTCGGAAACAGATCTTCTAATTCCTTAGACATGAGAACCCTATCAAGGGCCTCTAACGTAGGTTCAATCTGGTTATTAGACCAAGTATATCTTCCCCCAGATATATTAATATCCCTCAACTCAAAGAAATTAATAAGCGTATTGAACAAATTAGAAAATCTATTTTAACAAAAATTTTATTTTTTATCCTCACAACTTCTTATTATATTGAAATATCTTCCTATCATAAAAGGAGAATCACATTTATAACAGAAAGCAGATAATTCAGCAAAAAAATCCTCTCTACTCTCATCTCTCGGAGGACTATAAACATTTATCAGGGCCCTTTTTTGTTAATAAACTTGTCCCATAAGCAAACTTGACTCATATATAAACCATCTTTCCAACAATCAATCCTAAATCTATCCATATTTATAGCCGAAATAATCTCACCGGCCATTCCTCTAGAAGGATTAATGTACCACTTAAACTTTTTATTATAATCAATTTTCCTCAAAATATCATCTTCCAAACTTTATAATTTGATCTCTTGAAGACAAATAAAGTCTGACTGCAACTCTTTAATAAGGTTTCCAATATAACTAGTTTTTCCTTTTCCCCTAACACCTCTACAGTTCCAGAAAATACCTTCCATTTTTATCTTTTCCTATATTTTATTTTGGATTCAGGTTCCACCTAAAATCCTTTATTCCAATATAGTGATGGGGCACTCCTTTTACTTCTTCTTAGAGCTACCATCGTAATATTTTTATTTTCCTTAATTTTCTTATGTACAACATTCATCTCAAAGTTATGGGAGGTATTTTCATCTAATGTTTCTAAGTTATGTACAACATCCTTAGCTTTGATTTCAGAAGAAATATCAGGGATGCTAAAGAAAGCTTGCCCCTTCCACTTGTGTAGCACAAAGGGTGCAATATAATCCCTGAAGAGTTTAGTATAGCAATGCATTGCCTCATGCCCCACGTTTGTACATCTGGTACAATGTTTTGCACTTGGACAAAAACTGATTTTGTGATTCTTACTTCCACAATTAAAATACTGAGTATCATTATCCGCAACAGCCTTACGCTCACCTTTAGTATCCTTGACATCACCCAAAGCTACTCCTGTATTCTTCTCATTTGAAGGCTTCGGTTGCAAGACTTCAACTCTTTTCTCTTTATATTCCTCAATTTTCTTGAGACTAGAACTCCCACCCTCAGAGGATTCTGGTAATATAATCTCTTTCTTATGACTAGTTTCACCCACTACTACACGTGTATGATTCTCATGCCATGGATTCCATCCAGCTTCATGATGCCAAGCATTATTATTCCAAGATCCCTCATAGTTTGTACCGAACTGTCCAGCACACCCTCTACCCCGATTCCATCCAGTGGCCCACTGATCTCCTCGGCCCTCGCTCCAACCACCCTCCACATATCCCCACCGACCACGTCTTCCCCCACCAGTCCTTCCTCAGAATCCTCCGTCAACCCCATAAGATGTTCTTCCAACCTCAGTAGCATCACCTCCCAACTTTTCCCCACTCCCTCTAGATGCATCACCCCTTGGTCCAGATCGAGTTTCAGCTTCCAGTCTCGCATTCGAACCACTTTTTCCCCCACAAACCAACTTGCGAAAACTAAAATCTCCAACTCCAGACCCCAATCCCCCATCTCCCAAAGCAGGAATAGGGTTGCCTGTTTTGGCTTTTCCAAAGTGTCGGGTTGCTTCCCTTTCTCCTCCTCCCCTGACACCATGATGATTGGAGCAAGAAACGATCTCACCACCTGAGCAAAAGTCTGATTCCTCCCCCAAAAATGACCAAAAAATCTCTCATGTGTTTCCGTATGGAATGTCGGCGGTGGTGGGCAGGGGCGAGGAAACCCTACCACTTCCCCCCCCACCTTTATTAGTACGTCTGTGGGCAAAAACCACTGTATGATTCCCATTCTACCCCTGAAATTTTGCGTGACACCCCTCAGAAAGTATCTTATTTGAAACCTCAGGATTTTTTCCACAACAACCCAAATCTCTCGCCATGCTCTGGACCTCGATTTTTTGAGACCCAAAATTCTGCTCTACAAGAATCACCATATGGCAAGAACAAGAAAAGTAGGATCTACCAACCCAGACAAACACACTCTAAAATCAGACAAAATCAGACGAACTCACTTCGTTCTTTGCCCACTCCTCTGAGAAATGGCACAAATCGCAGTAGCAAAATCCCAATTACAGGATGAACCCCACCCGTCGATCAAATAGGAAGATAAATGTAACGAGAAATGAAACTTTTACCTGTACCTACTACCTAGATGTCGGGAAAGAATCGCCCACCTTCAAGATCCATGGATAGAGAAGCGGCACCACCCAAATCCTCTTTTCTTGCTCTTGGATGGCACGGTCGAATTGCGGCGAAGCACAAAATCAGCAGGTCATGGCCTAATACTCGAGAGCCCAGCGCCTGCCACCCAAACTGTGCCGAATCCGCCCTCAATGGCAGCACGGGCTCCCTCGGCGTTAGCGAGAAGCAACAACCGAAAAGACCCTGTCGAGCGTCAAAACAACGACGTCGTGTCAGACGATGCGTCTCCGAGAGGCGGGGGAAGTGACCTCTAGTGTGTCTCCCCTCTCGAAGTGTCGGATGCGGAGGAGAAAGGTGGGGCAGAGTAGAAGCGGCCAGGCCTCGCGGCGGAGGAGGAAAATGTCGTTTGCCGTTGTTCTGCGGGCGCTGGCGCGGGCCGGAGAGCGAGTCGCCGCGAGGCGGTGGTGGTGACAATGGACCGGTGGCGAGCGACCGCTTTTCGTTGGTTGGTAAAAGCTCCCGGCGCACGGGCTCTTCTATGATATCCTATCCTCCTTTATTGTGAAACCTACCTATTTAGATTTGAGTATGAGATTGCATTTATAGCTAACTAATCAGTATCCATTGCAAGATGTCTGTCACGACTTTATAAACGCTCTTATGTGTGTCTCTATATTGTGTTAAAAGAAAAAATATTCATACAAGTTTTTGAGAGCATTCCGGTCCGGTTCCACAGTTCCACCATCACTCTTCCAAGTTCCATGACATGTGAAAACTGATGGATTTGAATATGGCTTCACCAGCGGCCTGATCCAGTCTGTTGGTTATACTGGGCTTAACGGCCTGAATCCGCTTGCAAATGGCCCATTCTTTCTAGCAGCACCAGGAGTCCAGGGCCTTCGTCCGAATTACCGGATCAATTCACACGCTAATCTTTCAGCGATACTGACATCCGTGCACACCCTTCCGATCACCGTCACTGACACCTGGGTCCAATTAAGCCGTGGGTGGCAGGTGAGCCCTCCCAATTTCTAATCCCCGTCCCGGGCTCGCGGTCGCGGTCTTCGGGTCCCTTCCGCTCGATCTCGATCCCACCGCTTCTCCCCGCCTCCACGGCTCCGCCCGGACCCGGGAAACCCTAACCCTAGAGCTCGCCCGCCCACGCGCGCCGCCATGGATCCCCACGGCGACACTGGGTTCCACCGGAGCGAGCCCATCTCCGCCGTCCAGGACGTCGACCAGTACTACGGCGACGACGACGACTTCGACGACCTCTACAACGACGTCAACGTCGGCGACGGCTTCCTCCAGGCCTCCCACCCACCGCCGCCTCCGCCCCAGCAGGCCCCGCCGCCGCAACAGCAGCAGCAGCAGCAACAGCTCCCTCCCGCGCCCCAGCCGCCGCCGGCGCACGCCCTCCCGCCGCCACCGCCGCAAGTGCCCCCGCAGCAGCAGAAGGTACATATCCCGGGCATGTCCCGCCCGGCTTCTGGTCTCCCTCCAGCGCAGCCCAACCTCCCGCCTCCGCATCAGCCGCCGGCCGCGCCTGCGCCGCCTCAGCACCACCAGGTTCCGCAAGGCGACGGGTTCCACCGCGCTGGAGGGAACTTCGGTGGCGGCCCCATCGTAGTCGGGAACGGCGGCCCTGTTGGCGGGGGCGACGGCCCCGGTGGCACCACGCTGTTCGTGGGCGAGCTCCACTGGTGGACGACGGACGCGGATCTGGAGGCGGAGCTGAGCAAGTACGGGCCGGTGAAGGAGGTGAGGTTCTTCGATGAGAAGGCCAGCGGCAAGTCCAAGGGGTACTGCCAGGTCGACTTCTATGACCCTGCTGTCGCCGCCGCGTGCAAGGACGGCATGAACGGCCACCTGTTTAACAGCCGTCCATGTGTTGTGGCTTTCGCCACGCCAAACACCGTGCGTCGCATGGGTGAGGCGCAGGTGAAGAACCAGCAGGCCATTGTTTCACAGGCATCGCCCATGCAGCCAAAGGGTGGCAGAGGAGTCGGTGGCACCGGAGGGCCACAAGTGGGTGGCAATTTTGGTGGTGGCCGAGGAGGAGGTGGTGCACCTGGTGCCGGAGGTGGTGGAAACTGGGGAAGAGGTGGCGGTGGTATGGGGAATAGAGGTCCTGTTGGCAATATGAGGAACAGGATGGGCCCGGCAGGTGGTCGAGGAATCATGGGAAATGGGGGCATGGCTGCACCACCTCCGCCAATGCTGCCTCCGGGTGGGATGCTGGGGCAGGGTTTTGATCCTACTGGTTATGGTGCGATGGGAAGGATGGGTGGTGGGTTTGGTGGTTTCCCTGGTGGACCTGGAGGTATGCCATTCCCTGGGTTGATGCAGCCATTCCCTCCAGTTGTTGCGCCACATGTAAACCCTGCTTTTTTCGGACGGGGCGGGATGGGGGCTGGTGGTGCAGGAATGTGGCCTGATCCTAACATGGGAGGTTGGGGTGGAGAGGAACAATCAAGTTACGGGGATGATGCAGCATCTGATCAGCAGTATGGTGAAGGGGGAAGCCACGGGAAAGAGAGGCCACTGGAGAGGGAGAGGTCTGGTGCATCAGATAGGAGACGTGAGAGGGAGAAGGATGCACCTGCATCACAGGAGTGGCCAGAGAAGAGGCACCGGGATGAGCGGGACATGGACCGAGAGAGGAGTCGTGACTATGATAGAGAGAGGGAAAGAGAACGTGACAGGGAGAGTCACAGAGACCGGGACAGAGACAGAGACAGAGAAAGGGACAGGGAGAGAGATAGGCACAGGGATGACAGAGATCGCAATGCTGATTATCACAGGAACAGGGATCGCAATTCAGTGCGCGGTGATGACTGGGACAGGGGAAGGTCATCTGGGATGCGCAGCAGATCGAGGGAGGTTGAACATTCTAAGCGCAGGCGGATGACACCTCAGTAGTGTAGCTTGGTGAGACATATCTAGTGTTTAGGAAGCAACAGTCCAGGGCAGCGTCTTCTTTGCACCCAAGCATGGTTCAGAGAATATGGTGATTCTTAACTCGTCGATGATGTGTTGTAGCAATAATTTGAGATGTAAGTTAAGCTTGATCTGATGCCTTGTTTGTTTTCAACTGTAACTCTCATTTTTTCTTTGTACTGTTTGATAGTGGCATGCTTGTTTCATTATGTAATACACCTTTTTGTACCACACAATTCTTGTAACTTTTCATGTACACAAATTTGTCCCCCCCATTCTGATTCATTCTTTTGTAGATATAGGGTGTTATCTAAGCCAAGAATTGTAACATAGTGTTCTTGTCTATTACAATAGTGTAAATTTTGTTGCTATACAGTTAGGTCTCCTTGTAATAATCTTGACCAAAATGTATAAAGGAAATAAAATAATTTGTAAAAGTTATTTTGTTGTGCAGTAGAATCCCTTATAAGGAGTGGTGACTATACTTCTTTGAGGGTGCATCCACAATGCCTGGAAACATTTCATTTTATATTTACTCAGAGTGGATCGAATACCTAAGGGGCTGCTTCATTGATGACCTGGGAAATGTGCCTCAGGCAACTGATTTGAGACGTCTGTGCCTCTGTGGCGCTCGCCGCTGCCTGAGCCAGGCATCCAGCGCCAGGCACCAACCAAACAGCCCCTAATAATTTGACTAAAATGCCTGCTGGACAAAACAATATAAGATTTGGATCCACATTGAGATTATCAGTTTGGACACTACATACAGTATATGCATGGGATGTTATTGCAGTTTTAAGTATGAAAAATGAATCACTAAAAAACATAGTGGCATGTATCCATTGAACGATAATTAAAAATAGTGGCACATTAAGATAAATGGTCCAACAATAACAACAACAAAACCTTTGTCCCAAGCATGTTGGGGTAGGCTTATTAAGATAAACGGTTCAATTGAATTATTTGCTATCATATGAGACAGTTGTTAAACATTTACTGAACCTATTTTTTTTGCTTACCTATTCTGTTGTGTTAAGAATCATGCTCATAACTGATATAAAATATTAATGTGTTCACGATGAATTGGGTTATACTTTGACATAAGCGCCATAGAATGAGGAAATAATGGTGCTATGTGTTTATTTCAGTAAAGCTAGATAGATTATGGATAAGAATAATATGTTATCTTACTCCAGAAACTGTTGGGAATCAACCTAGGTTGATTTTTTTACTATCTAGAGTTGTTAGAGAAGATTGGTTCATGATATTTTGGTGCCCAGCTTGGAGTTCAGTTAAACTGACAGGTCATATCCATGTTCCAAATTTGGCTGTCTACCCAACTCACATTCTATTCTTGCATTCAGTCTGAGGGCCAGATATTTCTCTGTTTTCAATTTTCATAGATTAGTAATTGATATGCTTTACTATTCATGCCTTTTCTCTTGCATTCAATCTAACGACTAACCATTTTCATGGCATTTTGTAAGTACTGAGAGGGCATGGGATGCTCCATGACTTCATTCTTTGCTAAATGGTTTGGTTCAAATGTTCAATATGATTGAGTGGTACTGTGCAAAAAAAAAGTTCCTCTATCATTTTAGTTCTGGACTTTTGCACTGTGACTTCATTCTTTGCTTCAAATCAGTAGTTTGCTATACTCACTGTCACTATATGTAATGGGGGTTGTCAACAGAGTACATGTTCATGAACCGCTTTATTTATCTGATTCTGATACATCTAGTTATGCCCAACATTCAGAATCATGTGTCCGGACGAGATATTTGAAGGGAAAGGTTGTAGCCTTATATTTCCTGGAGCTGCTGACCTTTGGTGCTTCTGCTAATGTATGCTTCCTAGTTTGATATACTGTATTGCCTTTCTGCATTAGGAACAGGGGGCTTAAAAATTTCTTGTCAGTACAGAGGAATAGTATGGTTATGGAGAAAATACCGTGTCCCTTGTTATGTCTTTAGATAGTATCTGGAGGGCACTTGCTTGATATGTTTTTGTATATCCCATCCTGAACTCTCTTGCGAAGCCACAGTATGCTTTGCTTTGACCTGTACTCTGTCAGTGCTATACGAGATCTCCTGGTAGTGCTTGTGCTCGAGATCTTTCCAAATCACGTCATACATACAAGATGCCCTGGTTGCCGTTCATCATTATTTTGTGTCCCTCAACTTTTGTAATGTCACTCATGGCATTCTTCTTGTTTGCAGGAAGGTGTGGTAGGAACCTGGAACCTGTTCAGCTGTAAGAAGACTTGTCTTTCCTGGATAATAGTTGCTGCCTCTTATCGTGGACGTTGTTAAATGCCTGGATTTTGCAAAGACATAAGAACCTATTATCATGTATTTCGGGAGTGACGCATGGCGTCATTTGTTGGAGAAGATACTGCTATTTTTGTAATCCTGTTGCATCCTTGTAGGTTTCTAAACTGGTTTGTGTTATGGCCGCCTTTTGTTCATCTCTTGTATGTTGTGTACTAGTGATTTTTTGCATTCCTATTAATCGGCGGTAACTGATTGTCGCTGCCTAGTTAATCTCGTTTTCACATTTGTGATTGGGAAGGCACTAGGCCAGGCGCGATGTTGCTTTTTTTGTATATAATATGGTAGAATGTTGGCTGCTGTATGAGCATGCAAGTTGTTCTCATGATCAAGTTTTGTTGCATGTTTCTTTTATCGACGGTGTACCTCGGTGACCGTGTGGTTTTGTGAAGAACGCTTCTACTTCGATCTGGAGCGCTGAATGATACTTTAACGGCCCAGATGCCTCTTGCTGTGATGCGTGCCATGCAGGCACTACATTTTGATTCGGACTCTTAACGTCTTTGACATCAATTGGAAAAAAAACAGTTACTGAGCTGAGCTTCTGTCTCTGCAAAAGCTCGAGCCGGGGAACACACTGCTGATGAGATTGAGATTCCCCTCCAGGAAACTACTGTATCGGCTGCACGCAACTGAATCGCCTGGTGATGAGTGGCATCTGAGGGGCGACAGTCATCCTACTCACTCGCTGAGTTGCAGCAAGTGATGGACGGAACGACGGCCAAGCTCGCAAGAGGACCGAGCAGACAACCCTGGTCAACTGTAGGTGGTGCGGGCCTATCCACCAACCCACTACACCTGTCCCACTAAAAACATGCTAAGGGGTATAGCAGCAACCCGCAAATTTACTGGCGGCGTGAAGTGGGCTTCGTTGCTCGGCCCGCTGGACACTGCTGTTGCGTCGCGCGAGCCTACAAAGCCCACATGCGCCTGGAACGCCGGCTCGAGTCGAAGCGGAACTCTAGCTCACCGCTCACCATCGTCGATAGGCCGTTAGGTGGGCTCCTCGCGACCTCCCTGACGCGAGCAGATCTCACCGTGCACCAGCGCCGGTAGCGGGCTCTCAGACTGAAAGTGGGCAGCCCGCACGCCGTGGCCACTAAATTTTCTGGAAGGCCAAGCGGGCACCGCTAATCAGGTTTTTGCTATCCTCTCCAGATTAGTAGGACTAGCGGCAATTTCTTTGGAGTCTTGCAGGCAATGATCAATACCAGTCCTGCCAAAATTGCTAGTATTTAACGTCTAAATATGGAAACACAAAGATTTTTAACAGCCCAATAATAAAAGTAAATCTCCTCCCGAGACAAACATCAGAGTAGTAGGAATCAAAGGGCTACTGTTCCAGATGGACCAGTGAAGGGATTGGGGAAATCAGAGAAAGGAAGAACAATAGCTAGATTGGGGATGTCCCCAAGCTGTGGAGGATGGAAACTGATGTCCCAGGTTGCTAGCGAAGCCGGCGTACCACACCATCGAACCAACACTTGATCACTTGGATTGGAGCCGCCGCAGCTTGCTGGGCGCGACAGTTGGTGCAGAGCACTGAGAAAATCAGAGTGTTCGCTGAGGAGATTAGACACATTCGCGAGGCCATTGCCAGGCAAATCTTCCCGTACGGTGCATGGGGTCGGGCATAGTGCTACAGACCTGCCAGAAAAAATATTCATTGAAACTTCAAGACAATGGTCTTCCAGACAATGGACATCAAGCAATAGGCGACCGACGGCTACGGCAACACGACGTCGGCGTACGAGATTCACCAGCCACTTAGCTCAAGCTTTGCTGGATGTGTTTGCTCACAGCACCCGCTTCTGGTCGGCGATTTGGGTCGTAGTCGGGGTTTAGAGCAAACGCGCTGGTCTTGTAATTCTGTGTACAACTCTCTCTCTCTCTTTCTCTCTCTCTCTCTCTTTCTCTCTCTCTCTCTCTGCTTTTGCTCTCCCTCGGGCCCTCCCCTCCTCTCTCTCTCTGCTTCACACTAGTGCTGGGAATTGGGCCGGATCGTGGCCTGGTCCCACACGAAACGGTTTTGGGCCGGGCTGGCCCGTCACAAACTTTGGGCCATGTCGGGCCTGGAAATCGGGTACGACGGGCGGCACAGCACGAAGTTTCGGGCCATCTCACCCCGGATCGGTCCGAATTTTAGAAAACGATCCGAAGAAGCCCATCGGCCTGAATCTGGCCCAAAAGTTTGAAAAATTCCCAAAAACCCAAAAATTTTGGCTTGTGTTTGTCTTTTTTTGTGTGTGCATGAACTTCTCAATAAATCTTGTAAACTATCTTTATCTACACAGTTTTTTTCCACTTTATATATTGTGATTTTTATGTATTTTCCTATATTTTCCTATATTTTTTATATTTTTATGTCTCAGCACTATTTTCGGTCCAGGCTCGGGCTTTGCACGACCCGAAGTTGGCCCGACGTGCCACGGGCCATGCCTGGGCCAGGATTATTGCACTTCAGGCCACCGGCCCGATACAAATAGACCCACCATGCTTTTGGGCCACGAGCCAAAACGGTCCGAAGTATGATCGGGTCAGGTCGGGCTGACCCGGCACGACCCAATTCGCAGCACTAGTTCACACAAACTACACGCAGCTGCTTCTGGAAGCCGTCGGTCCTATTCTGACCACGCTGGTTGCGGTCCAGTTCATCTCGAGCCTTCTCAGTTCTTTCGAGTGAAGTAGTAGAACTCGACCACGAAGTCAAACACCCAGAGCTGTGGAGTTTAGCCATCTGAGTGAAGTAGTACGAGTCGGTCACTAAGACTGATCGCACTCGTGCACCTCTATATCGGACCTTTAAAAGAATATTCTTAGTTTTTTACAGTCACCTCTAAAAGATTCCTCACTTTACAGTTTAATTCTCTGCACTCGTTCACCTCTAAATAAGACCTCTATATTAACTATCACCTATTTTATATTATATAATACAACTATATTATATTTTACATTATTTCATATAACTATTTTGTTCATAATATTATATTTATAATTATATAAAATTACCAAACTTAATTTTTATTCCCTTTTTTAATCTATTTTATTCTTATTTTTTCTTTTCTCTTTCTTTTTCCCTCTCTTCTTATTTTTTCTTTCTTTTCTCCCTTCTCCTCCCTTCTTTTTTCTTTCTTTTTTCCACTTTTCTTTTCTTTTTCTTTCTTTTCTTTATTCTCTCTTTCCTTTTCCTCCTCTCTCTCTTCTTCCAGCTGCTGCACCATTCCGCTAGGCTTGGAGGTGATCTGTTCACATCGCTATTTTGCAGGCCACTGCAAAGCTGCCGCTGCGGAGTGACTCTGCCGGCAACACCTGCACATTTCCCGGCCCGGGTCCGCGCCGGCTGCGGACAGCCTAACTAAGACTGTCCGCACCGGCGGCCTATAAACTACAGGGGCGGGCTGCCCGCAGCGGGTCTGCAAAAGCGTCTGCTACAGATCAGCGCCAATGAAGAGGCGCGCATTAGCGCCGGTAAAAAAAGAAAAAAAGAGAAAGAAAGAAAAAGAGGAGGAAGAGAGGAAAGAAAAAAAAAAGGAAAAGAAGAAAAAAGCGAAAGCAAAAAAAGAGAAAGAAGTGAGGTAAAAGAGAGAAAAGAAAGAAAAAGAAAAAATAAGAAGAAATGAGAGAAAAAGTAAGAAAAAAATTGATGATTTTTTATAAGTTGTAGATATAATATTATTAATATAAAAGTAGTTATATGTAATAATATAAAATATGAATTAGTTAGATCTGATTTAAAAGTGAATGAGTGCAGAAAAATAAATTGTAAAGATTAAAAATTTTTAGAGGTCCGGATATAAAGGTGTACAAGCGCGAATAGCTTAAGTCGAGATCGGAAACTAAAAAAGAGGTTGTTCGTTGTGACGACCATCATATACTACGTGTATTTCAACTGCTAGGGAAAGAGCGTCGGTCGTCACGGGAGGTTGGGGAACAGGGCGTAGGGGTCCGGGTCGGCGAAGCCGGCGGTGCCCCAGCGCGGGCCCGGGTCGCACGCCGCCGGCCACTTGAACGAGTCCTGCTCGAGGAGCGCGGTTTCGCCGGAGGAGGGGGAAGCAGTATACGCCCAGCAGCCCGAGCGCGACGGCGTTGCTGTCCGGCCGCCGAAGCAGGTGGGCGAGGGAGCCGTCCTCCGCCGCCGGGGACGTACGACGACCTCGGAGTCGGTGGTGGTCTCGCTCGCGGCGTGTTCAGACGATCAGACCGGGGCGGTACCTGTCATCACAGACGCGACGCCGGACACAGTGGGTCACGGGAGAATCTGGGCCCAGCTCTTCTTCTGCTCTAGTAGCACGGCGTCAGACTCATCAGCCAGTCAGCCCCGGCTCTTCGAATCCCGTCTTCTCCGTCCGTGCTGTATACTTCGGATCGCAATGGTTCCCGCGCGACCTGACGGGGCACCGAGAGAAACACGTGCTTTTGATCGGGGACTTCGAATCCTGGTCATCCTCTACGCCCATCCCATCACGCGAAGGGTTTCAGCCGTGGGATGTGTCGAGTTCGTGGACTCCCACTTTGCCTGGCAGGCACCAGTGCCGCCAGGAAGAGATGGGTTGAAACCACGCTTCCCAGGCTGCCGATTTCAGGCTAGTGCATCACACGGTAGATTATCGAATCATCTAATTTGAGGGTCTAGATTATATGTTCTAGACAAATAATACACCTGTTTGTTTCATCTACAAATTATAATCCATAAAATATATGACCCAGACGGATTATAATCTGAAACAAACTGACCCTAGGACTAGAGCGCGGGGAGGTCGACTGAAAGAATACAGCAGCACAGTTTTGTTTCTCCGCTAGGCGTCACTGTAAGGGTTATACTATACACACAGAACCAAGGCTCCCCTGTATCAATCACGGAGGGAGCGCAAAAAAATGTTGGAATTATCCAGGCTGATAAGGAGGCCGACCAAAAAATCGATTTTATCTTTCTGATTTACGCCGCTTCGTTGCCTGCGAATGTTCTAGAGCGCCGTTACCCGATTTCTGTTGCTGCCAAATCGCTTGATTATGAGACGCTTGACCGGTGAGCTCCTGTGATGCAAAGGAGTTTCTTAAGAATTCCAAGGAAAATAGCACACGTTGAAATAATGGACACGGTTACTGAAATGAAACATATCATCTATATACATTTATTTTCAGATAGAACATATGACTCGGACATAAAGAAAACAGTGGATTCGACCCAAAATCTACCTTCGAGCTGCAGTCTGCTCCAGGAGTAGGCCTCTTGATTGCCCGCTTACCAAGATCGATCTGCACCGAGATGCTAGCTTGCGACAAATCTATACCCAAGTTTTGCAGCGCATGATTCAATGTCGCTAGCAACCTGTGACGAGTCCAAAAAAAATGAAAATATTTCAGTGGGAAATTACAGAGACAGATGAGAAACATTACCATGATAAGTAGGTGGACACTAAAAGACAGGTCAATAAAAGTTTGAGATTGTTGTTAGATGCTAGGATAAACATTTGATCTGCACATACCCTCGGGAATATTGACTTGACAAGCTGATTGTTCCCTCGTCAATTGCCAATTCTGGGTCTTTCAACAGTTCGCTGTTTACCGCATGGTCCTCTGTTGGCAGTGATTTTGTCAGTTGAGCTGGTTGCTGAGAGGCAACATTGTCTGCACGAAATGAAAACATATTCCGTAAACTACAAAAAATAATTAATAGTTCCAACGAAGTGCATAAACTATTTCAGATTGCAAACAGAAAATGGGACCAAGAAGAATATCATACTTGGAACGTCACTGGGAGTGTCGGCCTCTTTGTAGGACACACAATGCTTTCGATTGGCCTCGGCCGGTTCCTGTCTACCTGAGGCAATTTCAAATGCAGCAGCATTGTTGCCATCCCCACGTTTTAAAGCAAATGGAAATCCAAGGGGGGAACCACTTTTGATAACTTGGGATGGATCAGGGGTAGTGTCTCCATTTATTTCGTCCTTGTTCTGCAGTACGACATATGCAGCGTAAGGGACTAGTCACGGCCCTAGAGGCCTCATTGTTGAGCAGAGGCAAAGCTGCGTTAGCAATTTACCTGTGCATTTTTCCAGAAGGATCGGAAGTAGATGTTAGACCAGGGCATGACCTTTGCATTTTCTTGGTTCCATTCTTGGTGTGAGACCTCATACTTCTGTGCTTTCTCTTGTAAAAACCGTATGTACTCAATAACCTGCATTCAAATGGTGTTGATGATAAGCGAAGTATATTTAGATGGAGAATATTATGCTCTGTCATGTCTTCGTAGCCAACAGAAATACTGTGCTGTCTTACCTCTAAGAGAAATGATGCTTTGTCTCTCTTTTGATCATTTTGCGGTAAAATCTCTCTGAGTATCTGAAATCTGTAGAGGGATAAGGAGTTTACATTAGGCCAAAATCCATGAAAAGGGTTTGCCAGAAACAAAAATATGGCAGGACAACAGGAAGCACGTGAATGTTAACAACCCATTAAAGATTAAAGTAAGGATGGACGTCGTCTAGCATTCCAAGGTGGTTAGCACATGATTTCTGAACTCCACACGTACCAGAAGGTCGATAAAATAGTCACACCACGGCCAAATAACTGACCCCTAGAATCTGCACGACTCAACTGAGTACCGGGAGTGTCAGATTAGATCACGCGGGCAAATCAAGTTGAACTCAATTTTGCTATTTAAATGCTCTTAGGAATGGCTTGACACTGCAGTTACTTTAAACAAATGTTTTTCTTCCCGAGCAATTCGGGACAGACTACAAAGGTGTCCTTAGCGGCATTTGTTGTTTTTCTTTTTTTCTGAATGAACTGCGGGTGACAGAGCAACCAACCTGTCATTGATCTTGCTGCGCCTGCGCTGCTCGGTGGCCGAGTGCTTCGAGCGCGGCGTGTTCGGCAGCTGGTCTGTGCCGGCGCTGCCGCTGCAGCTCCCGCCCTTCGCCTCCGCCCTGAGCTCTGCAACCCCGGAAGAAGCAAAAGAGGGAGAGCAGCAAAAACCAGGTAAATATCGACTCCTTCCACCATCCGGCCGCCCGAACGGTACCAGAGCACCGCGAAGAAGCGACGGATTCAGCATGACTGAGGCCTCACCTTTCAGCGAGGAGGAGACCTCGCGGCGGGCGGCGTGGCCGTCGTCGTCCTCGAAGCCCGCGCCGCCGCTGGATATGGAGACGGCGCCCGTGAAGCCACCGCCCGCCTTTCGCTCCGGCGGCATCTGCTGCTTCTGCTGCTGCGGTTGCGGACTGGCGGAGGCGATGGCGACGTAGGGCGCCGCGACGGGGAGCGACCACGGGTGAGCTGCCAAGTCGACGAACAGAAAGGGAAACGCATACGCAGTTAGAAACTGCTTTCTTATTTTTTTTCTGCGGCTTTTGTTTGAACTCGAATGATTGGAGCTTCGCGAAGTCTAAGATGATGTTTAGCTAAAGAAAATCGCCTTGATTTTTTTTATTCTAAAACAAAGTCCATAGTAATGGTGGCCTATGATACCTAATGAACTTCATGCACGTTTATACAGTAAACAACAAAATAACACACCCGTTTGGATCGTTTATCTTTGACTAAATACTACGCAAAATATTCCCGTTTAGATCATTTAAGTTGGAATTTTGGAATCGCTAGTTTCGAACAAAAACTTCGGCCTATATGTGGCCCAAACAGGCCCACTATACTAGGCCCAATTGCCCGACAGCGGTAGACCCAGAAGGCCAGCCTACGAGGACCCGAGGCTTGCTCCGCGTCGCCCACCCTACCGAGCTGGCGGTCACCGCCTGCCGCCAAGAAAAGGTACGCGCCTCGGCACTTCGGCAGGTAGCCACGCGCCGGCACAGTGCCGCGTCTTAGCTCGCGGTCGCGGCCGCGCGCGTCGACAGCGTGGCTGTCAGCAGGCCAAAGCAGAGGACGAAAAGGAAAGGAGGCGGCGCGAAGGGGGAGGCGGAGCGGAGCGGGCCGTACCTCGAGGCTCCGGCTGCCCCCACAGCGCGAAGGCGGGCTCCTGCTTGACGGCGGCGGGGAGGTCCGCGGCGGGGCGGCTGATGCTGAACGCGCCGACGACGCCGGGGAGCGCGTGCCGCGTGTTGACCGTCTTCTCCGCGGCGGGCTGTCGCGGCGGCGATGACGGCGATGATGGCCTTTCCAGCGGCTGCAGGAAGTCGTGCGTCTCGAGGAAGAAACCTGCATCCAGTTTTTTTGCTTCAGAACAAAGCGGGGCAACAGCGCCACGACAGTAACAGCAACAGAGTGCACCGTGCTTAATCTTAAACCGTATCAGATAGAACACTCTGTCAAAAAATAGTTTAAGGAAAGCAAAAAATCGAGGTAAAAACAAACTAAAAAATTTAACATTACGGAACCCGGTATCAACATTCAAATTTCAAAGCATAGAATAAATCGAGAAAAAAATGTAGAAAAGGTATCGATAACCGTGCAGAAAAGATCATGCACGGCCCTTAGCCCACACCACGAGGCAGATGACAGCGTTCTTGCCAATAGCAAACAACACGTGATGACCTCTTCTTGCGTTAATCTGTCGTTTTCTACTTTTCTTTAACCACACACCAAGGGTAAAATCCGAAAGTATTCCGGCTCAGCTTGTACCAGACCGTGATACTTGTAAAATTCACTTTGCCAACGTACGATAACAACTTTTTTTTTCCAAATGTGGCTAATTCTTGCAGGATCCAGTGTAACAACGTCAGAATCGAGAGAGAGAAGAGAGGGAGAATCGAGAGAGACGAATCGCACGCACGCACCTTGAGACGGCGGAGCCTTCTTGGGTTCCAGGAGCAGCGGCGGAGCCGGGTCCGTGGCGGCGGAGTAGAGCGAGAGGAAGTCGTGCGTCGCCTTATCTCCTGCGTTTAACAGCGCAAGGTATCATCAAGAAAAAACAGACGACGGAGCGGAGACGGACCACCGACGACGCGGGAAGAAAGAACGGTCCGTGCAGAGCGACGGCGCGCGGGGGTTTACCTCGCAGCCCCATGGCCACGCATGACACCGCTTGCTCACGCGGTCACGCGCGTGCGGGCGACGGAGGAACAGAGGTCGCGGCCCTCAGCCGCGCCGCGCCCGCCTCCTCTCCTCTTCTTCGAGGTCGAGCCTGGTGGTGGTGAATTGAGGTGCGAGATGCGTGGAAGGAGACAGAGAAAGAGGCTTCCCTCTTCTTCCGTCCTGCTGTGCCGGGGATGCTTTATACGGCACCAGTAATGGCAAAAGCGCCTCCGGTCTCCCTCTCCCTCTATCTCTCCGTGACGGGGTTACTGTGACGGCCGTTAGCGGCGCCGGGGGGGGGGGGGGGGGGGGGATGTGTCTCCGATCGAGCACGTGCAGAGCGTGAGTTGACCGCGTGCTGACTCGACGAGCGGTAACTTTTATTACTAACATCGAGGCTAAGAAGTTCGGTGGGGCGTGATTAACAACGTGGAGAGGTTGACATGCGCCTGACCTCGTTTGACACATCCACTGAAAAAGAAACCAGACTGCATGCGTCAGGTCTAATTTCCTAGTAGTAATGACTGTGGAGCTCAACTTCGTCTTCAGGTACCGGAGGGAGGAGAAGCAATTGAGGTGGCGGAGCGGCAGCCGGCCGGCGGCAGAGTGTCGACGACGAGAACGACGGCGGGTCACGTGACGGTCGGGGAAAAGCGGGCCCCGCGCCGCGGCACATGAGGCCTGAGATCGCGGCCATCCCGTGGACGGAGATCGATCGGATCGGAGAGGGAAGAAAGAAGGGTGTCGCTCGTGTCATGTGGGCGCCGGATTCCAGTTTTTCTAGCAGCGACCTCAACTATGGTTGATGGCCTAAGCAGCGTGACACCGGCCGGCAACACATCACCTCTCGGCCTCGCCGTCGGTTTGGATGACAGACAAGCAATATAACCTACCCAACATGCTTAAGACAATGATTTTTGTTATTATTGTTGTTGTTGTTCTAAAATCAAATAGCTTCGTCCCATTAATTTTGAACCGTACTCCACCTTTACAGAGTTCACTCTTGCCTCTGTATGAAACACCAAATATTAAGAGGGATTTCTGGGGTGATGATGATGCTGTCACATCTCTCTTCCTCGAATTCACCGGTGGTAAAATTACTACCATGGTGGGTAAAAAAGAGGACGGCGAGAGGTGGAGTGAATCGGCCGATCACCGCGTGTTTCACTAGCAATCTTGTGGCGGGGTATTAGACTATATATGACGACGAGCAGCAGGTTGTGCTCGGATCATCAGAACAGCGGCGTGTACGTCGCACGAATGATTGTATTGTACTACTACTGACTACAGTACAGTACTAATGTACGAGTTCGGATTCGGTACTGCTGTCATCAGCTTGTCAGAGAACTCCACGCTCCTCTCATTTTCTTTTGGTTTACTTCGTTTTGATGTATAAAACAGTTTATGTGATCCTGTTTAATAACACGTGAGGTTCAATTCGTCAGACTCCGCAGTCGCAGGCATTTACTAATTACCCGTCTCTCCACGTTGCCACGTCCGTTGGGCGAGCCGCGTCCGCGCTTAATCACTCGCGACAGCGACCCGCGGCGTGCGATTCCGCGCGCACACGACCGAGAGGGAGAGGTGCTCCTTTTTTCAAAACCGAGGAGGGGTTCTCGGTTTGATCGGCACGAAAGAAGCATGCGCTCGCGATGGGAGGGTTATAGCGTTCGGTCGCTTGGATCGCGTGGATGCCGTGCCGGCCGGACCTTGGGACCGGAGCTCCGTTTGCCACCAGCGCTCAGTGGCACGTGTCGAAACATGCTTGTACAAGACAGTGACCCTCCTGGCTCTTGCTCAGGTTTGAGATACGATCGAGTGCTTAGCTGCGTGAATGATACGGCCGTGGTCGATCGGTAGGGAAGCGTATAAGTAGAATCTCGACGCATGTACGAGCCGTTCGAGTTTTTGTTTTTCTTCTTTTCGAGGAACTGGTTATTTCGCTTGGTACACGGTCAGTTGCGTGTGATGGTCGATCTTCTACTCACCCGCCGACGGCTCGGGCGGTCACCTCTCGTCCAATTAGGGGTGGGGGGGGGGGGGGGGGGGGGGGGCAAGAACAACAGGGCCCCGTGCGGGTGGGCGGACAGAGATGCTTTCCCCAGCGCCCCGCTCCAAGTTCCGAGCGCGGCGCCACTCCACGCACGCGCGCACCGCCGCGCGTCGCGTGCGCCGGTGTCCGGCGGCCCCGCCTGATCAGACTCGCGCCGCAGCCTTTTGCCGGTGTCTTCATGTGGCGGCGCTGGCACTCTCGCACGTGCAAACAGTGTCCTGGCCTGCCGGCTCGCCGGGACTTCAGAGGCGCGCGCGTGGCCTGGTGCCTGCCCTATGGGGGCGTCGAGCCGCCGAGACCGGGACCCAGAGTCCCAGACCCGCGCAGACGGACGGACGGATAAGCCCGCGCCTGACCGTGCCGCCGTGAAAACGAGAGGTGTCACGGTAATAACGCTAACGCCCAGCGAAGGATACGGGAAACCGGAGACCGAGCTAGCCCCAGGGTGGCTCCCGGTTCGTACTACCAGCTCTTCGCATGTACCACACCGACACATCACCGTCTCTCTTTACAGTACGTAAATTAAAAACTTGTTCTTTTTATTTCTCGACAAAGCCGTCATTTTTCTGGTGCCGTGGTGGGACGGGTGGTAATCGAGCGGCGCAAGCACGGGCGAGAAGCTTTGCCCTTTGTTGCTCGTCTGCTCTGAAACCTGTGGCCGACAAGCGACAGCCATGCATGCCTGTGAGCCTGAGCGGTTGGAGGCGAAAGTGCGCGAGGGATGGAGCAAGAGAGATGCGCACATGGACACGTAGTGCTCCCGCCGGCGTGCCGATCGAGGAAAGGCGGACAGTCTCGATCGTGGCCTTCCGTGCGAGGGAAGAGCTGCACAAGTTTATCAAACGGGGATGGCCGGATGGTGGTGCTTTTGTTTATCGCGTGCTAATAATAACTTACGCTAATAATTATAAGTCACGCTTGCTGCACGTAGCTTGCCTGGACACTCAGACGTGAACTATGAACTATCACCCGCCTGGCCGCCCATGATGATTAATTTAGTGAGAGAACGATTGTGTTAATTGTTCTACAAGTACCAGGAGATGTACAAATCAACCAAGCAGAAATGTTCATTATTACATAAAAACTAAAACTCCAAGGAAAAAAACCTGTGTATCGAGAGATGCATGGGTCGTCCAGAATACCATAACTGCAGCCAAAATAGAATAAGGGTCGTGTCGTCACTGATGCCTACGTACGTTGTACCTTGCCGACAGATGAAGCATGTGGTACCACTAAACTGGCCCTAGATTGGAATAATAACAAATCATTGATACCTAGAATAGTCACTAGTAGGCTTTTACTACGTACTACTAGGACTTTAACAACAACTCTTCTCTGACACCAGTATCCCCGTGTCAGAGAAAGTGCCTGGCGCTAATCATTTCTGCAGCAGGGATCTAGCTAGCAGCAGCGATCGACTTTTACAAGTAACCCCCGCATATATCCATATGCATGCTCGGTGCGTCACGAGCAGAACAGCCTGTACCTTCTCGCATCTCGCCTCGGTGCAATGCATGAGCCCCCGTGCTTTGGATCCGTCTCGTCATCATGCTTGCGGCATCCCACCTCCATGTACCATGTGTGAGCCACTCACTCCCTAACAAGCTGTTTTCTTTATCACATCAATCATTAAAAAGTTTAAATAACTAACAACTATATATATATATATATATATATATATTAGCACCTCGTACTCTACTACTAGTAGCTTCAATCACGTCTACCGAAATATTGGTAACGTTGCATATATGCACTGCCGCTGAGAGCAATGGACCTGTCAGTAAACCACCGTGTATTTGGTCCCGACACATGCATTACCGGCTGTTCAAAACTAATTAAAGCAGAAAATTAAGGCCGTGACAAACTAAATCGACACTTGGAATATAAATCCCAAAGCTTTAATTACCAGTCACGCTGAGGACAATCATAGAGTCACATGACCCCTACACCACCACCACCCCCAACCTGCCCATCGATCACCGCTGCTCTAAATAAGACGGGACGCGCTAGCTACCTCACGCCGCGCCGTCTCGCGGAGTCGACGCGCCGTTCAAAAAGGCAGACAAGGTTAGGGAAAACAATGAGACGGAGAAGGCCGAGCTTGGCACAGAGAATCCTCCGTGACAGGTCGTCACGGCAAGGTACGTACGTGTACGACGCCTCAGCCTCGTCGTTGCATGCGAGTAACAAAAATAAAATAAAACGTTGAGTCGATTAGTTAGTGACCGAGCCGACACGAGGACGGCCTGACGAAGCGGAAGATTCCGGCGAGATCAAATGGGCGCATGTAAATTCACCGTGTTATTTTAAAAACGTCTTACCGTTTGGTAGACATTCTTCCTCACTCTATTGTTGGTGTGCAAAGGAAAAGGATCGGCCTGGGGATCTGTAAATAACTCGTCAGCTGGAAAGGAGGACGTAGCGCTAAGTCCCTAACTGAGTTGTCGCGTGGGACGCACGCCAGGACACCGGATTAATTTAATTAGCATGATCCGCGCGGTCGATCGGTAGCATGTGGCCCGGCCGGCCATTTTACTAGGATAAGCGGCGGATCGGAGGGGTGGCCGTGAGGAAGGGACGCGTGGGAGGGAGTGGCGGGTGGGGTTGGCGCCGCCAGATCACGTGAGGGGGGGGGGACCACCGTGCACGTTGTCGTCGTCGGCCGGCCGGGCTCCGGCGCGTCACGTGGTCGACGCGCACGCGGGGACAAAGGAAAGGGAGGTGGAGAAGGAAAAGGGGCTTTCGCGAGTTTCTTTTTCCGGGCGCCGGTGCTGCCCCACCTGCGGGCCGCGGCTGGTTCGTCGCGCTGCCGGCGTCGTTGGCGCGTCGGATCCGTGGCCCTGCAACACCGAGACCCGTGAAATTGGGTTAACCGGTGTCTGCAGGGCGTTTCCAACTCGAAACCAGCCAACCAGGTGTGGCGTGGTCGGCACGTCGGTTCGGGTCCTGCCCGTCGCTGTCGAAGGCCACCGCCACCGGGAACCACCGAAGGCGGGGCCGGAGCGGCGCCTGTCACGTGCGGCAGGCCGGCCGGCCGGCACGAACCTTCGCTTCCACACACGCACACGCCTCTGTGGGCTTCTCTCTCTTCCGGTACGGGGCCGCCCATCATTCCGAGCCACGCCCCGGCCTCGCCTCGGGCCGCGTGACAGGTGGCTCGCGGCGCCCTCCCGTGCCGCCTGCGATGGGACCCGCCTGCGGTGGGACGAGCCACTTGTCGCCGGGCGCGTGCGACGCGAAACGCCGTCAGGCGGGTGGGACGGCGCGGCGTTACGGCACCGTCTGCGCGGCGCGCCGCCGCGCACGTGGCTCCGGGCCGTCGCCGCCCGATTTCGTAGTGTGCCCAGGCTCTGGTTCTGCGATGCCGCGGGGTGATGGTTCGGGACGAACGAGTAGACGACCAGCAGCACTGTAGACAGCGACCGGAGAGCGGAACGGATGTCGTTCCGCTTCCGCGTCGCCGATTCTGGATCAGGACGAAGAGACGAAGAGAAAAAAGGGCCAGGTGAGAGAGAGAGAGAGGGGAGTTGCAAGCCCAGCACGTGCACCCGGCAAGAGAACGGGCCCTACGTGGAGCTACTTGTCAAAAGAGGGCGGTAGTGGGCCAGGTAGGCACCCCGCGGCCACGCACAGCCCAAAAAGCGCTCTGCTTTTTTCCCTCCCCGGCCACGCAACCGCGACCGGAGTCGTGATGGCTACTGCACCGCGGCCGGCCGTGCAGAAGCGTGTGTGTGGTGGTGGCTACTGGCCGAGCCCGACGGCGACCTGTCTCAGTCTCTCAGGCTAAGATCGGGCCCAGTCCCTCACGTGAGCTGGCTGCCGCCGCGTGCCCCCTGCCTGGCCTGGCCAGCCGTGACGACGACGACCTCGCTGCGCCGCTCTGGTCTGGTGCCGACGCACGCCGGTGGGCCGTCGTGGTTCCGCGCGTGATGCACAGATTGTGGCTTGGTCGTGCCGCCGGATACAGGGTCAGGGATTCGGGAGAAAACAGACTTTCGGCACGAAACGCGCCGGGAAAGACTCGTGTGCTTCTCTGTTTTTTTCCTCCGCTGCATACACGAGGGAATCAAGGCTACCAAGTGGACGCGCGATGAGCGGTGACTTTGGAGTTCTAAGCCAAAGCTGCACACATCTTCGGGTTTTTCGCACTTCCCAGCACTGTCCACACTCGTTGACATTTATATCATAACTCTAAAAAGGATATCTTTACCTTTTACACACTATAAGAATACGATAAATTTTCGTGAGCCAAGAACCCACGAAAATATATAAGAAACCCACGAAAATGCACATTTTCGTGGGTTTAAGTCTTATAAACCGACGAAAATATATTTATTTTCGTGAGCCACCCACGAAAATAAGTGTATTTTCGTCGGCCCAGAGTGGCTCACGAAAATAAACTAGGCAAAAAATACCCACGAAAATAAGTGAACTTTATTTTCGCGGGCCATAAGGAAACCCATGAAAATATGTGGGCTTTATTTTCGTGGGCCACAAAGAAACCTATGAAAATATGGGGACTTTATTTTCGTGGGCTAAAAGGAACCCATGAAAATATGTGTTATTTTCGAGGGCCAGAGAAAAAACCCATGAAAATAGGGTTACATTTTCGTGGGCCAGGGGAACACCCACGAAAATAATTCGGTCATATTTTCGTGGGTCACTACAAACCCACGAAAATAAGTACCACAATATTTTCGCGGGCCAGAAAAAACCTAAGAAAATACTGGCATTACAGTTTAGAATATAGCCTAATTATTTTCTTCCCATCACATAAAAACATAATAGTTTAAATATTGATACTTCCCAGCACGTGCACAACACGTAGATACTTTTCATAACAAATATTATTCATTTCAACTCATGATCATTTTTAATTCACATCAAAACATTCATTACATAGTCCATAACACATTACAACTTATAATGAGTTCACTTAAAATTAAAACATCCATTACATAGTTCTTACTAATTGCAACTCGCACTTAATTCGATAACACATTACAACTCATCATCTCTTCCCGCTCGCCGTTCTTTCTATATCAATCAATTTGATAACACATTATAACCAATTTCATAAGAAGTAAATAAAAAGTAACATGATATGTATTCTTGAATGGCTTCTTAAAAACGAAGTCATTTTGAAAACTAGAAGCAGAATGGATTTGTAACACATCTTAGTTAGTTTTAACGACTTACCTAGTTGCTACCACCCGGAGCGAAGAAGTGATCAACGAGGTCTTCTCCTCCACACCGTTCTCCTGTAGATGGTGTGCGTAAATTTGTAACACGAGGATTCTGAAAGTTTTGTGGTCTCGAGGATGATACCTAACAATAAACAACGATACATGTTATAATTATAATAATAATTTGTAAAAGTGAAAAAAAATTACGAGTATTTACCTGTGTTCCAGCGGGGAGAAGGTGTGGAAGCACCGGTACCGATGGAGACGTTGGTAGCTGTGAGGGCGTCGATAGTGGTGGCATTGCGTTAGTGAGTCCAATCTGAGAAAAGTACCCCTAAATTCATTTTGAAATGTTTAGCATAATTCTTCTCTATATGTTAACATATATACTTAAACTCTAACACCAATGTACCTGCATCGATAGTTGTCATGTTGACAGGTTCGCAAAGTAGTCATTTTGTGCTTTTATGCACTCTTCGTGTCGTCTCATGCAATCTTCCTGGCATCTCATGTGTTTTCTCAATGCAGTCTGCTCCTCCTCCATTTGTTTCAACCTGGACTTATCTCTAGTATGCGTACGTCGAGAAGAACTCGCCCCGTCTCTGTGTTGATCGTGACTTCGAGAGGACCACATCAGTGTTCAGCACACCATTGAACATCAGTGTACATATAACATAATTGTATGTTGACACTTTAAAAAAAATTTAGTATGTGGATAAAGGAATATGAGAGGAGTAAGTTCACCTCCCCTAAGGCTTTCCACCACCGGATTGGTACAAAGCCATGACATCGACGTCTTCCTTTCTCCAATCATAGTCATTTCCGTGACGTTGAACCACCTCTTCAGCATATTTCTCCTACGCAAAAAACAAATTGTAAAGCAACTATCTGTTTTATTTAATAATTAATTTGAATAATATGACATACGAAGTTTTGAGTTGCTACCGGTGTGCACTATTGGCTGTCATCGGAGCCTCTATGTCCTTTTATATAAGTATCGATTAAAGAGGCCTCCTCGCTACTTTCAGCAGCCTACAGAGACATATTATAAACATAGTGCCACAAAAGCTTACATAACAAGAAAAAATTATAAATGTACTAAATTCATCATTCTTTTCGAAATACGAATATGACCACCTCCATCATAATGAAGGAGAACTTGACCACCGGACTCACGGTTGATTCTCTTGGAGTTAGATTTCTCTCGATATTCACTTGATGCCCAATAAGTACATAAAGCATAATAAGCATCAGAACACTTTACCCTCCAAGGAATCATTACCTCACGGTATTGATCGCTATCAAGGTAAATTTTTGAAGCTCCCATTCTCTTGTTCATCATTTGTCCAAGTTTCTCTTTGTAGTATAAGAAAACAGCCGAGCATTGGACATCATGTCATTCATAACTTTCCGCGTAACTTTATGGAAGACTTTTTGTGCTCTAGAATTGATAGCAGCGTCATGATCATCAATCAAGCGGTATCGTTCCTACAAATACAACATTATATATATTAGTAAAATATAATTGAGATAAACATGATGCAGTCTAGAAAAAATATACCAGACAACCGCTGCTACATTTTCATGCACAACATGAGGAGCAATCTTGTAGTGCTCCTAACTTATTGCAGCTTTCTCTTCATCTTTTATAGTCACGAGATCTAGATAATGGTGGCGACATATAGCACCCAAGACCGTATTAGGTTGCCTACTGTGTTATCGACCATCCCAATCCAAGTCAACCCATTGCCTATAATTCAATAAAAGAAAATATGGTTATTTGTTGAAAAGTTTGTATCTTTAATTTGATACTGAGTTATATATTTACTAACCAATCACCGACAGGAGCGATCCGTAATCTCTGTTGTTGAGGCACAACCAGCGGTAGAGTGTTTGAAGACCGATACCTAAATGATTGTGGCAAGTCTCCAACATCTGTGTAATCGCCCTCGTCCTCGTCGGCTTCCTCATCAATATATGCTCTTACGCCTGACTGTTGTTTCTACCCTGCAGAAATTTCTCCCCTTGATCTTCTCGACACTCCTCCTGACCTCCTCCTGGATCTTTTCCTCCACCTGAAATTAGAGAAATTAACTTTCACATGACAATATAATGGTAAATATAATAAACTTAAAAAGAAACTAACCTGTTCGTGAGCTTTTTTCATGCATCTTCTGAATGCTTCTCGTCTACTATTATTTGAGGCAGGACCATGAAAAAGAGACTCATGGCTACGAGAAGAGCTAGCAGACCTGCTCCCACTCTTGCTTGAGGATCCAAAGAGCCCCTTAGCGATATTCTTCAAACCACGTGGCATCCTGTTGTAAAGAAAAATTGATTATAAATAAATAAATAATGATATAACAAAAAGTAATACAAATAAAATACGAAAGCAATATAAATTAATTACATGATTAAAATTCATCATGATCCGATGTTCCTTCGGTGACATGTCGATTAAGTTTCTTCTTTTGTCCCATCTTAACTTTTTAGTGGTAGGTCTCTTTCATTTAACCACTACTGCCTCTTCTCCTTCATTTTCTTCAACATCACCAATTAATATATCAAGACCTAAACCATCATCTATATTAAAAGATGGTAGAAAATCATCCTCTTACTACACTTCATCTTGTTCTTATTGATAACCAGCATCACCCGGGACATATAACCGTTCTCGTGGATTAACTTTATACACGACCCACCAAGCACTCAACTTTGGACAAGGATACGGTAGATAGTAAACCAACTCAACTTGATGAGCAAGAATATAATTATCGCATCCACGAAGTCTATTTTCATGTTTTACCTCTACTATACCAAATTCATCATGTCGTGTTCATCTGTTATTATCAAATCAGTCACAATGGAAGAAAGTAACTCTAAGATCTTTGTAACTACCAAACTTAAACTCCACAATATTTTGAATAATCTCATAGTAGTTAGTTTCATTCCCCTGTGCATCACGTGCTCTAGTTACAACTCTACTATTTGTTGTGGCTGCAAGGGGATGTTTTGCTTCAAATTTGGCCGAACGAAATCAAAATCCATTTACGTCGTAACGACCGAAACTCCTTGCTATTATGGTTACTTGAGAAAGTTATCATAGTTCCTCATGAACGTTAGCATCGATCATGCACTACGAATTTTATAAAATATTAGTTGTACTAATTAGATGAACTCGGCAATAATAAAAGTAACATGTAATAAGAGAATGTTACATGCTTCTAAAACCAATTGACGAAGTTAGGCCCCCATGAAGGCCATCACGACGTATTTTATCCAATTGTTTGCTCGTTGGTTGACGCTTATACTTCCAAAATTGTTTATCGAACTCGCTACATAATGCAAAATATTAGTACGTTAGAACATCTCTCATATAAAAAATGAGAAAAACATGATGTTGCTTCAAGTAATTAGAAAAAACACTTACACAAAATATTGAGCCATCTCTTTAATGTATGAGTACATATATAACATACATGAATTCCATTCTTCTTGTGAGACCACAAGTCTACTGATGCCACCAACCATTTTTCTCTTCCACGAAAAAATACTTTGATTTCTAATAGGAGTTTCGTCATCTATGTGGTACCGTGTTGTGAGAGCACAAACATTATGTTCCCCTGCAAAAATGTACTTGAGAAGTATGCTACCTCTTTCAGAGCAATTGCTTCTGCAATACAACCTTCTACTCTTGGTTTGTTCAAAACTATTGCTCTAAGTTCTTTTAGTGTCCTTTCAATATGGTACATCCATCGATATTGCAAGGGACCACAAGCTTTAGCTTCGTATGACAAATGCACAAGTAGATGTTGCAATACATTCATAAATCCTGGCGGGAATACCTTTTCCATTTTGCATATGAGTGAAGGTATTTCTTTCTCTAATTTTCCCATCATTTGAACTGTAATTTCCATAGCACATAATTGTCTATAAAAAAACTAAGTTCCGCAAGCACTCTCCACACATCTTGATGCACATATCCACGGAACATTACTGGAAGAAGTTTTTCCATCATTATATGTAATCATGGCTTTTAAAATTATTTAGTACCCAATTTTCAAGATTTGTCGTGTGCCTCAACCCAACACAGTAACCGTCAGTAAACTTCAGTTGTTGCAACCACTTTAGAACTTCTTTCCGTTTACTAACTGTCGGTACCCGCAAGACCGGGTACCCCTACGTGTATGATCAAAATAAGACATACACCAGCACGTATGTAGAAGACAGAGACCCAGCCTGCGGGCTGGGCCCAACCGCCCGTCAGGGAGCACTCATGAGAAGGCGCGTGCCCTAGGCCTCGGGTCCGACCACCTACTAAGGAGGGCTCCGAGGCTGCCACATGTCTTCAGGCTCTGAGCCCAACTACCAGCCGAGGGTGGCTCCGGAGCCACCACGTGTCCAGTAGTGCCGAGCCCGATCCTGTGCCAGGGAGGGCTCCGGTGCTGTCACGTGTCGGGAACCTATGAGCCACGCCCTACGCCGGAGAGAGCTTCGTGGGCGCCACGTGTCCTACAACTCCGGTTCCGATCTCCAGCATGGGAGGGCTCCGGTGCTGCCACGTGGGCAACGACTCCAGACATATTATCTCGCCAAGAAGAGCTCCGGAGGTGCCACGTGTCCTACGGCTCCGGGCCTGACCTCCAGCATGGGAGGGCTTTGGTGCTGCCACGTGTCCAACGACTCCGGACCCCTCACTACTCCGGAAGACAGCTCTGGAGCGAATGCGTGTCCCGGGGGCCAGCCGCCCGGCCGCCGTGTCGTCAAGCAACGGGCAGATGGTCAAGGAGCAAAGGGGAAGGCATGCTGTCAGACCGTGCATTCAAGATTCACGCCTTCCCCAGAAGCATGGCTTTGATACCACACTGCGAGGGCCTCATGGCCTCGACTAGTCAGGATCACGCTGAGGGGTGCTGCGTTGCACAGCACCGAATAACGCACATAAAAGGTACAAAGAGAAAGCAAAGTTTTATTACATAAAATAGTTTATAGACATGTTTACAACAAAATATGTTCAGTCCACACTCTCTCGGGCGTAGACTAAGCACAGAGTTCACGTTCAGCCTGTGAACGTGTTCCCTCTAGCACCCCCACACACTAACACGGCGACGTGCACGACTCCCATTCGACGGGGTTACCCTCTTGGGGGTCCGTCTCCTCCTCGGGAGTCTCCTCCTCATAACACTCTGCAAAAGCTTCAAACACAAGCAGTGAACACGATGGCTCAGCAAGTCTGACCTGTCTTTCCTATACATGAAACTTCTACATGTTGGATTACAGTGTAAATGGGATAGTAAGTTGCAAAGGACTTGCCTAAGTAGTTGAACCTTACTTTCAAGTTTTAGCAGCAAGTTGTGGAGAACATCACGCTAAGGCACATAAGAGAGCCGCAATCAAACAAGAAACGCATTTCGCTAATTTGCTTTGCCCAAGATTGAAAAGAACTTTAATTAGCTCTAAACTATAGCACTTCATTAACAATCAAGGTACATCCTTCAAATCAGAAAACTTTTAACATGAATCTAGCCTGTTCTTTCTACGTCATGGTACAGTGAACAAGTGGTACTCACTGACCGCGAGGGACGGCGATTATAATCAATTTACACCCGCAGGGTTACCCGAATAACCCGTCACGTATGCCCGTACTCAATGTTTCCTACAGCAACCATCACGGATGTCGTACGCAACCACCTTTCATCGGTCAACCAAATGTTGAACCGATCCTATCATCCCGAGCAAGAGGTCTTTGTGCGCGCATCCGCAGTGCCGCCAGCCGATTTACACCTCAAGCTCTCAACCTATCCTCTGGACGAGAAGCAGTGCCTCAACAACCAGCTACCCGAATTACATCGGTTTCCCGGTTCCCATATATCCGGTAGGTCTTCGGTACTGTTCTAGCTTGTTCAACAGGCCCGCACACGGCTCGGTCCTTAATCGACACAAGCGGAGCTATGGCACCCAGGCCCCAAAGTCCTGCTGCCCTCACTCTCCGCTCAATATCATTCTTCTCGCCATGTGTTCCATTTGCTATCTTTACCCGAGTAGTGTGCCTCTAGCCTATTCTCGCGAGCAGTTACAACTACTCGACTTGTACGGAATTCTACACTATCTTAGCATTGCAGTAGCTAATCGAGGTGTAAAAACTAAGCCCAAACCAGGGTTTTCTTGGCTATGCATTTGGGTTTTCAAACAAGACTCTAATGCATAAGTAAGGTGGATACTCAATGTGAGTTCTCAAAACAATAAAGTTTATAAAAGGTTAATACAAACCGGAGCTTGCCTTACTGCCGTTAGTCGTAGGCTAGCTGTTTCTCCGAAGTTATGAAGTCTAAGACTTCTGGCTCCACCTCAACCTTAGCCACTACATGAGATAAACATATGTATATGTCAATTTGAATGCATTTGAATTTGAAGTTGAATTTGTTAAGACTATAAGTATTTCTAGACAGGCCCAATGACTCCGAAATTTTTACTGTGGTTTGGATACAACCTAAACAGAGACTTGACCAAGTTTCATTTGCAGCAAAGCTCGTTTGAGCTCTCCACAAATAAATGTGTATTTGGCCTTAATTGGAGCTCTTAGGGTGTTCTAGGGATTTTCATGGAGCAAGCCATGACTTTCTGGAGACTACATTTTCAGAGGGTTCTAATGGAGTTGGTTTCAGTTAATTTGAAGACTCCTATCCAATGATATGAGCTAAATAATTTCAGAAAAAATCTGAAAATGTTTCTGGATATTTTCCATTTTCTTTGGAACTGTTTTATTAGTCACACCATTACGAGGATCAAATGAGATCAAATGGATCTTAAATTTTATGGTAGCTCAACGATATTATGGTGAGGATCCTGGCCAAATTCAGAATTTTCCTCCAAAGGGTTCTCCAGTTAAAATTCTAAACAGTTTAAATTTTGAAGAATTAATTCTGGAGAAATTAGTATTTTCAGAAAGTGAAACTTGATTTGTTGGAAAGTACTCAGAGAGCTGAATCCGACAAAATTTGGTTCACCCAATTTGGAGTTTCCTAGCCAAAGTTATGTGGGTTTGAAGTTTGAACTAAATCTGAAAATCAGGGAAAAGTTTAAATCCCTGCCGGTGGGTCCCACGCACAGTGCTTCTTCTACCTCTCGGGCCCGTGCGCGCGCCCGCGCCGCCCCCTCGCCGGATTGTGTGCAGGTGATGAGACAGGGCAGCGAGGCGTGACGACGCAGCATTGCCGCCCAGCAGAGTGTGGAGACACGGCGACAAGACGGGTACTTCATCATCACCTGCTACCCGGTCAGAGCGTCCGACGGGACAGGTGGCGCACCTTAACTCCACCGATAGCTACAATGCATATAGCTGTAAATGCCTAGCTCATGTATAGGGTACAAATAGCTGCGGGACCACCTGTCGGGCCTGGGCCACATTGTAACTGCCCCGACCTTGGACTATAAAAGGATCCTCGTATCCACCTCGCCGTTGTGCTCCGTCCTTCGAAACCACTAGCCCCTCCGAAAAAAGAACCTCCGCGGGCTTCTTCCGAGCAGACCGGGGGAAGTGTCATAGCGAACACTTCGACACTAACTTTAAGGCAAAATAGAGCACGTGACAATCTCTGTTTTCCACTACCTTCCTGTCTGACTTCTAGAGTCGGACGATCACAAATCTCTGCTAAATCTTTTCGAGCCTTCAAATTATCTTTTGTCCTTTTGAAATTAAAACACGTGCTAATGATGATTTCGGCTAGCGTTCCTGGTGCATCACATTAATATTGTGTAGCAGTATCAATGACTTAGCATAAGGAAGATCCCATAAACCACATATATGAGTCCAATTGTGGTCATGACGAAAACCAACAAACCCATCATCTGTAGGTACAAGTTGACTCAGCCATGCAGCAATCTCAGCACTAGCCAAACGTTTCGGTGGACCCTTTGTTACAATAGTATCCTTTCGAAAGGTATTAACTTGCCATCGAAATGGGTGATTTGCTGGTAGAAATCGTCGGTGGCAATAAAAAACACACTTTGCCCCCATGGGTAAGTCTAAAATAATCAGAGTCTGATCCACAAATTGGACAACAAAGTTTGTTGTGTGTGCTCCATCCTGAGAAAACCCCGTATGCAGGAAAATCATGAATTGATCACAAGTACGCTGCCCGCGACTTGAATTTCTGTTTTTTGTAGCTATCATATTCTTCTACTCCGGTCCATAATTCTTTTAACTCCTCAATCAATGGTTGAAGAAAAATCCCTAAACATTTTCCTGCATGTTTACGACCGGCAATGATTAGAGACAAGAACTAGTATTCATATTTCATATACATTGCTGGTAGAAGGTTGTATGGTATAGCAAAAACCGACCAACATGAATACGAGGCAGAAGATGTGTTGAAGTGTGTGAAACCATCGGTGGCCAAACCAATACGAACATTTCTAGCATCTTTTGCAAAAATACTCATTAAAAGAGTCCAACGCCTTCCAAGCCTGAGCATCAGAAGGGTGTGTCATTACTCCCTTTGTTTCACGCACACCTTCCTTATGTCACCGCATGTGTCTCGCAGTTAATTTAGAAAGAAACAACCGTTTCAGTCTAGGTGCAAGAGGCATGTAACAAAGTTGTTTTACTACCACTTTTGTCTTCACTAATTCACCGTCCTCATTTGTGGCCTAGATGTATCGAGATTCTTTACAAACCGGGCATTGTGTCAGATTTAAATCCTCCTTCCAGAAAAGCATACAGTTGTTAGGACAACAATCAATCTTTTCGTACTTCATACCAAGGCCCGCCAACAATTTCTTTGAGTGGTACATATCTCTCGGCAACTTATGATTCAACAGAAGAATGTCTGATATCAAATCCATAAGATCATCGTAGCACTTGTTCGACAAATTATACTTTATTTTTATAGACATGAGCCGAGTAACGGTTAAAAGGACAGACACTTTAGTGTGCTCATGCAACTGTTCATGTGATGCTGAGAGAATTCTATCGAACTCTTGAACTTTAGGTCTAGGAATTTCTTCAGATGTACCTTCACCACAATTACGATCTAGTGCTTCAACCATGTCTTCCATTCTATCCTCGTTGTCACCATCTCTATCATCAACAACAACATTATTATGGTATAACTCGCCATGCTCATACCATGTTTCATAACCTGGCATGAAACCAAATCGACAGAGGTCTCGTTCCATATCAAACTTTTCCTTGCATAAAAAGTTACGACACTTGTTGCCCGGACACTTCACAAAACGGTTGGTCGATAAAGAGAAAGCTCGACTAATAAATGACTTAGTATTGATGGCCCATTCATCCGAAGGCGCAACATTCATCCACCAACCATCATACATCCATCGTCTATCATCACCCATATTCGTGACTATATAATACAAGAACATAGAACTAAGAAATCTACATATTCCAACTGAGAATATTGCAGTAACAAAGTACTGAATGATGAATATTTAAAATTTATGAAGACTAGGTGGATATGCATGTAATGGTGAAGCTCCAATAACTCTTGTGAATAAGTTACAGTATAGAAAAATTATTGCAAGACATTGTTATTAATTTATGAAACAAACCAAATAAAATCTAACCAAAAAATATTATACCTAGTCGAGGCAGGGCGTCGACCGAGGCGGAGGCGGCAGCGGCATGATGGCGCAGCCGGTGCAGCGGTCGGGGCTGGAGCGACAGTCAAGGCTGCAGCGGCAGACATAGGCAATCAGAGCCGAGGCGTCATCGGGATTACAAGAAGGATGAAAAGAGTTCTACAAAAGTAAAGGTAGTTTCACATATGAATAGACCCAGGCTAATCAAATGATGACACAACAAAGATATAGCCAACTTTGTATTTATATATCAAAGGTAGTTCCACAGTTCCTGATACTATTTTTATTAAGCTGAGTTAATCTAACTTTGTATTAGCTAAGTTAATCTCTTTTGCCTTTATAGAAAGATTACAAAGATATAGCCAAAATGTTATGAAAATAGACGCTCGTGATTAAGACTAATGCAAAATATAGATGAAATGTTATGAACATACTATCGCTACCTGCATTTTCATGTGAAGCAACGAAACATTTGTAATTCCACTACAGTTACAATTATATATTGCTTGCTGCTAATTTACTTATGTCAATAACATACAATCGACCTGACCTGCAAATAATCATCACATCCACAATGCAAATTTACTTCTAACATCAACAGCTAATCAGCCATTTAAGTAAATGACTCTTATGGACATGCCCTTCAATACTTACAGCAAGGAGGCGCGGCGGGTCGGCAGTGGAGGCGCGGCGATGCAGCAGGTGCGGCGGCCGCGGCGACGCTTGGGCGACGGCAAGGCGTGGCTGTAGCGACGGCGCGGCGGGTCGACGTCCCGGGAGGCGCTGCGATGGGGCTTGAGCGACAGCAACGGCGACAGGTAGCCGATGGCGGCCGGTAGGCGACGGGGGGGGGGGGGGGGGGGGTCGGCCGGGGAGGCGAGCAGCGGATCGAACGATATGGCACGCAGTTGGGGCGGGGTGGCCAGAGGCGGATTGACAGGGAGACTGGAAACGGACGCGCGGAGGTGTTGGACTACCCGAGCCGGTTTCAGATATATCGCGTATATTATCAATGTATTGTCGTCAGCCAAGCCGCAAACCTACAAAAATGTGCACGGAAATCAAGATCAGACACCAGTATTTTCATGAGCCCGTTTGTAAACCCATGAAAATATTGCCGGAAACCGAAGAGGGACAGTTTTGGCCAGTATTGTCGTGAGCCACACGCAAACCCACGAAAATGTGCACATAAATCGAGATCGGACACCAGTATTTTCGTGAGCCCATTTGTACACCCACGAAAATATTGTCGGAAACCGAGGAGGGACAGTTTTGGCCGGTATTGTCGTGAGCCAGACGCAAACCCACGAAAGTAGCACTCGCATTTTCGTGACCTGATCCCAAAAACCCACGACATTAACTGTACTTTCGTGAGCCGTCCAAAACCCACGAAAATAAGGGTCCAAAATTTCGTGCGCCTGTTGAAACCCACAAAAATAGGCTCTGAATTTCGTGCATTTGCCCTAACCCATGAAAATACGCGTCACAATTTTGTGTGTCAGAAACAAAACCCACGAAGATATCATGTATTTTCGTGAGCTGCATGAAAATCGACAGAAATATCAATGTATTTTCGTGTACCAGCACCGAAACTCATGACAATGTCACATATTTTCATGTGCCACAGATCAGCTCACGAAACTTTGTTTATTTTAGTGATGGCATGCAAAAATGTGTCTGGTCGACGAAAATAGTGCAGTTTCCTGTAGTGACAATACACTTTAAAAAATAATGCTAGCTTTAAGACGAACTGGGCTTAAGACCATGCATCGGAAGGTTTTTTCTGAAACCTGCACGGGTCGATGGAAGCCTCGAGCTGCACAGCTCGCCGACAAGTTCATCATCAACCGAGATGGCGCGTTATCGATCTCGGTTACATACGCGACCGCGCAAGAGATACACCGATGTTAGATGAAATAGGCAATTTACCGAATAATTCCGAAAAAGACACGAAATTCGAGCAGTGACAAACACCAGCAAATGAGAAGTCAGATTGGGCGTACCGATCTAAAGCTGGAGGAATCGCTGCAGACGTATATCTGATGATAGTTGTTCGGTGCAGACATTGGTTGCGACGGCGAGCAGCAGCGCCTGATCTCAGCGGTAGGCGACCTGTGATGAATAATGTGAGTAGTCACGTAGAGCGCTTCCCAAAAACCTTATTCGCCCTCTCCCGTTGCAGGATCGCATGGGCGAGCGGTTCCGGAGACCTGCTCTCCCGATCGTCGGTGCACGCCGGCGTTCGGGACGGTAGACAATGGCAGCGCAAGAAACTCGAACGTGGAAAGATTTGTTTCGTTTGGTTTTTTCTTCTGCCGCGCCGCGGAAATATATAGAGTCCCTGTTAGAGATCGATTCGGTTGCGGATCCGATTTATCTGCAATGTGCAGGTACTACTACAACAAGCTTCATCTCAGGCGGTTCCAAATGTATTATCACAGGTGGAAACTCAAACCACCTGTGAAAAAGGTTACCACAGGCGGTTTTAACCTTCATGAATCTGCCTGTGAAGACCCTTTATCATAGGCGGTTTTTGTAGTAGTGTCCGGTCCGATCTCTAACTAACTCAGCCTTATTTGGAAGCCCAAAAAGCCCACAAAGCGCAATCGAATTTTTCTGCAGCAAAAATAAAAGTTGGGATTGGCTCGAGGCTCGAATTCACAAGCACGCGCGTGTGCGAGGCGAGGCGTGGCGAGCGAGCGAGGAGGTGGAGGAGCGCGCGTGGGTGTGACACCCTCAATTTCGTGGAAAACCACGGAACCTAGAACTAATGCATATGTGTGCCCAGGATGTTCATCACACATACACATACGTTCCATAAACTAAATTCAGAATATATATAACCACGAATAACAAAGTTTATTACAATGTCTCATGAGTCTTGAACTCATGCTCACAACGGAAGTCTTTATTTCTATGCAGCGAAAGTCTTTATTCTAATGCGGAAGCAAATCTAAGTAGCAAATGGCTCCATCTCTATTCCATTCCCACAGGCAAGGTTGAGAACAAATCACTCGCCTTAATGCTCCACATGGTCTTCATAGTAGTCTTCTCCTGCTGCTGCTGATGAAATAATAATGCAAGTTTGAGTACAATGATGTACTCAGCAAGTGCGGGAAAATATGATATGAATCTCATAGCAAGGTAGGTATAAAAAGGCTCATTTGCAGAAAAGCAAAGTTATTTATCAAAGCACGATAAAACAACGACTTATCTTTAATGAATGTAATTCCAGCATGTAATAAAATACCAATCATACCTCCGTTATGCTCAATAATTTCCATGTCACAATCAATCAACCTCATTCTCGCTCACGAATACCTCCTCATATTCGCTACCATCTCACGAATACCATCATGTATTCGCTACCATTTCACCTCATAAAACAACTTCGTCTCCCACCGAGACCAACCTTGTTGCCACGACTCAACAGTCATGCAACCCATCTTATCACCCAGACTTAACAGTCCCCAAAACCAAAACATCCAAACCATAACCAGTAACCATATCCAATAACCATCCCAACTAATCATGGCAGTTGGCCAGGCGCTTGTGACCGTAAGCTCGGCTATCATGATAGTTTTAAGAACTCTGTAGAGTTTGTACCTCTTTACCCACAAGTTTGTGATTTCGTCACCCGTCGGCGATTGCAGAACCTCCATTATACCAGTACACAATCGTCGGTGTATGGCCAAGAGATCACAAAATAGCCTTTACAAAGGGGCTACTAGATGTATGGACTCACTAAGGTTTCACCGGCAGGCTAGAATCTCCAATTCTCCCACCCACGGGCCCCCTCTTGTGCCATGCAGTTCCCAGGGCAGTCCTCACCCAACTCCCATTCCCCGCGCCTTCCACAGTCCATAACAATCTAGCAACTTACCTAATTACTCAGCTAAGCCGCACCCATACTTGGCCTTGTGGTGGCACTGTTATCCTGGCATGTGCATGCATGAACCGGTCCTTAGATCTACGGCAAGTAAAAGACCATCTCATGCTACCTCATTCACAAACCCAGGCTTGCCTAGATCTCCCTCCGATCCATGTTCATTAACAACATCAGTTTCCTCATTATCATTATGAGTGCAGTTAGCTAGACACATCTATCTCGCTTCCCAATCCCATGGACTCAGCGAAGCATAAAAGTAAAACCATACCCGACTCATAAACTTCCTAGGCTACAGGGGTGGTTTTAACCAAAGCTAGTAAACTCCTATAAAAGGGTTTCCCATCATGTTTGACTCAGCACACACACCTTTTTGCAAAACAAAACAGTTTTACCCAAAACATAGGATCAATATGGTCAAGGAGCACTTGCCTTGTTCTTGCGGTTCTGGTGGCTCTTGGATCTCGAAACCTTGTTTCAGCTCGTCATAAACAGCTCCCTGAGCTTGTCCTGCTATACAGGATCGCGCACATACAAGATTCACAACAATCAATATCATGCACAAACTTTAAACTAGATGCGATGATGCATATGCATGCTATCCTATGATCAGTTTTATTAGATTTTGTACGTGTTCTTGCATGGCTTTATGGTGAACAGGGGTGTTCGGATCAAATGTGGACGTGGCGGTGACCTTGTCTTTTAGATCAACCTGATCAACAGATGATCTGTCCACGAGAAAGCTTCTATTCGAAAGGAATCGAAGAACAGATGCAAAGAAAACACAACGATGTTGTAAGGTGGTATTAGATACCTACCTTACATTCTTCTCGGTCTCGGGTCCTTCTCCGATCATTGGGCTCTCTTCCGGCGATTTTCCTCGCTGAACTCCGGCGATGGCTTTCTCGGCGAATTGGGGACTAGGGCTCTAAGTCGTCGTCTCAGGAGTTGGAAAAGAAGTTCGTGGTTTTGGCCAGAGGTTCTAGGTTCTATTTATAATTGGGAAGAGAAGAGTCCTAATCTGATTGTATCCCGAATAAGAGTCCTATTCAAATCATCGTTAAATCTTAACATCTTATCTTTAGTTATTTGGTGCGGTAACATTGTGGAATCCAGGTCGGTTTCTTCTCCGTACTGATATTTCTACGCGTATAGAATCCAAAACCGCTCCAGAACTTGTTACCTTTTTGGTGGTGAGCTCCGAAAGCTCCACGTGTCCATCGGGCCTGGTCTCTCCTTTTCCGTAGAGACGAGCTCCGGTGGTGCCGTGTGTCAAGCGAGCAAGACCTCCCTCTCCTTCAGAGGTGAGCTTCGCGTGCGCCACGTATCCTGGCGGTCGGGACCTCCTCTCTTATTCGGAGGTGGCTCCGCACACGCCACGTTTCAAGTAGCGCCATACCTTCCTTTCTTCTCAGAGACGAGCTCCGAGGTTAACACGTCTCCAACAGCGACGGACCTCCCGGAGATAAGCTCCGGTGACGACGCGTGTCCGATAAAACCGGACCTCTCGGAGGTGAGCTCCGAGATCGACACGTATCCCGCGTGACTGGTCCTCTGATTTCCGTGGTGACTAGCTCCGAAGGTGACATGTGTCCTGCGGAAATGCCTTTTCTTCTTCCGTAGAGGCTAGCTCCGGGGGCAACACATGTCCCACAGGGTCGGACTTCTCCCCCTTTGTGGAGATGAGCCCCGAGCCTGCCACGTAGCCAGTTTAGCAGTGGACCTATCCCCATTTCACAGGGATGAACTCCGAACACGCCACGTGGCCAGCGGCCGCGGTAAGTTGTCTTCGGCGCTCTCGGTGAACTGGATTCAGCTCTTATTGGCTATCCTTTTGATATTTTTCTCTGTTCCTACTTCTTCTTAAAATGTTTTCTTTTCATAAGACATGAATATTTGCTGACACCAGGAATGAGGGTGTCACAGTGGGCCACCCCTCCTCTCTTCTTACCTCTCACTTAGTAAGTGGAAGAACAACCTCCCTTATATGTAGGAGTTGCTTCCCTCAAACATCACATGTGGTACTAAACCACTAGTACCACCATCTCTTTCACTAATGGGCCCTTCAGATTTATTTGGAATTATTGGTATTTCCTGCATGGGCCTTGGGCCAAAATTCTAACAATCCCCCACCAGATCTCAAAGTCATTAGAAGAGAGGTCATTCTTGTTACTTGTTTGATATACTAGTGTTTCAGCAGAGGCTGTTAAGTTGAACTTCTACCTAGATATTTAAGTTACATCAGTCCACAACTTGAACAATGGACTAAGCCTTGAATTGCAAGTTTTGTGTGAACCGATTTCACATAAAGACATTACTAGTACTTGAATACCAGTAGTCTGCCCTGCGGGTGGAGCATATGCGTCATACTTCCTGGTCTCTTCATGAGCTTTCTAAAGATCACCCAAATCTCACAGACTGCGACGTTAGACAGTCGAAACTCATATAGGTCTGTTTCTTTCAAGATTGCCCTGTAGGACAACATCTTTGCTACACATAGCCACCAGAAACACATTAAGGCAAATTGTTGACCTGTCTTACAATTTGAGAGTATAATTGTGCATCTTCACATAGAGAGGGTCTCATTGAAATACTCTCCTCGGTAAACCACTAGCTTGTTTTTCCCAGATCCTACTTCACGGGATCTCCGATCACATAGGTTGAGTAACCACTATGGTTTCACAGTCATGAGTCTCAAACCCATCTCCCTCTATGCACTTTCTAAACGTTCCGTGATAGTCCCTTCGTAAAGGGACCTGTCAGATTTTTGTCTGTTTATGTGTATGAAATAGTAATAACTTTGGAGTTCCTCATTTTCCTAACAGATTGCAAATGTCTCTTGACGTGTCTTGATGATTTTGCATTATCCTTAGAACTGGTCACTTTAGCAACCACTGTTTGATTGCCATAGTTCATAAGGATTGCTGGCAATGGTTTCTCGATCACAGGCAAATCCATCAAGAGCTCTCGCAGCCATTTTGCCTTTGCAGTTGCTGTCTCTAAAGCAGTGAGTTCTTCTTACATGGTTGACCTCGTCAATATGGTTTGTTTGCAAGAATTCATGATATGGCACCACCAGCTAGAGTAAACACATATCCACATCAGAGATCCAGTTTGAATCATTGTATCCTTCAGGCATGGCCGGATGCCCCGTATAGTGAATTCCATAACTCATTGTACCTCTCAGATAGCGCATAACCTTCTCAAGTACATGCCAAGTATCTGTACCCGGATTTGACATGAACCTGCTCAGTTTACTCACAACAAACGAGATATCAGAGCGGTTGCGCTTGCTAAGTACATGAGTGAACCGATCATCTGAGAATATTTAAGTTGATCTCTTGCCTCTTTCATGTTCTTTCTGAGTATCACGCTAAGATCATAAGATGTTGGAGAAATCTTGCTATCCATAAAGCCAAACCGGCTCAAAATTTTCTCAATATAGTGGGATTGTGTTAAAGTAATTTCACTCTCATCCTTATTCAGTTTAATGTTCAAAATGAAATTAGTCACTCTCAGATCTTTCATATCAAAGCACTTTGATAGAAAAGACTTGAGCTCAAGAATTATATTAATGCTTGTACAAAAAATGAGTATGTCATCCACATACAAGTTGTGACGGACCAAAATCCGTATGTCCAGGATCTCAGAGGGTAGTGCCGCACGATGCGACACCCGACAACACACATCATAAGGGAACCAAAGTATTATATTGAAAAACATTCTGAATATGTACAAAAGTAGTACACACATTCAGTTTACATGTATTTAGAGAGTTCACTACAGCGGAAGATAATTATACAACTCACACCCACCTAGCTAGCAAAAGTCGGTTGTCCATCCCTACGGACAACCCACACTAGCTGCACTCATCTTCAGCGCGGCATGTACGGCTCCCACTCAGCCGTAGTCCTCGATGGAGGGTAGCCCTCGCCGGTGAACTCGTACTCCGAGTCCGTGGGATACTCCCCACCTGCAAACACTCATAGCAGCAACCGTGAGCACGATGGCTCAACAAGTTTTAATTGACTCACCTACACAGGAAATTCTACATGCAGGTCATAACCAACATAGGATGGTAAATTGCATCAAAGGACACACCTACAAGTTCATCCTTAGTTCATCTTTTAGCCACAAGTTAACGGTTCATGAATCTGAAATTTAGTGAGCAATATTTGGTGGCACACATGTAGAAATACAAATTATTCATATCAGCAATATTGAATCATAACATTCCATATGTTAACCTACGTCACAACTCAGTGTCCAAGTGGTACTCATCACCGCGAGGGACGGCGAATCGACTCGATATACACCTGCAAGGATACCCAAAGAGCACGTCACGTACGCCCACCCGTGGAGCTGCACAACACGCTCACTCGATTCCGTACGGGACAACCTTTCACCAAACAGCCCAAACATCGAACCGGTCGCACCCAAACGGACAAGAGGTTCCCTACACAGAGCATCTCTTTATGCCCGTTAGCGGATTTGCATCTTGCTGCCCTCAACCTGCACCTATAAATCGGTGCGTTATGCCTCGACGCCGGGAGGTATAGGTTACATCAGTTTATCGGGGCCCATATATCCAATATGCCTTCGGTACATTCAAACTTGATCAGCGTGGGCCGCACACGGATCAGTCATCAATCGACACGGACAGGGCTACGCCCACAAGACTTCCTCTTGCTGCACCCTAGCCCCTACCTAGTTTCATTTTGTTCCTACTAAAGTTGTCTCACATCTCAAACCAATCCCATGTGTCCCGAACCCTATACTTGTGAGTAGATTCCAACTACTCGACTTGTACCGAAGTCTATAACCATTTAGCACAACATGAACTACTCGAGCACTTAGAAACTACCCTCACTCTTTTTGGAACAATCTGGTCATGCATTTAGGTTTCATCCATCCTACACCTAATGCACACACATACGTCACGCTAAGTGTATATAAAGCAAAACTTTATAAAACTTGTTAAATGCAAACCGAGGATTGCCTTGTTGCTTCTGGTAAGGTGTTAGTGTTTTGTCCGGAAGTAGGAAGTCCAAAACCTCCGGGGTCTCCTCTCTTTCAGCGACTATACGTAAGCAAAATAACTGATATTGTCAATTTAAATGCAATGTGTTAAATTTAGTATGTAAAGACCATAACTCTAGATAGACCTCCCCCTTGGCTCTGAAATTTTATGGTGGCTTGGTAAGGACCTAACCATAGACTTGACCAAATTTCATTTGAATCAAAGCCTAAATGAGCTCTGCCCAAATAAAAGTCTAAATGATCATTACTAGAGCTTCTAATGATTTCCAGAGATTTTCGTGGCTCAAACCATTATTTATGGAAATTAAAGTTTGAGATGGTTCTAATGGAGTTGGTTTAATGTAATTTGAAGAATCCTAGAGAAAGTTATGCCCTAATCAGGATTTGAGAAAATCTGAAAAATGTTTCTGTACATTTTTCTATTTTCTCACGACAGTTCACTTCATCACACCATTAGGGGGACTAAATGAACTCATATGGATCTGAAATTTTTCCTGTGACTCAAGGATTTTCAAATGAACCTCCTAGCCAAATTTCAGAATTTTCCATAAAAGCATTCTCTAGATAAAATTCCCAACAGTTTAAATTTTAGGGAATTAATTCTGGATAAAGATAAGTTTCATGAGCTGAAACTTGTTTTGCTGGATAGTACTCAAAAAGGTGAATCCAACAAAATTTGGTTCACTAAATTTGGAGCTTCCTAGCAAAAGTTATAGGCATTTGAACTAAACTCTGAAATTCGAGGAAAAGTTTAAAACTCTGCCTGCGGGCCCCACCGCGCGGCTGTTTCTTCTTCCTCGCGCCAGAGCGTTCGGCGGCGGCGCACTCCGGCGAGGTCCACCGGAACGGCGTTCCCGGCCGTCTCCGGGGCTGGTACTTGCCCCCCTCTAGGTTTTAGACCACGGGGAACTCGTTGGTGGGGACGGTTGGGGCTCTAGGTGGCCAGAAACTAGTCGGCGACAGGCCGCGGCTACGGAGCAACTCCGACGATGGTGCCCGGCTCCTCCAGCGGCTTATTCCGACCAACTCTTGGACCTACAGCTCCATGGTGACCTGCTAAGCACGGACATGTCGCTGGTTCACCGTGAAAACGGCCGGAGATGGGAGCTCACCGTCGACCTAGGTCGCATATCGGCGGTGACTCGAAAATCTTGAAGAGCAGAGCCTATACTCGCGGTTTGTGATCATTTTTTATCCTAGATGGCCGTGGGAAAGTGTAGAACGTGTGGGTAGCTCGGCATACGCTGTGGTGAGCTAATCCCCGCGAATTTTGGAGTTTGGAGCGGCTCGGTTCTATGAACACCGAAAAATAACAGGGGAAATTCTCCCTAGACAGTGCATGAAAGGAGGAGCGGTTTGCACCGGTATGTCAAGCACCTTAGGGTGGATCTTTTTCATGTAGAACGTCGGCTACGAGCGAACTTCTAGCGTGCGGTCGCCGGTAAACCGGAAATGTTGAGCGATGGTGAGTGTTCTTCGGGGCTGTGCGAGGGAGTACTGCGGAGCACGAGGGAGGGAAAATGGTTCACGGCAGAAGCCACACGCTTATCCTTCGGTCACCGGCTCACCGAGCAGGAGGTGGCGCGCACTGGGGTTGGTTTGGCGCCGGGGAGAAGGAGGTGGCAGCTGCAGGAGAAGCTCTCCAAACAGAGCCCGCGGGTTGCGGCGGTTCTCTGAGCTCCTGTGACTGACCTGTGGGCCCTCTCTCCCCCTTCTCCCTTTTTCTTTTTGTTTTCACTGCAAAGATCTCAGCTACTCACAATTGAATGGGATACTTAGGCACCAAGTCATGATTTGAATTTGATTTCCTCAAATTGAAGTTGGTTTGGATAATTTTCTTCACATTTGAATTTGAAATTCAAATTCAGTTTTGAATTAATGTAAATTTAGCTCCCAAAAAGATGAACTCCAATGAGGATGACAATTGGTGGACTAACTCAGAAAAATGTGCTGAGTTTGAATATGAAGTGAAATTTTGAATCCAAGTGATGAATGTGGCAGGAATTTGAATTTGCATTCAAATAGCCCCTTTTTATAAAAGTCTCCAAAAGTGCCTCAAAATGATTTGGATTTGCATGAAAATTGGCCTGAGCTTTCCCAGAAATATTTAGGGTCTAATGATGAGCTCAGTCTTTCATGTTTATATGTATGATCTACTTCTTTTTGGAGTTATGGGTTTCCCCTCTAGTCCTCCTATTGATGGTGTTTATTTGCTCTTCACAAATGTTCATGCGCTATCCACAAAATGAGCTGTGGTGTGGTGATGTGATGAACATTCCAGCAAGTAAATTCTTGGGCTTTTACATTCCTACCCCCTTAAAAGAATCTCGTCCCGAGATTATAAAAGAAGAGGTGAAGATGTAAGAGGAATTACCCGCGATAAGATGTCATGAAGTCCGGGTAGTTTGAGCGAAGGAACTCCTCGCTCTCCCACGTGGCTTCCTCAGCGGTGTGGTTGCTCCACAATATCTTGTAGAACCACAACGTTTGGTTACGTGTGGTCCGAGCCTTCTCATCAATAATCTCCACCGGATATTCAACATAAGTCAAATCCGGTCGTAGCTCACCAATGTCTTCGGTGGGAACAGTAGCCGTATGCTTCAGACATTTCCGGGGTTGTGAAACATGGAAAATGTCGTGAACACCAGCGAGAGATGCCGGTAGTTCCAGTCGATACGCCACTGATCCACACTTCTTGGTGATGGCATAGGGTCCAATGAATCGGGGAGCGAGTTTCCCCTTCACGCTGAATCTGTGCACGCCTTTCATCGGAGATACACGGAGGTACACGTGTTCCCCGACGTCGAAGTGTAGCGGCCTACGCCACTTATCAGCGTAACTTTTCTGTTGGGATTGAGCGGCCTTCAAGTTTGCTTGAATCATTCGAACGCGCTCTTCGGCGTCATTCACCAAATCAATCCCGAACGTGACCCTTTCACCGGACTCACACCAGTTCAATGGGGTGCGGCATTTGCGACCGTAGAGAGCCTCATATGGTGCCATCTTGATACTCCCTTGATAGCCATTGTTGTACGAGAATTCCTCCAAGGGTAGATGATCATCCGAATTTCTACCGTGGTGGATGGGACACGCTCTCAACATGTCTTCTAATACTTGATTCACCCTCTCAGTTTGCCTATCTGTCTGAGGGTGATAAGCGGAGCTTCTAATCAGTTTGGTACCCAAAGCAGCGTGCAACTGCTCCCAGAAACGAGCCACAAATAATGCCCCTCGATCTGATATTATGGTCTTGGGTACTCTGTGCAAGCACAAGATTCTTGCAATGTACAACTCCGCATACCTGCTGGCATGGAAATGAGTATGCATAGGAATGAAGTGAGCGGACTTGGTTAACCGGTCAACGATTACCCAAATGGAATCCCACTATGAAATCCATTCTCACATCTTCCCATTTCCATGCTGGAATTTTCAGGGGTTGCAACAGCCCTGATTTCTTCATGTGATCCGCCTTCACTCGTCTACATGTATCACACTCGGATAAGTACTTTGCAACTTCCCGCTTCATCCGTGTCCACCAAAATTTACTCTTCAAATCTTGATACATTTTGTTGCTGCCCGGATGAATGGAGAACTTAGACAAGTGAGCTTCATCAAGGATCTTCTTTCTCAGCTCCATACTCCGGGGTAAAACTATGCGGTCATTGAACCATAGCGTCCCCTCATCATCCTTCCGGAAACATTTTATATCCCCGCTGTCTACCCGTCTCCGGAGATGTGCCATGCCCTTGTCAACCTTCCGAGCTGCACTAATATCCTCCCTAATGGTAGTGATGAGATCAAGGTTGTAGAGTGATCCATACGGAACTAAGTATAAACTCGGCTATTCCTCTTCCATCGATGTAATGGTGAGGTTATAAACATGTGATTTCTGACTCAGCGCGTCGGCAACCACATTTGCCTTACCGGGGTGGTAATGAATCTCAATTTCATAGTCTTTGATCAATTCTAACTACCTCCTTTGCCTCATATTCAGCTCCTTCTGGGTGAAGATATATTTTAAGCTCTTGTGGTCAGTGTAGAGATGCACCAAATTCCCCAGGAGATAGTGCCTCCACATTTTCAGTACCAAAACCACAGCAGCAAGCTCAAGATCATGAGTCAGATAGTGCTGCTCGTGGTTTCAAAGTTGGTGTGAGCCATACGTGACCACACGTCCTTCTTGCATCAACACGCAGCCAAGCCCGATAACCGACACATCACAATACACGTCGAAGGGCTTGGTCGTATCCGGTTGAGCTAAGACCGGGGCTGTTGTGAGATGCTTCACCAATGTTTATAACGCTTCTTCACATGCTGAGTTCCAAACATATTTTGCCCCCTTCTTCAATAATTCTGTCATCGGCTTCGCAAGCTTGGAGAAGCTAGGGATAAATCTCCGGTAATATCCCGCTAAATAGGGGAAACTTCTGACTTCATGGGCAGAAGTTGGGGCTTTCCATTTCAGCACTTGTTCAATTTTGCTTCGGTCAACCGCAATGCCTTCCACTGAGATGATATGTCCCAAAAATGGTACTTGGCTGATCCAAAACTCGCATTTGTTGAACTTGACATAGAGCTTATGGTCCCGCAATCATTGAAATATGATTCACAAGTGTTTGGCGTGTTCTGCTTCTGGCTTGGAGTAAACCAAGATATCATCAATGAACACCACCACGAACTTGTCCAACTCTGGCATGAACACCGAGTTCACAATGTACATGAAATGTGCCGGAGCATTGGTGAGACCAAAAGACATGACGTGATATTCATATAGTCTATATCTCGTCGAGAATGCCGTCTTCGGGATATCCTCCGCCCGGATCTTTATTTGATGATACCCGGAGCGAAGGTTCATATTTGAAAACACACTTGCACCCACAAGTTGAACAAACAGGATGTCAATGCGGGGCAGTGGATATTTGTTCTTGATGGTGACGGTGTTGAGCGGTCGGTAATCCACATACAACCTTAAGGTTTCATCCTTCTTGACGAACAGCACCGAGCATCCCCAAGGCGAGGAACTTGGCCTAATGAAACCCTTGCTCATCAAGTCATTGAGCTGTTCTTTCAACTCAGCCAGCTCGTTCGGAGCCATTTTATACGGTCTCCGCGATATTGGTGTAGTCTCGGGTGCAAGTTCAATCTTGAACTGCACATCCCGTTCCGGTGGCATTGCCCGGAAGATCATCCGGGAACACGTCGGGTGTGAAATCCCAAAAGTCTAGCAAGTGGAGCTGAAATTTACACCGAGGAAATGAGAGAATTTAAACTTTTGAATTGGAAGGTGTGAGTTCCAAGTGCTATAGTAAACGTGTCAAAATGTCCAAACACGAAGACCTAAGCTTATCATGTGGTTATTCACACATCCAAGGGTAGCCGGCAAATTTTCAGCTCATTTGGAAAAGAGTTCCCATTTGTTGGAATTTAAACGGGAGACAATTCGAATTTGAATTCAAACTTTAGTTTCAAATTCCGGCTTTACTGAAATTCAACTTTGAGAGCACCATGGTGTTCCTCATGTTCCTTTTGGCTTGTCCTTCAAGTTTGATCAAATTTGGAGTTTGTTTGCTAGTTCAAATGAAATTGGAAAGAAAAAGAATAGGGGAAGGGGGCCCACTGGTCAGTAAACTTGCAACCGAAGTCTACCGGGTTGCACTCGAGCAGCAGCCGCCACCTCCCCGACGCTCGGCGGCAAACTGACGTTGCCTCATGCCACCTCCTGCTCAGGGGAATTGAGGAGGCCGAGTACAACACGTGATCAGCACGCCAGCCCACGTGAACCATTCACTCACTTCCCCACCCTTCTCCCTCGCACAACCGAAGAACCCCACCACCGGCCGATTCCTCTGCTCACCGGTGCCCGGGGAATACAAACGCTTTCGTGCCCGACGAGCTACATGAAAAGGGTCCGCTCCAAGGTGCTGATCACAACCATGCCGACCTCACCCTCTCTCTTGCACGATCGGTAGAGAATTTGGTTGATTAGTGTGTCGGTATGCTTAGAACCGAGCCATACGAAATTCATAGTAATCAAGCCATCATCACTTGGGCCGAGCTATAGACTTGATATAGACTCCCCCACGCTCCTCTAGGATCAAGAACCATCAAGTTTCATCGGGTTTTGGCGCTGTTCTTCGAGATTTTTGCACTGGCGCCGATTTTCATCCTAGGTCACCGATGAGCTCGTAGTTGCAGCCTCTTTTGAGCTGATTTGAGCTCATGTCTGTGCTTAGAATGCCACCACGGTGCTCTAGGAAGAAAGACCGAAGTATTTGAGCCCTCCTAGCACTAGTGCGATGCTGCCGAACTCCAACCGCCACTGCCGCCCGTCGCCGAAGGGTTTCGGGTGACCGGGGTCCCCAGCGGACCGCGAGGATGAGTTGCCCATGGTCCAAAAGGGGGAGGCGGCAAGTTTCAGGGCAGGGGAAGGTTGGAAAGGCGGTTTCCGAGGGGCTCACCAGAGAGCACTGTAACACCCCAAAATCCTGTTAAGAGGGGAATTTAAATTTTTTTGGATGTATTGCATGTGTTGCAAAAATTCAAATTCAAACTGGAATTCAAATTAAACTCAAAACAGAAAAGAAAAAGAAAAAAACAAACCTTCCCGGCCATTGGGCCGAAACCCACCAGCCGGCCCACCCAAACCCCGTGCCAGCCTGCAGCCGCGCGCCCGCGCACCTCTCGCAGACAGGCGGGACCCACCTGTCATCCCCGACCTCCCGCTCGTCCGAACCCGGGACTCCTCCGCGCGCGCACCCGATCGAAACTAACCCGGAAAACCGTGCGTTCCCAGCCAAATTCTGGTTCTGGAGGACTCCAACTCGATCTAAACTAACACGCCGCCCTCTCCCGTCTATAAAAACCCCGACATCGTCCCATTTTCCCCCCACGATCCGCCGTTTTTCTCTCCGGTGAGAACCCGGTTTCTCCGGCAAATTCTGCTCGATCTTCGCTCGGGAGTTCTGATCTAACTCGCTGGTCTTGATCCACCGCCTCCGGGGAACCACGCAGGTGCAGAAAACTCGGTGGTTTGCGGCTCAAACACAGCGCCGACGAGCCTCGCCGTGAATTCACCTCGGACCTCGTCGCCGACCGCTTTCCAGGACCTCCGAGCTCAAGAAAACCCCCGAGGTGAGATCCCCGACCTCCCCTCTACCGATCTATGCCATAAAATCACAGTTCTAGGAAGAATTGACGAAGATCCGAAACTCTCCGGCGAGATCGCCGCCTCCCGCCGCCGTGCGCCGCCGGGCAGCGCCGCCCGCGCTTGATCAGAGCGACGTGGCCGCTTGTGCGCCGTCTATTTTAAATCGCACGGTAGAATTTAAATCCCCGCGTACCGGTTCGACGTTATAATCTCAGCCGTCTGTTTTAAATCGGACGATCCACGTCAGCCCCGCGCTATAAAGGCCGGGATTCTTACGTGCTACCCCCTGGGGTTCTCGGAAAATACGAGCTAGCCCCGAAAACTTCTGATCTAGCCCCTGGAACTTCAGAAAATCTTGTAAATTCATTTAAAAATCAGTTTTAGCCCCTGAACTTAATAAAAATTAGGAAAACCCCTCTGTTATGTGTAGTTAGCCCCCTGGAAATTCTTAAAATAATATAATAGACCCTGTAGTGGGGTGAGTTTACCTTTTTAACCCTATGTGATATTAAATTTATGAATTTGAATATGTGGTTAGTATTTAAAATTTAAAAGATGGGACAAACACATTGTAAATTCAAATTAAAAACTTTCCTAGTACATGGAAAACGTTGGAGTGAGATAAAAATAGATTTTTGGCTAAAATGAATCTGTCTAATTAATTATTCACATTTATTAGTTATAGGGACACATTTTTAAGTAGAGAATAATTCTGAAAATTAGTAAAATAAATGTAAAATAGTTCACATCAGAGGAGAAGTTCAAAAATATATTATTTAATATTTTAGACCCAAAACCTATTCTGTTTAGATGAGGTGTCTTACTATTTTCATAATAAAGTTCACATTTAGCCATAGGAAATAAATCTGAAAATATAGCAAGCTAGGTATGAATAACTAGAAAATGATAAATGAAGTTTCCAAAATCCAAAGAATTCAGTTTAGGGTTGGTAGAAGGTCTGAAGACACATTTGGAGTAGGAAAATACCCTCCATGCACACTTGGTAGCTAAAAGGTGTATCAATTGAATATAAGGAATTTATTTAAATTGGAAACTCATATATAGTATGCAACATAAATGTGAATACAAAAGTAGAAATCATATGCACAAGTTTAAAAGTGCACGTGAGCCCAAAAAAATCAACACACATAGAGTAACCACAACACATAGGAATGGGAATGGCTTTCATAAATGGGAATGTGTGGTTTGTATGAAGTGGAAATGTGAACTATGTCTTATGGATTGTTGTTTTCTTTTGCTATGTGTGATGGTATGATGTAGAACCTGCTCCAGAGCAAGTTCTTCCTTTCCAAGATCAGGACTACCCATTCCCAGAGCAGCAGGAAGAAGGCAAGTGTCCTTGACCACTTTGTTCCTATACTAGGATGTGTAGATAGAATTATTTGCATTGTCAATTGAAAATATGAAACCCATGCTAGGATGTTTCCCTAGAATTGCATTACCTTGTTTCCTTGTAGCTTAGGTTGGGATTCATTTTATCATGTCATTTATTATTATGCATATGCTTAGCCATGCTTAGAATGGGATATTTGGGATATGAGATCATCAGTTTATTTTACCATACTCTTGAATGAGATATTAGTTTAGGGTTGGTAGAAATTATGAAGACACATATGGAGAAGGAAAATACCTTTCATGCATACTTGGTAGCTAAAAGGTGTAGTAATTGAATATAAGGAATTTATTTAAATTGGAAACTCATATATATAGTATGCAAGCATAAATGTGAATACAAAAGTAGGAATCATATACATATGATTAAAAGTGTATGCAAGACACGAATCAACACACATAGAGTAACCACAACACATATAATGGTGAATGACTTTCATAAATGTGAATGTGTGGTTTGTATGAAGTGGAAGTGTGAACTATGTCTTATGGATTGTTGTTTTTCTTTTGCTATGTGTGATGGTATGATGTAGAACCTGCTCAAGAGCAAGTTATTCCTTTCCAAGATCAGAACTATCATTTCCAAGAGCAGCAGGAAGGAGGCAAGTGTCCTTGACCACTTTGATCCTATGCTAGGATGTGTAGATAGAATTATTTGCATTGTCAAATGAAATATGAAACCCATGTTAGGAAGTTTCCCTAGAATTGCATTACCTTGTTCCCTTGTAGCTTGGGTTGGGATTTATTTTATCATGTCATTTATTATTATGCATATGCTTAGCCATGCTTAGAATGGGATATTGGGGATATGAGATCATCAGTTTATTTTACCATACTCTTGAATGAGATATTGTGAGTTATGTAGAGGTAGGGATCAATGCAAGTTGGATGTTTTGGTTGTGTGCTGGGTGCACGAGACTCGGGTTTGTGTTTAGTACTTGCCTGGATCCTAAGGACCGGTTCATGGAGCATGTAACCTGGCTTTACAGTGCCAACCACATGCTGAGATGGGGCAGCTTGGCCAATTAATTAGGTGTATCCCCGGCGTAGTATGGGTGCGTTGGATGGTGCGGGGAGTAAGTGTCAGCTAGACTACCATATGAACCGCAAGGCTCAAGAGGGGGCCACTGCAGCGGGGTTGGAGCCTATTGTATGCTGTTAGGGGTGAAACCTCAGTGGGCCCACACTCGTCGAGAATCCCTTTGTAAAGGCTTCGTAGTGATCTCCTGGCTACACACCTGGGAAGTGTGAATGTGGTTCGTAGCCACTGGAATAATGGAGGTTCTTTTAGTCCATCCGGCAACGGGGGATGAAATCACTACATGTGGGTACAGTGGTACAAACTCTGCAGAGTCAAAAACTGTCATGACAGTCGTGCTCACGGTCAAGAGCGGCTTGGACTTATTCATGATTAGAGGATTGATGGTTTTGGAAGTTGTGAATGTTAAGCGGGAAGCTTAACATTGGAAATGATGTTATGGTTATTGGATTATGATGATGGGATGGGAGATTGGGACCATTTCACCTGTGTAGTAATGTAGGTGCTTAATAAGCTAAGGTGATAGGGATTAATTGCGTAGTGCTTTAACCATGAGTTCAACCTCTCCTTGATCTAGCCATGCATGACATAACTTTCCCACACTTGCTGAGTACCATCGGTACTCAACCTTGCATATTTTGTTGGTTTATATTGCTGCTCAGGTCAAGATGATGAGGTGGTCTATAATGACCAAGACTTTGGACCCGAAGAAGGTTTCTAGGTTCATGGAGACCCCCCCCCGGGCAACGCCTGTGACGGAGCCCTCAAGAATAATATTCCGCTGCTAGTTTATTTACTTGTGATGATCTTATTATTGTCCATCGAGACATTTGCTATGTAAGACTTATTTATATTCGACACCTGGCTTGTAATAAATGATGCTTCACTATTTGTCATCACATGTATGAGAAAATGATCCTGGCATACATGTGATATTCACTTGGTTGTTCTTCGGAAAAACCGGGTGTGACAGAAGTGGTATCAGAGCCAAGGTTGCCCGTAGGAACGTGGACCTAGGTAGAAATGGACGTATTTAAGTGCCCTATTTTCTTAAAAACTATTTTACAAGGTGTGTGTTGAAAAATGTTATTTAATGGAGTCACTTTCTTCATCTTACCTCAATTTTCATTCAAAATAGGATTTTTGTTTAAGAGTTTATCTAACCTAAGTTTAAATTCTTTTTGTTTTAGATGGTTCGCATGATTCGCACCGCTCGCAAGTCCACAGGAGGGAGAGTTCCCGTAGTTTCCCTTGCCCAAAGAGAGGAGAGCCGTCCGGTGACGTACCTTTCCTACGGATTGGCAGTAGGAGGCTTGTTGCGCCGTCTTCGACGTATGCTCGAAGCCGCCGGCAATACGGGCAAGCTAATCATCCACTATAACTCCACCAGGACCATCCGTGAGAAAAGGGAAGAATGGAGTTCAGAGATGAGGATTATACACGAAAATCATCTGCTTAAGATCCACCACTCTCCAGCTTGTAGAGCGACACAGGTCGATGCGGAGAAAGATGTCACCTGGGAGGCCATCACCTGCCAGAGTCACATCTATCGTCGCCACTTGGACAAAACTCAGTACATGTATGTCCTCCAGCGTGAGAGTGGTACCACGGAATACAAGTACCCGGCGGTGCAGCAAGGGACTTCTCATGAGCACATGGACTTGTGCTTGGAGGATGCTTCTATGCTCAGCACTCGACTGCAGGAGTGTCAACAAGAGCTTCAGGATGTCCGGGACACCCTGAAGGAAACGGAGGAGTTGCTGCGAGCCTGCTTAAGGGCGAGAGAAAGAGGAGATGGGAATGAACTGTGTGTCACCGCGAATGATACATGGACTCCTGACTCCCCAGATCGCCGGGCGATCAGGCGTCGTCGCACTTCTCCACCAGCAGCCTCCCCACCCAAAGCAGAGTCAGAAGGAAGCCGAAATGATGAGGAAGATCCCGAGGAGCCAGCACAAGAAAACGAGTAGTGTAGAGTCTTTCCCTTAGTTAGCAAGATGTCGAATAGTCGGGTCGTTACGTTAAGTTAATGGTGTGTTAATGCTTGGTGTGTGACGTGAGTTGTGGAAGCCATGAGCAATTGTCCACAACCTCATCTTTAGATTGTTTTGCTTTGGTGAGTGAACCCACATGAAATAATATTGCATCTATTGTTGTGTGAGAAATAAACCCTCAGAAAAGTATAACAAAGCCTCAACACTTCAAAAGTACAAACAAATGAAAATAGTAAGATGATACTAAATGCTTTCAAATTAACATTGGTTGATTATGCCAGATGGCCGGAAGAGGAAAAAGACGTGCTGCCAACCCCGCCAACAACAACGATGAGGCATGCAACCCTCATCTTTCTGGAGGCCAGGACCGGGGTGGTCGCCGTGAAGGAGTTGATCCCCTCCACCAAATGCTGGAGAATCAAAATCAGCTCATCCAGAACTTGACTCAAGTGGTGGCCAACTTGCATCAAGTTCCACCTCCACAAGCTGCACCACGCCAACCAAGGTTGAGTGAGTTTCTAGGAACTCAACCTCCAAAGTTTGCAAGTGCTGCTGAACCTCTGGAGGCAGATGATTGGCTGAAGACCATTGAAAGTAAGATGAGGATCATACAGTGCCAAGGGTATGAGAGGGTGCTGTTTGCCTCTCATCAATTGCATGGACCTGCTGCTGATTGGTGGACCGCCTACGTGGCCGCCCATCATGACCCTGAGAACATCACTTGGGAAGAGTTCAAGCGTAGTTTCCGCAACCATTACATCCCAAGAGGTGAACTCAAAAACAAGAGGAAGGAGTTTTGGGGGTTGCAGCAAGGTAACATGACTGTGAGGGAATACCTCACTAAATTTACTCAACTATCCCGTTATGCCCCAAAAAACATAGAGACTGATGAGCAGAAACAAGATTGTTTCGTGGAGGGACTTACTGCAGAGATGCAGTGTGCATCATCCTCAAATGAGTATGAAAGCTTCCAAAAGATGGTGGATAGAGCGTTTGTGGTAGAAAGGAAGCTGAAGGCCTTGGAAAATGAGAATAAGAGGAAGGTCGGGTGGTCACATCAAGCCTCAGGGAGCAACACTCGCCCACGTCTGATGCAGCCACCTTCAGGGCAGACGAACCGTGCTGCGGTACCCTACTCAGCACCAAGAGGGTACAACCCGAACTACAGGCCTCCCGCAGCACCAGCACAGCCGCAACGTCAGTTTGTACAGCAGCCTCGCCCCGCATATCCACCTCGACCAGCAGTGCAAGGACCCCCAAACCAACCCCAAGACAACAAAGGCCAGGCACCTAAGGTTGGGGTGCAATGTTTTATCTGTGGTGAAGTGGGGCACTACGCCCATAAGTGCCCAAAGAAGAAGCCCACGCAGCCACAACAGCAGAATGTAATGAGAGGACGGGTGAACCACGTCACTATGGAGGAAGCACAAGAGGCACCCGACGTGGTAGTTGGTAAGTTTCCTGCCAATTTACACATTGCAACCCTGCTGTTTGATTCTGGTGCTACCCACTCGTTCATTGCTCAAGGGTTTGTTAAGAAGCATGACCTAGCAACAACACAAATGAACCATATGCTAGCCGTAAACTCTCCAGGTGGAGAAATAAGGACAAGACAAGTGTGTCCCAATGTGACGCCCTCAATTCTGTGGAAAGCCACGGAATCGAGAACTAATGCATATGTGTGCCCAGGATGTTCATCACACATACACATACTTTCCACAAACTAAATTCAGATTATATATTACCACGAATAACAGAGTTTATTACAACACCTCATGAGTCTTGGACTCATGCTCACAGCGGAAGTCTTTATTTCTACGCAGCGGAAATCTTTATTTAAATGCGGAAGCAAAAACTAAGGCGGAAGCAAAACTAAGCAGAAGTGGCTCCATCTCTACTCCCTCCACATGCAAGGTTGAGAACAGATCACACGCCATAATGCTCTACTTGATCTTCATAGTAGCCTTCTCTTGCTGTTGATGAAGAAATAATAATGCAAGTTTGAGCACAATGATGTACTCAGCAAGTGCGGGAATAACACATGATATGCAGCTTATAAACAAGGTAGGTATAAAAGGCTTATTTGCAGAAAAGCAAATTTATAAAACCGTTATAAAACAGCAACTTAACTTTAGATGAATGTAGTCCCAGCATGTATGAAATTACCAACATACCTCCATCACTTCCCGTGTTCCATCCAAACATTAACCAATCCTTTACCCATACTCACGAATACCTCCTCGTATTCGCTACCATCTCACCTCATGAAACAACCTCGTCTCGCACCGAGACCAATCTCATGTCATGACCCACCAGTCATGCAACCCTTTCATCATCCAGACTTAACAATTCCAAACCAAACCATAACCAAAAACCATAACCAAGAACCTTCCCAATAACCATTCCAATAACCATTCCAATAACCATCCCATCTAATCATGGCAGTTTAGCCAGGTGCTCATGACCGTAATCTCGGCTATCATGATAGTTTTAGACTCCGCAGAGTTTGCACCTCTTTACCCACAAGTTTGTGATTTCGTCACCCGTCGGCGACTGCAGAACCTCCATTATACCAGTACACAACCGTCGGTGTATGATCAAGAGATCACAAAATAGCCTTTACAAAGGGGTTACTAGATGTATGGACTCACTAAGGTTTCACCGGCAGGCTAGAATCTCCAATTCTCCCACCCACGGGCCCCCTCTTGTGCCATGCAGTTCCCAGGGCAGTCCTCACTCGACTCCCATTCCCCGCGCCTTCCACAGTCCATAACACTCTAGCAACTTACCTAATTACTCAGCTAAGCCGCACCCATACTTGGCCTTGTGGTGGCACTGTTATCCTGGCATGTGCATGCATGAACCGGTCCTTAGATCTACGGCAAGAAAAACCATCATCTCATGCTACCTCATTCACAAACCCAGGCTTGCCTAGATCCCCCTCCGATCCATGTCCATTATTAACATCAGTTTCTCATTATCATTACGAGTGCAGTTAGCTAGACACATCTATCTCGCTTCCCAATCCCATGGACTCAGCGAAGCATAAAGCAAAAACCATACCCGACTTATAAAATTCCCAGGCGACAAGGATGGTTTAATCAAAACTAGTAAACTCCTATAAAAAGGGTTTTCCCATCATGTTTGACTCAGCACACACACCTTTTCGCAAAACAAAATAGTTTTACCCAAAACATAGGATCAACATGGTCAAGGAGCACTTGCCTTGTTCTTGCGGTTCCGGTTGTTCTTGATTCTCAAAACCTTGTTGCTGCAGCCCGTCGTAGACAGCTCCCTGAGCTTGTTCTGCTATGTAGGATTCACGTGCATACAAAATTCACAGCAATCAATATCATGCACAAACCCTAAACTAGATGCGATGATGCTCATGCATGCTATTCTATGATTTTTATTAGATTGGTGTGCCCTTGCATGGCTTGCATGGACAGAGGTGTTCGGTTCAAAGGTGGTTGTGGTGATGATCTTGTTTTTAGATCAAACTGATCATCAAGTGATCTGCCCACGAGAAAGCTTCTGTTCGAAAGGAATTGAAGAACAGATGCAAGAGATGAACACCATGATGTCGTAAGGTGGTATTGAAGTCCTACCTCACGCTCTTCTTGACTTTGAGGTCCTCCTCAGACCACTCGGTTCTTCTCCGATGATCTCCCTTGTTGCGCTTCGGCGATGTTTTGCTCGGCGAGTTAGGGCTAGAGCGCTAAGTCGTCGGCTCAGGAGTTGAAAGAGAAGTTCGTGATTTCGGCCAGAGGTTTTGGGTTCTATTTATAATCGGGAAGATAAGAGTCCTAATCTGATTGGATCCCAAATAAGAGTCTTATTCAGATCTTTGTTAGATCCTGACGTCTTATCTTCGGTAACCATTGTGTATTTTAGATCGGTTTCTGTTGCGTACCGGTGTCCTTACGCGTAACAGCTGCTTCAGAACTCGTTACCTCCGTGATGATGAGCTCCGGAAGCTCCACGTGTCCTCCGGGCCTGGTATCTCCTCATACACAGAGACGAGCTCCGGTTTCGCCGCGTGTCAATCGATCAAGACCTCCCTCTTTTTCGGAGACGAGCTCCGCGCACGCCACGTGTGGGTGCCGGTCTTTCCGCTCTCCTTTCCTCAGGGACATGCCCCGAGGTCGACACGTGTATATCTGCAACAGACCTTCCGGTGATAAGCTCCGGTGGCGACACGTGTTCGATAGATCCGGACTTCTCTGAGATGAGCTCCGAGATTGACACGTATCCCCCGCAACTGGTCCTCTTATTTCCGCGAGGACTAGCTCCATGGATGACACGTGTCCTATGAAAAATGCCTTTGCTTCTTCCGCAGAGGCTATCTCCGCGGGCAGCACGTGTCCCACAGGGTCGGACCTCTTTTCAATTGCGGAGGTGACCCTCAAGCCTGCCACGTAGCTAGTTTAACGGAGGACCTCTCCCAAATGTCTCGGGGATGAGCTCCGAACACGCCACGTGGTCTGCTGGCCGTGGAAGTTGCCTTCGGTGCTCTCAGAGAGCATTATTGGCTATCTTTTTGATACTTGTCTCTGTTCCTTCTTTTCTTAAAATGTTTTTCTTCTTCATAAAACATGAACATATGCTGACACCCGAGATGAGGGTGTCACAAATCTACCCCCCTTAAATTGAATCTCACCCTCGAGATTCATTAGTAGAAAATAGATATGGGAATTCAGCCTTAATATCCTCTTCACGCTCCCATGTGGCTTCAGCTTCAGTGTGATGGCCCCATTGTACTTTGCACCATCGAATCACCTTGTTTCGGGTAACCCTTTCCTTTACGTCCAAGATTCGGATAGGGTGTTCTGCGTAAGTCAGGCCCTCTTGAAGTTTAAGTTCTCCTATTGACACTTGTTCCTCTGGTATTCTCAAGCACTTCTTGAGCTGAGATACATGAAACATGTCATGTACGTCGGAGAGGTGGTTTGGGAGTTCTAGTTGATAGGCTACTTCTCCTCGCTTACCCAAAATCTTAAATGGTCCGATGTAGTGAGGCGCTAGTTTGCCTTTGACGTTAAAACGTCGTTGGCCTCGGATAGGCGATACCTTAAGGTATACGAAGTCTCCAACTTCAAAGGTCAACTTTCTACGCCTATTGTCCGCATAGCCTTTCTGTCGTGACTGAGCAGCCTTTAAGTTCTCCCGTATCGTTTGGACTTGCTTTTCAGCCTCTTGTAGTACTTCGGGTCCAAACACCTGGTTCTCTCCAGTCTCGTTCCAGAACAGTGGCGTTCTACACCGTCTACCATATAAGGCTTCGAAAGGCGACATCTTCAAGCTAGCTTGATAGCTGTTGTTATAGGAGAACTCGGCATACGGTAAACTCCTGTCCCAACTACGCCCACGTTTCAAGGCGCAAGCTCTCAACATGTCTTCCAAAATTTGGTTCGTCCTTTCGGTTTGTCCATCTGTTTGTGGGTGGTAGGCAGAGCTAAAATCCAGTCGTGTACCCATGGCTTTCTGCAGCTTCTTCCAGAATCTAGAGGTAAACTGAGAACCTCGATCTGAGACTATCCCATTCGGAACTCCATGACGACACACGATCTGCTCCATGTACAACTCTGCCAACTGTGTAACGTTGTAACTGGCCTTTACCGGAAGAAAATGGGCGGTTTTCATCAACCGGTCCACAATGACCCAGATGGAGTCGTATCCTGACTGAGTTCTTGGCAATCCGACAATAAAGTCCATACTGATGTCCTCCCATTTCCATTCAGGTATTTTTAAAGGTTGCAACAACCCGACGGGTTTTTGATGTTCGGCTTTTACCCGTTGGCATGTGTCGCATAGGGCAACGTGTTCGGCTATATCCCTCTTCATACCATCCCACCAATAGCAAGTTTTCAAGTCCTTGTACATTTTGGTGCTCCCTGGATGTATGGAATAGGGTGAATCATGTGCCTCCTTCAATATCATGTCGCGAAGGTGTATTAGGTTTGGCACACAAATCCTTTTTCCTAGCCAAAGCGTACCCTTTTCATCCTCTTTGAAATCCTTCTCTATCCCTTGTCGGATTCTTTCCTTGATTTCCTTGATCCCCTCGTTCGTTGCTTGTCCCTTTCTTATTTCTTGCTCCAATGAGGAGTGGATCTCCATCATTTCCATGTTATTCAAGAATCCGAGGTGTAACCGTTCGAACTCCTTACGTAGTTCGGGTGGTAGCTCCCGAACCGTGAGTTGGTGGCATGCTCCCTTTCTGCTCAATGCGTCAGCGACCACATTGGCCTTCCCAGGGTGGTAGTTGATTCCCACATCATAATCCTTGATGAGTTCTAACCATCGACGTTGCCTCAAATTCAAGTCCGTTTGTGTAAATATGTACTTGAGGCTTTTATGATCTGTATAGATCTCACATCGATGACCAAGGATATAATGTCTCCAAATCTTCAATGCATGCACCACTGCTGCTAACTCCAAATCATGCGTAGGATAGTTAAGCTCGTGCTTCTTTAATTGTCGTGAGGCATAGGCTACCACTTGTCCTTCCTGCATGAGTACACACCCGAGCCCTTGTCTGGATGCGTCACAATATATGTCAAAGCTCTTGCTTACGTCTAGCAATACCAGAACTGGTGCTGTGGTTAGCCTTTTCTTGAGTTCCTCAAAACTTTCTTGGCAGGCTTGTGTCCATTGAAAGATCTTCCCCTTCGTTAGCAACTCCGTCATAGGTTTTGCTATTTTAGAGAAGTCTTTAATGAAGCGCCGATAGTATCCTGCCATCCCAAGGAAACTCCGAATATCCCTCACGCTCTTCGGTTGGTCCCACTTCAGAACATCTCTCACCTTTCCAGGATCAACCGATAGCCCTTCCTTGGAGATGATGTGGCCTAGGAAGGATATTTCTTTTAGCCAAAATTGACATTTGTTGAGCTTGGCATACAACTGATGCTCTCGCAACTTCTGCATGGTCAATCTCAGATGTTCTTCATGCTCCTCCTCACTTTTTGAATACACCATAATGTCGTCGATGAAAACCACGACGAACTTGTCCAAGTACTCCATGAAAACCTTATTCATAAGGTACATGAAGTATGCGGGTGCATTCGTCAATCCAAAAGACATAACGGTATATTCATATGAACCATACCGCGTCCGAAAGGCTGTCTTAGGTATATCGGAGGGCTTAATCTTCAGCTGGAAATATCCCGACCGAAGATCAATCTTGGAGAACACTTGGGCTCCTTTCATTTGATCGAACAGGTCCTCTATACGGGGCAGAGGGTATTTATTCTTGATTGTTACCTCGTTGAGAGACCTGTAGTCCACGCACATTCTTTGGGTTCCGTCCTTCTTGTCCACGAAGAGTACTGGGGCTCCCCATGGTGACGAACTTGGACGGATAAAACCCTTCTCCAACTGTTCTTGAATTTGCTTCTTTAGTTCAACTAACTCGTTGACGGGCATCCTATATGGTCTCTTAGCTATGGGTGCAGTTCCAGGTACCAAATCTATGGCAAACTCAATATCCTGGTCAGGTGGCATACCTAGAAGTTCTTCCGAGAATACATCCGAAAATTCCTGAACCACTGGAATGTTGTCCAATGCTACTCCTTCAACATGGTTCAGATCCGCCCGTTCGGTTGCTTGCGGGGCTGACTCAAACTCGACACGGATACCGTGTTCGTTTGTCAATTGCACGCTTCTCTCAGCGCATTGGATTACTCCATTGTGCTTGCTTAACCAGTCCATTCCGAGTATGATGTCAATTCCGTGGGAGTCCAAGACAATAAGGTTGGCAAGGAAGTCTACCCCCCTTATTTTAAGGCTTATCTTAGGACATACTATACTAGTCCTCATTTCTCCTCCGGGAGAATTAACTAACATAGCACATTCTAGGTGGGATACGGGTAGATGATGTTTGGCAACATATTTGGATGATATGAAGGAATACGATGCTCCGGAATCAAATAAAATGGTGGCTGGGTTGGAGTTGGCAAGGAACATACCAATTGCGACGTCCTCAGCCTGTTGTGCTTCCTCAGCAGTGACATGGTTAGCGTGGCCACGAGCATAGTTCTGCGGTCCTCGGTTCTCTTGGTTGTCCCCTCTGTTTGGTCGCTGATTCTGCTTGGGCACGTTACCTTGCTGTCCAGGGCCTCTCTTCGGGCACTGGTTAGCGAAGTGGCCTACTTCCCCGCATGCAAAGCATGCCCTGTTGCCTACGGCAGCAGGTACGTTGGGGCGGGGGTTTTGTACAGGAGCGCCATTGTTAGGCCGGGGCGCAGGAGGCATGGGCACACGAGGTGCCGGTGCAACGAGCCGTTGCTGTGGTGGCTGACCAGGGCGGTACGTAGGAGTGGTCGATCCATACTGCGGTGCAGGGGGCATGTATCTAGGTCGTACGTTGCTCCCTTGGGGCTGGTATGGGATCTTCCTTTTGCACTCGCGCTCGATCTCTCGGATCTTGTTTTCCACCACAATAGCCTTATCAACCAGCTTCTGGAAGCTTACGTAGTCATTGTTGAGGAGCTGAACTTGGATCTCATTGTTCAACCCTCTCATGAACAGGTACTGCTTCCTCTGATCTGAGTTGACATCTTCGGGGGCATACCGGGACAGTTGTATGAACTTGTTGAGGTATTCGTTCACACTTTTCTGCCCTTGGCGGAGACCTTCAAACTCCTGCCTCTTGAGCATCATTACGCCAACAGGGATGTAGTGGGAGCGGAAACTTTCCTTGAACTCAGTCCAAGTGATTGTCTCCGGGTTGGCATGGGCGTTGCTCAAGGCATCCCACCAGTCAGCAGCTGCTCCCATCAGTTGGTGTGACGCAAAGAGAACCTTCTCTCGGTCGTTGCACTGGACAATGGCAAGCTTCTTCTCCATGGATTTCAACCAATCATCGACCTCCATTGGATCGCTTGCTTGAGCAAAGGTGGGTGGTCGAGTCCTCATGAACTCTCCCAACCTATTATGAGCCGGCGGTGGTGGTGGCGGTGGTGCCGGAATGGGGTGTTGGTTGGCCTGCAACTGACCCAAAGTTTGGATCATGGTTTGCATAAGCTGGTTTTGCATGGCCATCAACCTTTCTAGGTTGTTTTCGCCAGCTCCGGGGTTGGCAGGAACTTCCTCGTGGTCATCTTCCTGGACGTTCCTTCGGCTGGCGTTTCCTCTCACCATCTGTGAGATAGAAGGTTAGAAGGTTAGGTAGGTCCTTTCAACTATATGCATCAAGGTGAGTTGGACTATATATATATTAGCCCTTTATGAGGATGTGAGCAAGTGCCAAAACATCTCACATCTCCTTCTTCTTATGTGTGGATATGGACAACGTTTTTGAGACGTCCCACCACTCACACTAAGCACATATTCACAAATAATCATCACAAGGGCCCACTCAACTCCTATTCAAGGATGGTTTCCTATGTCAAGGTGGTTTCAAGTCCAATCTAAGCTATTCATCCTAGGATGCTTCCTTTGGTCCGCGTAGCTTCTATTTAGGGGTATAACTTGCTGTTAACCCGTGATTCTAATATCAATCTAAGGTTTCTATCTAGGCATGTAACCTACTGTCAACCCGTGGCTCTAATACCAATCTGTGACGCCCTCAATTCTGTGGAAAGCCACGGAATCGAGAACTAATGCATATGTGTGCCCAGGATGTTCATCACACATACACATACTTTCCACAAACTGAATTCAGATTATATATTACCACGAATAACAGAGTTTATTACAACACCTCATGAGTCTTGGACTCATGCTCACAGCGGAAGTCTTTATTTCTACGCAGCGGAAATCTTTATTTAAATGCGGAAGCAAAAACTAAGGCGGAAGCAAAACTAAGCAGAAGTGGCTCCATCTCTACTCCCTCCACAGGCAAGGTTGAGAACAGATCACACGCCATAATGCTCTACTTGATCTTCATAGTAGCCTTCTCTTGCTGTTGATGAAGAAATAATAATGCAAGTTTGAGCACAATGATGTACTCAGCAAGTGCGGGAATAACACATGATATGCAGCTTATAAACAAGGTAGGTATAAAAGGCTTATTTGCAGAAAAGCAAATTTATAAAACCGTGATAAAACAGCAACTTAACTTTAGATGAATGTAGTCCCAGCATGTATGAAATTACCAACATACCTTCATCACTTCCCGTGTTCCATCCAAACATTAACCAATCCTTTATCCATACTCACGAATACCTCCTCGTATTCGCTACCATCTCACCTCATGAAACAACCTCGTCTCGCACCGAGACCAATCTCATGTCATGACCCACCAGTCATGCAACACTTTCATCATCCAGACTTAACAATTCCAAACCAAACCATAACCAAAAACCATAACCAAGAACCTTCCCAATAACCATTCCAATAACCATTCCAATAACCATCCCATCTAATCATGGCAGTTTAGCCAGGTGCTCATGACCGTAAGCTCGGCTATCATGATAGTTTTAGACTCTGCAGAGTTTGCACCTCTTTACCCACAAGTTTGTGATTTCGTCACCCGTCGGCGACTGCAGAACCTCCATTATACCAGTACACAACCGTCGGTGTATGGTCAAGAGATCACAAAATAGCCTTTACAAAGGGGTTACTAGATGTATGGACTCACTAAGGTTTCACCGGCAGGCTAGAATCTCCAATTCTCCCACCCACGGGCCCCCTCTTGTGCCATGCAGTTCCCAGGGCAGTCCTCACTCGACTCCCATTCCCCGCGCCTTCCACAGTCCATAACACTCTAGCAACTTACCTAATTACTCAGCTAAGCCGCACCCATACTTGGCCTTGTGGTGGCACTGTTATCCTGGCATGTGCATGCATGAACCGGTCCTTAGATCTACGGCAAGCAAAACCATCATCTCATGCTACCTCATTCACAAACCCAGGCTTGCCTAGATCCCCCTCCGATCCATGTCCATTATTAACATCAGTTTCTCATTATCATTACGAGTGCAGTTAGCTAGACACATCAATCTCTCTTCCCAATCCCATGGACTCAGCGAAGCATAAAGCAAAAACCATACCCGACTTATAAAATTCCCAGGCGACAAGGATGGTTTAATCAAAACTAGTAAACTCCTATAAAAAGGGTTTTCCCATCATGTTTGACTCAGCACACAAACCTTTTCGCAAAACAAAATAGTTTTACCCAAAACATAGGATCAACATGGTCAAGGAGCACTTGCCTTGTTCTTGCGGTTCCGGTTGTTCTTGATTCTCAAAACCTTGTTGCTGCAGCCCGTCGTAGACAGCTCCCTGAGCTTGTTCTGCTATGTAGGATTCACGTGCATACAAAATTCACAGCAATCAATATCATGCACAAACCCTAAACTAGATGCGATGATGCTCATGCATGCTATCCTATGATTTTTATTAGATTGGTGTGCCCTTGCATGGCTTGCATGGACAGAGGTGTTCGGTTCAAAAGTGGTTGTGGCGATGATCTTGTTTTTAGATCAAACTGATCATCAAGTGATCTGCCCACGAGAAAGCTTCTGTTCGAAAGGAATTGAAGAACAGATGCAAGAGATGAACACCATGATGTTGTAAGGTGGTATTGAAGTCCTACCTCACGCTCTTCTTGACTTTGAGGTCCTCCTCAGACCACTCGGTTCTTCTCCGATGATCTCCCTTGTTGCGCTTCGGCGATGTTTTGCTCGGCGAGTTAGGGCTAGAGCGCTAAGTCGTCAGCTCAGGAGTTGAAAGAGAAGTTTGTGATTTTGGCCAGAGGTTTTGGGTTCTATTTATAATCGGGAAGAGAAGAGTCCTAATCTGATTGGATCCCGAATAAGAGTCTTATTCAGATCTTTGTTAGATCCTGACGTCTTATCTTCGGTAACCATTGTGTATTTTAGATCGGTTTCTGTTGCGTACCGGTGTCCTTACGCGTAACAGCTGCTTCAGAACTCGTTACCTCCGTGATGATGAGCTCCGGAAGCTCCACGTGTCCTCCGGGCCTGGTATCTCCTCATCCGAAGAGACGAGCTCCGGTTCTGCCGCGTGTCAATCGATCAAGACCTCCCTCTTTTTCGGAGACGAGCTCCGCGCACGCCACGTGTGGGTGCCGGTCTTTCCGCTCTCCTTTCCTCAGGGACATACCCCGAGGTCGACACGTGTATAGCTGCGACGGACCTTCCGGTGATAAGCTCCGGTGGCGACACGTGTTCAATAGATCCGGACTTCTCTGAGATGAGCTCCGAGATTGACACGTATCCCCCGCGACTGGTCCTCTTATTTCCGCGAGGACTAGCTCCGTGGATGACACGTGTCCTATGAAAAATGCCTTTGCTTCTTCCGCAGAGGCTATCTCCCCGGGCAGCACGTGTCCCACAGGGTCGGACCTCTTTTCAATTGCGGAGGTGACCCTCAAGCCTGCCACGTAGCTAGTTTAACGGTGGACCTCTCCCAAATGTCTCGGGGATGAGCTCCGAACACGCCACGTGGTCTGCTAGCCGTGGAAGTTGCCTTCGGTGCTCTCGGAGAGCATTATTGGCTATCTTTTTGATACTTGTCTCTGTTCCTTCTTTTCTTAAAATGTTTTTCTTCTTCATAAAACATGAACATATGCTGACACCCGAGATGAGGGTGTCACACCCAAAGTGAACCTAGACATTAATGGGGTAGTATTTACTGCTAACCTCATAGTGATAGAGTCACAAGGGATAGATATTATTTTGGGTATGGATTGGTTGACCAAACATAAGGGAATCATCCCTTGTTCGACCAGAACGGTGGAACTGACTCACCCTAGTGGCACAAGAGTAAAGTTTGTAACAATACAAGAGCCTAGGAGGGACATTAAATTAAATCAAGTTGAGGTGAAAGTGGAGGAGATCAGGATTATCCGGGAATACCCAGATGTTTTTCCGGAGGAGTTGCCAGGTATGCCTCCCAATCGTGAAGTGGAATTTGCAATTGAGCTAGTGCCTGGAACAGCCCCTATATACAAGAGACCTTATCGGATGGACTCCAAGCAGCTATAAGAACTCAAGGATCATTTGAGAGAATTGACGGAGAAGGGGTATATTCGCCCTAGTTCCTCACCATGGGGAGCTCCGGTAATATTTGTGCCCAAAAAGGACGGAAACCAAAGGTTATGCGTGGATTACCGTGCTTTGAATGAGGTAACCATCAAGAACAAGTACCCATTACCCCGCATTGAAGACTTGTTTGATCAGTTGAGGGGCGCTTGTGTGTTCTCGAAAATTGATCTCAGGTCGGGATACCACCAACTCAAGATAAGGCAAACTGATATTCCCAAGACAGCTTTCGTATCTCGGTACGGACTGTATGAATACACCGTCATGCCTTTCGGGCTAACTAATGCCCCGGCATACTTCATGTATCTCATGAACAAGGTATTCATGGAATATCTGGACAAATTTGTGGTGGTTTTCATAGATGACATTCTCGTCTTCTCCAAAGATGAAGAAGAACATGAGAAACATCTAAGGTTGGTGTTGCAGAGGCTAAGAGAACACCAACTATATGCCAAATTGAGCAAGTGTGAGTTTGGGCTGAAGAGAGTTCCCTTCTTAGGACATATAATCTCGGAGGGAGGAATCTCCGTAGATCCCGCCAAAATCGAGGATATATAGAAGTGGAAGACCCCTGAAAATGTCGGGGAAGTTCGAAGATTTTTGGGATTGGCTGGATACTATCGACGGTTTATTGAAGGATTCTCCAAGATCTCGAGACCTCTCACCAAACTGTTGGAGAAGGGAATCACATTCACCTGGACGCCACAGTGCGAGACGAGTTTTCAGGAGCTAAAGAAAAGATTGACAACAGCCCCAGTGTTGGTTATGCCAGATATGCAGAAGAATTTCACGGTGTACTGCGATGCCTCTGGAAACGGGTTGGGATGTGTTCTCATGCAAGAAGGGCATGTCGTGGCTTATGCATCCCGACAACTCCGGAAGCACGAGAAAAACTATCCTACACATGACCTAGAACTAGCCGCAGTGGTACACGCGTTGAAAATTTGGTGACACTACTTGATGGGGAAGAGAACAGAGATATATACGGATCATAAGTGTTTAAAGTATATTTTCACACAGCCAGATCTCAACCTCAGACAAAGGAGATGGTTAGAGCTAATCAATGACTTTGATGTGGGCATCAACTATCATCCCGGAAAAGCAAACGTCGTGGCCGATGCTTTGAGTCGGAAAGTGCAGGTCAATAAGTTGAGCTTGAAGGACATGCCCGCGGAATTGAAGGACGAGGTTATAAGGCTCAATCTATGTCTAGTAAATAGTGGTGAAGCCATCGCCATGGAAGTGGACTCCACACTAGAGCGAGACATACGCGAGGGTCAAAAGAATGATGAGAAGATACAAGAAATCAGGCAACTCATCAAGGAAAATAAAGCCCCTGGTTTCAGAGAGGATGAACAAGGAACAGTGTGGCACGGGAAAAGAATCTGTGTGCCAGAAGTAAAGAAGATCCGCGAATTGATTTTGAAGGAGGCTCATGATTCTGACTATTCCATTCATCCTGGGAGTACGAAAATGTACCAGGACCTCAAGAGCAGGTATTGGTGGTATGGCATGAAGCGAGATGTCGCGGAACATGTTGCTCTATGTGACACATGTCAGTTGGTGAAAGCAGAACATCAACGACCTGCGGGATTATTGCAACCACTCAAAGTGCCTGAATGGAAATGGGAAGTAATCAACATGGATTTCATCGTGGGATTGCCTAGGACCCAATCAGGGTATGATTCGATATGGGTCATCATTGATAGGCTAACTAAGGTAGCTCATTTCATCCCCGTGAAAGAAAGCTACAGTGGATCCAAATTGGCAGAGTTGTACATGTCAAGGATCGTGTGTTACCATGGAGTGCCAAAGAAGATTGTGTCGGATCGAGGGACACAGTTCACCTCAAGGTTGTGGCAGAAGTTGCACGAAACCATGGGAACCCATCTGAACTTTAGTTCTGTCTATCATCCCCAAACTGATGGGCAGACGGAAAGGACCAATCAGATTCTTGAAGATATGCTGAGGGCATGTGCACTCAAAAACAATCGGAGTTGGGACAAGAACTTACCATATGCGGAGTTTTCCTATAACAACAGCTATCAAGCTAGTATGAAGATGTCACCGTTTGAAGCTTTGTATGGGAGGAAGTGCAGAACTCCCCTATTTTGGAATCAAACAGGGGAAAGTAAAGTGTTTGGTCCAGAAGTACTACAAGAAGCCGAGGCGAAGGTGAGGGAAATTCGCAATAACTTGAGGATAGCACAGACACGCCAAAAGAGCTATGCCGATGTACGAAGAAGAGAGCTCGTTTTCAACGTGGGAGACTATGTCTGTCTCAAGGTGTCCCCTATAAGAGGACTTCGTCGGTTCAAGGTGAAAGGAAAGTTGTCACCTCGATACATCGGACCCTTTCAAGTTCTGGAAAGGAAAGGCGAAGTGGCGTATCAACTAGAGTTACCGGCTCGTCTATCGGATGTGCACGATGTATTCCATGTGTCACAACTCAAGAAATGCCTGAGAACGCCTGAAGAGGTGTTACCCATGAATGAAGTGGATGTAGCTGAGGATTTGTCTTATGCCGAGCAACCATACAAGATTTTGGAGACAATGGAACGCCTCACCAGAAATAAAAGAATCCGGATGTGCAAAGTGCAGTGGAAGCATCACTCAGAAGAGGAAGCCACCTAGGAGCGGGAAGATGAGCTCAAGGCACAATTTCCGGAATTGTTTTCTTAGAACCACCAATCTCGAGGACGAGATTTCTTTTAAGGGAGGTAGAGCTGTAACACCCCAAAAATATTGTTAAGACCCTAAATCATGTTAAGAGGGGAATTTAAAATTTTTTGGACGTGTTGCATGTTTTGCAAAAATTCAAATTCAAACTGGAATTCAAATTAAACTCAAATCAGAAAAGAAATAGAAAAAAAGAGAAAACAGAAAAAAACCGGCCAGTGGGCCGAAACCCACCAGCCGGCCCACCCAGCAACCGCGCCAGCCCGCAGCCGCGCGCGCTGTTCCCTTCCGCTGACAGGTGGGACCCACCAGCTCGTCTTCTACCTCGCGCCCGCGCCGGACTCCCTCTCACCCGAATCAAAACCGATCGGGATTTCTGCGTATCCCCGCTGAATTCTGTTCGTAGGCGACGCGGACTTGATCTAAACCACCCCGCCGCCTTTCCCCGTCTATAAAAACCTCGGCCTCGTTCTGTTTTTCCCACGCGATCCGCCGATTTTCCTCCGGTGAGAACCGAGACTTCTCCGGCGAATTCTGGCCGATCTAAACTCGGAAATTCCGATCTAACTCGCTGATCTTGATCCACCGCCTCCGGGGAACCTTGCAGGTGCAGAAAACTCGGTGACTTGCGGTGTAAACACAGCGCCGACGAGCCTCGCCGTGGTTTCATCTCGGACCTCGTCGCCGATCACCTTCCAGGACCTCCGAGCTCAAGAAAACCCCCGAGGTGAGATCCCCGACCTCTCCTCCACCGATCTATGCCATAAGATCACAGTTCTAGGAAGAATTCTCGAAGATCCGAAAGTCTCCGGCGAGATCGCCGCTTCCCGCCGCCGTGCGCCGCTGGCAGCGCCGCCCGCGCTCGATCAGAGCGACGTGGCCGCTTGTGCGCCGTTTATTTTAAATCGCACGGTAGGGTTTAAATCCCCGCATACCGGTTCGATGTTATAATCTCGGCCGTCGGTTTAAAATCGGACGGTCCACGTCAGCCCCGCGTTATAAAGACTGGAAATCTTACGTGCTACCCCCTGGGGTTCTCGGGAAATAAGAGCTAGCCCCGGAAACTTCTGATCTAGCCCCTGGAACTTCAGAAAATCATGTAAATTCATTTAAAAATCAGTTTTAGCCCCTGGACTTAATAAAAATTAGGAAAAACTCCTCTGATAAGTGTAGCTAGACCCCTGGAAATTCTGAAAATAATATTATAGACCCTGTAGTGGGGTGAGTTTACCTTTTTAACCCTGTTTAGTATTTAATTTAGGAAATTGAATATGGGGCTAGTGTTTAAAAATTAAAAAGTGGGACAAACATATTGTCAAAATTAAATTAAAAACTTTTTCAGTATTTAGAAAATTTTGGAGTGATAAAAATATATTTTGGGCTGAAATGAATCTGTTTAATTTATTATTTACATTTAGGGACACATTTTTAAGTAAAGAATAGTTCTGGAAAATAGGGAAAATAATTGTAAAATAGTTTACATAAGAGGAAAAGGTCAAAAATATATTAGTAAATATTTTAGATCAGAACCTATTCTGTTTAGATGATGTGTCGTGTTATTTTCATAATAAAGTTCACATTTAGGCATAGGAAATAAATCTGAAAATATAGCAACTAGTAAATGATAAATGGAGTTCTAAAATCCAAAGGATTCAGTTTAGGGTTGGTAGAAATTATGAAGACACATATGGAGAAGGAAAATACCTTTCATGCATACTTGGTAGCTAAAAGGTGTAGTAATTGAATATAAGGAATTTATTTAAATTGGAAACTCATATATATAGTATGCAAGCATAAATGTGAATACAAAAGTAGGAATCATATACATATGATTAAAAGTGTATGCAAGACACGAATCAACACACATAGAGTAACCACAACACATATAATGGTGAATGACTTTCATAAATGTGAATGTGTGGTTTGTATGAAGTGGAAGTTTGAACTATGTCTTATGGATTGTTGTTTTTCTTTTGCTATGTGTGTGATGGTATGATGTAGAACCTGCTCAAGAGCAAGTTATTCCTTTCCAAGATCAGGACTACCATTTCCAAGAGCAGCAGGAAGGAGGCAAGTGTCCTTGACCACTTTGATCCTATGCTAGGATGTGTAGATAGAATTATTTGCATTGTCAAATGAAATATGAAACCCATGTTAGGAAGTTTCCCTAGAATTGCATTACCTTGTTCCCTTGTAGCTTGGGTTGGGATTTATTTTATCATGTCATTTATTATTATGCATATGCTTAGCCATGCTTAGAATGGGATATTTGGGATATGAGATCATCAGTTTATTTTACCATACTCTTGAATGAGATATTGTGAGTTATGTAGAGGTCGGGATCAAGGCAAGTTGGATGTTTTGGTTGTGTGCTGGGTGCACGAGACTCGGGTTTGTGTTTAGTACTTGCCTGGATCCTAAGGACCGGTTAATGGAGCATGTAACCTGGCTTTACAGTGCCAACCACATGCTGAGATGGGGCAGCTTGGCCAATTAATTAGGTGTATCCCCGGCGTAGTATGGGTGTGTTGGATGGTGCGGGGAGTAAGTGTCAGCTGGACTACCATATGAACCGCAAGGCTCAAGAGGGGGCCATTGCAGCGGGGTTGGAGCCTCTTGTATGCTGTTAGGGGTGAAACCTCAGTGGGCCCACGCTCATCAGGAATCCCTTTGTAAAGGCTTCGTAGTGATCTCCTGGCTACACACCTGGGAAGTGTGAATGTGGTTCGTAGCCACTGGCATAATGGAGGTTCTTTTAGTCCACCCGGCAACGGGGGATGAAATCACTACATGTGGGTACAGTGGTACAAACTCTGCAGAGTCAAAACTGTCATGACAGCCGTGCTCACGGTCAAGAGCGGCTTGGACTTATTCATGATTAGAGGATTGATGGTTTTGGAAGTTGTGAATGTTAAGCGGGAAGCTTAACATTGGAAATGATGTTATGGTTATTAGATTATGATGATGGGATGGGAGTTTGGGACCATTTCACCTGTGTAGTAATGTAGGTGCTTAATAAGCTAAGGTGATAGGGATTAATTGCGTAGTGCTTTAACCATGAGTTCAACCTCTCCTTGATCTAGCCATGCATGACATAACTTTCCCACACTTGCTGAGTACCATCGGTACTCAACCTTGCATATTTTGTTGGTTTATATTGCTGCTCAGGTCAAGATGATGAGGTGGTGTATAATGACCAAGACTTTGGACCCGAAGAAGGTTTCTAGGTTCATGGAGACCCCCCCGGGCAACGCCTGTGACGGAGCCCTCAAGAATAATATTCCGCTGCTAGTTTATTTACTTGTGATGATCTTATTATTGTCCATCGAGACATTTGCTATGTAAGACTTATTTATATTCGACACCTGGCTTGTAATAAATGATGCTTCACTATTTGTCATCACATGTATGAGAAAATGATCCTGGCATACATGTGATATTCACTTGGTTGTTCTTCGGAAAAACCGGGTGTGACAGGTATGAGAGAGTGCTGTTTGCCTCTCATCAATTGCATGGACCTGCTGCTGATTGGTGGACCGCTTACGTGGCCGCCCATCATGACCCTGAGAACATCACTTGGGAAGAGTTCAAGCGTAGCTTCCGCAACCATTACATACCAAGGGGTGGACTCAAAAACAAGAGGAAGGAGTTCTTGGGGCTGCAGCAAGGAAACATGACTGTGAGGGAATACCTCACTAAATTTACTCAACTCTCCCGTTATGCCCCACGGGACATAGAGACTGATTAGCAGAAACAGGATTGTTTCGTGGAAGGACTTACCGCAGAAATGCAGTGTGTAATGTCCTCCAACGAGTATGAAAGCTTCCAAAAGATGGTGGACAGAGCATTTGTGGTAGAAAGGAAGCTGAAGGCCTTGGAAAATGAGAACAAGAGGAAGGCCGGGTGGTCACACCAAGCTTCAGGGAGCAACACCCACCCACGTCTGATGCAGCAACCTGCCGGGCAGACGAACCGTGCTGCGGTACCCTACTCAGCACCAAGAGGGTACAACCCGAACTACAGGCCTACGGCAGCACCAATACAGCCACAACGTCAGTTCGTACAGCAGCCTCGCCCCACATATCCACCTCGACCAGCAGTACAAGGACCTCCAAACCAACCCCAAGACAACAAAGGCCAGGCACCTAAGGTTGGGGTGCAATGTTTTAACTGTGGTGAAGTGGGGCACTACGCCCATAAGTGTCCAAAAAAGAAGCCCGCGCAGCCGCAACAGCAGAATGTAATGAGAGGACGGGTGAACCACGTCACCATGGAGGCGCAAGAGGCACCCGACATGGTAGTTGGTAAGTTTCCTGCCAATTTACAAATTGCAACCTGTTGTTTGATTCTGGTGCTACCCACTCGTTCATTGCCCAAGGGTTTGTTAAGAAGCATGACCTAGCAACAACACAAATGAACCATATGCTAGCAGTAAACTCTCCAGGTGGAGAAATAAGGACAAGACAAGTGTGTCCCAAAGTGAACCTAGACATTAATGGGGTAGTATTTACTGCTAACCTCATAGTGATAGATTCACAAGGTATAGATATTATCTTGGGTATGGATTGGTTGACCAAACATAAAGGAATCATCCATTGTTCGACCAGAACGGTGGAACTAACTCACCCTAGTGGCACAAGAGTAAAGTTCATAACAATACAAGAGCCTAGGAGGGACATTAAATTAAATCAAGTTGAGGTGAAAGTGGAGGAGATCAGGACCATCAGGGAATATCCAGATGTTTTTCCGGAGGAGTTGCCAGGTATGCCTCCCGATCGTGAAGTGGAATTCGCAATTGAGCTAGTGCCGGGAACAGCCCCGATATACAAGAGACCTTATCGGATGGACTCCAAGCAGCTGGGAAAACTCAAGGATCACTTGAGAGAATTGACGGAGAAGGGGTATATTCGTCTTAGTTCCTCACTGTGGGGAGCTCCGATGATATTTGTGCCCAAGATGGACGGAACTCAAAGGTTATGCGTAGACTACCGTGCCTTGAATGAGGTAACCATCAAGAACAAGTACCCATTACCCCGCATTGAAGACTTGTTTGATCAGTTGAGGGGAGCTTGTGTGTTCTCGAAAATTGATCTCAGGTCGGGATACCACCAACTTAAGATAAAGCAAACTGATATTCAAAAGACAGCTTTCGTATCTCGCTACGGACTGTATGAATACACTGTCATGCCTTTCGGGCTAACTAATGCCCCGACATACTTCATGTATCTCATGAACAAGGTGTTCATGGAATATCTGGACAAATTTGTGGTGGTTTTCATAGATGACATTCTCGTCTTCTCCAAGGATGAAGAGGAACATGAGAAACATCTAAGGTTGGTGTTGCAGAAGCTGAGAGAACACCAACTATATGCCAAGTTGAGCAAGTGTGAGTTTTGGCTGAAGAGAGTTCCCTTCTTAGGACATATAATCTCGGAGGGAGGAATCTCCGTAGATCCCGCCAAAATCGAGGATATACAGAAGTGGAAGACCCCTGAAAATGTCGGGGAAGTTCGGAGCTTCTTGGGATTGGCTGGATACTATCGACGGTTTATTGAGGGATTCTCTAAGATCTCGAGACCCCTCACCAAACTGTTGGAGAAGGGAATCACATTCACATGGACGCCGCAGTGCGAAACGAGTTTTCAGGAGTTAAAGAAAAGATTGACAACAGCCCCAGTGCTAGTTATGCCAGATATGCAGAAGAAATTTACGGTGTACTGCGATGCCTCTGGAAACGGGTTGGGATGTGTTCTCATGCAAGAAGGGCATGTCGTGGCTTATGCATCCCGGCAGCTCCGGAAGCACGAGAAGAACTATCCTACACATGACCTAGAACTAGCCGCAGTGGTACACGCGTTGAAAATTTGGCGGCACTACTTGATGGGGAAGAGGACAGAGATATATACGGATCATAAGAGTTTAAAGTACATTTTCACACAGCCAGATCTCAACCTCAGACAAAGGAGATGGTTAGAGCTAATCAATGACTTCGATGTGGGCATCAACTATCATCCTGGGAAAGCAAACATGGTGGCAGATGCTTTAAGTCGGAAAGTGCAGGTCAATAAGTTGAGCTTGAAGGACATGCCTGCAGAATTGAAGGACCAGGTTATAAGGCTCAATCTATGCCTTGTGAATAGTGGTGAAGCCATCGCCATGGAAGTGGACTCCACACTAGAGCGAGAAATACGCGAGGGTCAAAAGCATGACGAGAAGATACAAGAAATCAGGCAACTCGTCAAGGAAAATAAAGCCCCTGGTTTCAGAGAGGATGAACAAGGAACGGTGTGGCACGGGAAAAGAATCTGTGTGCCAGAAGTAAAGAGGATCTGTGAATTGATTTTGAAGGAGGCTCGCGATTCTGACTATTCCACTCATCCTGGGAGTACGAAGATGTACCAGGACCTCAAGAGAAGGTATTGGTGGTATGGCATGAAGCGAGATGTCGCGGAACATGTTGCCCTATGTGACACATGCCAGTTGGTGAAAGCAGAACATCAACGACCCGCGGGATTATTGCAACCACTCAAAGTGCCTGAATGGAAATGGCAAGAAACCGGTATGGATTTCATAGTGGGATTGCCTAGGACCCAATCAGGATATGATTCAATATGGGTCATCATCGATAGGCTAACCAAGGTAGCTCATTTCATCCCCATGAAAGAAAGCTACAGCGGATCCAAATTGGCAGAATTGTACATGTCAAGGATCGTGTCTTACCATGGAGTGCCAAAGAAGATAGTGTCGGATCGAGGGACACAGTTCACCTCAAGGTTCTGGCAGAAGTTGCATGAAACCATGGTGTCGAAGTGTTCGGTCGACACTTCCCCCGGGCCTGCACTGGGCAGCCCGCGGAGGTTCTTTTTTCGGTTGGGCTAGTCCCTTGCGGGGAGCTTGCGCGGATGGACGTGTTAGTAAGAGCTTGACATGGTGAGTTTTACATGGTTCAGGTCGCCGGAGCGTAAAACCCTACGTCCACGGTGAGCTATGGAGCTCGCTGTATTGCTTGCTGCTCAGAACCGGAGTCCTGAGCTTGGGGGTGAGTTACAGCTTGGGTGTGAATGGCTAGCGTATGAGTTGCAGAGATGCGAACCCTTGCTATCGTCGCCTACCCGAGCCTTTTATAGTCCAAGACTCGGGTGGCTTACAAGGGGGGCCGGGACCCGACAGGTGGTCCCGGGGAGATTGTTTATCATCTATCGTATCTACAGTTATGCCAGTAGTTGTCTCTAGCGAAGGCTTCTGAGTCTTCGTCTTGCAGCCCTGCCCATGCCGCATGCTAGTCGTAGTGGATGATGATGGCGGGGGCGGCATGGGATGTCTTGTCGCTGCGTTTATTGGCTGGCAGGCTCTGACACCGCGCGCCAGTCTGTGATGCGACTAGGCGCAACGGCACCTGACAGAGGCGTGCTCCGCGTCTCCGTGTCTTGGGAAGTCGCGGGCCTTGAATACCTTGTACGGGCAAGGTATGGGGCGTCTTTACGCACGCTGCCCATCGCTCGGGGGCAGGCAACGCCGTTCGGCTGGCCACGTGGCGGGCTCGGAGCCCTCCTCAGGGGAGAGGGGGGTCCGGCCCCGCAGGACACATGGAGCCTTCGGACCTGTCCCCGCGGAGGGGGAGGTCCGGCTTCTGTCGGCCACGTGGCGAGCCCGGAGCTCCTCTCTGAGGAGAGGGAGGTCCGGCCCCGCTGGACAAGTGGCGCCTTCGGACCTCTCTCCCATGGAGGGGGAGGTCTGGCTTCTGCAGGCCACGTGGCGAGCCCAGAGCTCTCCTCTGAGGAGAGGGAGTACCGGCCCCGCCGAACGCGTGGCGCCTTCGGAGCTCTCCCTACGGAGAAGGGCGAGTTCCTTAGGCATTTTCCCCTGTGCGCGGGGGTACCCCATATCGCGGGTACCGACAGTGGCCCCCGGGCTCTCCTCGGGGGAGGTAACGAGCCCGAGGTGAGGCCTTCTCCTACCCGCACACTTTCTTGTCTTGAGTACTCCCTGTGCTGGCAGGGTCTTGACGGCTTCGGAGTTCAGCCTCTTAGGAGAGGGTGAAGCCTGGCATCGAAGCTCAGCCTGGCTGTGGGGGCGGAGGTCCGGAAGTCATCGGAGCTCAGGCCAGCGACGGGTGTGAGGTCCGGCATCGGCGCTCGCCTCTGAAAGGAGGGCGAGGGCTGGCCTCGGAACTTGGCCCAGCTGTGGGGGCGAAGGTCCGGAAGTCATCGAAGCTCAGGCCAGCGAAGGGCGAGAGGTCTGGCATCAGCACTCGCCTCTGAAAGGAGGGCAAGGGCTGGCCTCGGAGCTCGACCTGGCTGTGGAGGTGGAGTCCGGAAGTCATCGGAGCTCAGGCCAACGAAGGGTGTGAGGTCCGGCATCAGCGCTCGCCTCTGAAAGGAGGGCGAGGGCTGGCCTCGGAGCTCGGCCCAGCTGCGGGGGCGGAGGTCCGGAGCCGCTCAGTGGTCCCCCCTTTCCTGTCCCTTAGTCTCATTTGGCTTACTGTCCCAGGCCGGAATGCGGGGCTTGGATAATCCAATGCACTTGGTCCCGGAGGTCTGGCCCCAACCCCAGTCAGGGTGTAACCGTCCGGCCCCTGGTACTCAGACCGTAGCGTCGGGAGGCAGAGTGCGCATGCTTTGGGTGCAAGACTGGGCAAAGCAAGGCTCCTGACCCCCCGGTCTAGTGTAGGTCTTTTCTCGGAGGAGAACAACTGGCGGTACAGTACCCTTATAGGGCGAGATCCAAAAGGCCACCGGGCCTCTGGCAGGTACCCCAAGCACTACCTCCTTCAGCAGGACGGCAAATATCGACTATGCATGAGAGCTGGAAAGAGAAGCCGAGTGTACAATGGACGCACACTGTCTAGAGCGTGGGGAGGTGTTCAAATAAATTAATGCGTAATTTAAATAAACACCTAAGTAAGCACGGTGAACTTACTGGGTAGCGTCGGAGCGCCTGTCTTCATGCAGAGCGGGTCATGCGTGGCTTCGTCGTACGCCAGACACGGGGGACCCCCATGGCTATATCAGGAGGAAGCATGGCTTCGGCCCCGCATACCATGTGGAAGGGTAGTTCCCGCGACCCAGCCCTGGGAAGTCCGGCTGGCCCTCGACATGGAGGAGCCGGTATCCCCCGACGGCTCTGGGTGCACGTCTGCACCAGTTGTGTGGGTCTGCTTGGCGTGGACCTGGCACGCATTGTATCCCTAACTGGTTTGACGGCGTCCAGGTGGATCTCGGTCAGTAGGAGCCATGCCGGGTGGCTTAACCGACCAACGTGCGGGACGATGAGCGTTCCCAGCACTCGCCTCCTTGGACTACTGCGAGCTAATCGCAGCCTTCCTCCTGGGTTATGCACCGCAATAGGATGTCGTGGCGCCACGCCAGTAAAGATACCAGCGCGTAGCACTTAGCCATCCGCACCACCCGTTCAGCGGATGCATGTTCATCAGGAAGGATGTCCTTCAAGGAGTCCCGGACCTCCGTGGCCCATGCATCGGGACTACTTGAGCTTCTGGATCTTGAGCGCTGGGTTGCACGGAGTCCCCAGTGACTCGTACGATCCTTTTGCGGCATACAGGGCCGCCGGGACTGCCTAGCTTCGAGGCACTGGTTCAGCCCCCTTCGCCCGGCTTGGCGGGCCGTGCTGTGGACCGCAGTAACGTCCTCTCGAAGACTCCTTCATGCACAGGGGCTCTGATGGAGGCTTTCGTTGAGAGGTCGTCAGCTGCGGCGTGCCAGCGCGCGGTACATGGCGCAGGTCCAAGGCGAGGAAGTCTTTCTCCAACATCCGCACGTGGAGCAGATAAGCAGCTAGCTGTGGGTCATTGCAGGGGCATTCACCCTTAACTTGCTTGATAACTAGCTGGGAGTCGCCCTGCGCCAACAACTGGCGAGCGCCCGGAGACAGGACTGTCTTTTAGGCCAAAGATGAGTGCTTCATACTCTGCCAAGTTGTTGGTTGCCTTGGAATTGAGACGCACCATGTACCCAGACTGCTCCCCCGATGGCATGAGGAGCAGTACGCCGGCACCGGCCCCCTGCTTTCGCAAGGAGCCGTCGAAGAAGAGCGTCCAGTGAGGCCCGGTGAAGACCGGAGCTCGGTACTTTGGTTCACCGTCTTCGCGGCCCCCTGGGTCAGCCTTCGTTGGCGTCCACTCAGCCACGAAGTCAGCCAGTGCTTGGCTCTTGGCTGTCTGACGTGGTCGGGAGCTCAGCTTGAACTCCGCCGTCTTCGGGCTGTCGTCGGGCTTCAGAAGCTGGCAGTGAGTGCCAACTCCGCCCTCCGGCTGCTCTGGCGCACTTGTCCGCCAGGCTGAAGATCTCGGAGGCATCGCAGACCTCTCTGGTTGCAAGCCTCTCAAGCATCTTCTCGTCCCGGACACTGTCGAAGTGCCGCCACCACAGAAGCACTTTGAATATGCGGAATGGTGTTGCGTACCTAGGAGAACCGCTGGATGAAGGAGCGCAGCGACTCCCCAAGTTGTTGCTTGATGGCGTGGAGGTCAGGCTCCGTGCCGGGACGGGTGTAGGAGCTGCTGAAGTTGGCGATGAACTGCCGACAGAGCTCTCCCCAGGAAGTTATGGAAACCTGAGGGAGGTTCATTAGCCAAGACCGGGCTGGGCCGGTCAACGCAATGGGGAAGTAGTTTGGCCATGACGGCCTCATCCCCTTCCTGGCGCGCCAAATGTCGAAGTGTTCGGTCGACACTTCCCCCGGGCCTGCACTGGGCAGCCCGCGGAGGTTCTTTTTTCGGTGGGGCTAGTCCCTTGCGGGGAGCTTGCGCGGATGGACGAGTTAGTAAGAGCTTGACACGGTGAGTTTTACGTGGTTCAGGCCGCCGGAGCGTAAAACCCTACGTCCACGGCGAGCTATGGAGCTCGCTGTATTGCTTGCTGCTCAGAACCGGAGTCCTGAGCTTGGGGGTGAGTTACAGCTTGGGTGTGAATGGCTAGCGTATGAGTTGTAGAGATGTGAACCCTTGCTATCGTCGCCTACCCAAGCCTTTTATAGTCCAAGACTCGGGTGGCTTACAAGGGGGCCGGGACCCGACAGGTGGTCCCGGGGAGATTGTTTATCATCTACCGTATCTGCAGTTATGCCGGTAGTTATCTCTGGCGAAGGCTTCTGAGTCTTCGTCTTGCAGCCCTGCCCATGTCGCATGCTAGTCGTAGTGGATGATGACGGCGGGGGCGGCATGGGATGTCTTGTCGCTGTGTTTATTGGCTGGCAGACTCTGACACTGCGCGCCAGTCTGTGATGCGACTGGGCGCAACGGCACCTGACAGAGGCGTGCTCCGCGTCTCCGCGTCTTGGAAAGACGCGGGCCTTGAATACCTTGTACGGGCAAGGTATGGGGCGTCTTTACGCCCGCTGCCTATCGCTCGGGGGCAGGCAGCGCCGTTCTGCTGGCCACGTGGCGGGCTCGGAGCCCTCCTCAGAGGAGAGGGGGTCCGGCTCCACAGGACACGTGGAGCCTTCGGACCTCTCCCCGCGGAGGGGGAGGCTCAGCTTCTGTTGGCCACGTGGCGAGCCCGGAGCTCTTCTCTGAGGAGAGGGAGGTCTGGCCCCGCCGGATACGTGGCACCTTCGGACCTCTCTCCCGCGGAGGGGAAGGTCCGACTTCTGTATGCCACGTGGCGGGCCCGGAGCTCTCCTGCGAGGAGAGGGAGGTCCGGCCCTGCCGGACGCGTGGCGCCTTCGGAGCTCTCCCTGCGGAGAAGGGCGAGTTCCTCAGGCATTTTCCCCTGTGCGCGGGGGTACCCCATATCGTGGGTACCGACAGTGGCCCCCGGGCCCATCTCGGGGGAGATAGCGAGCCCGAGGTGGGACCTCCGTCTCTTCTGATCCGCGCACTTTCTCTAAGTCCCAAATTGACCGCTGCCGGAGCACGAACGGCCGCGGGATCGTGGGAGCGTGCGCCCACTTGATGGTTGCTTTTACTGCGGCGGTTCCCAAGACTGCCACTTCTGCACGTTGCAGCACTTTCTTCGGGAACCGCCAAAGTGCCTTGCCGGCTCATCTTCTGAGGAGACTGACTCCTTGACCCACCTCTTCAGTTGGGCGGCTTGGGTCCACCTGTCATCGGCGCTCGGTCTAGGAGCCGAAGCGGTTGCCAATGCGGTGTATTCGAAGAGTTCCGAATCGCTTGGAATTGCACCCGGAAGTTTTTAGAGGGGATCTTACCCACATTGCGGCTTCCCTTCGCACTTCTCAGCGCTTCTTCTCGGACTCTTGCGCCTTTGCCCTGTTGCCCTTGAGTCCTTCTTCGTCATGGCCTCCAACCCGCCACCAGAGAAGAAGCGCGCTCGATCTCCTCCAGTGGCGGCGTCCGTGCCAAGTCAGGAACCTGGGGTGTCTGTACCTCCTGTTTCTGGAGATGGGACTCCCTCCGGTGGTGACCCAAAGCGTCTTCGGGCTGATGCGCTGGGGGAAGCCTCTGGGGCGTCCCCTGCTCCGCCAGTTCAAGCAACTGCGGAGCGGCCGTCAGTGACGGTGGCGGGCTCTGGGAGTCCTACCCCGGCTCAGAAGTCGGGGTTCAGAGCCCGCTGAAGTGTCCGCGCTTCTCGGCCATCCCTGACTGGCGGGGAGTCTGCGCCGTTGCGCTTGGAACCCGGGACAGCTGCCGCGGCCCCCAAGCCAGCGAGAGCTTCTCCTGTTCCGGTGTGCCCGGACTCCGCGGCGGCGCCATCTCTTCCTGCCGAGACAGCCGCCGTGGCCCCCAGTCCAGTGCAGGTCGACCCCGCACCAGGCGGCCCGGCCTTTATTCCAGCGCCATCTTCCCCGGCTCGCCCCTCTCCACAGGTCAAGGAGCCAGAAGCTAAAGAGAGCCCGGCAGGTCCGGCTGCCAGAGCCCCGGCGCCAGCTTCTCCTGACCGGCGTCTCGTCTCGGTTGCTGGTGCGTCGACTCCTCTTGAGGACGAGGTGATGGAGGAGGTCGGGGGAACTGCCCCGGCCTCTGTTGCTCCATTGCCCCTGGCGGATGCCTTCGCGCTTGCCAAGACGAGCGTCCGGTAGGTCTTGGCTGCACTAGGTCGCGAGCGGGAGGAGTATACAGTTGAACGGGATCGCCTCCTCACCTGGGGGAACCTTTTGCGGGAGAGGACCGCGAAGGTTAAGAGCGAGCTCGACTCCAGGCAGGAGTTGCTCGACTTCAGGGAAGTGCTCCTCGACCGGCTGAAGCGGGCTGTCAACCGCATGGACGCCGAATCGCGGCGGATCAACAGGGAGGCCCTAGAGGCACACGCCCGGGCCGAGGAGAGCCTCTCTGCTGCTGAGGAGATACGGCAGTGGTTGGAGCGCCGTAAGCTCACCGTTGAGGAACGGGAGCGTTCCGCAGCAGCCGAGGCGGAAAGGGTCGCCGCGCAGCTGGCGGCGGGCGAGGATGACCTTCGAGCTCGGATCGAGGAGCTAGAGATTCTGAAGGCGGACCTCGACTTGAGGGAGGAACAGGTCTCCCGCGAACGCGGGGCGGTCTTGGATCGGGAGTTGGCCGCTGACTTCAAGGCTGCTGAGTTGGAGCGGCTCGCCAAGACTCTCCACCTTCGGGAGAGCTCCCTGGCGGCCAAGGAGAAGGAATTCTCCGAGAGGAACCTAGAGGCCTTGCAAGCAGCCCGCCGCGAGGTGGAGGAGCTCTCGGCCTTGCGGTCCTCCGAGGCTCATGCGGTCTCAAGCTTCGTTGATCGAGCGGGGTCCGCCCTGATCCCTCTCGGCTTCAGTCCGGTGAGGGCAGCGGCTCCTGCGTTGAAGGTGGCGGAGGTGATCCCCGCGCTGGAGTCGATCGGCGCCAAGCTGGACAGGCTAGACTCGGTGGTCGCCAGCGAGCTCGAGGCCGAGGGACGCGGCCTAGCCTTAGAGGTCGCGTCACATGTGCTGGCATGCTTCAAGAGTCGTGACCCCTCTTTCTCCCTGGAACCAGCGAGAGAGGGCCCAGCCGCGGAGCGGGAGCAAGCTGCCAGGGCTGAAGTCGGGGATGTATCCGCCCTTGTAGCCGCTAGGTTCCGGCGTGAGCCAGGAGGCCCTTAGGACTTGTTTCTCCCTCTTTATCGAGTCTGTAGTCCAGCTCATGGAGCCACACATAATTTGACTCTTTTAGATATTTGTGTCTGCGATGCCTTTTCTCTCCTTCTTGGCTTTACCTGACCGAGTCCTTAGCTCCGCAAGGTACTCAGAGGCCTTTTACAATCTCGGAGCTCTGCACAGACACCTTCCCCGGGTCCTAACTGTGTTAGGGGCCCCCGGGGGTCTCCGGATCTCGCCCTATGGGGAGCTCCAAATCTGCCTGCCACATGGCGGGTCCGGAGCCCCTCCTTAGGAGGCGGGAGCTCTGGCCCTGCCGGACACGTAGGGCTTTCGGAGCTCTCCCACTGGGGGGGAGGTCCGGTTTCCGCCTGCCACGTGGCGAGTCCGGAGCCCCCCTCATGGGAGGCGGGAGCTCCGGGCCCACTGGACACGTGGGGCCTTCGGGCCTCGCCCCTGCTGAAGGGGCGGGGCCCGGTCCTTCCAGTCCTAGGCCGGTGCAGTTGATAGCTCCTTTCCCCCCGCTTCATGCAGTCCCCGTTGCCATAACCTGGAGGTCCTGCACACAGGCAGAGGAAACGTAATTCTCCTCGGGGGGGTCCTCCCCTCCCGTCTCCTAGTCTTATTCGTCTTACGATCCTGATCCGTTATACGGGGCTTGGACAATTCTATGCTCGAGGCGCCGGAGCTCCGGCTCCCTCCGAGGTCCGGTACGGTCGTCCGATCCCTAGTACCGGGCCATGCGCTGGGGAAGCAGAGTGCACGTGCTTTGGGTTCATTACCTGGCAAAGCGGTTGTACTCCCCTGTACCTCCGGAGGGCAGGATGCGCATGCTTTGGGCTCATGGCCTGCTAAGCTGGATACGCACCCTGGACCCCCCGTGCACAACGCAGGCCTTTCCTGGAGGTGACCAACTGGCACCGCAACACCTGACTGGGGGAGGCCTGAGAGTCTCACTCGGCCATCGGCAGGTGCCTCAAGTGCGGCCGCCCTCGGTAGGATAGCGAATGCTGACTATGGATGAGTGCGGGAGAGGGGGAGCTAGATGTACGATGAACATACATAGATAGTGCGATCATAAAAATTAATGCATAATTTAAATGAGCGCATGAGAGAGAGCTAAGTAGAACAGGTTTCTGTGTTCATGCCCATAGGTGGAATTCTGGCTGCACATGGAGGCAATGTTCCGCCTCGTCTACAAGGGAAGCAAGACTCTACGCGCTTAGGGTTGGAACCAGGCTAAACTGGACGTAGTCCTGTACCGTCCCTTGAGACTTAGCTGCCCCAAGCTCTGTTCCTAAATTCTATGGGATTCATTACAGAAGGGAATGACCCTGTTCTACTGATGCTCGGGGAGTAGGACTTACAGTGTTGCTCCACGCCAAGGATTTTGGGAACGGATCCCACACTCGGTTGAAAGGCACGTGTACCTGGGGCGGCAGCTTTCATGATTCAGAAGGGACCTTCCCTGCTGGGGGAGAGCTTATGGGTCCTTCTCGGGAAAGGGCGTGCCGCGACACCAGGTTGCCCTTCTGCAGGTCCCTGATGCGTTCGGTTCTTTGGCGGTAGTGCTTAGAGCATCAGCCGAGACCGCGCGTTGTGGGGTGTTACCTGCAGCCGAGTCTCGTCGACGAGGTTGTCATCTTCACGCTGGATCAGGTCCTGCGCGGCTTCTCCTGGGCGCCCCGAGGGAGTTCTCCCCTTCTGGCTAAGGCCTTCAAGGGGTAGGTGGACCCGGGCTCGTCTTGGAAGACCTAAGGCGTCTTCCCCTTCTGGCAAGGCCTTCAAGGGGTTGACTGATCTTGGGCGGCCCCCGGGAGGTATGACCGAGGCACAGAGGCGTGCTCTCGGGTGAGGCTGGCCCGTCCTTGCACCATTGTCGTCGGTGCTTGGGCTGCTGCGACTACTTGGGGCTTCTCCAAGGTTGACGCCGCAGCAGTGCAGCCTCCGCTGACCTGGGACGGTAGCTACAACCTGCTACCGCCCCGGCCCGTCACCATCGGAGCTGGAGTCCTCACCGTTATGCACTGTCTTTATGACACGCTGAGGCTCCTGAAACCCCACCTGATGGGCGGCGCTGACTGGAGCGTTGACTTTCTGCTTGCCATCCCTCTGAGGGTAGGGTGGTCCTTCAGCTCTCTGCTGTCTTCCTTTGCGGAAGCGCTCTGCAAGCCTCTGGATATCCCAGCACTCGGCAGCAGTATGGTTGCCGGCACCATGCACGGGGCATAGCCCGCCCTGGTCACCATCTAGGGCCGGTGATTGCCGCTGCCTTTTGTCGGGGCGTGGCCCCCGAGCTCCACTAGTCGTCGCTGCTGTGGCGACGGGGGCCGCGAACGATGACTTCATCTTGCCACTCCCCCGGTTCTTGGCTTTCTTGCCACCTTCATAGGCAGCAGCGCCGGACCCGGGCTGTCCCCCTGACTCGGGAGTTGGCAGAGAGCGCCAGTTCCGCCCTTCAGCTGCTCTGGCGCATTTGTCCGCCAGGCTGAAGAGCTCAGAGACGTCACGGACCTCTCTGGTCGCGAGCTTCTCGAGCATTTTCTCGTCCCGGACACCCTGCCGGAACGCCACCACCACAGAAGCACTCTGAATGTGCGGGATGGTGTTGTGTACTTGGGAGAACCGCTGGATGAAAGAGCGCAACGACTCCCCAGGTTGCTGCTTGACGGCGTGGAGGTCAAGCTCCGTGCCGGGACGGGTGTAGGAGCTGCCGAAGTTGGCGACGAACTTCCGGCAGAGCTCTCCCCAGGAGGTTATGGACCCCTGAGGGAGATTCATGAGCCAAGACCGAGCTGGGCCGGTCAAGGTGACGGGGAAGTAGTTGGCCATGACAGCCTCATCCCCTCCTGCGGCAAGTACGGCGGTAGAGTAGATCTGGAGGAACTCCGCCGGGTCGACGCTACCGTCGTACTTCTCGGGCAGGTGTGGCCGGAACTTGCGCGGCCACCTCGCGAAGCGAAGGTGGCGTGCAAGGGCCGCACATCCTGCACCTGCTGCTGCAGGTATTGGCACTGCGAACGCTTGGTTCGCACTTGGCACCATGTACCCCGGCATGGGCATGGCTGCTCCATAGACCGGGGGCGCCGCTTGCGGCGCATATGGTTGTGGCATATGCTGCGTGGTGTATGCCTGAGGCAGGACTCGCGTAGCGAAGATCTGCCCTCCAGGCGGTGTTGAGGCCGACGTCATGCTGTCGCCAGCCTCTTGGTTGCGACGCCTTTCTCGACGTCGCTCGAGGTACACCCGGGCATCCTGGCCCAAGTGGCACCGTTCCAGCTCCCTTCTCAGGTCCGTCGATGGGAGCCTGGAGGAGCTGGAATCCGCCGTTTGCCCGTCAACCGTGGGCGTGCACGTCAGCGACACAGCCGGTTGTCCGGGGCATCGCCCTCGCCGAAACCGAGGGTTCGCGGCGGTGACGACGAGGCGGTCCATCTCGCGGACCCACTGTTGGGTCGCAGAATGGGGCGCATCCCCAGCAGGTGGGTTGCGCAGCAGTGCTCTTGCTGCAGCTAGCGCACCCCCATGGTGTACGCTCAGCGCTGCAGAAGATCTCACACTGGTCGGAGCCTGCATCGCCAGAGTCGGCGTTGCCGGAGTCGGCTGCTGGCTACCAGCTTGTGCCGACACACTCCGTCCTGAGTGTGTCGACATGTACTCCCCACTGGTCACGGTTCGCCGTGAACGCGGAGGGGGAGAGTTTGCCGCTGAGGGAAGCTTGGTCATCTTCATCGGTGAAAACTCGTCGTGCAAGGGGAAAAGCCCCCTACCTGGCGCGCCAAATGTCGAAGTGTTCGGTCGACACTTCCCCCGGGCCTGCACTGGGCAGCCCGCGGAGGTTATTTTTTTGGTGGGGCTAGTCCCTTGCGGGGAGCTTGCGCGGATGGACAAGTTAGTAAGAGCTTGACACGGTGAGTTTTACGTGGTTCAGGCCGCCGGAGCGTAAAACCCTACGTCCACGGCGAGCTATGGAGCTCGCTGTATTGCTTGCTGCTCAGAACCGGAGTCCTGAGCTTGGGGGTGAGTTACAGCTTGGGTGTGAATGCCTAGCGTATGAGTTGCAGAGATGCGAACCCTTGCTATCGTTGCCTACCCGAGCCTTTTATAGTCCAAGACTTGGGTGGCTTACAAGGGGGCAAGGACCCGACAGGTGGTCCCGGGGAGATTGTTTATCATCTACCGTATCTGCAGTTATGCCGGTAGTTGTCTCTGGCGAAGGCTTCTGAGTCTTCGTCTTGCAGCCCTGCCCATGCCGCATGCTAGTCGTAGTGGATGATGACGGCGGGGGCGGCATGGGATGTCTTGTCGCTGCGTTTATTGGCTGGCAGGCTCTGACACCACGCGCCAGTCTGTGATGCGACTAGGCGCAACGGCACCTGACAGAGGCGTGCTCCGTGTCTCCGCGTCTTGGGAAGACGCGGGCCTTGAATACCTTGTACGGGCAAGGTATGGGGCGTCTTTACGCCCGCTGCCCATCGCTCGGGGGCAGGCAGCGCCGTTCGGCTGGCCACGTGGCGGGCCCGGAGCCCTCCTCAGGGGAGAGGGGGGTCCGGCCCCGCAGGACACGTGGAGCCTTCGGACCTCTCCCCGCGGAGGGGGAGGTCCGGCTTCTGTCGGCCACGTGGCGAGCCCGGAGCTCCTCTCTGAGGAGAGGGAGGTCCGGCCCCGCTGGACACGTGGCGCCTTCGGACCTCTCTCCCGCGGAGGGGGAGGTCTGGCTTCTACAGGCCATGTGGCGAGCCCGGAGCTCTCCTCTGAGGAGAGGGAGTACCGGCCCCGCCGAACGCGTGGCACCTTCGGAGCTCTCCCTACGGAGAAGGGCGAGTTCCTTAGGCATTTTCCCCTGTGCGCGGGGGTACCCCATATCGCGGGTACCGACACATGGGAACCCATCTGAATTTTAGCTCTGCCTATCATCCCCAAACTGACGGGCAGACGGAAAGGACCAATCAGATTCTTGAGGATATGCTAAGAGCGTGTGCACTCAAAAACAATCGGAGTTGGGATAAGAACTTACCGTATGCGGAGTTCTCCTATAACAACAGCTATCAGGCTAGTATGAAGATGTCGCCGTTTGAAGCTTTGTATGGAAGGAAGTGCAGAACTCCACTATTTTGGAACCAAACAGGGGAAAGTAAAGTGTTTGGTCCCGAAATACTACAAGAAGCCGAGGCGAAAGTGAGGGAAATTCGCAACAACTTGAGGATAGCACAGACACGACAAAAGAGCTATGCCGATGTTCGGAGAAGAGAGCTCGTTTTCAACGTGGGATACTATGTCTATCTCAAGGTGTCCCCTATCCGAGGACTTCGTCGGTTCAAGGTGAAAGGGAAGTTGTCACCTCGATACATCGGACCCTTTCAAGTGCTAGAGAGGAAAGGCGAAGTGGCGTATCAACTAGAATTACCGGCTCACCTATCGGATGTGCATGATGTATTCCATGTGTCACAGCTCAAGAAATGTCTGAGAACGCCTGAAGAGGTGTTACCCATGAATGAGATTGACGTAGCTGAGGATTTGTCTTATGCCGAGCAACCATCCAAGATTTTGGAAACAATAAAATGTCTCACCAGAAATAAAAGAATCCGGATGTGCAAGGTGCAGTGGAAGCATCACTCGGAAGAGGAAGCCACCTGGGAGCGAGAAGATGAGCTTAAGGCACAATTTCCGGAATTGTTTTCTTAGAACTACCAATCTCGAGGACGAGATTTCTTTTAAGGGGGCTAGAGCTGTAACACCCCAAAATCCTGTTAAGAGGGAAATTTAAAATTTTTTGGACGTATTGCATGTGTTGCAAAAATTCAAATTCAAACTGGAATTCAAATTAAACTCAAAACAGAAAAGAAAAAGAAAAAGAAAAAGAAAAAAACAAACCTTCCCGGCCAGTGGGCCGAAACCCACCAGCCGGCCCACCCAAACCCCACGCCAGCCCGCAGCCGCGCGCCCGCGCACCTCTTGCAGACAGGCGGGACCCACCTGTCATCCCCGACCTCCCGCTCGTCCGAACCCGGGACTCCTCCGCGCGCGCACCCGATCGAAACTAACCCGGAAAACCGTGCGTTCCCAGCCGAATTCTGGTTCCGGAGGACTCCAACTCGATCTAAACTAACACGCCGCCCTCCCCCGTCTATAAAAACCCCGACATCGTCCCATTTTCCCCCCACGATCCGCCGTTTTTCTCTCCAGTGAGAACCCGGGTTTCTCCGGCAAATTCTGCTCAATCTTTGCTCAGGATTTCTGATCTAACTCACTGGTCTTGATCCACCGCCTCCGGGGAACCGCGCAGGTGCAGAAAACTCGGTGGTTTGCGGCTCAAACACAGCGCCGACGAGCCTCGCCGTGAATTCACCTCGGACCTCGTCGCCGACCGCTTTCCAGGACCTCCGAGCTCAAGAAAACCCCCGAGGTGAGATCCCCGACCTCACCTCTACCGATCTATGCCATAAAATCACAGCTCTAGGAAGAATTGACGAAGATCCGAAACTCTCCGGCGAGATCGCCGCCTCCCGCCGCTGTGTGCCGCCGGGCAGCGCCGCCCGCGCTCGATCAGAGCGACGTGGCCGCTTGTGCGCCGTCTATTTTAAATCGCACGGTAGAATTTAAATCCCCGCGTACCGGTTCGACGTTATAATCTCAGCCATCTGTTTTAAATCGGACGGTCCACGTCAGCCCCGCGTTATAAAGGCCGGGATTCTTACGTGCTATCCCCTGGGGTTCTCGGAAAATATGAGCTAGCCCCGGAAACTTCTGATCTAGCCCCTGGAACTTCAGAAAATCATGTAAATTCATTTAAAAATCAGTTTTAGCCCCTGGACTTAATAAAAATTAGAAAAAACCCCTCTGTTATGTGTAGTTAGCCCCCTGGAAATTCTTAAAATAATATAATAGACCCTGTAGTGGGGTGAGTTTACCTTTTTAAATTAGACTCAGAGGACTTCGTCGGTTCAAGGTGAAAGGGAAATTGTCACCTCGATACATCGGACCCTTTCAAGTTTTGGAAAGGAAAGGCGAAGTGGCGTACCAACTAGAGTTACCGGTTCATCTATCGGACGTGCACGATGTATTCCATGTGTCACAACTCAAGAAATGTCTGAGGACGCCTGAGGAGGTGTTACCCATGAATGAAGTGGATGTAGCTGAAGATTTGTCTTATGCCGAGCAACCATACAAGATTTTAGATACAATGGAACGCCTCACCAGAAACAAGAGAATCCGGATGTGCAAGGTGCAGTGGAAGCATCACTCAGAAGAGGAAGCTACCTGGGAAAGGGAAGATGAGCTCAAGGCACAATTTCCGGAATTGTTTTCTTAGAAACACCAATCTCGAGGACGAGATTTCTTTTAAGGGGGGTAGAGCTGTAACACCCCAAATTTTGATTCAAATCTCTAAACCATGCTCAGAGGGGAATTTAAAATTTTTTGGACGTGTTGCATGTTTTGCAAAAATTCAAATTCAAACTGGAATTCAAATTAGACTCAAAACAGAAAAGAAATGGAAAAAGAAAAAGAAAAACGGGAAAAAAACCGGCCAGTGGGCCGAAACCCGCCAGCCGGCCCAGCTTTCCCCGCGCAGCCCGCCCCCGCGCGCGCCGCGTTGTCTCTCACCGACGGGTGGGACCCACATGTCATCCCTAACCCTGAGCCCCCGCGACCCCGGACTTTTCCCCGAGCGCGCGCGATCGCAACCCACCGGATTTCCGCGTCCCGCAGCCCGAATTCTGGTCCCAGAGGACTCCAACTCGATCACAACAGACCCACCGCCCTCCCCCGGCTATAAAAACCCCAGCTCCGATCAGTTTTTCCCACGCGATCGCCGATTTTTACTCCGGTGAGCACCGAGACTTCGCCGGTGAATTCTGGCCGATCTAAGCTCGGAAACTCTGATCTAACTCGCTGGTCTTGATCCACCGCCTCCGGGGAACTTTACAGGTGCAGAAAACTCGGAGAGTTACGGTGTAAACATAGCGCCGACGAGCTTCGCCGTGGTTTTGCCTCGGACCTCGCCGCCAAGCACTTTCCAGGACCCCCGAGCTCGAGAAAACCCCCGAGGTGAGATCCCTGACCTCCCCTCTACCGATCTATGCCATAAGATCACAGTTCTAGGTAGAATTCTCGCAGATACGAAACTTTCCGGCGAGATCGCCGCTTCCCGCCGCCGTGCGCCGCCGGCAGCGCCGCCCGCGCTCGATCAGAGCGACGTGGCTGCTTGTGCGCCGTTTATTTTAAATCGCACGGTAGACTTTAAATCCCCGCGTACCGGTTCAATGTTATAATCTCAGCCGTCGGTTTAAAATCGGACGGTCCACGTCAGCCCCGCGTTATAAAGACTGGAATTCTTACGTGCTACCCCCTGGGGTTCTCTGGAATTGAGAGCTAGCCCCGGAAACTTCAGATCTAGCCCCTGGAACTCCAGAAAATCATGTAAATTCATTTAAAAATCAGTTTTAACCCCTGGACTTAATAAAAATTAGGAAAAACACCTCTGATAAGTGTAGCTAGACCCCTGGAAATTATGAAAATAATATTATAGACCCTGTAATGGGGTGAGTTCATTATTTTAGCCCTGTTTAGTATTTAATTTAGAAAATTGAATATGTAACTAGTGTTTAAAAATTAAAAAGTGGGACAAACATAATTGTCAAAATTAATTAAAAACTTTCTCAGTACTTAGAAAACTTTGGAGTGAGGTAAAAATATATTTTTGGACTGAAATGAATCTGTTTCATGTAATTATTCACATTATTTAGTATAAGGACACATTTTTAAGTAAAGAATAGTTGTAGAAAAATAGGGAAAATAATTATGAAATAGTCTACATCAGAAGCTAAGGTCAAAATATGATTTTAAATTATTTAGGACCAGAACCTATTCTGTTTAGGTGATGTGTATTACTAATTTAATAATAAAATACACAATTATGCATAGGAATATAAATCTGAAAATATAGCAACTAGTAAATGGTAAATGGAGTTTCTAAAATACAAAGAATTTAGTTTAGAGTTGATAGGAGTTGTGAAGGCACATATGGAGAAGAAAAATACTTTCCATACATACTTGGTAGTTTAATGTAAGGAATTTATTTAAAACTGAAACACAACACATATAATGGTGAGTGAAGTTCATAAATATGAATGTGTGGTTTGTATGAAGTAGAGGTGTGAACTATGTCTTATGATTGTTGTTTTTCTTTTGCTACGTGTGATGGTATGAAGTAGAACCTGTTCAAGAACAAGTTATTCATTTCCAAGATCAGGACTACCCATTTCAAGAGCAGCAAGAAGGAGGCAAGTGTCCTTGACCACTTTGATCCTATGCTAGGATGTGTAGATAGAATTATTTGCATTGTCAAATGAAATATGAAACCCATGCTAGGAAGTTTCCCTAGAACTGCATTACCTTGTTTCCTTGTAGCTTGGGTTGGGATTTAATTTATCATGTCATTTACTTACATGCATTTGCTTAGCCATGCTTAGAATGGGATATTTGGGAAATGAGATCATCAGTTTATATTACCATACTCTTGAATGAGACATTGTGAGGTATGTAGAGGTAGGGATCAAGGCAAGTTGGATGTTTTGGTTGTGTGCTGGGTGCACGAGACTTGGGTTTGTGTTTAGTACTTGCCTGGATCCTAAGGACCGGTTCATGGAGCATGTAACCCGGCTTTACAGTGCCAACCACATGCTGAGATGGGGCAGCTTAGCCAATTAATTAGGTGTATCCCCGGCGTAGTATGGGTGTGTTGGATGGTGCGGGGAGTAGGTGTCAGCTGGACTACCATATGAACCGCAAGGCTCAAGAGGGGGCCACTGCAGCGGGGTTGGAGCCTCTTGTATGCTGTTAGGGGTGAAACCTCAGTGGGCCCACGCTCGTCGGGAATCCCTTTGTAAAGGCTTCGTAGTGATCTCCTGGCTGCACACCTGGGAAGTGTGAATGTGGAACGTAGCCACTGGCATAATGGAGGTTCTTTTAGTCCACCCGGCAACGGGGGATGAAATCACTACTTGTGGGTACAGTGGTACAAACTCTGCAGAGTCAAAACTGTCTTGACAGCTGTGCTCACGGTTAAGAGCGGCCTGGACTTATTCATGATTAGAGGAATGATGGTTTTGGAAGTTAAGCGGGGAGCTTAACATTGGAAATGATGTTATGGTTATTGGATTATGATAATGGGATGGGAGATTGGGACCATTTCACCTGTGTAGTAATGTAGGTGCTTAATAAGCTAAGGTGATAGGTATTAATTGCGTAGTGCTTTAACCCTGAGTTTAACCTCTCCTTGTTCTAGCCATGCATGATATAATTTTCCCACACTTGCTGAGTACCATTGGTACTCAACCTTGCATATTTGTTGGTTTATATTGCTGCTCAGGTCAAGATAATGAGGTGGTGTATAATGACCAAGATTTTGGACCCGAGGAAGGATTTTAGGTTCATGAAGACCCCCGGGCAACGCCTGTGATGGAGCCCTAAAGAATAATATTCCGCTGCTAGTTTATTTACTTGTGATGAAGCATTAGTGTCCATTGAGACATTTGCGATGTAAGACTTATTTATATTCGACACCTGGCTTGTAATAAATGATGCTTCACTATTTGTCATCACATGTATGAGAAAATGATCCTGGCATACATGTGATATTCACTCGGTTGTTCTTCGGAAAAACCGGGTGTGACAGAGGTGGTATCAGAGCCAGGGTTGCCCGTAGGAACGTGGACCTAGGTAGAAATGGACGTATTTAAGGGCCCTATTTTCTTAAAAACTATTTTCCAAAGTGTGGGTGGAAAAGTGTTATTAAAGGAGTCATTTTCTTCATCTTACCCCAACTTTCATTCAAAATAGGATTTTTGTTTGGGAATTTATCTAACCTAATTTTAAATTCTTTTGTTTTTAGATGGTTCGCATGATTCGCACCGCTCGTAAGTCCACAGGAGGGAGAGTTCCCGTAGTTGCCCTTGCCGAAAGAGAGGAGAGTCGTCCAGTGACGTACCTTTCCTATGGATTGGCAGTAGGAGATTTGTTGCGCCGTCTTCGGCGTATGCTCGAAGCCGCCGGCAATACGGGCAAGCTAATCATCCACTATAACTCCACCAGGACCATTCGTGAGAAGAGGGAAGAATGGAGTTCGGAGATGAGGATTATACACGAGAATCAGCTGCTTAAGATTCACCACTCTCCAGCTTGTCGAGCCACACAAGTTGACGCGGAGAAAGATGTCACCTGGGAGGCCATCACCTGCCAGAGTCACATCTATCGTCGCCACTTGGACAAAACTGAGTACATGTATGTCCTCCAACGTGAGAGTGGTACCACGGAGTACAAGTACCCACCGGTGCAGCAAGGGACTTCCCATGAGCACATGGACTTGTGCTTGGAGGATGCTGCTATGCTCAGCACTCGACTGCAGGAGTGTCAACAAGAGCTTCAGGATGTCCGAGACACCTTGAAGGAAACGGAGGCGTTGCTGCGAGCTTGCTTAAAGGCGAGAGAAAGAGGAGATGGGAATGAACTGTGTGTCACCGTGAGTGATCCATGGACTCCTGACTCCCCGGATCGCCGAGCGAACAAGCGTCGTCGCACTTCTCCACCAGCAGCCTCCCCACCCAAAGAAGAGTCAGAAGGTAGCCGAAATGAGGAGGAAGATCCCGAGGAGCCAGCTCAAGAGGACGAGTAGTGTAGAGTCTTTCCCCTAGCTAGCAAGAGGTCGAGTAGTCGAGTCGTGACATAGTTAATGGTGTGATAATGCTTGGTGTGTGACGTGAGTTGTGGAAGCTATGAGCAATTGTCCACAGCCTCGTCTCCAGATTGTTTTGCTTTGGTGTGAACCCACAGGAAATAATAGTGCATTTATTTGGTGTGAGATATAAACCCTCGTAAAATTTTAACAAGGCCTCAACACCTCAAAGTACCAACAAATGAAAGTAGTAAGATGATACTAAATGGTATCAAATTAACATTTGATTGATTCTGCCAGATGGCCGGAAGAGGAAAAGGACGTGCTGCCAACCCCGCCAACAACAATGATGAGGCATGCAACCCTCATCTTTCTGGAGGCCAGGACCGGGGTGGTCGCCGTGAAGAAATTGATCCTCTCCACCAAATGCTGGAGAATCAAAATCAGCTCATCCAGAGCTTGACTCAAGTGGTGGCCAACTTGCATCAAGTTCCACCTCCACAAGCTGCACCCCGCCAACCAAGGTTGAGTGAGTTTCTAGGAACTCAACCTCCAAAGTTTGCAAGTGCTGCTGAACCTCTGGAGGCAGATAATTGGCTGAAGACTATTGAAAGTAAGATGAGGATAATACAATGCCAAGGGTATGAGAGGGTGCTGTTTGCCTCTCATCAATTGCAGGGACCTGCTGCTGATTGGTGGACCGCCTATGTGGCCGCCCATCATGACCCTGAGAACATCACTTGGGAAGAGTTCAAGCGTAGCTTCCGCAACCACTACATCCCAAGAGGTGAACTCAAAAACAAGAGGAAAGAGTTTCTGGGACTGCAGCAGGGAAACATGACGGTGAGGGAATACCTCACTAAATTTACTCAACTATCCCGTTATGCTCCACGAGACATAGAGACTGATGAGCAGAAACAAGATTGTTTCATGGAAGGACTTACCGCAGAGATGCAGTGTGCCATGTCCTCCAATGAGTATGAAAGCTTTCAAAAGATGGTGGACAGAGCGTTTGTGGTGGAAAGGAAGCTAAAGGCCCTGGAAAATGAGAATAAGAGGAAGGCGGGATGGTCACATCAAGCCTCAGGGAGCAACACCCGCCCACGTATGATGCAGCAACCTACGGGGCAGACGAGCCGTGCTGCGGTACCCTATTCAGCACCAAGAGGGTACAACCCAAACTACAGGCCACCCGCAGCACCAGCACAGCCGCCACGTCAGTTTGTGCAGCAGCCTCGCCCCACATATCCACCTCGACCAGCAGTGCAAGGACCCCCAAACCAACCCCAGGACAACAATGGCCAGGCGTCTAAGATTGGGGTGCAATGTTTCAGCTGTGGCGAAGTGGGGCACTATGCCCATAAGTGCCCAAAGAAGAAGCCCGCGCAGCCACAACAGCAGAATGTAATGAGAGGACGGGTGAACCACGTCACTATGGAGGAAGCACAAGAGGCACCCGACGTGGTAGTTGGTAAGTTTCCTGCCAATTTACACCTTGCAACTCTGCTGTTTGATTCTGGTGCTACCCACTCGTTCATTGCTCAAGGGTTTGTTAAGAAGTATGACCTAGCAACCACACAAATGAACCATATGCTAGCCGTAAACTCTCCAGGTGGAGAAATAAGGACAAGACAAGTGTGTCCCAAAGTGAGCCTAGACATTAATGGGGTAGTATTTACTGCTAACTTCATAGTGATAGATTCACAAGGGATAGATATTATTTTGGGTATGGATTGGTTGACCAAACATAAAGGAATCATCCATTGTTCGACCAGAACGGTGGAACTAACTCACCCCAGTGGTACCAAAGTAAAGTTCATAACGATACACGAGCCTAGGAGGGACATTAAATTAAATCAAGTGGAGGTGAAAGTTGAGGAAATCAGGACTATCAGGGAATATCCAGATGTTTTCCCGGAGGAATTGCCAGGAATGCCTCCCGACCGTGACGTGGAATTCGCAATTGAGCTAGTACCGGGAACAACCCCGATATACAAGAGACCTTATCGAATGGACTCCAAGCAGTTAGAGGAGCTCAAGGATCATTTGAGAGAATTGACGGAGAAGGGGTATATTCGCCCTAGTTCCTCACCATGGGGAGCTCCGGTGATATTTGTGCCTAAGAAAGACGGAACCCAGAGGTTATGCGTGGATTACCGTGCCTTGAATGAGGTAACCATCAAGATCAAGTACCCATTACCCCGCATTGAAGACTTGTTTGATCAGTTGAGGGGAGCTTGTGTGTTCTCGAAAATTGATCTCAGGTCGGGATACCACCAACTCAAGATAAGGCAATCTGATATTCCCAAGACAGCTTTCGTATCTCGGTACGGACTGTATGAATACACTGTCATGCCTTTCGGGCTAACCAATGCCCCGGCATATTTCATGTACCTCATGAACAAGGTATTCATGGAATATCTGGACAAATTTGTGGTGGTTTTCATAGATGATATTCTCGTCTTCTCCAAAGATGAAGAAGAACATGAGAAACATCTAAGGTTGGTGTTGCAGAGGCTGAGAGAACACCAACTATATGCCAAGTTGAGCAAGTGTGAGTTTTGTCTGAAGAGAGTTCCCTTTTTAGGACATATAATCTCGGAGGGAGGAATCTCCGTAGATCCCGCCAAAATCGAGGATATCCAGAAGTGGAAAACCCCTGAAAATGTCGGGGAAGTTCGAAGATTTTTGGGCTTGGCTGGATACTATCGACGGTTTATTGAGGGATTCTCCAAGATCTCGAGACCTCTCACCAAACTGTTGGAGAAGGGAATCACATTCACCTGGACACCCCAGTGCGAGACGAGCTTTCAGGAGCTAAAGAAGAGATTGACAACAGCCCCAGTGCTGGTTATGCCAGATATGCAGAAGAATTTCACAGTGTACTGCGATGCTTCTGGAAATGGGTTGGGATGTGTTCTCATGCAAGAAGGACATGTCGTGGCATATGCATCCCGGCAGCTTCGGAAGCACGAGAAGAACTATCCTACACATGACCTAGAACTAGCTGCAGTGGTACACGCGTTGAAAATTTGGCGGCACTATTTGATGGGGAAGAGGACAGAGATATATACGGATCATAAGAGTTTGAAGTACATATTCACACAGCCAGATCTCAACCTCAGACAAAGGAGATGGTTAGAGCTAATCAATGACTTTGATGTGGGCATCAACTATCATCCTGGGAAAGCAAACGTCGTGGCCGATGCTTTGAGTCGGAAAGTGCAGGTCAATAAGTTGAGTTTGAAGGACATGCCCGCAGAATTGAAGGACGAGGTTATAAGACTCAATCTATGTCTAGTAAATAGTGGTGAAGCCATCGCCATGGAAGTGGACTCCACACTCGAGCGAGACATACGCGAGGGCCAAAAGAATGATGAGAAGATACAAGAGATCCGACAGCTCATCAAGGAAAATAAAGCTCCTGGTTTTAGAGAGGATGAACAAGGAACGGTGTGGCACGGGAAAAGGATCTGTGTGCCAGAAGTAAAAGATATCCGTGAATTAATTTTGAAGGAGGCTCACGATTCCGACTATTCCATTCATCCTGGGAGTACGAAGATGTACCAGGACCTCAAAAGCAGGTATTGGTGGTATGGCATGAAGCGAGATGTCGCGGAACATGTTGCCCTATGTGACACATGTCAGTTGGTGAAAGCTGAACATCAACGACCCGCGGGATTATTGCAACCACTCAAAGTGCCTGAATGGAAGTGGGAAGAAATCAGCATGGATTTTGTTGTGGGATTGCCTAGGACCCAATCCGGGTATGATTCAATATGGGTCATTATTGATAGGCTAACCAAGGTAGCTCATTTCATTCCTGTGAAAGAAAGCTACAGCGGATCCAAATTGGCAGAATTGTACATGTCAAGGATTGTGTGTTACCATGGAGTGCCAAAGAAGATAGTGTCGGACCGAGGGACACAGTTCACCTCGAGGTTTTGGCAAAAGTTGCATGAAACAATGGGAACCCATCTGAACTTCAGCTCTGCCTATCATCCCCAAACTGACGGGCAGACGGAGAGAACCAATCAGATCCTCGAAGATATGTTAAGGGCATGTGCACTCAAAAACAATAGGAGTTGGGACAAAAACTTACCGTATGCGGAGTTTTCCTATAACAACAGCTATCAAGCTAGTATGAAGATGTCCCCGTTTGAAGCTTTGTATGGAAGGAAGTGCAGAACTCCCCTATTTTGGAACCAAACGGGAGAAAGTAAAGTGTTTGGTCCAGAAGTGCTACAAGAAGCCAAGGCGAAGGTGAGGGAGATTCGCAACAACTTGAGGATAGCACAAACACGCCAGAAGAGTTATGCTGATGTACGAAGAAGAGAACTCGTTTTCAACGTGGGAGACTATGTTTATCTCAAGGTGTCCCCTATCAGAGGACTTCGTCGGTTCAAGGTGAAAGGGAAATTGTCACCTCGATACATCGGACCCTTTCAAGTTTTGGAAAGGAAAGGCGAAGTGGCGTACCAACTAGAGTTACCGGTTCATCTATCGGACGTGCACGATGTATTCCATGTGTCACAACTCAAGAAATGTCTGAGGACGCCTGAGGAGGTGTTACCCATGAATGAAGTGGATGTAGCTGAAGATTTGTCTTATGCCGAGCAACCATACAAGATTTTAGATACAATGGAACGCCTCACCAGAAACAAGAGAATCCGGATGTGCAAGGTGCAGTGGAAGCATCACTCAGAAGAGGAAGCTACCTGGGAAAGGGAAGATGAGCTCAAGGCACAATTTCCGGAATTGTTTTCTTAGAAACACCAATCTCGAGGACGAGATTTCTTTTAAGGGGGGTAGAGCTGTAACACCCCAAATTTTGATTCAAATCTCTAAACCATGCTCAGAGGGGAATTTAAAATTTTTTGGACGTGTTGCATGTTTTGCAAAAATTCAAATTCAAACTGGAATTCAAATTAGACTCAAAACAGAAAAGAAATGGAAAAAGAAAAAGAAAAACGGGAAAAAAACCGGCCAGTGGGCCGAAACCCGCCAGCCGGCCCAGCTTTCCCCGCGCAGCCCGCCCCCGCGCGCGCCGCGTTGTCTCTCACCGACGGGTGGGACCCACATGTCATCCCTAACCCTGAGCCCCCGCGACCCCGGACTTTTCCCCGAGCGCGCGCGATCGCAACCCACCGGATTTCCGCGTCCCGCAGCCCGAATTCTGGTCCCAGAGGACTCCAACTCGATCACAACAGACCCACCGCCCTCCCCCGGCTATAAAAACCCCAGCTCCGATCAGTTTTTCCCACGCGATCGCCGATTTTTACTCCGGTGAGCACCGAGACTTCGCCGGTGAATTCTGGCCGATCTAAGCTCGGAAACTCTGATCTAACTCGCTGGTCTTGATCCACCGCCTCCGGGGAACTTTACAGGTGCAGAAAACTCGGAGAGTTACGGTGTAAACATAGCGCCGACGAGCTTCGCCGTGGTTTTGCCTCGGACCTCGCCGCCAAGCACTTTCCAGGACCCCCGAGCTCGAGAAAACCCCCGAGGTGAGATCCCTGACCTCCCCTCTACCGATCTATGCCATAAGATCACAGTTCTAGGTAGAATTCTCGCAGATACGAAACTTTCCGGCGAGATCGCCGCTTCCCGCCGCCGTGCGCCGCCGGCAGCGCCGCCCGCGCTCGATCAGAGCGACGTGGCTGCTTGTGCGCCGTTTATTTTAAATCGCACGGTAGACTTTAAATCCCCGCGTACCGGTTCAATGTTATAATCTCAGCCGTCGGTTTAAAATCGGACGGTCCACGTCAGCCCCGCGTTATAAAGACTGGAATTCTTACGTGCTACCCCCTGGGGTTCTCTGGAATTGAGAGCTAGCCCCGGAAACTTCAGATCTAGCCCCTGGAACTCCAGAAAATCATGTAAATTCATTTAAAAATCAGTTTTAACCCCTGGACTTAATAAAAATTAGGAAAAACACCTCTGATAAGTGTAGCTAGACCCCTGGAAATTATGAAAATAATATTATAGACCCTGTAATGGGGTGAGTTCATTATTTTAGCCCTGTTTAGTATTTAATTTAGAAAATTGAATATGTAACTAGTGTTTAAAAATTAAAAAGTGGGACAAACATAATTGTCAAAATTAATTAAAAACTTTCTCAGTACTTAGAAAACTTTGGAGTGAGGTAAAAATATATTTTTGGACTGAAATGAATCTGTTTCATGTAATTATTCACATTATTTAGTATAAGGACACATTTTTAAGTAAAGAATAGTTGTAGAAAAATAGGGAAAATAATTATGAAATAGTCTACATCAGAAGCTAAGGTCAAAATATGATTTTAAATTATTTAGGACCAGAACCTATTCTGTTTAGGTGATGTGTATTACTAATTTAATAATAAAATACACAATTATGCATAGGAATATAAATCTGAAAATATAGCAACTAGTAAATGGTAAATGGAGTTTCTAAAATACAAAGAATTTAGTTTAGAGTTGATAGGAGTTGTGAAGGCACATATGGAGAAGAAAAATACTTTCCATACATACTTGGTAGTTTAATGTAAGGAATTTATTTAAAACTGAAACACAACACATATAATGGTGAGTGAAGTTCATAAATATGAATGTGTGGTTTGTATGAAGTAGAGGTGTGAACTATGTCTTATGATTGTTGTTTTTCTTTTGCTACGTGTGATGGTATGAAGTAGAACCTGTTCAAGAACAAGTTATTCATTTCCAAGATCAGGACTACCCATTTCAAGAGCAGCAAGAAGGAGGCAAGTGTCCTTGACCACTTTGATCCTATGCTAGGATGTGTAGATAGAATTATTTGCATTGTCAAATGAAATATGAAACCCATGCTAGGAAGTTTCCCTAGAACTGCATTACCTTGTTTCCTTGTAGCTTGGGTTGGGATTTAATTTATCATGTCATTTACTTACATGCATTTGCTTAGCCATGCTTAGAATGGGATATTTGGGAAATGAGATCATCAGTTTATATTACCATACTCTTGAATGAGACATTGTGAGGTATGTAGAGGTAGGGATCAAGGCAAGTTGGATGTTTTGGTTGTGTGCTGGGTGCACGAGACTTGGGTTTGTGTTTAGTACTTGCCTGGATCCTAAGGACCGGTTCATGGAGCATGTAACCCGGCTTTACAGTGCCAACCACATGCTGAGATGGGGCAGCTTAGCCAATTAATTAGGTGTATCCCCGGCGTAGTATGGGTGTGTTGGATGGTGCGGGGAGTAGGTGTCAGCTGGACTACCATATGAACCGCAAGGCTCAAGAGGGGGCCACTGCAGCGGGGTTGGAGCCTCTTGTATGCTGTTAGGGGTGAAACCTCAGTGGGCCCACGCTCGTCGGGAATCCCTTTGTAAAGGCTTCGTAGTGATCTCCTGGCTGCACACCTGGGAAGTGTGAATGTGGAACGTAGCCACTGGCATAATGGAGGTTCTTTTAGTCCACCCGGCAACGGGGGATGAAATCACTACTTGTGGGTACAGTGGTACAAACTCTGCAGAGTCAAAACTGTCTTGACAGCTGTGCTCACGGTTAAGAGCGGCCTGGACTTATTCATGATTAGAGGAATGATGGTTTTGGAAGTTAAGCGGGGAGCTTAACATTGGAAATGATGTTATGGTTATTGGATTATGATAATGGGATGGGAGATTGGGACCATTTCACCTGTGTAGTAATGTAGGTGCTTAATAAGCTAAGGTGATAGGTATTAATTGCGTAGTGCTTTAACCCTGAGTTTAACCTCTCCTTGTTCTAGCCATGCATGATATAATTTTCCCACACTTGCTGAGTACCATTGGTACTCAACCTTGCATATTTGTTGGTTTATATTGCTGCTCAGGTCAAGATAATGAGGTGGTGTATAATGACCAAGATTTTGGACCCGAGGAAGGATTTTAGGTTCATGAAGACCCCCGGGCAACGCCTGTGATGGAGCCCTAAAGAATAATATTCCGCTGCTAGTTTATTTACTTGTGATGAAGCATTAGTGTCCATTGAGACATTTGCGATGTAAGACTTATTTATATTCGACACCTGGCTTGTAATAAATGATGCTTCACTATTTGTCATCACATGTATGAGAAAATGATCCTGGCATACATGTGATATTCACTCGGTTGTTCTTCGGAAAAAACGGGTGTGACAGAAGTTCCTGCTAACCCCGGAGCTGGCGAAAACAACCTAGAAAGGTTGATGGCCATGCAAAACCAGCTTATGCAAACCATGATCCAAACTTTGGGTCAGTTGCAGGCCAACCAACACCCCGTTCCGGCACCACCGCCACCACCACCGCCGGCTCATAACAGGTTGGGAGAGTTCATGAGGACTCGACCACCCACCTTTGCTCAAGCAAGCGATCCCATGGAAGCCGATGATTGGTTGAAATCCATGGAAAAGAAGCTCGCCATTGTTCAGTGCAACGACCGAGAGAAGGTTCTCTTTGCGTCGCACCAACTGATGGGAGCAACTGCTGACTGGTGGGATGCCTTGAGCAACGCCCATGCTAACCCGGAGACAATCACTTGGACTGAGTTCAAGGAAAGTTTCCGCTCCCACTACATCCCTGTTGGCGTAATGATGCTCAAGAGGCAGGAGTTTGAAGGTCTCCGCCAAGGGCAGAAAAGTGTGAACGAATACCTCAACAAGTTCATACAACTGTCCCGATATGCCCCCGAAGATGTCAACTCAGATAAGAGGAAGCAGTACCTGTTCATGAGAGGGTTGAACAATGAGATCCAAGTTCAGCTCCTCAACAATGACTATGTAAGCTTCCAGAAGCTAGTTGATAAGGCTATTGTGGTGGAAAACAAGATCCGAGAGATCGAGCGAGAGTGTAAAAGGAAGATGCCATACCAGCCCCAAGGGAGCAACGTACGACCTAGGTACATGCCCCCTGCACCGCAGTATGGATCGACCACTCCTACGAACAGCCCTGGTCAGCCACCACAGCAACGGTTCGTTGCACCGGCACCTCGTGTGCCCATGCCTCCTGCGCCCCGGCCTAACAATGGCGCTCCTGTTCAAAACCCCCGCCCCAACGTACCTGCTGCCGTAGGCAACAGGGCATGCTTTGCATGCGGGGAAGTAGGCCACTTTGCTAACCAGTGCCCGAAGCTAGGCCCTGGACAGCAAGGTAACATGCCCAAGCAGAACCAGCGACCAAACGGAGGGGACAACCAAGGGAACCGTGGACCGCAGAACTATGCTCGTGGCCACGTTAACCATGTCACTGCTGAGGAAGCACAACAGGCTGAGGACGTCGCAATTGGTATGTTCCTTGCCAACTCCAACCCAGCCACCATTTTATTTGATTCCGGAGCATCACATTCCTTCATATCATTCAAATATGTTGCCAAACATCATCTACCCGTATCCCACTTAGAATGTGCTATGATAGTTAATTCTCCCGGAGGAGAAATGAGGACTAGTATAGTATGTCCTAAAGTAAGCCTTAAAATAAGGGGGGTAGACTTCCTTGCCAACCTTATTGTCTTGGACTCCCACGGAATTGACATCATACTCGAAATGGACTGGTTAAGCAAGCACAATGGAGTAATCCAATGCGCTGAGAGAAGCGTGCAGTTGACAAACGAACACGGTATCCGTGTCAAGTTTGAGTCAGCCCAGCAAGCAACCGAACGGGCGGATTTGAACCATGTTGAAGGAGTAGCATTGGACAACATTCCAGTGGTTCAGGAATTTTCGGATGTGTTCCCGGAAGAACTTCCAGGTATGCCACCTGATCGGGACATTGAGTTTGCCATAGATTTGGTACCTGGAACTGCACCCATAGCTAAGAGACCATATAGGATGCCCGTCAACGAGTTAGTTGAACTCAAGAAGCAAATTCAAGAACAGTTGGAGAAGGGTTTTATCCGTCCAAGTTCGTCACCATGGGGAGCCCCGGTACTTTTCATGGACAAGAAGGACGGAACCCAAAGAATGTGCGTGGACTACAGATCTCTCAACGAGGTAACAATCAAGAATAAATACCCTCTGCCTCGTATAGAGGACCTGTTCGATCAAATGAAAGGAGCCCAAGTATTCTACAAGATTGATCTTCGGTCGGGATATTTCCAGCTGAAGATTAAGCCCTCCGATATACCTAAGACAGCCTTTCGGACGCGGTATGGTTCATATGAATATACCGTTATGTCTTTTGGATTGACGAATGCACCCGCATACTTCATGTACCTTATGAATAAGGTTTTCATGGAGTACTTGGGCAAGTTCGTCGTGGTTTTCATCGACGACATTATGGTGTATTAAAAAAGTGAGGAGGAGCATGAAGAACATCTGAAATTGACCCTGCAGAAGTTGCGTGAGCATCAATTGTATGCCAAGCTCAACAAGTGTCAATTTTGGCTTAAGGAAATATCTTTTATAGGCCACATCATCTCCAAAGAAGGGGTATCGGTTGATCCTGGAAAGGTGAGAGATGTTCTAAAATGGGACCAACCAAAGAGCGTGAGGGATATTCGAAGTTTCCTTGGGATGGCAGGATACTATCGGCGCTTCATTAAATACTTCTCTAAGATAGCAAAACCTATGACGGAGTTGCTAATGAAGGGAAAGGTGTTTCAATGGACACAAGCCTGCCAAGAAAGTTTTGAGGAACGCAAGAGAAGGCTAACCACAGCACCAGTTCTGGTATTGCCAGACGTAAGCAAGAGCTTTGACATATATTGTGACGCATCCAGACAAGGGCTCGGATGTGTGCTCATGCAAGAAGGACAAGTGGTAGCCTATGCCTCACGACAATTAAAGAAGCATGAGCTTAATTATCCTACGCATGATTTGAAGTTAGCAGCAGTGGTGCATGCATTGAAGATTTGGAGACATTATATCCTTGGTCATCAATGTGAAATCTATACGGATCATAAAAGATTTGGAGACATATTTACACAAATGGACTTGAATTTGAGGCAATGTCGATGGTTAGAACTCATCAAGGATTATGATGTAGGAATCAACTACCACCTCGGGAAGGCCGATGTAGTAGCTGACGCATTGAGCAGAAAGGGAGCATGCCACCAACTCACGGTTCGGGAGCTACCACCCGAACTACGTAAGGAGTTCGAACGGTTACACCTCGGATTCTTGAATAACATGGAAATAATGGAGATCCACTCCTCATTGGAGCAATAAATAAGAAAGGGACAAGCAACGGACGAAGGGATCAAGGAGATCAAGGAAAGAATCCGACAAGGGATAGAGAAGGATTTCAAGGAGGATGAAAAGGGTACGCTTTGGCTAGGAAAAAAGATTTGTGTGCCAAACATAAGACACCTTCACGACGTGATATTGAAGGAGGCACATGATTCACCCTATTCCATACATCCAGGGAGCACCAAAATGTACAAGGACTTGAAAACTTGCTATTGGTGGGATGGTATGAAGAGGGATATATCCGAATATGTTGCCCTATGCGACACATGCCAACGGGTAAAAGCCGAACATCAAAAACCCGCTGGGTTGTTGCAACCTTTAAAAATACCTGAATGGAAATGGGAGGACATCAGTATGGACTTTATTGTCGGATTGCCAAGAACTCAGTCAGGATACGACTCCATCTGGGTCATTGTGGACCGGTTCACGAAAACCGCCCATTTTCTTCCGATAAAGACCAGTTACAACGTTACACAATTGGCAGAGTTGTACAAGGAGCAGATCGTGTGTCGTCATGGAGTTCCGAAGAAGATAGTCTCAGATTGAGGTTCTCAGTTTACCTCTAGATTCTGGAGGAAGCTGCAGAAAGCCATGGGTACACGACTGGATTTTAGCTCCGCCTACCACCCACAAACAGATGGACAAACCGAAAGGACGAACCAAATTTTGGAGGACATGCTGAGAGCTTGCGCCTTGAAACGTGGGCGTAGTTGGGATAGGAGTTTACCGTATGCCGAGTTCTCCTATAACAACAGCTATCAAGCTAGCTTGAAGATGTCGCCTTTCGAAGCCTTATATGGTAGATGGTGTAGAACGCCGCTGTTCTGGAACGAGACTGGAGAGAACCAGATGTTTGGACCTGAAGTACTACAAGAGGCTGAAAAGCAAGTCCAAACGATACGGGAGAACTTAAAGGCTGCTCAGTCACGACAGAAAGGCTATGCGCACAATAGGCGTAGGAAGTTGACCTTTGAAGTAGGAGACTTCGTATACCTTAAGGTATCGCCTATCCGAGGCCAACGATGTTTTAATGTCAAAGGCAAACTAGCGCCTCGCTACATCGGACCATTTGAGATTTTGGACAAGCGAGGAGAAGTAGCCTACCAACTAGAGCTCCCAAACCATCTCTCCGACGTACATGACGTGTTTCATGTATCCCAACTCAAGAAGTGCTTGAGAATGCCAGAGGAACAAGTGTCGATGGGAGAACTTGAACTTCAAGAGGACCTGACTTACGCAGAACACCCTGTCCGAATCTTGGACGTAAAGGAAAGGGTCACCCGAAACAAAGTGATTCAATGGTGCAAGGTACAATGGAGCCATCACACTGAAGCCGAAGCCACATGGGAACGTGAAGAGGATATCAAGGCAGAATTTCCCCATCTATTTCCTACTAACGAATCTCGAGGACAAGATTCAATTTAAGGGGGGTAGATTTGTGACACCCTCATCTCGGGTGTCAGCATATGTTCATGTTTTATGAAGAAGAAAAACATTTTAAGAAAAGAGGGAACAGAAACAAGTATCAAAAGGATAGCCAGTAAAGCTCTCTGAGAGCGCCGAAGGCAACTTCCACGACCAGCAGACCACGTGGCGTGTTCGGAGCTCATCCCCAAGAAAATGGGAGAGGTCCGCCGTTAAACTAGCTACGTGTCAGGCTCAGGGGTCACCTCCGCAATTGGAAAAAGGTTCGACCCTGTGGGACACGTGTTGCCCACGGAGCTAGCCTCTGCGGAAGAAGCAAAGGCATTTTTCGTAGGACACCCCGGAAGTACTGGACTTTCTTCTTCCGGACGAAGCACTAACCTCTGACCACCAGCAACAAGGCAAGCCCCAGTTTGCATTAACTAATTTTACAAAGTTTTGCTTTATGTATACTTAGCATGAGGTATGTATGTGCATTAGGTGTAGGGTGGATGAAACCCCATGTGCATAACCAGATTTTTCCTACAAGAGTGAGGGTAGTGTCTACGTCCTCGAGTAGTCAGGCTATGCTTAAGTTTCATAGAACTTTGGTACAAGTCGAGTAGTTGGAATCTACTCGTGGGTATAGGTGTCGGGACAGACGGGATTGGTTCGAGTGATGTGAGATCACTTTAGTAAGAAAATGAGACTAGGCAGGGGCTAGGGCGCAACAAGAGGAAGTCTTGTGGGCGCAGCCCTGTCCCTGTCGATTGAGGACCGATCCGTGTGCGGCCCCGCTGAACAAGTATTGAACGTACAGAAGGCATATCGGATATATGGGCCCTGATAAACCGGTGTAACCTAAACCTCCGGGCGTCGAGGCATAGCACACCGATTTATAGGTGTAGGTTGAGGGCAGCAAGGTGGAAATCTGCTAACGGGCATAGAGAGATGCTCCGTGTAGGGAACCTCCTGCTCGTTTCGGTGCGACCAGTTAAACATTTGGGCTGTTGGGTGAAAGGTTGTCCCGTACGACACGGGGTGAGCGTGCTGTGTGCAGCTCCGCGTGTGGGCGTACGTGACGTGCTCTTCGGGTATCCCTACAGGTGTATATCGAGTCGATTCGCCGTCCCTCGTGGTGATGAGTACCGCTTGTTCACTGCGTCACGACGTAGATAAATTATAGAATGTTGTGATTCAATTCTGCTGATATGTATAATTGTATTGCTACATGTGTGCCACCAAATAGCGCTCACTAAATTTCAGATTCAAGAACTGTTAACTTGTGGCTAAAAGAGGAATTAAGGATGAACTGGTAGGCGTGTCCTTTGCTGCAATGTACCATCCTATGTTTATATAACCTGCATGTAGAGTTTCATGTGTAGGTGAGTCGGTTAAGTCTTGTTGAGCCCTCGTACTCATGGTTGCTGCTATAAGTGTTTTTCAGGTGATGACTACCCCATGGACTCGGGTTACGAGTCCACCAGCGAGGGCTACCCTCCGTCAGGGACCATGGTTGAGTGGGAGCCGTACACGCCGCGCTGAGCTGAGGAGTGGGGCTAGTGTGGGTTGTCCACAGGGCTGGACAACCGGATTTTGCTAGTTAGGTGGGTGTGAGTTGTATAAACTTAGCTTCCTCTGTTATAATCGCAATACTTAGTTTGTAACTGAAGTCTTGTACTATTTGTTGGTTTTCTATGTAATGTAATGTTTCCTTATGGTGTGTGCTGTCGGGTGTCGCATCGTGCGACACCACCCTCTGAGATCCTGGACGTGCGGGTTCCGGTCCGCCACATCGGGGTATTCTCGGACTACGGGGATGTCCTCTAACTTGGGAGCTTCAATATGAGGGAATGCGGACGGTGGAGTGGGGAGTTGAGGTGAACCGTTCGTGATAATGTTTCTAGGACAGCGCCATGGTAACTTAGCCATGACATTCCTAAGATTGCATCAATCTTCTGCCCCTCAAGAATAATTATAATAGTGGGATTTATCTTCCCACCTAAGCACCAGTGGTGCTTTCGGAATCATCACATTTGCTGAAATTCCCCCCCCCCCCCCCCCCCCCGGTGAACAGATCATATATGAGCACTCGGTTGGAACGACTTCTAGTTGATGCTTAACCACATATGATGCACTTATGAAGTTGTGAGTTGCACCAGAATCAAATAAGACGATGATTGCCGGATCGTTGAGTGTGAACGTACCCGCCAGCACATTTTCTCCTTCCGGGGCGTCCTCATTGTCGATGTAACGAACGCCCTTGGTGCGCTGACCTCCCTTCTTGACAGGTGGTCGGCCTCGAGCACCGCCCTGATATTGGGCTTGCCCGCTGCTTTGCTGCCCTTGTGGACAGTCCTTTGAGAAATGACCCGCCTGGCCACACGTGTAGCATGTGTAGCGAGGCGGTCCTCCGCTGACCGGCGGATGGAACCCCGGGGCACGTTGTGGCGGTGGAAACGCCCGGGGTACCATCTGCTGCTGCTGCTATTGCAGTCGCGGTGGTGGCATCGGCGGTCGGAATGGGGGTGGCTGAAAAGAACGACCCCCAAACTGTTGAGATCACGCCGGTGGATGCCACTGCTGACCGGATGGTGTCCGATACACCATGCGGTATTTTTGAGGAGCTCCACCCCCGTTGCTTGGTGGAGCGCTTCGCTTCCGCTGCTCAGACACCAATTCCCGATGAGCATCCTCTTTCATAATCGCGGCATTGAAGAGATCGTTGAAAATGCCGCTATTGCATTGCACGAGGTGAGTCTTCATCTCGGGGTTTAAACCCCGATAAAACTGCTCACGCTTCTTCTCCTCAGTGGAGATATAATCCGACGCATACTGCGCCAGATGGTTGAACGCGCGGGAGTAGTCGTGGGCACTCCTCCCGCCTTGCTTCAGTTTCAAGAACTCTTGGAACTTCCTCTTCATCATCCCGGAAGGTATGTGATAGGCGCGGAATGCCTCTCGGAATTCTGCCCATTCCATGGCGTGGCCAGCAGGTAGTGAAGCAACATAGTTTGCCCACTACGCACCAGCGGCACCATGAAGCTGCTGCGCCGTTAAAAGAGTCTTCTGCCGCTCCGTGCATTGGAGCAGCCCGAACTTGGACTCGATCGTCCGCGGCCAGTTGTCGGCCTCCAGTGGTTCCGCCGCTTCGGTGAACACTGGAGGATGCGTACTCATGAAATCCGAGTACGTCGTGATGTGGGGCTCAAGAGGCCCCCTCTCTTGACGCCCCCCCGGGACGTATGCTGCACAATCGTGTGGAGCAGGTCGGTCTGCTCCTCATGAGAGCCCACCAGCGCCGAGATCACATCTGCTAGCGTAAGCAGAGGCAGCGGTGGTGGTTGTTGCTGCGGGATACTTGTAAAAGTCCCAAAAACGTGAATGCAAAGAAATGGATATTTGAACGTCATTGTGTTTTTGGTTCATGAAAAATGGGACTTACAAAAACTTTCTTACATGGGATGGTATACATGAGGTGCAACCACATGGGTTCAAGCATTCCTTTGAATGTGTTGGACCAAGGTGATGTTAAACCCATGTGTAAATCATACATGTGCATAAGGAAGAATTTAAAAGTAGATCCTTAGACTCAAATGCTCACCTCAAAGTGCCGCCAAATTTTTGGATACACATAGAACCTCATACATTTGAAATTGAGGAGATTATGGTGGCAAACTTCTGACTTGAAGGGTGAGCTAAAAAGGGAATGGATTATGATCATGTTGAGTTCATGCTGAATTCAAACATGTTAAGGCAAGGGAATGACTTGAGTTATGTCGCATGAAATGATAGACTCAAACATGGACATGTGGGGAAAGCTAAAATGTTTTTAGCTCATACTGAACACATGTTAACCCAGGGAAGAATTTCACTCCCAAAAATCTAACTCATGTGCACATTCTCTATGAGTAGGGGGGAGGGAAATTTAAACCCAATTTTGAACCCTTGCAAAGGATTCATGTTAGATTGTCCAAAGGCCCATATGTGAGATGACCATTGCAGTCCTCAGGTATAAAAGAGCTTAAGTTCTAAATTTGGAGTAATTTTGAGCTCATATACCTTGTGTTCAAGGCATTATTTGAGATCACCTTCAAACTCAAATTTGAGGGGCATAGTCAAACTGAACTTGTGAAGTTCAGATTAGGACTAAGGTTGATCAAGCATGGGCTTGGAGCAAACCAAAGTTTTTCACCCAAATTCAAATTGGTCATCACAAAAGAGGACTTAAATATTCAGTTTGAATCAAATGGTTCACTTCAAGGAAAAGGAGGCCATGTCCAAAAGAAGGAAATTCAAACTGTTGGTTAAGAATTTGTATTTGCAATGGCCAACTCAAAAATCAGAGCTCATATTTGAAATTCTTAGGTCCAAATAAGTGGGTGGGCAAAGTTTCATGAATTTTGGAAATCATTTGCTACCCATTTTTCAAATGGACTTTAAATTGCATAGGAATTCAAATTCAAATGTGAATTTTGATGAAACTTGTCCAATTCTTCAAATTCAGTTCGGTTTCAAACTTTCCCCCATGGCATGGAGTCATTTGACAAATTTGAGAGAATTTGAGGAGATAAGGAGGGGCAGTGGGTCCCAGTGGTCAGTACACTTAAATATCTAAAATATTGGAGTCGGTTCTCTGTTCCTACTCGTGGCAACTGAAGACACCGAGGCCAACGCGAGCTCTCACCGTGAGACACCGAGCTGCAAGTCGGGGGGACACCTCCTCACGCCTTCCCTCGCGCTGGCGACCTCCTAGTGTCTGTCCTCACGTCTCAGCGTGATCTTTTGCCATCAACCGACTCCACTCGGGCTCTATTCATTCTCTCGCACGGCAAAAGAACCGAAACCCACCGCTCGATCGAGCCTCGGACCGATCCTTGCTTGGCGCCGCTCGTCCTTCGCGTGGCCATCAGAGAGCGTGGAGACGTGCGCAAGAACCCACTGACCCTCCTCGAGCTGCCCAAGCCGGTCCACCAGCCTCTGTGCGCGGCGCGCAGCAGAAAGATTTTCATCGGAGTCCGGTTGGAGCCGCCGCCGTGCCTCCTCGACGTCCCGGCGATACATGGCGTTTCACACCGAGTGTTGAACAGCAAAAAGGTGCGCCAACCCTTTTTCTTCACGCTGCCGAAAACCCTAGGCCGTTCCTCCACGGTAGCCACGGGAATTTCTAAAATACCGACGACGTGTTCATAAGCCATGGGTGTGGAATTTTCCAAAATTCGTGATCAATAGCGCTTCTTTGCTCATTCTGATCATGGAATATGCTAGAGACCTCCTTGTGAGTCACTGACATCAAAAACCAAGGAGAATCATCGAGCCTCAACGATGTTCTTCGAGTTTTAGCTTTGCCGCAGGTTTTTGAGCTTGGGCGCACGGTGACTTGGTAGTTGGGGGCGTTTCCGAGCCCTGTTTCTTGCATGACGGCCGTTGCCATGAGTCACTGATGCTCTAGAGCGAGAAAACAGTGAGTTTGGGTTGGTAGGGGAGCCGGCCGACGTCGCCGGACACGGACCGAAGCCGCCGCCCGTCGCCCGACCCCTTGCGGCCCTCTATAGCCCACACCGACCCCGAAAATGGCTTTCCCGTCCTCAAAAACCCCCAGGCGACAGAATTCGGGCTGGGAGACGACCGGGGAACGAGGGGCCGAGTGGGGAAAATTCTCTGCCGGCGAGTGAGTGCGGGCGCGGGAAAGAGGGAAGCCGGAGGTTGAAGAAGGTGGTGGTCCCATCTGTCAACCGCCGAGAGTTTAAACGGGGATCCTCTGTGGCTGCTGATCTTTTGTGGCTATGGGTGGATAACTATGTAAACCTGTGTGTTCCCATATTCGATTGGCTGGGATTGAAAACATGGACCCAACCGAATTTTAGTAGGAAAAACAAATCCAGAACTTGTTACAACTTTGCAAAATCATAACTTGTGCTAGGAAGCTCCAAATTTGGTGATTTAAATTGGGTTGGATTCAGATTGAAAAACTCTATCCAAACATGCAACCCAATTTGTATTAAAATCATTAATTAATTCTGGAAAATTCTTTAAAGCTATTCAGCAAAAGAATTTTATAGGGAGTTTGGTTCATCCAAAAATCCTAAACTTTTGCCAGAATATTCTTTAGGATATTAGGGAACTCCTGTAAAATTTTCAGATCATTCGGAGTTGATTTAGTTAGGGTAATTCTGATTTCAAATTTCTGTGTTCAAATAAATACAGAAACAATTTCAGAGAATTTCCAAAACTTGGAAATCCAGTTATGGGCAGTTCTTAGCTCCAAAAATCCTAGGAAAATTCATGCATGGTCCATGAGCTATGTTTTTAATGGTATTCACTTGAAGTTGCATGAAAGTGCAAGTTTATTCAGAATTAATGCCTTTTTGCCTAAATGCTTTGGAATTGTTCTGAGTGATCTACTCATTGAAGAATTCCAAATATTGGTCCAGATGACTTACTTGTGACAAGGAACTCACAAGAAAATTTTCAGCTCCATTGGAGCCCTGGATCAGTACTGTTCTGTTTAACCTCTTAGATAATCAACACACAAGTGAGGAAACACACATCTCACTTGAGCATAGTACTTTAACCCAAACCCAATGCACTAGCACCAGTGTCATTTTAAATTCTTAAACAGGGTTCCAGTTTTAAACTTGTCTTTAGAACTTGTTAGCAAAAGTTTTATAATTAAACATGATTGCATATTCATAACGTGTAGTGATTAAACGTGGAAAAGTGAAGGAGGAGTTAAGCTTGGATGAAGGAGCAAGAAGGGCAGGGATTGAGCTTCAAGCCATCAGCAACTAAATTCAAAAGTATCTTACTTTAGTCACCTGCAAAACCAAGGCAAGCTCCGGTTTGCATTTAAGTTGTTTTATAAAGCTTTTACTTTGTTCACTACCATGGTTCTAGTATGTATGTGCATTAGGTCAAGGATGTTTTGTACTCCAATTGCATGACCAAAAAGAACCCTGGGGTCAAGGGTAGAATGGTGTCATCGCTGTAGAATAAGGCCGTGCTAAATAGGCTAGGACGTCCGGTAGAAAACGAGTAGTTAGAATCTACTCGCGAGCTATAGTTCAGGATCACCTAAGTGTGGTTGGAAAGAGAGGCAAACTAAAGTTTACATTTCTAAAGATGAGACCGGGCAGGAGGGTTAGGCAGCGACAAGACGAGGTCTTGGTCGAGTAGCTCTGCCTGTGTCGGTTAAGGACCGATGCGTGTGCGGCACCCATGAGCAAGTATTGAGTTGTGTACCGGATGCTTACTGCTATATGGGAACCAGGAAACCGATGTACCAGGTTCACTGGATTGTAGAGGCATACCACATCGTATCGTTAGACCTATGAGCCCGAGACGGCACGATCGGTTCTACAGTCGAGTGTCCTGCGAAAGGTTGCCACATACGACGTAATGAAGGATGCCAGATTTGGGTCTTCAGAGGCGGCCGTATGTGTCGAGTTATCCGGGTAGTGTTTGATTCGAATCACCGTCCCTCACGGTTATTGAGTACCGCTTGCTCCCATGTTGTGATGTAGTAATCAAGTTGTGTGGAAACAGTTTGCAAAAGTTTTAATTGCTGCTATGATTATTATAAATTGCATGAAAATCCTGTTTGAAGTAGAGATGGAGCAAACTAAAGTTATTTTCCACCTTGCGACAAGTAACATTGGAATGAAGTGTTTCTTGTTTGATTGTGGAGTTCCAATGTTGCTGGGCACAAGGTCACTACTATGATGGCTAAAATCTGAAAGTTAAGGATAGGCGAGTCCTTTTGCAAATTACATGTTAAGTCTTAAGTTACTTTCATGTAGAGTTGCATGTTCAGAAGAGACGGTTAAGTCTTTCTGAGCCTTTGTGCTCACTCTTGCTATATGAGTGGTTTTGCAGGTTAACCCGACGCTATAAAGAAAGTTGTCCGGTGAGACTCGGAGACTTTCGAGTCATGTTACACATGGAGAACCTAGCCGCTGCCATGTCTTCGTGTTGCTAGCGAGAGGAGTCCGCGGGCTGGACCTCTTTTCGGGTGCTTCGTAGTTTTTCGACGTGAGCTGTTTATAGACTTCCTCTGTAGCTATTTTATGTCAATTATTTACAAAGAACAATTGTAAGCTTCTGCTTTTGATTTATGTAATACAGTGTTCCTTATATGTGTGCTGTTGGGTGCCGCATAACACGGCACCACCCAATGCGATTCCCGGGCGAGGTGCCCCATCCCCGTGATCGGGAGTGGGCCCCCTCAGTACTGTCATAGGCAGGTGGCTGGGAGTCATCACCCCCTTGCTGACTAGAGCCCCCGACCTCATGCGTGGTCCAGGTACGAACCATTTGCAACCATACGACAATAACATCAGTCCCACAGCAAACTCCATGCAGTCCATAAAACAAGAGTAAAACATAACGACAGTAAACATGCGATACATCTCGTACATGGATAATGTAATAACTTTGCACAATCTACACCATTACCAGACCAAATACAATTAGTGAAATCCAAATTGATAGAGTTCCTCTTTGGAAGTTCATCTCAACTAGATTTGATCACTACAAGACGTTAACATCGCTTTGTCATCACGTATACTACCCTTTATCTTCAATACGACACAAACATGGTCTCTAGCAAAAGAAACTTGAGTAGGAATTATACTAAAATCTTTCACTAGTTGAAGATAACAACTCATGAGTATGTTCTACCGCATTGGAAGTAATAATACCCCAATAAGTACAACAATCTCTCAAATGAGTTCAACTGTTCATTCCTCTGCCCAGAATGACCAGTTTCTACTTATCCCAGATTTCGACCACGTACCTGGCATTTTCATGACTCAAGTTGAATACCAAAGTTAAAGTTAACTTCATTATATTTCCAACGAGTATTTATTTGCCCGCATATTAGTTCTGGTTAAAAAGTTATGATAATTCAAAGTCAACAGAATTTCTGGAAGAATTTCAACAGCACCTCCTTCGGAAGTTGCTGTTTCCAACTCTAAGTTCCACTGAATTCCGTGCTGGCAAAAACTTTGAATTACAAAGATGTAACACATCTCCTAACATTTCCAAAAATGTATCATATGATAATTTTAGATTTTTCTACAGGAAGTTATGCTTGAAAAACAGAACAATCCAGAGAGTGTTTTAAATCTGTTCTGGTTCTGGACAGTTTACAATCATCTGGAATTTCAACCAGTTTGATGTGTGATTCTGTTCTGGAAGTCGGCAACAAAGTTGTAGAGCACTTAAACCTCTTCCAGAACTATATCCCACACCTCCATTGGCTAAGTAACATGTGAGTTATGCTCTGTTAAAAACTTGCTGCTAAAAAAGAGCACTCATTTTTTCAAGTCTTTTGAGCTGAACTAATCAACCTTTTAACTCTTCTACAAACCAGGAGTCCTAAAGATTTCCACTTGGTTATCTTAGTTCCTTTTTCAACATTGTTTTTTATGCAATCATGATCATTACATGTCGGTACTACGTTCCTCACAAAATGGGAAATCCTAACCGGATTATACCGGCATATGCGTATCCAACGGTGGCACTAATACGATCACTCACAAATGTGTTCTACTCGGATTACGGTTTCATGGTTAGTACCTGCATAAATTACACACAATCATCAGGTCCGGCTGCACAACGAATCCAGTCCCAATACAGTTTCAGACACCCGTCCGTCATCACTCGCACGGGTGTTCTCAATCCAAACACGCCTTGAGCTACGTGTTCACGTTACTAACCACGTGACGGGGTCTCCCATACTTGCCCGTAGCACGCCAGGGAAGGGCGTTGCTCAAATACCCCAAACGATATGAAGAGTCGTAGAGGATACTAAAGCTGGCTGGGTTACCTGCCACCCATGAGGCTCCACCCTTCAGCTTGTGCGCACTGTTGGACAGCGCTTACGTGAACCCCAAGACATATGAAGTCTCGAGATGCACAATTTTCCGACATAACACATAAGTTAGGTTGCTACCTTCCTCTTAGACTAATATAGTAGTCCTTATTTGTGCATACTACCGAATCCTCACCGTAATCCTATGTTTTCCCGTAATACTGTCCTTATTTAGTGTGCTATCCCCTAAGCAGCTCTGATGCCAGCCTGTGATGGACCGAAATCCGTACGTCCAGGATCTCAGAGGGTGGTGCCGCACGATGCGACACCCGACAGCATACATCATAAGGGAACCAAAGTATTACATTGAAAAACATTCTGAATATGTACAAAAGTAGTACACACATTCAGTTTACATCTATTTACAGAGTTCACTACAGCGAAATATCATTATACAACTCACGCCGACCTAACTAGCAAAAGTTGGTCGTCCGGCCCTACGGACAACCCACACTAGCTGCACTCCTCACCGGTGGACTCGTTCTCCGAGTCCATGGGATACTCTTCACCTGCAAACACTCATAGCAGCAACCGTGAGCACGATGGCTCAGCAAGTCTTAACCGACTCACCTAGACAGGAAACTCTACATGCAGGTCATAACCAACATAGGATGGTAAATTGCAGCAAAGGACACACCTACAAGTTCATCCTTAGTTCATCTTTCAGCCACAAGTTAGCGGTTCATGAATATGAAATTTAGTGAGCAATATTTGGTGGCACACATGTAGCAATACAAATTATTCATATCAGCAATATTGAATCATAACATTTCATATGTTAACTTACGTCACGACTCAGTGACCAAGTGGTACTCATCAACGTGAGGGACGGCGAATCGACTCAATATACACCTGCAGGGATACCCGAAGAGAACGTCACGTACGCCCACCCGGGGAGCTGCACAGCACGCTCACTCGATGTCGTACGGGACAACCTTTCACCAAACAGCCCAAACGTCGAACTGGTCGCACCCAAACGGACAGTAGGTTCCCTACACGGAGCATCTCTCTATGCCCGTTAGCGGATTTCCACTTTGCTGCCCTCAACCTACACCTAAAAATTGGTGCGTTATGTCTCGACTCCCGGAGGTATAGGTTACATCAGTTTATCAGGGCCCATATATCCGATATGCCTTCGGTACATTCAAACTTGATCAGCGTGGACCGCACACGGATCGGTCCTCAATCGACACGGACAGGGCTACACCCACAAGACTTCCTCTTGCTGCGTCCTAGCCCCTACCTAGTCTCATTTTGTTCCTACTAAAGTTGTCTCACATCTCGAACCAATCCCGTGTGTCCCGAACCCTATATTCGCGAGTAGATTCCAACTACTCTACTTGTACCGAAGTGTGATGCCCTCAATTCTGTGGAAAACCACGGAACCGAGAACTAATGCATATGTGTGCCCAGGATGTTCATCACACATACACATACGTTCCACAAACTGAATTCAGATTATATATTACCACGAATAACAGAGTTTATTACAATACCTCATGAGTCTTGGGCTCATGTTCACAGCGGAAGTCTTATTTTTATGCAGCGGAGGTCTTTATTCTAATGCGGAAGCAAAAACTAATGCGGATGCAAATCTAAGCAGAAGTGGCTCCATCTCTACTCCCTCCACAGGCAAGGTTGAGAATAGATCACACGCCATAATGCTCCACTTGGTCTTCATAGTAGGCTTCTCTTGCTGCTGCTGATGAAGTAATAATGCAAGTTTGAGTACAATGATGTACTCAGAAAGTGCGGGAATAACACATGATATGCAGCTTATAAACAAGGTAGGTATAAAAAGGCTCATTTGCAAAAAAGCAAATTTATAAATTCCTGATAAAACAGCAACTTAACTTTAAATGAATGTAATCCCATCGTGTATTAAATTACCAACATACCTCCATCACTTTCCATGTTCCACCCGAACATTAACCAACTTCATTCTTACTCACGAATACCTCCTCGTATTCGCTACCATCTTATCTCGTAAACAACCTCGTCTCACACCGAGACCAATCTCGTTGCCATGACTCAACAGTCATGCAACCATCTTATCACCCAGACTCAACAGTCCCAACAACCAAACCATAACCAAACCAATAACCTTCCCAATAACCATCGCAACTAATCATGGCAGTTTAGCCAGGTGCTCGTGACCGTAAGCTCGGCTATCATGATAGTTTTAGACTCTGCAGAGTTTGCACCTCTTTACCCATAAGTTTGTGATTTCGTCACCCGTCGGCGACTGCAGAACCTCCATTATACCAGTACACGACCGTCGGTGTATGGTCAAGAGATCACAAAATAGCCTTTACAAAGGGGTTACTAGATGTATGGACTCACTAAGGTTTCACCGGCAGGCTAGAATCTCCAATTCTCCCACCCACGGGCTCCCTCTTGTGCCATGCAGTTCCCAGGGCAGTCCTCACTCGACTCCCGTTCCCCGCGCCTTCCACAGTCTATAATACTCTAGCAACTTACCTAATTACTCAGCTAAGCCGCACCCATACTTGGCCTTGTGGTGGCACTGTTATCCTGGCATGTGCATGCATGAACCGGTCCATAGATCTACGGCAAGTAAACCACCATCTCATGCTACCTCATTCACAAACCCAATCTTGCCTAGATCTCCCTCCGATCCATGTCCATTATCAGTTTCTCATTATCATTACGAGTGCAGTTAGCTAGACACATCCATCTCGCTTCCCAATCCCATGGACTCAGCAAAGCATAAAGTAAAAACCATACCCGACTCATAAACTTCCCAGGCGACAAGGGTGGTTTAACCAAAACTAGTAAACTCCTATAAAAAGGTTTCCCATCATGTTTGACTCAGCACACACACCTTTTCGCAAACAGAATAGTTTTACCCAAAACATAGGATCAACATGGTCAAGGAGCACTCGCCTTGTTCTTGCGGTTCCGGGGGTACTTGGATCTCAAAACCTGGTTGCTGCAGTTTGTTGTAGACAGCTCCCTGAGCTTGTCCTGCTAGGTAGGATCACGTGCATACAAGATTCGCAGCAATCAATATCATGCACAAACCTTAAACTAGATGCGATGATGCACATGCATGCTACCCTATGATTAATTTTGTTAGATTGGTCTGTATGTTCTTGCATGGCTTGCATGGACAGAGGTGTTCGAATCAAAGGTGGATGTGGCAATGATCTTGTCTTTAGATTACCCTGATCATCAAGTGATCTGTCCACGAGAAGGCTTCTGTTCGAAAGGAATCAAAGAACAGATGCAAAAGAAAACACAACGATATCGTAAGGTGGTATTGGGGCCTACCTTACGTTCTTCGAGGTCCTCCTCAGACCACTGGGCTTTCCTCCGGCGATCTTCCTTGCCACGCTCCAGCGATGGCTTTCTCAGCGAGTTGGGGCAAGGGCTCTAAGTCGTCGGCTCAGGAGTTGGAAAAGAAGTTTGTGGTTTCGGCCAGAGGTTTTAGGTTCTATTTATAATTGGGAAGAGAAGAGTCCTAATATGATTGTATCCCGAATAAGAGTCTTATTCAGATCGTCGTTGGATCCTATCATCTTATCTTTAGGTGATTTGGTGCGGTAACGTTGTGGAATTCAGGTCGGTTTCCTTTACGTACCGGTATTCTTACGCGTAACAGCTGCTCCAAAACTTGTTACCTTCGCGGCGATGAGCTCCGGAAGCTCCACATGTCCTCTGGGGCCTGGTATCTCCTTTTCCGCAGAGACGGGCTCCGGTTGTGCCGCGTGTCAAGCGAGCGAGACCTCCCCCTTCTTTGGAGGTGAGCTTCGCACACGCCACGTGTCGGCGCCGGTCTTTCCTCTCCTCTTTCCTCAGGGACGGCTCCGAGGTCGACACGTGTCCAGCAGCGACGGACCTCCCGGAGATAAGCTCCGGTGGCGACACATGTTCGATAGATCCGGACCTCTCGGAGATGGGTTCCGAGATCGACACGTATCCCGTGCGACTGGTCCTCTGACTTCCGGGAGGACTAGCTCCGAAGTGACATGTGTCCTACAAAAAATGCCTTTGCTTCTTCCCCAGAGGCTAGCTCCGTGGGCAACACGTGTCCCACAGGGTCGGACCTCTTTCCAATTGCGGAGGTGACCCCCCGAGCCTGCCACGTAGCCAGTTTAGTGGCGGACCTCTCCCAACTTCTCAGGGATGAGCTCCGAACACGCCACGTGGCCTGCTGGCCGCAGAAGTTGCCTTCGGTGCTCTCTGAGAGCTTTATTAGCTATCCTTTTGATATTTGTCTCTGTTCCTTCTTTTCTTAAAATGTTTCCTCTTCATAAAACATGAACATATGCTGACACCCGAGATGAGGGTGTCACAAATCTACCCCCCTTAAATTGAATCTCGTCCTCGAGATTCGTTAGTGGAAAATAGATAGGGAAATTCTGCCTTGATATCCTCTTCACGTGCCCATGTGGCTTCAGCTTCGTTGTGATGGCTCCATTGTACCTTGCACCATCGAATTACTTTGTTCAGGGTGACCCTTTCCTTTACGTCCAAGATTCGGACAGGGTGTTCCACATAAGTCAGGTCCTCTTGAAGTTCAAGCTCTCCCGTTGATACTTGTTCCTCTGGTACTCTCAAGCACTTCTTGAGCTGGGATACATGAAACACGTCATGTACGTCGGAGAGGTGGTTTGGGAGCTCTAGTTGATAGGCTACTTCTCCTCGCTTATCCAGAATCTTAAATGGTCCGATGTAGCGAGGTGCTAGCTTGCCTTTGACGTTGAAACGTCATTGGCCTCGGATAGGCGATACCTTAAGGTATACGAAGTCTCCTACTTCGAAAGTCAACTTCCTTCGCCTATTGTCCGCATAGTCTTTCTGTCGTGACTGAGCAGCCTTTAAGTTCTCCCGTACCGTTTGGACTTGCTTTTCAGCTTCTTCTAGTACTTCGGGTCCAAACACCTGGTTCTCTCCGGTCTCATTCCAGAACAGTGGCGTTCTACACCGTCTACCATATAAGGCTTCGAAAGGCGACATTTTCAAGCTAGCTTGATAGCTGTTGTTATAGGAGAATTCTGCATACGGTAAACTCCTATCCCAACTACGCCCACGTTTCAAGGCGCAAGCTCTCAACATGTCCTCCAAAATTTGGTTTGTCCTTTCAGTTTGCCCATCCGTTTGTGGGTGATAGGCAGAGCTAAAATCCAGTCGTGTACCCATGGCTTTCTGCAGCTTCCTCCAGAATCTAGAGGTAAACTGAGAACCTTGATCTGAGACTATCCTCCTCGGAACTCCATGACGGCACACGATCTGCTCCATGCACAACTCTGCCAATTGTGCAACGTTGTAGCTGGCCTTTACAGGGAGAAAATGGGCGGTTTTCGTCAATCGGTCCACAATGACCCAGATGGAGTCGTATCCCGACTGGGTACGTGGCAATCCAACGATGAAATCCATACTGATGTCCTCCCACTTCCATTCGGGTGTTTTCAAAGGTTGCAACAATCCAGCGGGTCTTTGATGTTCGTCCTTCACCCGTTGGCATGTGTCGCATAGGGCAACGTATTCGGCTATATCCCTCTTCATACCATCCCACCAATAACAAGTTTTCAAGTCCTTGTACATTTTGGTGCTTCCGGGATGTATGAAATAGGGGGAATCATGTGCCTCCTTCAATATCGTGTCGCGGAGGTGTCTTATGTTTGGCACACAAATCCTTTTTCCTAGCCAAAGCGTACCCTTTTCATCCTCCTTGAAATCCTTCTCTATTCCTTGTCGGATTCTTTCCTTGATCTCCTTGATCTCCTCATCCGTTGCTTGGCCATCTATTATTTCTTGTTCCAATGAGGAGTGGATCTCTATTATTTCCATGTTATTCAAGAATCCGAGTTGTAACCGTTCGAACTCCTTACGTAGTTCGGGTGGTAGCTCCCGAACCGTGAGTTGATGACATGCTCCCTTTCTGCTGAATGCATCAGCTACTACATTGGCCTTCCCGGGGTGATAGTTGATTCCAACATCATAATCCTTGATGAGTTCTAGCCATCGACGTTGCCTCAAATTTAAGTCCGTTTGTGTGAATATGTACTTGAGGCTTTTATGATCCGTATAGATCTCACATCGATGACCAAGGATATAATGTCTCCAAATCTTCAATGCATGCACTACTGCTGCTAACTCCAAGTCATGTGTAGGATAGTTAAGCTCGTGCTTCTTTAATTGCCGTGAGGCATAGGCTACCACTTGTCCTCCCTGCATGAGCACACATCCGAGCCCCTGTCTAGATGCGTCACAATATATGTCAAAGCTCTTGCTTATGTCTGGCAATACCAGAACCGGTGCTGTGGTTAGCCTTTTCTTGAGTTCCTCGAAACTTTCTTGGCAGGCTGGCGTCCATTGAAAAACCTTTCCCTTCATTAGCAACTCCGTCATAGGTTTTGCTATCTAAGAGAAGTCTTTAATGAAGCGTCGATAATATCCTGCCATCCCAAGGAAACTCCGAATATCCCTCACGCTCTTCGGTTGGTCCCACTTCAGAACATCTCTCACCTTTCCAGTATCAACCGATACCCCTTCCTTGGAGATAATGTGGCCTAGGAAAGATATTTCCTTTAGCCAAAATTGACACTTGTTGAGCTTGGCATACAATTGATGCTCACACAACTTCTGCAGGGTCAATTTCAAATGTTCTTCATGCTCCTCCTCACTTTTTGAATACACCATAATGTCGTCGATGAAAACCACGACGAACTTGTCCAAGTACTCCATGAAAACCTTGTTCATAAGGTACATGAAGTATGCGGGTGCATTCGTCAATCCAAAAGACATAACGGTATATTCATACAAACCATACCGTGTCCGAAAGGCTGTCTTAGGTATATCGGAGGGCTTAATCTTCAGCTGGAAGTATCCCGACTGAAGATCAATCCTGGAGAACACTCAGGCTCCTTTCATTTGGTCGAACAGGTCCTCTATACGGGGCAGAGGGTATTTGTTCTTGATTGTTACCTCGTTGAGAGACCTATAGTCCACGCACATCCTTTGGGTTCCATCCTTCTTGTCTACGAAGAGCACCGGAGCTCCCCATGGTGACGAGCTTGGACGGATAAAACCCTTTTCCAACTGTTCTTGAATTTGCTTCTTGAGTTCAACTAGCTCATTGACGGGCATCCTATAAGGTCTTTTGGCTATGGGTGCAGTTCCGGGTACCAACTCTATGGCAAACTCAATGTCCCGGTCAGGTGGCATACCTGGAAGCTCTTCTGGGAACACGTCCGAGAACTCTCGAACCACCGGAATACTGTCCAATGCTACTCCTTCAATGTGGTTCAGATTTGCCCGTTTGGTGGTTTGCTGGGCTGACTCAAACTCGACACGAATACCGTGCTCGTTTGTCAACTGCACGCTCCTTTGAGCACATTGGATTACTCCATTGTGCTTGCTTAGCCAATCCATTCCGAGTATGATGTCAATTCCTTGGGAGTCCAAGACAATAAGGTTGGCAAGGAAGTCTACCCCCCTTATTTTAAGGCTTACTTTCGGACATACTATATTAGTCCTCGTTTCTCCTCTGGGAGAATTAACTAACATAGCACATTCTAAGTGGGATACGGGTAGATGATGTTTGTCAACATATTTGGATGATGATATGAAGGAATGCGGTGCTCCAGAATCAAATAAGATGGTGGCTGGGTTGGAGTTGGCAAGGAACATACCAATTACGACGTCCTCAGCCTGTTGTGCTTCCTCGGTAGTGACATGGTTCACGTGGCCGCGAGCATAGTTCTGCTGTCCACGGTTCCCTTGATTGTCTCCTCCGTTCGGTCGCGGGTTCTGCTTGGGCACGTTACCTTGCTGTCCAGGGCCTCTCCTCGGGCACTGGTTCGCGAAGTGGCCTACCTCCCCGCATGCAAAGCATGCCCTGTTGCCTACGGCAGCAGGTACGTTGGGGCGGGGGTTTTGAACAGGGGCGCCGTGGTTAGGTTGGGGCGCAGGAGGCATGGGCACACGAGGTGCTGGAGCAACGAGTTGTTGCTGTGGTGGCTGACCAGGGCGGTATGCAGGAGTGGTCGATCCATACTGCGGTGCAGGGGGCATGTACCTAGGTCGTACGTTGCTCCCTTGGGGCTGGTATGGCATCTTCCTCTTGCACTCTCGCTCGATCTCTCGGATCTTGTTTTCAACTACTATGGCCTTGTCAACCAGCTTCTGGAAGCTTACGTAGTCATTGTTGAGGAGCTGAACCTGGATCTCATTGTTCAACCCTCTCATGAACAGGTACTGCTTCCTCTGATCTGAGTTGACATCCTCGGGGGCATACCGGGACAGTTGTATGAACTTGTTGAGATACTCATTCACACTTTTCTGCCCTTGGCGGAGACCTTCGAACTCCTGCCTTTTGAGCATCATTACACCATCAGGGATGTAATGAGAGCGGAAACTTTCCTTGAACTCAGTCCAAGTGATTGTCTCCGGGTTGGCATGGGCGTTGCTCAAGGCATCCCACCAGTCAGCAGCGGCTCCTGTAAGTTGGTGCGACGCAAAGAGAACCTTCTCTCGGTCATTGCATTGAACAATGGCAAGCTTTTTCTCCATGGATTTTAACCAATCATCGGCCTCCATGGGATCACTACTTTGAGCAAAGGTGGGTGGTCGAGTTCTCATGAACTCTCCCAACCTGTTATGAGCCGGCGGTGGTGGTGGCGGTGGTGCCGGAACGGGGTTTTGGTTAGCCTGCAATTGACCCAAAGTTTGGATCATGGTTTGCATAAGCTGGTTTTGCATGGCCACCAACCTTTCCAGATGGTTTTCGCCAGCTCCTGGGTTAGCAGGAACTTCATCATGGTCATCCTCCTGGACGTTCCTTCGGCCGGCGTTTCCTTTCACCATCTGTGAGAGAGATCGAAATAGAATAGGATGTTAGAAGGTTAGGTAGATTCCCTCTAACTATATGCATCAAGGTGAGTTGGACTATGTATATATTAGCCCATATGAGGATGTGAGTAAGTGCCGAAACATCTCACACCTCTTTCTTCTTACGTGTGGATATGGACAATGTTTTTGAGACGTCCCACCACTCACACTAAGTATACAATCATAAATAATCATCACAAGGGCCCACACAACTCCTATTCAAGGATGGTTTCCTATGTCAAGGTGGTTTTAAGGCCAATCTAAGCTATTCACCCTAGGATGCTTCCTTCGGTCAGCATGGCTTAGTTACCTGTTACTCCTATTTAGGGGTGTAACTTATTGTTAACCCATGGCTATAATATCAATCTAAGGTTTCTATCTAGGCGTGTAACCTACTGTCAACCCGTGGCTCTGATACCAATCTGTGACGCCCTCAATTCTGTGGAAAACCAAGGAACCGAGAACTAACGCATATGTGTGCCCAAGATGTTCATCACACATACACATATGTTCGACAAACTGAATTCAGATTATATATTATCACGAATAACAGAGTTTATTACAATACCTCATGAGTCTTGGGCTCATGTTCACAGCGGAAGTCTTATTTCTATGCAGCGGAAGTCTTTATTCTAATGCGGAAGCAAAAACTAATGCGGATGCAAATCTAAGCAGAAGTGGCTCCATCTCTACTCCCTCCACAGGCAAGGTTGATAATAGATCACACGCCATAACGCTCCACTTGGTCTTCATAGTAGGCTTCTCTTGCTGCTGCTGATGAAGTAATAATGCAAGTTTGAGTACAATGATATACTCAGCAAGTGCGGGAATAACACATGATATGCAGCTTATAAACAAGGTAGGTATAAAAAGGCTCATTTGCAGAAAAGCAAATTTATAAATTCATGATAAAACAGCAACTTAACTTTAAATGAATGTAATCTCATCGTGTATTAAATTACCAACATACCTCCATCACTTTCCATGTTCCACCCGAACATTAACCAACTTCATTCTTACTCACGAATACCTCCTCGTATTCGCTACCATCTCATCTCGTAAACAACCTCGTCTCACACCGAGACCAATCTCGTTGCCATGACTCAACAGTCATGTAACCATCTTATCACCCAGACTCAACAGTCCCAACAACCAAACCATAACCAAACCAATAACCTTCCCAATAACCATCGCAAGTAATCATGGCAGTTTAGCCAGGTGCTCGTGACCGTAAGCTCGGCTATCATGATAGTTTTAGACTCTGCAGAGTTTGCACCTCTTTACCCACAAGTTTGTGATTTCGTCACCCGTCGGCGACTGCAGAACCTCCGTTATACCAGTACACGACCGTCGGTGTATGGTCAAGAGATCACAAAATAGCCTTTACAAAGGGGTTACTAGATGTATGGACTCACTAAGGTTTCACCGGCAGGCTAGAATCTCCAATTCTCCCACCCACGGGCCCCCTCTTGTGCCATGCAGTTCCCAGGGCAGTCCTCACTCGACTCTCATTCCCCGCGCCTTCCACAGTCCATAACACTCTAGCAACTTACCTAATTACTCAGCTAAGCCGCACCCATACTTGGCCTTGTGGTGGCACTGTTATCCTGGCATGTGCATGCATGAACCGGTCCTTAGATCTACGGCAAGTAAACCACCATCTCATGCTACCTCATTCACAAACCCAATCTTGCCTAGATCTCCCTCCGATCCATGTCCATTATATGTTTCTCATTATCATTACGAGTGCAGTTAGCTAGACACATCTATCTCGCTTACCAATCCCATGGACTCAGCGAAGCATAAAGTAAAAACCATACCCGACTCATAAACTTCCCAGGCGACAAGGGTGGTTTAACCAAAACTAGTAAACTCCTATAAAAAGGTTTCCCATCATGTTTGACTCAGCACACACACCTTTTCGCAAACAGAATAGTTTTACCCAAAACATAGGATCAACATGGTCAAGGAGCACTTGCCTTGTTCTTGCGGTTCCGGGGGTTCTTGGATCTCAAAACCTGGTTGCTGCAGTTCGTTGTAGAAAGCTCCCTGAGCTTGTCCTGCTAGGTAGGATCACGTGCATACAAGATTTGCAGCAATCAATATCATGTACAAACCTTAAACTAGATGCGATGATGCACATGCATGCTACTCTATGATTAATTTTATTAGATTGGTCTGTAAGTTCTTGCATGGCTTGCATGGACAGAGGTGTTCGAATCAAAGGTGGACGTGGCAAAGATCTTGTCTTTAGATTACCCTGATCATCAAGTGATCTGTCCACGAGAAGGCTTCTGTTCGAAAGGAATCAAAGAACAGATGCAAAAGAAAACACAACGATATCGTAAGATGGTATTGGGGCCTACCTTACGTTCTTCGAGGTCCTCCTCAGACCGCTGGGCTTTCCTCTGGCGATCTTCCTTGCCGCGCTCCGGCGATGGCTTTCTCGGCGAGTTGGGGCTAGGGCTCTAAGTCGTCGACTCAGGAGTTGGAAAAGAAGTTTGTGGTTTCGGCCAGAGGTTTTGGGTTCTATTTATAATCGGGAAGAGAAGAGTCCTAATCTGATTGTATCCCGAATAAGAGTCTTATTCAGATCGTCGTTGGATCCTATCATCTTATCTTTAGGTGATTTGGTGCGGTAACGTTGTGGAATTCAGGTCAGTTTCCTTTATGTACCGGTATTCTTACGCGTAACAGCTTCTCCAAAACTCGTTACCTTCGCGGCGATGAGCTCCGGAAGCTCCACGTGTCCTCCAGGGCCTGGTATCTCCTTTTCCGCACAGACGGGCTCCGGTTGTGCCGCGTGTCAAGCGAGCGAGACCTGCCCCTTCTTCGGAGGTGAGCTCCGTACACGCCACATGTCGGCGCCGGTCTTTCCTCTCCTCTTTCCTCAGGGACGGCTCCGAGGTCGACACGTGTCCAGCAGCAACGGACCTCCCGGAGATAAGCTCCGGTGGCGACACGTGTTCGATAGATCTGGACCTCTCAGAGATGGGTTCCGAGATCGACACGTATCCCGTGTGACTGGTCCTCTGACTTCCACGAGGACTAGCTCCGAAGGTGACATGTGTCCTACGAAAAATGCCTTTGCTTCTTCCGCAGAGGCTAGCTCCGTGGGCAACACGTGTCCCACAGGGTCGGACCTCTTTCCAATTGCGGAGGTGACCCCCGAGCCTGCCACGTAGCCAGTTTAGCGGCGGACCTCTCCCAACTTCTCGGGGATGAGCTCCGAACACGCCACGTGGCCTGCTGGCCGCGGAAGTTGCCTTCGGTGCTCTCTGAGAGCTTTATTAGCTATCCTTTTGATATTTGTCTCTGTTCCTTCTTTTCTTAAAATGTTTCCTCTTCATAAAACATGAACATATGCTGACACCCGAGATGAGGGTGTCACACGAAGTCTATAACCATTTAGCACAGCATGAACTGCTCGAGCACTTAGACACTACCCTCACTCTTTTTGGAACAATCTGGTCATGCATTTGGGTTTCATCCATCCTACACCTAATGCACACACATACGTCACACTAAGTGTACATAAAGCAAAACTTTATAAAACTTGTTAAATGCAAACCGGGGCTTGCCTTGTTGCTGCTGGTCAGGTGTTAGTGTCTCGTACAGAAGTAGGAAGTCCAAAACCTCCGGGGTCTCCTCCCCTTCAGCGACTATATGTAAGCAAATTAACCGATATGTCAATTTAAATGCAATGTCTTAAATTTAGTATTTAAAGACCATAACTCTAGCTAGACCTCCCCTTTGGCTCTGAAATTTTTATGGTGGCTTGGTAAGGACCTAACCAGAGACTTGACCATTCATTTGAATCAAAGCCTAAATGAGCTCTGCCCAAATAAAAATCTAAATGATCATTACTAGACCTTCTAAGGATTTCCAGGGATTTTCATTGCTCAAACCATTATTTCTGGAAACTAGAGTTTGATATGGTTCTAATGGAGTTGGTTTCATGTAATTTGAAGAATCCTAGAGAAAGTTATGCCCTAATCAAGATTTGAGAAAATCTGAAAAATGTTTCTGTACATTTTTCTATTTTTCTCAGGGTAGTTCAATTAATCACACCATTAGGGGGACTAATCAAACCATTTGTCCTGTGACTAAGAGTTTCAAATGAACCTCCTAGCCAAATTTCAGAATTTTCCATAAAAGCATTCTCCTGATATAAAATTCCCAACAGTTTAAACTTTAGGGAATTAATTCTGGACAAAGAATAAGTTTCATGAGCTGAAACTTATTTTGCTGGATAGTACTTAAAAAGCTGAATCGAACGAAATTTGTTTCACTAAATTTGGAGCTTTCTAGTAAAAGTTATAGGCATTTGAAGTTTGAACTAAACTCTGAAATTCGAGGACAAGTTTAAAAACTCTGCCTGCGGGCCCCACCGTGCGGCTGTTTCTTTTTCTTCGCGCCAGAGCGTTCAGCGGCGGCGCACTGCAGCGAGGTCCACCGGAACAGTGTTCCTGGCCGTCTCCGGGGCTGTTACTTTCCGCCTCTAGGTTTTAGACCACGGGGAACTCGTTGGTGGGGACGGTTGGGGCTCTAGCAGGTGGCTGGAAACTAGTCGGCGACGGGCTGCGGCTACGGAGGAACTCCGGCGATGGCGCCCGGTTCCTCCAGCGGCTTATTGTAACCACCTCTTGGCCCTACAGCTCCGTGGTGACCTTCTAAGCACGGACATGGCGCTGGTTTACCGTGAAAATGGCCGGAGATGGGAGCTCACCGTTGACCTAGGTCACATATCAGCGGCGACTCGAAAAACTCGAAGAGCAGAGCCTATACTCGACGGTTTGTGATGATTTTTGATCCTTGATGGCCGTGGGAAAGTGTAGAACGTGTGGGTAGCTCAGCACACGCTGTGGTGAGTTATCCCCGCGAATTTTGCAGTTTGGAGCGGCTCGGTTCTATGAACACTGAAAAATAACCGGGGAAATTCTCACTCGACAGTGCATGAAAGAAGGAGCGGTTTGCACCGATATGTCAAGCACCTTCGGGTGGATCTTTTTCGTGTAGAACGTCGGCCATGAGCGAGGTTCTAGCATGCGGTCGCCGGAGAACCAAAAATGTTGAGCGACGGTGAGTGTTCTTCGGGACTGTGCGAGGGAGAACTGTGGAGCGCGAGGGAGGGAAAATGGTTCACGGCAGAAGCCACGCGCTTATCCTTGGGTCACCGGCTCACCGAGCAGGAGGTGGCGCGCACTGGGGTCGGTTTGGCGCCGGCGAGCAGGAGGTGGCACCTGCAGGAGAAGCTCTCCGAACAGAGCCCGTGGGTTGTGGCGGTTCTCTGAGCTCCTGTGACTGACCTGTGGGCCCTCTCTCACCCTTCTCTCTTTTCTTTTTGTTTTCACTGCGAAGATTCACAATTGAATGGGAGACTTAGCCACCAAGTCTTGAGTTGAATTTGATTTCCTCAAATTGAAGTTGGTTTGGCTAAATTCAAATTCAGTTTTGAATTAATGCAAATTTAGCTCCTGGCAAGATGAACTCCAATGAAGATAAAAATTGGTGGACTAACTCAGAAAAATGTGCTGAGTTTGAATATGAAGTCAACTTTTGAATTCAAGTGATGAAAGTGGCTGGAATTTGAATTTGCATTCAAATAGCCCTTTTTTTATAAAAATCTCCAAAAGTGCCTCAAAATGATTTGGATTTGCATGAAACTTGGCCTGAGCCTTCCCAGAAATGGGTGTAATGGTGAGCTCAGCCTTTCATGTTTATATGTATGAGCTCCTTCTTTTTGGAGTTATGGGTTTCCCCTCTAGTCCTCCTCTTGATGGTGTTTACTTGCTCTTCACAAATGTTCATGAGCTATCTACAAAATGAGCTGTGGTGTGGTCATGTGATGAACATTCCAGCAAGTAAATTCTTGGGCTTTTACACAAGCATAATATAATGCTATCGCCCCCATCATGGTGATAGTACACGCACCGATCAGCCTTGTCGAAGTGTTCGCTACGACACTTCCCCCGGTCTGCTCGGAAGCAGCCCGCGGAGGTTCTTTTTTCGGAGGGGCTAGTGGATCTCGAAGGTCGGAGCACAATGGCAAGGAAGGACACGAGGATTTACGTGGTTCGGGCCGCCGGAGCATAATACCCTACGTCCAAGGGTGTGTTTGTTGTATTTCTTGTGCATATGAGTGCTGAGAGAGCTCAGCCTTATTGGTGCTAGAGGGATCTAGGAGTGAACGAACCCCCTTTACAGAGGCTGCCCCGATCCTTTTATAGCCCAAGGTCGGGGCAGTTACAATATGGCCCGGGGTACAACAGGTGGCTTCAAGGCTGTATGTACCCTATACATGAGCTAGGCATTTACAGCTATATGTTACATCGCTGCCAGAGGAGTGAAGGCGCGCCGCCTGACACGTCGGGCGCCTCTTACCGGGTAGCCGGTGATGATTAAGTCCCTCTCTTGTCATCGAGTCCTCTCGCTCTGCTGAGCGGCTCTGTGCCGTTGGGCGGCCCAGTTCGACTGTCATGCCTCGCCGCCCTGTCTTGTCACCATAATGGTGTGCAGGCGGAGGACGGAGGCGTGCGCCTTGCACCATGCTTCTAGGGAAGGCGCGAGTCTTGAATGAGCGACTGGACGACACACGTCTTCCTTTACTTCATAGTCTTTACGGCCCACGAACGGTCATGGGACACGTGGCGGCTCTAGAGCCCTCCTTAACGGGGAGGTCCGACCCAGAGCCCGGGGACACGTGGCAGCGCCGGACCTTGCCACAGCGGGGAGGCCAGGTCCGGGGCCAAGGACACGTGATGACTCCGGAGCCCTCCTTTGTGGGGAGGTCCGGCCCGGAGCCTGGGCACATGTGGCAGCGCCGGACCTTGCCTCAGCGGGTAGGCCAGGTCCGGGGCCAAGGACATGTGGCCGTGCCAGGGCCCGCCTCGATAGGGAGGCGAGGTTTGGAATGTCTTCTACCCACCACGCGGGGGTACCCGGTCTTGAGAGTATCGACAGTGGCCCCCTGGCCCATCTCGGGGGAGTCAGCGAGCCCGCAGGTGGGGACGCCATCTCTCCCGCGTGGTGGTCTTCTGATCTTGCTTTGGGGAGACACGAGCTCCGGACCCTTCGGGAGACGCCAGCCTTGGGGGTCCGAGGGTGGTCCCCTAGGAAAGCTGGTGTTCAGAACCGACCCTCCGGACCGAAGCCCTGTGGCCTGCACAAACACTAGAAGAAAGGGTAACCGTGTCGTGTAGTTGTATTTCTCTGCCTACTGGCTATATTACGGCTTATGGTCCTTTGCTAAGTTACGGGACCTAAGCAATTCGGTGTAGTAGTATCCGGACCATGGTTACTGGCCTGCTCAGAGTCGTGTGCCGTCCGGGCCCCCAGCACTTGGTTGCTGCGCTGAAGAGGCAGGGTGTGCACGCTAGGGGTACCGTACCAGGCATAGTAGGCTACATACCCTGGACCCCCCGTTGGCATGGCATTCGGAAGGGAGGGACGTCCTTCTGGCATCACGGGATCCGAGCAGGAAGGTAACCAGGGTGCCTCAGGTCTGGAGACAACACAGGTGCCTCTGGCGTTTCCGCCTTGTAGCAGGACCACATAATTTTGTCCAAGAGCGAGACAGAGAAACACAACTATGTACATGTCGAGAGGTACCAAAAAATATATGCAAGATTGAAAAGAATGCTGCAAAAATATAGACATGCATAAGGTACCCGAAGGAAGTTTGGCCCTAGTCTTCGGCTTACCGTAGCTGGCGCTCCGAGTCTTCTGCTCGCTGCTGCAGAGGTTGGACGTCCACTAGATGGGTAGGACGTCAGCATAGGGCCTCCTGGGAGGTCCGAGACGCCAAGGACCTGTGCGGACCTGCAGACATGACAGAAAGAGAGACTAGTCATGCTCTATGGTCACTCCTCCTTGTTCGGTAGATTTGCTGTGGCTTACAGCCCTCAGCTGAGCTACGGGGCTTGGGTAATTCGATGTGGGTCATCCAGAATATGGTTAAAGCCTTGCTCAGGGGTATGTGCCATCTGGTTCCCCGGTACCGAGCTGTAGTGCTGGAGAGGCAGGGTGTGCACGCTAGGGGTACGGATCCAGGCATAGCAGGCTACACACCCTGCACCTCCCGCTGGCGTAAGCCTTTCAGGGGAAGGACCATTCGGCGCAATAGGGCCCCCAAGCAATGAGACAACCACAGGACCTCAGGTATGCCATAGCTACCTCAAGCAGACCCGCCTGCAGAAGGATAGCACAACTCTTGCTACGGTTGAACACAATAAAAAGTGACTGGCCACACGGCTGGAGCGTTATGGAAAGAAAGCACATAAAGAGTATTAGGGCAATGTCCGGGGTCCGGTTACTTTTCTTGTCCGTAGGCGTGTTCTTTCCGGCTCCCAAGTACTCAGTTGTAGTTCAGGGGAGGCAGGATGTGCACGCTAGGGTATGGAACCAGGCTTAGCAGGCTACACACTCTGGACCTCCCGCGGGCGTTAACCTTTCAGCGAGGAGACCTTCCAGCGCCACGGGACCTAGGACAAGCGTGTAGGGCAGGCTCCGGACATGACATTTACTGTTGATATGTATACACAAGCACAAACTATAAAGAAGGTACACAGGGTAGGATAACTTTTCTTATTTATGGCATCCTTCGGGTGGTAGAAGGAAACAGGCTGTGTGATAAGGCAGCGACCCGCCGAGGATGACAAGAGTAGCAGGACCCTTCCGGAGCTTAGCTGTTCTAAGCGCTGTTCCTAGACACTATGCCACCTTTACAAAGAAAGAGAAAAATGATAAAGTATCCTACCACTGGGTTAAGGATAGAACTTACCCATTGCCTGTGGCTAGGTGAGTGCACCTGAGGCGGCATATTTGCGAGGGACCCTCCTAGCTGGAGGAGGGTTTGCCACCCCTCCTCAAAAAAGTATTAGCCGAGGCACCAAGTGGCCTCCCCTTGGACTGTCTACTCTGCACGTACCATTGCCGGAGCATTCTGCGGTGTGGCGCTTTTCGAACATTCTCTAGCCACGTTGCCTCGTCGATGAGGTTGATTTCTTCACGCAGAAGCTGGTTCTGTGTGGCTTCGTCATATGTATGGACGTCGGGTAAGCCCCTGGCGTGTTCTGGGGGGAGTTCGGCCTCGACCCCCTAGCCAATGTAATAGGGCGTCTTCCCTTGTCGCACGACGACATCCAAGAGAGCTCTCGGCTAGTAGAAGCCATGCCGGAAGGCTCTACCGACCAGCGTGCGGGATGAAGCGTGGACACCGCACTCGCCTCCATGGATCACCGCGAGCAGCTTGCAGCCCTCCTCCCGGGTTATGTAACGCAATAGGACCCTGTCAGCGCCATGCCGGTAGATATCCCCATCTACCAGTGTGTATCTCTTAGCCATATGAATGGTCCATTCAGCGGATACATGTTCATCGGGAAGGATATTGTCTTTCATGTAGGCTCGGACCTCCGTGGTCCATGCATCAGGTCCTACTCGAGCTTCTAGATCTTTGGCGCCGGGTTGCACGGAGTCCCCGGTGATGCATATAGTCCTTGGTTGGCGCCATGGTTGTTGGGCCGCCGGGATCGCCTGCTCCGAGGTGCTGGTCTCGCCCCCTTTGCCTGGTTCGGCAGGCTAGGCTGTCTTCATGCAGAAGCTGGTTCTGCGTGGCTTTGTCATATGTCTGGATGTTGGTTGAGCCCCTGGTGTGTTCTGGGGAGGTTGGTCTCGACCCGCTACACCAATTTAAGAGGGCGTTCTCTCTTGTCGCACGACGGAGGGAGGGAACGCCTGGTTAGGCGTAGAGCGTCTTGCGTCACTCGTTGTGGTCGCTGGAGTCGGAGTGGCTGTAGACAGCTTTCAACGCCCTCTCGGCGCCTTAATAATCCATACCCAGCTCAGCGCCGGCCTCACGTTCAGCCTTTTGTTTGCCTTCCCGCTGTCGGAAGGGTGCACCATCTTGGCGCGTGTCGAAGTGTTCGGTCGACACTTCCCCCGGGCCTGCACTGGGCAGCCCGCGGAGGTTCTTTTTTCGGTGGGGCTAGTCCCTTGCGGAGAGCTTGCGCGGATGGACGAGTTAGTAAGAGCTTGACGCGGTGAGTTTTACGTGGTTCAGGCCGCCGGAGCGTAAAACCCTACGTCCACGGCGAGCTATGGAGCTCGCTGTATTGCTTGCTGCTCAGGGCCGGAGTCCTGAGCTTGGGGGTGAGTTACAGCTTGGGAGTGTATGGCTAGCGTATGAGTTGCAGAGTGCGAACCCCTGCTATCGTCGCCTACCCGAGCCTTTTATAGTCCAAGACTCGGGCAGCTTACAAGGGGGGCCGGAACCCGACAGGTGGTCCCGGGAAGATTGTCTATTATCTACCGTATCTGCAGTTATGCCGGTAGTTTCCTCTGGTCGAAGGCTTCTGAGTCTTCATCTTGCCGCCCTGCCCATGCCGCATGCTAGTCGTAGTGGTTGATGACGGCGCAGGCGGCATGGGATGTCTTGTCGCGGTGTTTATTGGCTGGCAGGTTCTGACACCGCGCGCCAGTCTGTGATGCGACTGGGTGCAACGGCACCTGACAGAAGCGTGCTCCGCGTCTCCGCATCTTGGGAAGACACGGACCTTGAATACCTAGTACGGGCAAGGTATGGGGCGTCTTTACGCCCACTGCCTATCGCTCGGGGGCAGGCAGCGCCGTTCTGCTGCCACGTGGCGGGTCCGGAGCTCTCCTCTGAGGAGAGGGAGGTCCGGCCCCGCTGGACGCGTGGCGCCTTCGGACCTCTCTCCCGTGGCGGGGGAGGTCTGGCTTCTGTATGCCACGTGGCGGGCCCGGAGCTCTCCTCTGAGGAGAGGGAGGTCCGGCCTCGCTGGACGCGTGGCGCCTTCGGAGCTCTCCCTGCGGAGAAGGGCGAGTTCCTTAGGCATTTTCCCCTGTGCGCGGGGGTACCCCATATCTCAGGTACCGACAGTGGCCCCCAGGCCCATCTCGGGGGAGATAGCGAGCCCGAGGTGGGACCTCCGTCTCTTCGGATCCGCGCACTTTCTCTAAGTCCCGAATTGACCGCTGCCGGAGCACGAATGGCCGCGGGATCGTGGGAGCGTGTGCTCACTTGATGGTTGCTTTTACTGCGGCGGTTCCCAAGCTGCCACTTCTGCACGTTGCGGCGCTTTCTTCGGGAACCGCCGAAGTGGCTTGCCGGCTCATCTTCTCAGGAGACTGACTCCTTGACCCACCGCTTCAGTTAGGCGTCTTGGGTCCACCCGTCATCGGCACTCGGTCTAGGAACCGAAGCGGTTGCCGATGCGGGGTATTCAAAGAGTTCCGAATCGCTTGGAATTGCACCCGGGAAGTTTTTAGAGGGGGTCTTACCCACATTGCGGCTTCCCTTCGCACTTCTCTGCGTTTCTTCTCGGACTCTTGTGCTTTTGCTCTCTTGCCCTTGAGTTCTCCCTCGTCATGGCCTCCAACCCGCCACCAGAGAAGAAGCACGCTCGATCTCCTCCAGCGGCGGCATCTGTGCCAAGTCGGGAATCTGGGGTGCCTGACACTCCCTCCGGTGGCGACTCGAAGAGGCCCCGGGCTGATGCGTTGAGGGAAGCTTCTGGGGCATCCTCTGTTCTGCCAGTTCAAGCGACTGCGGAGCGGCCGTCAGTGACGGTAGCGGGCTCTGGGAGTCCTACCCTGGCTCGGAAGCCGGGGTTCAGAGCCCGCTGGAGTGTCCGCGCTTCCCGGCCATCCCCGACTTGCGGGGAGTCTGTGCCATTGCGCCCGGCGCCAGGGGCAACTGCCACGGCCCCCAGGCCAGCGCAAACTTCTCCTGTTCCGGTGTGCCCGGACTCCGTGGCGGCGCCGTCTCTTCCTGCCGAGATGGCCACCACGGCCCCCAAGCCAGCGCAGGTCGACCCTGCACTAGGCGACCCGGCCTTTACTCCTGCGCCGCCTTCCCCGGCTCGCCCCTCTCCACAGGTCAAGGAGCCAGAAGCTGAAGAGAGCCTGGCAGGTCCGGCTGCCGGAGCCTCGGAGCCAGCTTCTCTTGATCGGCGTCTCGTCTCGGTTGCCAGTGCGTCGACTCCTCTTGAGGACGAGGTAATGGAGGAGGTCGGGGGACTGCCCCGGCCTCTGTTGCTCCATTGCCCTGGCGGATGCCTTCACGCTTGCCGAGACGAGCGTTCGGCAGGTCTTGGCTGCACTAGGTCGCGAGCGGGAGGAGTATACGGTTGAACGGGATTGCCTCCTCACCTGGGGGAACCTTTTGCGGGAGAGGACCGCGAAGGTTAAGAGCGAGCTCGACTCCAGGCGGGAGTTGCTCGACTTCACGGAAGTGCTCCTCGACCGGATGAAGCGGGCTGTCGACCGCATGGACACCCAATCGCGGCGGATCAACAGAGAGGCCCTGGAGGAACACGCCCGGGCCGAGGAGAGCCTCTCTGCTGCTGTGGAGATACGGCAGCAGCTGGAGCACCGTAAACTCGCCGTTGAGGAACAGGAGCATTCCACGGCAGCTGAGGCGGAGAGGGTCACCGCGCAGCTGGCGGCGGGCGAGGATGACCTTCGAGCTCGGATAGAGGAGCTGGAGATCCTGAAGGCAGACCTCGACTTGAGGGAGGAACAGGTCTCCCGTGATCGCCGGGCGGTCTTGGACCGGGAGTTGGCCGCCGACTTCAAGGCTGCTGAGTTGGAGCGGCTCGCCAAGACTCTCCATCTTCGGGAGAGCTCCCTAGCGGCCAAGGAGAAGGAATTCTCCGAGAGGAACCTGGAGGCTCTGCAGGCGGCCTGCCGCGAGGTGGAGGAGCTCTCAGCCTTGCGGTCCTCCGAGGCTCTTGCGGTCTCAAGCTTCGTGGATTGAGCGGGGTCCGCCCTGATCCCTCTTGGCTTCAGTCCGGTGAGGGCCGCGGCTCCTACGTTGAAGGTGGCGGAGGTGATCCCTACACTGGAGTCGATCGGCGCCAAGCTGGACTGCTAGACTCGGTGGTCGCCAGCGAGCTTGAGGCCGAGGGACGCGGCCTAGCCTTAGAGGTCGCCTCACATGTGCTGGCATGCTTCAAGAGCCGCGACCCCTCTTTCTCGCTAGAGCCAGCGAGAGAGGGCCCAGCCGCGGAGCGGGAGGAAGCTGCCAGGGCTGAAGTCGAGGATGTGGCCGCCCTTATAGCCGCTAGGTTCCGGCGGGAGCCGGGAAGTCCTTAGGAGTTGTTTCTCCCTTTTTATCGAGTCTGTAGTCCAGCTCATGGAGCCTCGCTTAGTCCGACTCTTTTGTATATTTGTATATGTGATGCTTTTTCTCTCCTTCTTGGCTTTGCCTGACTGAGTCCTTAGCTCCGCAAGGTACTCAGAGGCTATCTCCAATCTCGGAGTTCTGCATAGACACCCTCCCCAGGTCCTAACCGTGTTAGGGGCCCCCGGGGGTCTCCGGATCTCGCCCTATGGGGAGCTCCAAATCTGCCTGCCACGTGGCAGGTCCGGAGCCCCTCCTTAAGAGGCGGGAGCTCCGGCCATGCTGGACACGTAGGGCTTTCGGAGCCCTCCCCCCGGAGGGGAGGTCCGGTTTCCGCCTGCCACGTGGCGAGCCCGGAGCCCTCCTCAGGGGAGGCGAGAGCTCTGGGCCTGCTGGACACGTGGGGCCCTCGGGTCCCGCCCCTGCTGAAGGGGCAGTACCCGGTCCTTCCAAACCTAGGCCGGAGTAGTTGGTAGCTCCTTTCCCCCTGCTTCATGCAATCCCTGTTGCCGCAACCTGGAGGTCCTGCACAAAGGCAGAGGAAACGTAATTGTCCTCGGGGGGTCCTCCCCTCCCGTCTCCTAGTCTTATCCGTCTTACAATCCTGATCCGTTATACGCGGCTTGGGCAATTCTGTGCACGAGGCGCCGGAGCTCCGGCTCCCTCCGAGGTCCGGGTACGGCCGTCTGATCCCTAGTACCGGACCATGCGCTGGGGAAGCAGGGTGCACGTGCTTTGGGTTCATGACCAGGCAAAGCGGTTGTACTCCCCTGTACCTCCGGAGGGCAGGATGCGCATGCTTTGGGCTCATGGCCTGCTAAGCTGGATACACACCCTGGACCCCCCATGCACAACGCAAGCCTTTCCTGGAGGTGACCAACTGGCACCGCAACACCTGACTGGGGGAGGCCCGAGAGACTCACTCGGCCATCGGCAGGTGCCTCAAGCGCAGCCGCCTTCGGTAGGATAGCGAATGCCGACTATGGATGAGCGCAGGAGAGGGGGAGCTAGATGTACGATGAACATACAAAGATAGTGCGGTCATAAAAATTAATGCATAATTTAAATGAGCGCATGAGAGAGAGCTAAGTAGAACAGGTTTCTGTATTCACGCCCATAGGTGGAATTCTGGCTGTACATGGAGGCAATATTCCGCCTCGTCTACAAGGGAAGCAAGACTCTACGCGCTTAGGGTCGGAACAAGGCTAAACTGGACGTACTCCTGTACCGTCCCTTGAGACTTAGCTGCCCCAAGATCTGTTCCTAAATTCTATGGGATTCATTACAGAAGGGAATAACCCTGTTCTACTGATGCTCGGGAAGTAGGACTTACAGTGTTGCTTCATGGCAATGGTTTTTTGGGAACGGATCCCACACTCGGTTGAAAGGCATGTGTACCTGGGGCGGCAGCCTTCATGATTCGGAAGGGACCTTCCCTGCTGGGGGAGAGTTTATGGGTCCTTTTTGGAAAAGAGCGTGCCGCGACACCAGGTCGCCCTCCTGCCGGTCCCCGATGCGTTCGGTTCTTTGGCGGTAGTGCTTAGAGCATCAGCCGAGACCGCGCGTTGTGGGGTGTTACCTGCAGCCGAGTCTTGTCGACGAGGTTGTCATCTTCGCGCGGGATCAGGTCCTGCGTGGCTTCTCCTGGGGGCCCCCGGGGAGTTCTCCCCTTCTGGCTAAGGCCTTCAAGGGGTAGGTGGACCCGGGCTCGTCTTGGATGACCCAAGGCGTCTTCCCCTTCTGGCAAGGCCTTCAAGGGGTTGACAGATCTTGGGCGGCCCCCGGGAGGTATGTCCGAAGCACGGAGGCGTGCCGCAGTCGGCTACCGCCCTGGCCCGTCACCGTCAGAGCTGGAGTCCTCGCCGTTATGCACTGTCTTTATGACGCGCTGAGGCTCCTGGAACCCCACCTGATGGGCGGCAGTGACTGGGGCATCGACCTTCTGTTTGCCATCCCTCTGAGGGTAAGGCGGTGCTTCAGCTCTCTGCTGTCTTCCTTTGCGGAAGCGCTCTGCGAGCCTCTGGATATCCCAGCACTCAGCAGCAGTATGGTTGCCGGCGCCATGCACGGGGCATAGCCCGCCCTGGTCACTGTCTGGGGCCGGTGACTGCCGCTGCCTTTTGTCGGGGCGTGGCCCCCGAGCTCCACTAGCCGTCGCTGCTGCGGCGACGGGAGCCGTGAACGATGACTTCATCCTGCCACTCCCCCGTTTCTTGGCCTTCTTGCCACCCCCATAGGCAGCAGCGCCGGACCCGGGTTGTCCACCTGGCTCGGAGGTCGGTAGAGAGTGCCAGTTCCGCCCTTCAGCTGCTCTGGCGCATTTGTCCGCCAGACTGAAGAGCTCAGAGACGTCGCGGACCTCTCTGGTCGCGAGCTTCTCAAGCATTTTCTCGTCCCGGACACCCTGTCGGAACGCCACCACCACAGAAGCACTTTGGATATGTGGGATGGTGTTGCGTACCTGGGAGAACCGCTGGATGAAAGAGCGCAGCGACTCCCCAGGTTGTTGCTTGACGGCGTGGAGGTCAAGCTCCGTGCCGGGACGGGTGTAGGAGCTGCCGAAGTTGGCAACAAACTGCCGGCAGAGCTCTCACCAGGAAGTTATGGACCCCTGAGGTAGATTCATGAGCCAAGACCGAGCTGGGCCGGTCAAGGCGACGGGGAAGTAGTTGGCCATGACAGCCTCGTCCCCTCCTGCGGCAAGTACGGCGGTGGAGTAGATTTGGAGGAACTCCGCCGGGTTGACGCTACCGTCGTACTTCTCGGGCAGGTGCGGCTGGAACTTGCGCGGCCACCTCGCGAAGCGAAGGTGGGGTGCAAGGGCCGCACATCCTGCACCTGCTGCTGCAGGTATTGGCGCTGCGAACGCTTGGTTCGCACTTGGCACCGCGTATCCCGGCATGGGCAAGGCTGCACCATAGACCGGGGGCGCTGCTTGCGGCGCATATGGTTGTGGCATATGCTGCGCGGCATATGCCTGAGGCAGGGCTCGCGTGGCGAAGACCTGCCCTCCAGGTTGTGTCGAGGCCGACGACATGCTGTCGCCAGCCTCATGGTTGCGACGCCTTTCTCGACGTCGCTCGAGGTACACCCGGGCATCCTGGCCCAAGTGGCACCGTTCCAGCTCCCTTCTCAGGTCCGTCGACAGGAGCCTCGAGGAGCTGGAATCCGCCGTTAGCCCGTCAACCGTGGGCGTGCGCGTCAGCGACACAGACGGTTGTCCTGGGCGCCGTCCTCGCCGAAACCGAGGGTTCGCGGCGGCGACGACGAGGCGGTCCACCTCGCCGACCCATTGCTGGGTCGCTGAATGGGGCGCATCCCCCGCAGGTGAGTTGTGCAGCAGCGCTCTTGCTGCAGCTAGCGCACCCCCATGGTGTACGCTCAGCGCTGCAGAAGATCTCACACTGGTCGGAGCCTGCATCGCCGGAGTCGGCGTTGCCGGAGTCGGCTGCTGGCTACCAGCTTGTGCCGACACACTCCGTCCTGAGTGTGTCGATATGTACTCCCCACTGGTCACGGTTCGCCGTGAACACGGAGGGGGAGAGTTTGCCGCTGAAGGAAGCTTGGTCATCTTCGTCGGCGGAAACTCGTCGCGCTAGGAGAAAAGCCCCCTTCCTGGCGGGCCAAATGTCGAAGTGTTCGGTCGACACTTCCCCCGGGCCTGCACTGGGCAGCCCGCGGAGGTTCTTTTTTCGGTGGGGCTAGTACCTTGCGGAGAGCTTGCGCGGATGGACGAGTTAGTAAGAGCTTGACGCGGTGAGTTTTACGTGGTTCAGGCCGCCGGAGCGTAAAACCCTACGTCCACGGCGAGCTATGGAGCTCGCTGTATTGCTTGCTGCTCAGGGCCGGAGTCCTGAGCTTGGGGTGAGTTACAGCTTGGGAGTGTATGGCTAGCGTATGAGTTGCAGAGTGCGAACCCCTGCTATCGTCGCCTGCCCGAGCCTTTTATAGTCCAAGACTCGGGCAGCTTACAAGGGGGGCCGGGACCCGACAGGTGGTCCCGGGAAGATTGTATATTATCTACCGTATCTGCAGTTATGCCTGTAGTTGCCTCTGGTCGAAGGCTTCTGAGTCTTCATCTTGCCGCCCTGCCCATGCCGCATGCTAGTCGTAGTGGTTGATGACGGCGCAGGCGGCATGGGATGTCTTGTCGCGGTGTTTATTGGCTGGCAGGTTCTGACACCGCGCGCCAGTCTGTGATGCGACTGGGCGCAACGGCACCTGACAGAAGCGTGCTCCGCGTCTCCGCGTCTTGCGAAGACGCGGGCCTTGAATACCTTGTACGGGCAAGGTATGGGGCGTCTTTACGCCCGATGCCTATCGCTTGGGGGCAGGCAGCGCCGTTCTGCTGCCACGTGGCGGGTCCGGAGCTCTCCTCTGAGGAGAGGGAGGTCCGGCCCCGCTGGACGCGTGGCGCCTTCGGACCTCTCTCCCGTGGCGCGGGAGGTTCGGCTTCTGTATGCCACGTGGCGGGCCCGGAGCTCTCCTCTGAGGAGAGGGAGGTCCGGCCCCGCCGGACGCGTAGCGCCTTCGGAGCTCTCCCTGCGGAGAAGGGCGAGTTCCTTAGGCATTTCCTCCTGTGCGCGGGGGTACCCCATATCTCAGGTACCGACAGCGCGGCCACAGCTATTGCAGCTCACGGAAGCGTTCTGCGAGCTTCTTGATCTCGCGGCAATCGCTAGCACCATGGCTGCCGGTGTTGTGCACCAGGCACCACTGACCATCGTCTCTAGCGGACGACGGTCGCGGGCGCTTGTCCGGGCGCGGCCCTCGGCCCCCTGCAGCCGCTACTGCTGCTGCAGTGGGGACTCCGGCCATCGGCTTGTCCCTGCGGCTAGCCTTCATCTTCTTGCCGCTGCTCTGGGCTGCGGCCCCAGTGGTGGACCCACTGGACTTTCCCTTGCTTGGCGGTGTGTGCCAGTTGCGGCCCCCCGCGGCCCTGGCGCACTTGTCCGCCAAGCTGAAGAGCTCCGAGACATCCTGCACGTCGTGCGGGGCCATCTTCTCGAGCATCTTCTTGTCCCGGACGCCCTGCCGGAAGGTGACGACGACGGAGGCGGTAGAGATGCAGGTGTTGGTACCCTCAATATGGGGTACCCCCGCGCACAGGGGAAAATCGTCTGAGGACTTCGCCCCTTCCGCAGCTGCGAACTCCGAGGGCACCCGAACCGGACCTCCCCTCTCTACGGGGAGAGCTCCGAAGGCTCCACGTGTCTAGCGGGGCCGGATCTCCCTCTCCTCAGAGGAGAGCTCCGGGCCCGCCACATGGCCAGCAGAGTCGGACCTCCCCCCTCCGCGGGGAGAGCTCCGAAGGCTCCACGTGTCCAGCAGGGCCGGACCTCCCTCTCCTCAGAGGAGAGCTCCGGGCCTGCCACGTGGCCAGCAGAGCCGGACCTCCCCTCTCCGCGGGGAGAGCTCCGAAGGCTCCGCGTGTCCAGTGGGGCCGGACCTCCCTCTCCTCAGAGGAGAGCTCCGGGCCCGCCATGTGGCAGCAAAGCAGCGCTGCCTACCCAGCGCCATAGGCAGCAGGAGTAAAGGCGCACCATGCCCTGTTCGTACAAGGTATTGAAGACCCGCGCCTTCCCAAGGCACGGTATTGAAGACCCGCGCCTTCCCAAGACGTGGAGACGCGGAGCATGCCCCTACCAGCAGGCGTTGCGCCCAGTCGCATCACAGTGAAGACAGGCATGCGTTGTCAGGTGCTGTACACCAATAAACACAGTGACAAGACATCCCCTGCCGTCCCTGCACACCAATAACCACAACGCCTAGCTTGCAGCGTGGCAGGGAGGCAGGCCGGAGGCTCAGAAGTCCTCGCCAGAGAGAACTACCGGCGTTATTGCAGATACGGTAGATGGTAGAGATCACCCCGAGACCACCTGTCGGGTCCCGGAATTCACCTTGTAAGCTGCCTGAGCCTTGGACTACAAAAGGCTCGGGTAGGCGACGTTACAAGGGGTTCACACCCCAGTTGGTTCGGACTCAAGCGAGTTCAGCTCTCTAGCACTCAGTTCACCCCCAAGCTTAGAACTCCGGTTCTAAGCACCAAGTAATACAACGAGCATCTCTGCTCACCGTGGACGTAGGGTATTACGCTCCGGCGGCCCGAACCACGTACCTCCGTGCCCCGCTGGGTGTAGGAACTCCCGAAGTTGGTCGCGAACTGACGACACAACTCTTCCCAGGAGGATATCGACTCCTGGGGCAAGTTCATGAGCCATGACCGGGCTGACCCGGTCAAGGGCACGGGGAAGTAGTTGTCCATGATGGCTTCATCCCCTCCTGCAGCTAGGATGGCCATGGAGTAGATCTACTGGAACTCGACGGGGTTGACTGTCCCGTTGAACTTCTCCGGCAAGTGCGGCTGGAACTTGTGTGGCCACACTGCCATATGAAGGTGCGGGGCCAGAGCCATGCAGCCTCCCACTGAGCCTAGGGCGACGGGGTTCTGGCCCGCGTAGATGGGGTACATGGTACCCGGGGTACCATACTCCTCCCTGAGACTACGACACCACTCGTGCTGTCGCTCGATGGTGACACGACCATCTTCTTTCTGACGGCGGCGGTGGTCCAGCTCGCCTCTGAGGTCTATGGTGGGGAGCCTGGACGTTGCCGTCGAGTGGGTTATCGCCGTCCTGTAATCCCTTGTTAGGCCACGGGGCGGCAACTGCACCGCTTCTTGCCGCCGTCTCCGGTGGCACGGTGAGTTAAGCGCAGCGACGACCAGGTGGTCGAAGTCATTGCGCCACTGCTCAGCAGCTGATGGGGAAGCTCCCGCGCTTGGGGGGTTGTGAATGAGTGCGCGGGCTGCTAACAGCATGCTCTCCGGGCTGGTTTCAGTCGGTGCTTGCAACGCCGTTGCCATCGAAGGCTGCCAGGAGGCAAGAGGCACCATTGCCATAGGGACTGGCACTAGTGTAGATGGTCCCGCTCTGGGACAAGAGGACGCTTCCTGCTACCTCTGCCGCTGGTGGCGCGAGGGGTGGGAAGAACCTCCGACAGATTGGATGTTCACCATTGTGGTCTTCACGAACAGCTTCAAGAACCAAAGGCCCCCTACCTGGCGCGCCAAATGTCAAAGTGTTCGCTACGACACTTCCCCCGGTCTGCTCGGAAGCAGCCCGCGGAGGTTCTTTTTTCATAGGGGCTAGTGGATCTCGAAAGTCAGAGCACAATGGCGAAGAAGAACACGAGGATTTATGTGGTTTGGGCCACCGGAGCGTAATACCTTACGTCCACGGGTGTGTTTGTTGTATTGCTTGTGCGTACGAGTGCTGAGGGAGCTCAACCTTTTTGGTGCTAGAGGGACCTGAGAGTGAACGAACCCCCTTTATGGAGGCTGCCCTGATCCTTTTATAGCCCAAGGTCGGGGCAGTTACAATGTGGCTTGGGGCCCGACAGGTGGCCCCGAGGCTGTCTGTACCCTATACATGAGCTAGGCATTTACAGCTATATGTTACGTCGCTGTCGGAGGAGTGAAGGTGCGCCGCCTGACATGCCGGGCGCCTCTGACCGGGTAGCCGGTGATGATGAAGTCCCCGTCTTGTCGCCACGTCCACTCGCTCTGCTGAGCAGCTTTGTACCGTTGGGTGGCACTGTTCCGTTGTCACGCCTCGTCGCCCTGTCTTGTCACCATAATGGTGAGCAGGCGGAATACGGAGGCGTGCGCCTTGCACCATGCTTCTGGGGAAGGCGCGAGTCTTGAATGAGCGACTGGACGGAACACGTCTTCCTTTACTTCAGAGTCTTTACAGCCCATGACCGGTCATAGGACACGTGGCGGCTCCGGAGCCCTCCTTAACAGGGTGGTCTGACCCGGAGCCCGGGGACACGTGGCAGCGCTGGACCTTGCCACAACGGGGAGGCCAGGTCTGGGGATATGTACATGTGGAGGCTCCGTAGCCCTCCTTTGCGGGGAGGTCCGGCCCAGAGCCTGGGCACACGTGGCAGTGCCGGACCTTGCCTCAGCGGGGAGGCCAGGTCTGAGTCCAAGGACACGTAGCCGTGCAAGGGCCCGCCTCGACAGGGAGGCGAGGTCTAGAATGTCTTCTACCCACCACGGGAGGTACCTAGTCTTGAGAGTACCGACAAGCCTCATTAATGACAAAGCCCGCAGACGTCAATGTACTGTCGAACTTTTTATGCCGTTGCTTAGGTGCTTGTTTCATGCCATACAAGGATTTCAACAATTTTCACACCTTTCTATCTTCACCTTTTACTACGAACCCATCAGGCTAATCCATATAGATTTCCTCTTCCAACTCTCCATTAAGGAAAGCTGTCTTCACATCCATTTGATGAATGATTAAACTATAAGAGGCAGCCAGAGAAAGTAGGACTCGGATTGTCGTCAATCTGGCGACAAGTGAATAGGTGTCAAAATTGTTTTCACCTTCCTTTTGTGTATAGACATTTGCAACTAGCCTCGCCTTGTACTTCTCAATAGTATCATCAGGCCTGAGCTTCTTCTTGAACACCCACTTACAACCTACTGGTTTGCACCCGTATGGTCGTTCAGTTAGCTCCCAAGTTCCATTCGAAAGAATTGAGTCCATCTCACTATGAACTACTTTTTTCTAGTCATCTGCATCAAGATATGCATATGCCCCTGCAATTAATTTAGGAGTGTCGTCCACAAGGTACACAATAAAATCATCACCAAAGGATTTCATAATCCTTTGTCTCTTACTCGTCTGAGTTGTGTCATTGTGTTCCTCCTCCAGGACGTTCTTAAATGGTGTTTCAAGGAACTCGCTAGTTGTGGTGGATTCAGGATTAAGTTCAGAAGAAATCCTAACAGTGCTATGCATATCTTTCATAGGAAATATATTCTCTAAGAATGTTGCATCACGAGATTCCATAATAGTATCAACATGCATATCAGGTATCTCAGAATTAACTACTAAAAATTTATACGCTATACTCCGTTGAGCATAGCCTAGAAAGACGCAATCCACTGTCTCTGGTCCAAGCTTGCGTTTCTTGAAGATTGGGATATTGACATTTGCCAAACACCCCCAAGTACGCAAGTATGAAAGTGATGGTTTTCTCCCAACCCACTCCTCGTAAGGGGTTTTCTCTTTATTCTTGTTTGGAATGCGGTTTAGGACATGACATTATGTCAGTAGAGCCTCCTCCACCATGACTTAGATAAACCGAAAGTGTCTAACATGGCATTCACCATGTCACACAACGTACATTTGATTGGGGTTGTCGGTACCCTCAATATGGGGTACCCCCGCGCACAGGGGAAACTGCCTAAGGAGCTCGCCCTTCCCGGCAGGGAGAGCTCCGAAGGCGCCACGTGTCCAGCGGGGCCAAACATCCCTCTCCTCAGAGGTAAGCTTCGGGCCCGCCACGTGGCCAACTGAGCCGGACCCCCCCTCCACGGGGAGAGCTCTGGAGGCTCCACGTGTCCAGCGGGGCCGGACCTCCCTCTCCTCAGAGGAGAGCTCCGGACCCGCCACATGGCCAGCAGAGCCGGACCTCCCCCCTCCGCGGGGAGAGCTCCGAAGGCTCCACGTGTCCAGCGGGGCTGGACCTCCCTCTCCTCAGAGAAGAGCTCCGGGCCCGCCACGTGGTCAGCAGAGCCGGACCTCCCCCCTCCGTGGGGAGAGCTCCGAAGGCTCCACGTGTCCCACAGGGCCGGACCTCCCTCTCCTCAGAGGAGAGCTCCGGGCCCGCCACGTGGCAGGCAGGGCAGCGCTGCCTGCCCCCTCGCGGTAGGCAGCAAGAGTAAAGACACGCCATACCTTACCCCTACAAGGTATTCAAGACCCACGCCTTCCCAAGGCGCGGAGACGCGGAGCACACCTCTGTCAAGTGCCGTTGCGCCCAATCACATCGCAGTGAAGACTGGCGCGCCGCGTCAGAGGCTGCACGCCAATAAACACAGCGACAAGACATCCTCTGCCGCCCCTGCCAACCACTACGACTAGCTTGCGGCATGGGCAGGGCGGCAGAACGAAGACTTTCAAGCCCTCGCTAGAGACAACTGCCGGCGTAACTGCGGATACGGTAGATGGCAGGCAATTTCCCCGAGACCACCTGTCGGGTCCCGGGCCCACCTTGTAAGCCGCCCGAGCCTTGGACTATAAAAGGCTCGGGTAGGCAACGTTAGCAAGGGTTCGCACTTTAGCCGTTCGACATCTTACACTCTCACGCAGGGTTCGCTCCTGAGCACCAAGCAATACATCGAGCACCTCTGCTCACCGTGGACGTAGGGTATTACGCTCCGGCGGCCTGAAACACATAAAAATCCCTGTGTTAAGCTTCTCCCTCCATCGTCCCAAACGCGTAAGCTCTCCGTGAGTGACTAGCCCCTTCGAAAAAGAACCTCCGCGGGCTGCCCAGAGTAGGCCCGGGGGAAGTGTCGGTTACACACTTCGACATTTGGCGTGCCAGGTAGGGGGCTTTTCCCTTGCGCGACGAGCTTCCGCCGACAAAGATGACGAAGCTTCCTTCAGCAGCAAGCTCTCCCCGCCCACGTTCACGACGAACGGTGACCAGCGGGGACTACGTCTCGACACACTCAGGACGGAGTGTGTCGGTGCAAGCTGGGAGCCAGCAGCCGACTCCAGCAGCGCCGGCTCCAGCGAGCGCAAGATCCACTGCAGCGCTAAGTGTCTCCCACGGGGGCGCACTAGATGCAGCACGAGCGCTACTGCTCAATCCACCTGCTGGGGACGCGCCTCAGTCAGCGACCCAGCAGTGGATTCGCGACGTAGACCGTCTCGTCGTCGCCGCCGCCAACCCTCAACTTCAGGGGGGGGGACGACGTCCCAGTCAACTGGCTGTGTCGTTGACGCACACACCAACGGTTGATGGGCAGACGGCAGATTCCCGCTCCACCAGGCTCCCATCAGCGGACCTGAGGTCGGAGCTGGAACGATGCCACCTGGGCAACGATGCCCGAGTGGTCATCAAGCGACGACGAGAAAGGCGTCGCAACCAAGTGGCCGGCGACAGCATGTCAACCGCCTCGACCCAGCCTGAGCCGCAGATGTTCGCCACACGATCTCTGCCCCAGGCATACGTCACGCAGCATATGCCCCAGCCATATGCCCTGCAAATGGTGCCCCCGGTCTATGGCGCAGCCTTGCCCATACCGGGGTACACAGTGCCGGCAGCGAACCAAGCGTCCACGGCACCAACACCTGCAGCAACAGGAGCAGGATGTGCGGCCCTAGCGCCACACCTTCGCTTCGCGAAGTGGCCGCGCAAGTTCCGGCCGCACCTGCCCGAGAAGTACGATGGCAGCGTCAACCCGGCGGAGTTCCTCCAGATCTACTCCACCACCATCCTTGCTGCAGGGGGGGACGAGGCTGTCATGGCCAACTACTTCCCCATCGCCTTGACCGGCCCAGCTCGGTCTTGGCTCATGAATCTCCCCCAGGGTTCCATAACCTCCTGGGGAGAGCTCTGCTTGCAGTTCACTACGAACTTCGACAGCTCCTACACCCGGCCTGGCACGGAGCTCGACCTCCACGCCATCCAACAACAACCTGGAGAGACGCTGCGCTCCTTCATCCAGCGGTTCTCCCAGGTACGGAACACCAGCCCGCATATCCAAAATGCTTCTGTGGTGGTGGCGTTCTGGCAGGGTGTACGGGATACGAAGATGCTCGAGAAGCTCGCGACCAGAGAGGTTCGCGACGTCTCAGAGCTCTTCAGCCTGGCGGACAAGTGCGCCAGGGCAGCTGAAGGGCGGAACTGGCACTCACAGCCAGCCTCCGAATCAGGAGGACAGCCCGGATCTGGCGCTGCTTCCCATGGAAGCAGCAAGAAGATCAACAACCGGGGTGGTGGCAAGATGAAACCACCAACCGCAGCTCCCGTTGCTGCAGCAACAGCACCCAGCGGAGCTCAGGGGCCATGCCCCGACAAGGGGCAGCGGCAGTCACCAGCTGCAGATGGTGACCAAGGCGAGCCGTGCCCCGTAAACAACACCAGCAGCCATACAGCTGCTGAGTGCCGGGAGATTATGAAGCTCGCGGAGCGCTTCCGCAAGGGGAAGCAACCGCGTGCTGACATCCCTCCTTTCCGTCAAAGGGAGGGCAAGCAGAAGGTCGACACCCAAGACAACGTCAACCACCAAGTGGAGTTCCAGGAGGCTCAGCGCGCCGTGAAGGCTGTGCGCAACCATGAGGACTCCAGCTCCAGCGATGACGAGCACCAGAAGACGTTCTAAGTCATCTACGGCAGGTCCACTGACCCCTCGTCCCGAAGCACGGTTAAGACTCTGTGCCGAGCGGTAGCGTCGGTGGCTCCTCTCCCAAGTGCCGCGCCGCACCTCAAGTGGATGGGAACCCCCATCAGCTTCGATGCCACCGACTGCCCCAGGAACATGGCTGGGGCCGGCCAACTACCGCTCTTGGTAGAACCCACCATCGCCAACATGAGGATGTACCACGTTCTGGTAGATGGCGGGGCTGGGCTGAACCTCATCAGCCGCGCAGCTTTCCAGAAGCTGCAGATCCCGATGGCCAAGCTCACCCCATCGAGCCCGTTCTCAGGGGTAGGGCCGGGACAAGTCGTTCCCTACGGCAAAATCAGCCTTCCGGGGGCCTTTGGGGCACCAGACAGCTATCGGACAGAGTACATTCTGTTCGACGTGGCGGAGATCGACCTCCCCTTCAACGCCATAATCGGCAGGCCAGCCCTGTACCGATTCATGGCAGTAGCCTACTACGGCTACCTTGTCCTGAAGATGCCTACACCAACAGGCGTCCTCAAGGTTCGTGGAGACCGCACTGCTGCAGTGTCAGCCCTGGAGAAGCTCCAAGCACTTGCAACAGCTCGAGCACCAGCCTCTGGTAGTGCAGAACCGGGCCGGCTCCACCCGAGTGCACGCCACCGTGCCTCTACCTCAGCACCCCGCGTGCAACCCCTCGACGAGGGCGACGTCCCCCTGAAGGTCGTCCAAGTCGGTGCCAATGCTGCCCAGACCACCCGGGTAGCCGGGGGCCTGGACAACAAATAGGAAGGCACACTCATCACCTTCCTCCAGCACAACGTCGATGTGTTTGCATGGAAGCCGTCGCAGATGCCGGGGATCCCTAGGGAGGTGATCGAGCACCATCTGAAGGTCTTCCCCGATGCCCGACCAGTCCAACAGAAGCCTTGCAAGCAGTCCATCGAGCGGCAGAACTTCGTCCGAGAAGAAATCAAGAAGCTGCTAGACGCTGGCTTCATACGGGAAGTCCACCACCCCCGGTGGTTGGCGAACCCCGTCGTCGTCCCGAAGGCCGGCGGGAAGCTCCGGATGTGCATCGACTACACCAGTCTCAATAAGGCATGTCCCAAAGATCCATTCCCCCTCCCTAGAATAGATCAAAGAGTAGACTCGACATCAGGCTATGATATGCTATGCTTCCTAGACGCCTACTCGGGCTTTCATCAGATCCCTATGTCTAGAGAGGATGAAGAGCACACTTCCTTCATCACAGTAGACGGCCTGTATTGTTATGTCTCTATGCCTTATGGCTTAAAGAATGCTCTTCCCACCTTTGTACGTGCAATGCACAAAACCTTTGGAGAGATAATAAGAGACTTAGTCGAGGTGTATGTCGATGACATCGTTGTCAAGGTCAGGCAGAGTTCATCCTTGTTAGATAACCTAGCCCTAGTCTTTGACAAACTGCGCTCCACACGCACTAAGCTGAACCCCGACAAGTGTGTGTTCGGTGTATCCTCTGGGAAGCTCCTAGGATTCCTGGTCTCACACCGAGGAATTGAGGCCAACCCAGAGAAGATCAAGGCCATCGACCTGATGCGGCCCCCGGCCCGCATCAAAGATGTCCAGAAACTCACGGGATGCCTAGCCGCGCTGAGTCGGTTCATACCGAGGCTAGCAGAGCGGGCGCTCCCCTTCTTTAAGCTCCTGTGCAAATCCGGTCCATTTGCTTGGACCGACGAAGCAGAAGAAGCTTTCCAGGAGTTGAAGCAGCTCCTAACGACCCTACCCATCATGGTAGCCCCCGAGCCTGAAGAGCATTTGCTGCTCTATATCACGACAACAACTGAGGTGGTGAGCATGGTCCTCGTCGCAGAGCGGCCAGACCCCTCGTCACCGCAGCCTGCTCCGGTAGCAGAAGACAAGCACCAGGAGACCCCGGAGGTCCAAGACGACCTCCCGGACCTCCAAGAAAACCTCCCGGAGGTCCAACGGGACCTCTCGGAGCTCCAAGACAACCTCCCGGAGCTCCAACGGGACCTCCCGGAGCTCCAAGACAACTTCCCGGAGCTCCAACGGGACCTCCCGGAGCTCCAGGATAACCCCCCGAAGACCCAAAGGAACCTCCCAGGAGGACAAGACGTCCTCCCGAGGGTCCAGGACGACCACCTGGAAAACCAGCGGGATCTCCCGGAGGTCCGAGACGGACCAGGAGCCTTCGAGTCCCAGCTCCCGGAGGCTCCCCCGGACCCGTCTACCTCCTGTCAGCCTGAGCCAATGGATGAGGACATCTCAGGCCCAGGGAGGAGGGTCCGGACCATCCAGAGGCCTGTGTACTACATCAGCGAAGTCCTCCACGACGCCAAGACAAGGTACCTGGAGGTCCACAAGCTGCTGTATGCAGTACTCGTGGCATCCAGGAAGCTCCGCCACTACTTTCAAGCCCACCGGATCTCGGTGGTCACCTCCTACCCGCTGAAGGCAATCCTTCACAGTCCCAACGCGACCAGCAATGTCGCTAAATGGGCAGCGGAATTGGTGGAGTTTGAGCTGGACTTCCTTCCTCGCCATGCAGTCAAGAGCCAAGCACTGGCTGACTTCATGGCCGAGTGGACGCCAACGAAGACTAACTTAGGGGGCAACAAAGACGGTGAACCAAAGCCCCGGGCTCCGGTCTTCACCGGGCCTCACTGGATGCTCTTCTTCGACGGCTCCTCGTGAAAGCAGGGGGCCGGTGCTGGCGTACTGCTTCTCATGCCATCGGGGGAGCAGTTTGGGTACATGGTGCGTCTCAATTTCAAGGCAACCAACAACATGGCATAGTATGAAGCGCTCATCTTTGGCCTAAAGACAGCCCTGTCTCTGGGCGCTCGCCAGTTGTTGGCACAGGGCGACTCCCAGCTAGTCATCAAGCAAGTTAAGGGTGAATGCTCCTGCAATGACCCACAGCTACCTGCTTATCTGCTCCACGTGCAGATGTTGGATAACGACTTCCTCGCTTTGGACCTGCGCCATGTACCGCGCGCTGGCAATGCCGCGGCCAACGACCTCTCAACGAAGGCATCCACTGGAGCCCCTGTGCCCGAAGGAGTCTTCGAGAGGAGGTTGCTGCGGCCCACAGCCCGGCCTGCCGAGCCGGGTGAAGGGGGCTGGACCAGCACCTCGAAGCTGGCGGTCCCGGCGGCCCTGCAGCCATGGACGCCGCCAAGGATCGTAAGCGTCACTGGGGACTCCGTGCAACCCAGCGCTCAAGATCCAGAAGCTCAAGTCAGACCCGATCCATGGATCACGGAGATCCGGGACTACTTAAAAGACAACATCCTCCCTGATGAACGTGTATCCGCTGAACGGATCGTGCGCATGGCTAAAAGGTACGCGCTGGTAGAAGGGGATCTCTACCGGCGTGGCGCCAACCACGTCCTATTGCGGTGCATAACCCAGGGGAAGGCTGCGACTTGCTCACTGAGATCCATGGAGGCAAATGTGTGAGTCACTCTTCCTCACGCACGCTCGTCAGTAAAGCCTTCCGGCATGGCTTCTACTGGCCGACAGCACTCCAGGATGCCGTCAAGCTGGTCGAGAGCTGCAAGGCGTGCCAGTTCCACGCCAAGCAGATCCACACACCGGCTCAGGCGGTTCAGATGACCCCTCCCTCGTGGCCGTTCGCCGTATGGGGGTTGGACATCCTGGGACCATTCCCCAAAGCCGTCGGGGGATTCCGGTACCTCTACATCGCCCTCGACAAGTTCACCAAGTGGCCGGAAGCTACACCCGTCGTCACCATCAACAAGCAATCCACAGTAAAGTTCATCAAGTCGATCGTCTGCTGGTCCGGGATCCTGAACAGAATCATCACCGACAACGGGACCCAGTTCACAAGCGCAGCGTTCCAAGACTACTGCGAAGACCTCGGTATCCAGGTGTGCTATGCCTCCGTTGCTCACCCAAAGAGCAATGGGCAAGTCGAGAGGGCCAACGCCGAGATTCTTTGGGGCCTCAAGACTCGCACCTATGCCGGCTTGAAGAAACATGGTGCCAAGTGGGTGGACGAGCTTCCGAACACACTGTGGGCTAACCAGACATCCCAAAGCCGGGCCACCGGAGAGACACCCTTCTTCATGGTATACGGGGCCGAATCTGTGCTTCCCCCAGAGATCACCATGGGGTCTCTCCGTGTCCGAGCTTATGAAGAAGCCACGTAGGACAACCTCCGGCGTGAAGACACGTAGGACAACCATGGGGTCGATTACACGCAGCACTCCGTAACGCACGGTACAGGCAAACGCTCCGGCGCTACCACCAAAGGTCCGTGCATGTCCGGGAGCTGCAAGAAGGTGACCTGGTGCTACGGCGCATACTTTCTCGCGAAGGGACCGACAAACTCTCCCCCAGCTGGGAAGGTCCCTTCCGAGTCACGAAAGTTTGCCGCCCCGGGTGCGTACGCCTTTCCACCGAGGATGGGGATCCGCTCCCGAACCCTTGGAACATAGAACACCTCCGTAAGTTCTACCCCTAGAGCAATAGTAGGACAGTACCTTTTCTTTCTGTAATAGATTCCATAGAGTCCAGGAACAACGCTCGGAGCAGCTAAGCCTCAGGGGACGGTCCAGGACTACGTTCAGCTTGGCCTGGTTCCGACCCTAAGCGCGTAGAGTCTTGCTTCCCTTCTTAATGGGGCAGGTCCTTGCCTCCATGTTTAGCCTACTTTCCTCCTATGGATATTTATATGGAAAGAAACCAGTCCTGCTTTTCTCTTGCCCTTGTGCTCATTTAATTACGCATTAATTCTTATGACCGCACTTTCTGTGTATGCTCACCATACACTCAGCTCTCTTTTCCCATTCTCATCCCTAGTCGGCATTTGCTATCCTACCGAAGACGATCGCGCTTGAGGTACCTGCCAATGGCCAGGGGGCCTCTCGGGCCTCCCCCAGTCACGTGTTGCAATGCCAGTTGGTCCAATACTAAGGGCCGGACGGTCGTACCCTGACCTCGGAGGGAGCCGGACCACCAGTGCCGGGCGCACTGAATTGCACAAGCCCCGTAAACCGGATTAGGATCGTAAGCCAAATAAGACTATGAGATAGGGAAGGGAGAGCCCCAAGGAGAATTACGCTTCCCTTACTTGTGTGCAGGACCTCCCAGCCTTAGCTCCCCTACAGGAGTATGGTAGGTATGCCCAATCCATTGCCCACACCGACCAGGGGGCCACTACGGGGACCGCGCAACGAAGGACTGGAGCTCCAATGCAAGACCACAGGATCCAGACCTCGCCCCCTCCGCAGGGGCGGGCTCCGAAGGCCCCACATGTCCGGCGGAGCCGAAGCCCCCCTCTCCTCAGAGGGTAGCTCCGGGCCCGCCACGTGGCCGGTAGAGCCGGGCCTCGCCCCCTCCGCAGGGGTGAGCTCCGAAGGCTCCACGTGTCCCGCAGGGTCGGGCCTTCATCTTCTCAGAGGAGAGCTCCAGGCCCGCCACGTGGCCGGCAGATCTGGACCTCCCCGTTCTCACGGGGCGAGCTCCGGAGACCCCTTGGGCCCTTAACACAAGGACCCGAGGAAGGTGTCTGTGCAAGACTTCAAGATTGGTGAAGACCTCCGAGGTCCTTGCGGAGCTAAGGACTCGGCCAGGCCAAGCCAAGAAGAATATAAGCACGAACGCAAAAAACAAAGAGCCTGTTCATTCATTCAAAGCTCCATGAGCTGGACTACAGACTCAACAAAAGCAAAAAAAGAAAGAAGAGATACAAGGCCTTCTGGCCGCAGGGGCGACTGCCTAAGAGTCCCCGGACTCCCGATGGAACCTAGAGGCCACGAGGGCGGCCATGTCCCCGACTTCGGCCCTGGCAGCTTCCTCCCGCTCGACGACGGGGCCTAGTCACACCGGCTACAGAGAGAAGGAATGGTCTTGGCTCCGGAAGCACGCCGGCACGTGTGTGGCGACCTCCTTCACCAGGCCTCATCCCTCCACCTCAAGCTCGTCGGCGATCACCGCTTCGAGCCTGCCCAGCTTGGCACCGATGGACTCAAGTGCCGGGATTGCCTCAGACACCTCCTGCGCTGGAGCCTCCGTCCGCACCGGGCTGAAACCGAGGGGAACCAGGGCGGACCCCGCCTCAGCGACAAAGCTCCAGACCGCTTGGGCCTCGACAGACCGCGAAGCCTGGAGCTTCTCCACCTCTTGGCGGGCCGCCAGCTCGCGATCCAGCACCGCCTGGCGCTCCCGGGAGGTTTGCTCCTCCCTCGTGGCAACAGCCGACTCGCGGAGCCCCAGCTCCTCGGCCCGAGCCCTCAGCTTGCCCTCGCTGGCCTCCAACCGTGCGGCGACCTTCTTCTCCTCGGCACTGGACTTCCGAGTTGGCAAAGGAGGACGAGCGGGTGCTGCCGCCGCCACCGTGGGGGATGGCCCCGCCGGCACAGAAGAAGCCCCCGCCGACTTGGGGGCCGTCGGAGCTGCCGCAGCTCCTGGACGCTGCGGCGCAGAGCCTCCGCTGGCCGGAGATGGCCGTGGAATAGACTCGCCCCCGGCAGCCAGTGAGTCCCTGCCGACATAAGAAGCTCTCAGTCTAAGAAAGGAGAAAGGAACGCTATTTCTAAAAGCCGGAAAGAGCAACACTTACCGAGCGACGTGAGCGCTCCAACGGGCTTGGAGCCCCGGCCTCCGAGCCGGGACAGAACCACCAGAACCTGCCGCCGGCGCCTGTGCTGCAGGCACCCGTACCGGCGGAGTAGGAGGCAAAGCAGTAGGGCCCCTGTCAGTGGCGCCCCTAGTGCTGCTCGCCGATCTGACGCCTGAGGCCCGGGGCACCTGCGCCCCCGGATGAGTCCCAGCGCTGCTCCTTCCGACGCCGCTGCTGGCCGAGCCTGCAGCCGGGACGCTCGCTGGCTGTGGCGCCTGAGCCCTCGACTCACCCCTGGGCATCGCCCCACCGGCGTCCCTCCTTGAAGATCCTCCGCCTGAAGAAGGGAGGTGGGACGCCTGGGGCTCCTCAGACCGCCGCTGCCCGAGAAGAGACCCGCCGGAGCTGGAGACTCGAGGTCTCTTTGGGTCGCCACCCGACGAACCAGTGCCTCTGGGAGATGGGCGCAAGGGTACCCCGGCCCCCTGGCTTGGCGCAAATGACGCCCTCGGAGGGGACCGGGCACGTTTCTTCTCTGGCTGCCCGGGGGCTGGCTCCTTTCCCTTCCCCTTGTCGACGGTCTGAGCTCCATAGACCCTCGGTGCGGGTTGGGCAGCGGTAGACGCCTCGTGCTCCGCCCCGAAGCGCTCGACCCTGGGAATCAAGATCCCCCGGAGGGCATCCCCAACCTGACGAATGGCGATCCCAATGTCGTCAATGTTCAGCATCTTCCGCAGCAACTCCGCCCTCCTCTGCGGCTCCAGGAAGAGGGGAGTGCCAGAGGCCGGGAAGGTGAGGTCGCCGCCGGTGACGAAGTCGCTGCTCACCTTGGCCACCATCTCGTACAGCACCTCCTCAGATGGGTCATAGCCGAGACCCCTCTCCAGCCTGGTGCAGTCGAGCTCGCCGGTGTAGTACTACGCCGGGCGGTTGCATTGTTGCAAGGGCGCAATACGGTGCGACAGGAAATCTATCAGCACCATCAGGGACGTCAGCCCCTCGTTGGCCAGGAACCGGATCCGCTCTAAGACCAGCGCGTACTCCGGCTCCAGCTCCGGGATCTCCTCCCAGAAGCGACGCTCAGTGGTCGGGCCGGCAGTTAGGAGCTGCAGGCGATCATGCTCGTAGGTTTGCACGATCACCCAGTTCTCCCTCCAGTTTTCCCACCTCGACGCACCAAAAGGTAGAAGGTACCCAGAGGCCTTCGGATCCTTGCAGCGATGCTGGAAGTAGTACGCCCCAGCTGATTCTTCGAGCTGCGCCCGGTCGTCCGCAACACGAAGAAGTAGCGGAAGAGCGTCACTGAAGCGTGCACCCCCACGAACATCTCGCAGAAGTGCACGAAGACGGCGGCCATCGCGAAGGAGTTGGGGGAGAGGTGATGGAGCTGGAGACCGTATGTCTCCAGCAGCATCACGAAGAAGGAAGAAATTGGCGGGACAAACCCCGCCATGGTGTAGGCGGTGAAGAAGACTATTTCCCCCTTCTCCAGGAGCAGGGGAGAGATCCCTGCTGGAGCCAGCGCTTCTGCTCCTCCGTGTGCCAGCCCAGCAGCCTGCGCACTGACCCGAGCTCGGCCGACCGAGCGAGACGCGGCGGAGGCAAGTTGGAAGCCATGGCAGATGGAAGCTCAAGGACAGGGAAGACAAGAGCGCAAGATCTCAAGGAAACAAGAAAGATGCAAGCGCTGGGAAGTGCGAAGGGAAGCCGCGATGCAGGTGAGATCCCCTTTTAAACTTCCCAGGCGCGATTCAAAGCGATTCAAAACTCTTTGAATACGCTGCTTGGACAACCGCTTCAGCTCCAAGACCAAGCGTCGATGACAAGTGGACCCAATCCGTCCAACCAAAGTGGTGGGACAAGAAGTCAGTCTCTCAAGAAGATGAGCCGGCAAGACGCTTCGGCGGTTCCCAAAAAGGCGCCGCGACGTGCAGAAGTGGCAATCTTGGAAACCGCTGCAGTAAAAGCAGCCATCAAGTGGGGCACACGCTCCCACGATCCTGCGACTGTTCTTGCTCCGGCAACGGTTAATGCGGGTCTTCGAGAAGGTGTGCGGAGTGGAAGGGACGGGGGCTCCACCTCGGGCTCGCTATCTCCCCCGAGATGGGCTCGGGGGCCACTGTCGGTACCCTCAATATTGGGTACCCCCGCGCACAGGGGAAACTGCCTAAGGACCTCGCCCTTCTCCGCAGGGAGAGCTCCGAAGGCGCCACGTGTCCAGCGGGGCTGGACATCCCTCTCCTCAGAGGTAAGCTCCGGGCCCGCCATGTGGCCAACTGAGCCGGACCACCCCCTCCACGGGGAGAGCTCCGGAGGCTCCACGTGTCCAGCGGGGCCGGACCTCCCTCTCCTCAGAGGAGAGCTCCGGACCCGCCACGTGGCCAGCAGAGCCGGACCTCCCCCCTCCTCGGGGAGAGCTCCGAAGGCTCCACGTGTCCAGCGGGGCCGGACCTCCCTCTCCTCAGGGAAGAGCTCCGGGCCTGCCACGTGGTCTGCAGAGCCGGACCTCCCCCCTCCACGGGGAGAGCTCCGAAGGCTCCATGTGTCCCACGGGGCCGGACTTCCCTCTCCTCAGAGGAGAGCTCCGGGCCCGCCACGTGGCCAGCAGGGCAGCGCTGCCTGCCTCCTCGCGGTAGGAAGCAAGAGCAAAGAGGCGTGATACCTTGCCCGTACAAGGTATTCAAGACCCACGCCTCTGTCAGGTGCCGTTACGCCCAATCACATCGCAGTGAAGACTAGCGAGCCGTGTCAGAGGCTGCACGCCAATAAACACAGCGACAAGACATCCCCTGCCGCCCCTGCCAACCACTACGACTAGCTTGCAGCATGGGCAGGGCGGCAGAACGAAGACTTTGAAGCCCTCGCCAGAGACAATTGCCGGCGTAACTGCGGATACGGTAGATGGCAGGCAATCTCCCCGGGACCATCTGTCGGGTCCCGGGCCCACCTTGTAAGCCGCCCGAGCCTTGGACTATAAAAGGCTTGGGTAGGCAACGTTAGCAAGGGTTTGCACTTTAGCCATTCGACATCTTACACTCTCACGCAGGGTTCGCTCTTGAGCACCAAGCAATACAACGAGCACCTCTACTCACCGTGGACGCAGGGTATTACGCTCCGGCGGCCTGAACCACGTAAAAATCCCTGTGTCAAGCTTCTCCCTCCATCGTCCCTAACGCGTAAGCTCTCCGTGAGTGACTAGCCCCTCCGAAAAAGAACCTCCGCGGGCTTCCCAGAGCAGGCCCGGGGGAAGTGTCGGCTACACACTTCGACAGGGGTGAATAGGGAGGCGTCCTCTCTGTGTATAATACCGTGTTCCTCACAAAATCATCGAATAATTTGGGAAAATACTCACCACCACGATCTGACCAAAGATGTTTGATCTTTCTCTCTAATTGATTTTCTACTTCAGCTTTATAGATTTTAAAGTAGTCTAAAGCTTCATCTTTAGTTTGCAACAAGTATACATAGCAGAATCTAGTTGAATCATCTATTAGCGTCATAAAGTATTTCTTTCCAACTTTTGTCAACACACTATTCATCTCGAATAGATAAGAATGTATGAGTTCTAGAGGTGCCAAGTTTCTCTCCTCGGCTGCCTTGTGAGGTTTTCGAGGTTACTTTGATTGCACACAATTATGGCACTTAGAACCTTTGGCAATGGTGAATTCCGGAATTAATTAAAGACTAGATAGCAGATTCAATAAACCAAAATTAAAATGACATAAACGAGAATGTCAAACACTTGCATCATCATTAACACTGCCACAAATATGATTTACTGACTTATTATTAAACTCTGACAAAGAAAAGCGGAACAAGCCTCCGCATTCATAGCCATTACCAATGAATTGTCCATGCTTCGACACAACTATTTTATTGGACTCTAAAACTACTTTGAACCCATCTCTACACAGAAGGGATCTACTAACAAGATTCTTGTTTATAGTAGGGACATGTTGCAAGTTGGTCAGCTGGACAATCTTTGCCGAAGTAAACTTCAGATCGATCGTGCCAACACCACGAACAAAAGCATGTGACCCATTCCCCATTAGGATGGAGGAGTCCTGGACGATCTGGTAAGAAGTAAACATAGACATGTCAGAACATACATGAACATTAGCACCCATATCAAACCACCAAGATGGTGTTTGAATAACAGACAGAATAGTAAAGGAATTACCGTACCATCCGCATTACTAGATGTCACAATGTTGACATTCTTTTTCCCTCTATGATCTGCCATGTCAAGTCAGTTCTTGGAAAAATGCTTGTGCTCACCATAGGTATATGTCGGAGTGTGAGCTGCAACACTCCTCCCGGCCTGATCGGAAGCAGCCCGCGAGGTTCTTTTTTCCGGAGGGGGCTTGGCACCCTTCGCGACCTGGGCTCGAGGGAGCGGATGAACACAAAGATTTACGTGGTTCAGGCCGCCGGAGCGTAATACCCTACGTCCATGGGTGAGCTTGTTCTATTGCTTGAGCGTGGGTGCTTTTGCGTTGTGTGATCTCGAGAGCGTGGAATTGGAACCCCCTAGAGGGTGGTCACCCCGGTCCTTTTATAGTTCAAGGCCGGTGTGGTTACAATGAGGCGTAGGGCCCGGCAGATGGCCCCAAAGCTTTGAGTGTCCTATACACGATCTAGGACTTTGTCCTCTGAGTAGAGTGGTCGGCGGGGGAGTTAAGTCCCTCCGTTCAGCATGCCGAGCGCCCCTGACCGCATGTCAGATGATGATGAAGACGTCGTCTTGTCGCTGCGTCTCCTCGCCCTGCTTGGGCGGCTTCGTGCTGTTGGGCGGCACTGTACTGCTGTCACACCTTGTCCTCCCATCTTGCCACTGTAATGGCGAACGGGCAAGGGACGGAGGCGTGTGTAGTGCGCCAAGCTTCTAGGGAAGGCGCGAGCCTTGAATGCGAAGCCTGACAGCGCACTTCCTTCTTAACTTCGTCGACCCACGGCCCATGAGGGACTGTGGAACACGTGGCGGCTCAGGAGCTCTCATCAACGGGCTTGGTGTCTGGAGACACGTGGCAGCTCCGGACCTTACCTCAACGGGGAGGCTCGGACTGGAGCCCCGGACACGTGTCAGCACTGGAGCTATCCTCAACGGGGAGGCGGCTCGGAGCCAGAGGACACGTGTCAGCTCCGAATCTCGCCTCAACGGGGAGGCTTAGGCCGGAGCCTGGAACACGTGTCAGCACCGGAGCTGTCCTCAGCGAGGAGGCGGCTCGGAGCCAGAGGACACGCATCAGCTCCGGACCTCACCTCAACGGGGAGGCCTAGACCAGAGCCCTGGACTCATGCGAGCCCCGGTGTTCTCCTCTTCGGGGAGGTGGCTTGTAGCCGGGGACACGTGGCAGCTCCGGATCTCTCCTCAGCAGGGAGGCTCAGGTCGGAGCCCGGGGCACGTGTGATCTCCGGAGCTCAAGCGCACGTGGTAGCCTGAGGGCTGACCATGGGACCAAGGGCACGTGGCTTATGCTGGGGCCCGCCTCAACAGAGAGGCGGGGCCCATGCTGTCTTTTACCTACTACGCGGGGGTACCCGGTCTGCAGAGTACTGACAATGGCCTCCGGGCCCATCTTGGGGGAGGCATTGAGCCCGCAGGTGGGGCACCCATCTCTCCCGCGTGGTGGTTTTGCACCTGTGCTTTTGAAACCAAAGCGGTGGTGAGACTTTATCGTAGTGGACGAGTGGTTGAACCGGGGAGACAAAAATGCTGCACGTCCTTGGCATAGTGGATGTATTCAGTCAAAACAGCAGTGCGTCGTCGTGTTTACTCCTGACTTGATGGGTCACGACGACGCACTCGAGGGGTTGCCTCGGGGTAATTACTGCGGCAGCCCATAGGCCGCAGGAATACCGGGCGCTGCCTCCCTCGGGAACCGCCAGGCGTTCTCGAGTTTTTACTCACCTGTCCCGCCAGTGTCTGACTGGTGGACCTGGGTCCTACCTGTCATTGGTGGGGGTGAGTGCTAAGGCGACGTGCTCGAGGGGTTGCCTCAGGGTACTTACTGCGGCAGCCAACGGATTGGTATCTGCAGTTCCACCATGCCTCTTTTCTCGGGGGCGGTCGGACGTCCCTAAGATGTTACTCACCTGGCCCCCGATGTCTGACGGGTGGACCTAGGTCCTACCCATCTACGGGGGAGGTGAGTATCTAGGTGCCATGCCCAAGGGGTTGCCTTGGATCATTTACTGCGTCAACCGATGAGTTGGTTGCTCCGCTCTCTTCGGGAACCACCGGACGTTCCCAAGAGGTTATCCTCCCAGCCCCTAGTGTCTGACGGGTGGACCTGGATCCTACCCACCGTTGGGGGAGGCGAATAACCCACGGCGTGCAGAGGTGGAAACCCTATCGTCATGCCTGTTGCCCTGCCAGAGGTCGTGGCTGTGTATAAAAGGAGGCCTTCCGATGTAGGATGGCACCCCCTCACCATGTGGCATTTGTTCTCCTCTTGCGTGCTAGAAGTTCCTGCTTCCCGGTGTATTCGTTCACCAGATACTTTCATACTGGAAGCCCTCTTCATCCACATTTGTGAGATGTTCGTGTGTGTGCGGCCTTCGGTGAGGCTCTCTGTTGTATCCCTCTCCTTGACGACCTCGGATAGAAGCACATGCTATCCTGATGCTGCGCCGGCGGTAGGGGAGGCCGTCGGGGACAGGGTCATCGACTCGCAGTGTGTCCCTACGCCAGTGTCGTGTGGGGCATGTCCTCTAGGCGCCTCGCCAAAGGAAGACTTCCTGCCAGTACCGGAGGAAAGTTAAGTCCAGAGTGATCAAGCCTTCCTCCAGGTACTGTTGTGGACAACAAAATCTGCCATAGATGGCGTTTTGTCCCACATGACATTGGATGTCACTGTTGCCTAGGTCCAGCATGCGTTGCTGCCATCCTCAGTCCTATTGCAGGTGACCGTCTCACTGCGTAGAGATTGGCTCAGGGCACAACCCGAAAGGCCACGGAGCAAGAGATTTCTGGTCTTGTAGCTGTTGAGTTCCTAGTTGTCTTGTATCCCATTTTGTATGCCAGAACTCTGTTATTAATGAAAGCATCTTTATTTTAAGTCTTTCATTGTCCTATGTCGTAGATGTAGACTTATGACCCTTGGCAATGAAAGGGTCCGGGATGACTTAACTGTGACGCCTGGTCCCGTAAAACACGGAATCCAGCTGATGCATATGTGTGCCCAGGATGTTCATCACACATATACATGTAATCCACAAACTGAATTCAGAATATAACCACGAATAAATGGGTTTAAGTACTTTATTACATCAATCTCTAACTTGTTTTTGCAGCGGAAGTCTCTAACTTATTCTAGCAGCGGAAGTCTTATTCTAGCAGCGGAAGTCTCTAACGATAGAGAAAGCAAACTAAGCACGGCAGCGGCTCCATCTTCAACTCCATCCCCACAGGCAAGTTGACGGTAGATCACACGCCTAGTACTCCACATGGTCTTCGAAGTAATCCTCTCCTGTTGCTGATGATGTATGATAATGCAAGGGTGAGTACATGTCGTACTCAGCAAGTGCGGGAAGTACGACATGTAGCTTACAACAAGGTAGGTATAAAAGGCTTATTGCATAAAAGCAAAGTTTATTTCACAAAACATGATAAAAATAGCAACTAGCTTTAGGTGAAGTTAATCCCAACATATATCCAATTAAATCAGTAACATACCTCCATCATGATTCACCTCTTTTCGTGTCTCATCCAGACATTTATCTTTCTCAATTTTTTTCCTCATGCTCATGAATACCATCTCATATTCATGACCATCTCATCTAATATTCAATTTCATCTCATAACCGAGACCAAAGCTCATTATCACGACTCAACAGTCCCAATCCCGTTGCCAAGGCTCAACAGTCCCAAAAACCAAATCCATAGACCAAACCAGTAACCAAATCGAACCATCCATCCCAAACCTTCCCTCTAATCATCTGAGTTGGCCAGGCGCTTGTGACCGTAAGCACGGCTATCATGATAGTTTTACACCCTGCAGAGTTTGCACCACTTCACCCACAAGTTTGTGATTTCATCACCCGTCGGCGACTGCAGAACCTCCATTATACCAGTACACAACCGTCGGTGTATGGCCAAGATATAACAAAATAGCCTTTACAAAGGGGCTACTAGATGTATGGACTCACTAAGGTTTCACCAGCAGGCTCAAATCACCATTCTCCCACCTACGGGCCCCCTCTTGTGCCATGCAGTTCCCAGGGCAGTCCTCTCTCGACTCCCATTCCCCGCGCCTTCCACAGTCCATAACAATCTAGCAACTTACCTAATTAGTCAGCTAAGCCGCACCCATACTTGGCCTTGTGGTGGCACTGTATTCCTGGCATATGCTGGCATGAACCGGTCCTTAGATCTACGGCAAGTAAACCACCATCTCATTCTACCACTTCCACAAACCAAGCTTGCCTAGATCTCCCCCGATTCAGGTTCATTAACAACATCAAGTTCTTCTAATCATTATGAGTGCAGTAGCTAGACACATTCTATCGCTTCCCATATCCCGTAGATTAGCGAAGCAAAAAGTAAAATGACCATACCCGACTCATCAACTTCCCTGGCGACAAGGGCGGTTAACAAAACTAGTAAACTCCTATAAAAGGGTTTCCCATCAAGTTGACTCAAGCACACACACCTTTTTGCAAACAAAACAGTTTTTATTAGATCAGTTTGTACGTGTTCTTGCATGTTTTAATGGTTTGCATGGGGTTTTACGGTGAACAAAGGTGTAAGGATCAAGTGTGGACGTGGTGATGATCTCATCTCAAGATCTAGATTAATTCCACCGTTAAAAACCGATCAACACGTGATCTGTCCACACGAAAAAGCTTCTGTTCGAAGGGATCGAAGAAACAGATGCAAAGAAATCGTGATGCCGTCGTAAGGTGGTAATGGAGACCTACCTTACTTTCTTCGGAGCCTTCCTCCTACAAATGGCAGCAAAACAGATCGTCGGCTCTCCTGCGGCAATGGCGAGCGTGTCGGGGCTTGTTGGCGGTCTCACCGGTGGTTGAACTCTGGCGGAGGGGGTTAACTCGGCGAGTTGGGGGCTAGGGCCTCTAAGTTGTCGGCTTGGGAAGATGTTACGACCAAGGGGGTGTTTCGGGTTCTATTTATAACCGGAAAAAGAAGAGTCCTATTCCGATTGGATTTCAAATAAGAGTCCTATTCAATGTGTTTTAGATCTTAACAACTTATCTCTAATCGATTTGGTTGCAGTATTCACTGTGGAAGAATTCATGTCGATTTCCTCAGTACCGGGTACTCGCGTGCAGAGAAAAACTGCTTAAGGATCTCGTCCTTCCGCAGGGATAAGCTCCGGAAGCTCCGGGGCCGTACCTCTCGGAGGTGAGCTCCGAGAGCGACACGCGTCCCGCGGGTCGGACCTTGCTTCTCCGCAGTGACTAGTTCTGAAGGCGACACGTGTCCTGCGGGGCTGGCCTCGCTTCTCCGCAGAGGCTAGCTTCAGGGGCAACACGTGTCCCACGGGGTCGGACCTTGCCCCTTCCGCAGAGGCAAGCTCCGATCCTGCCACGTAGCCAGCAATGCTGGACCTCATCCCTTTCGCAGGGATGAGCTCCGAAGGCGCCACATGGCCAGCGGGTCGCGGGAAGTGTCTACAGCGCTCCTCGGTGAACTGGAATTGGTTCTTTTCGGCTATCTTTCTGATTCTTTCTATGTTTCTACTTCTTTTAAAATGTTTTCTCGATATGAAATATGAATGCATGCATGGTTACGAAATTGAGGGTGTTACAGACCTACCCCCTTAAATTGAATCTCGCCCTCAAGATTCTATAGAGTGGAGAGTAGATGAGGGAATTCTGCCTTGAGGTCATCCTCACGCTCCCACGTAGCTTCGGCTTCCGTGTGATGTCTCCATTGTACCTTGCACCAACGGATCACTTTGTTCCTCGTGACCCTTTCCTTCACGTCCAAAATTCGGACAGGGTGCTCTACATAGGTCAGATCCTCTTGAAGTTCGAGTTCATCCATCGGTACTCATTCTTCTGGTACTCTCAAGCACTTCTTGAGCTGAGATATGTGAAACACGTCATGCACGTCGGAGAGGTGCATTGGGAGCTCCAGTTGATAGGCTACCTCTCCTCTCTTGTCCAAAATCTTAAATGGCCCGATGTAGCGAGGTGCTAACTTGCCTTTGACGTTGAAACGTCGTTGGCCTCAGATAGGCGATACCTTAAGGTATACGAAGTCCCCTACTTCAAAGGTCAACCTTCAAGTTCTCCCGTATCGTTTGGACTTGCTTCTCAGCTTCTTGCAGCACTTCGGGTCCAAACACTTGGTTCTCTCCGGTCTCGTTCCAGAACAACGGCGTTCTACACCGTCTACCGTACAATGCTTCAAAAGGTGACATCTTCAATCTGGTCTGGTAGCTGTTGTTGTACGAGAACTCAGCAAACGACAAGCTCCTATCCCAACTACGCCCATGTTTCAAGGCGCAAGCTCTCAACATATCCTCCAAAATTTGGTTTGTCCTCTCGGTTTGCCCATCAGTCTGCGGATGGTAAGCGGAGCTAAAATCCAGTCGTGTACCCATAGCTTCATGTAGCTTCTTCCAGAACCTAGAGGTAAATTGGGTACCCTGGTCTGAAACTATCCTCTTCGGGACTCCATGATGGCATAAAATTTGCTCCATGTATAGCTCGGCTAGTTCTGCGACGCGGTACGTTGTTTTAACAGGAAGAAAATGGGCTGTTTTCGTTAATCAGTCTATGATAACCCAGATGGAGTCGTAACCCGACCGAGTACGTGGTAATCCGACGATGAAATCCATGCTGATGTCTTCCCACTTCCACTCGGGTACTTTCAGTGGTTGCAACAGTCCAGCGGGTCTTTGATATTCAGCCTTCACCCGTTGGCATGTGTCACATAAGGCAACATACTCAGCTATGTCCCTTTTCATATCATCCCACCAATAACAAGTTTTCAGGTCCTTGTACATCTTTGTACGGCCGGGATGTATGGAATAAGGTGAATCATGTGCCTCTTTTAATATCGTGTCGCGGATGTGCTTCACGTTAGGCACACAAATCCTTTTTCCTAAACAAAGCGTACCCTTCTCGGCTTCCTTGAAGTCATTTTCTATGCATTGTCGGATCCTTTCCTTGATCTCCTTGATTTCTTCATCCGTTGCTTGGCCGTCTCGTATCTCTTGTTCCAGCGAAGAATGGAGTCCCATCACTTCCATCTCATTCAAGAACCCGAGATGTAAACGTTGAAACTCCTTGCGTAGCTCGGGCGGTAGCTCCCGAACCGTGAGTTGGTTACATGCTCCCTTTCGGCTCAATGCATCAGCTACTACATTGGCCTTTCCGGGGTGATAGTTGATTCCAACATCATAATCCTTGATGACTTCCAACCATCGACGTTGCCTCAAATTCAAATCCGTTTGGGTGATTATGTTCTTGAGGCTTTTATGATCCGTGTAGATCTCACATCGGTGGCCAAGGATATAATGTCTCCAAATCTTCAAGGCATGTACCACGGCTGCAAGTTCCAAGTCATGTGTGGGGTAATTCAGCTCATGGTTCTTTAGTTGTCTTGACGCGTAGGCTACCACTTGTCCTTCTTGCATGAGCACACATCCAAGCCCTTGTATCGATGCGTCACAATATATGTTGAAACTCTTGCTTACGTCCGGTAATACCAAAACCAGCGCTGTGGTTAGCCTTTTCTTGAGCTCCTCAAAGCTTTCTTGGCACACTGAGGTCCACTGGATCGCTTTTCCCTTCATTAGCAACTCCGTCATAGGCTTTGCTATCTTGGAGAAATCCTTGATTGAACCGTCGATAGTATCGAGCCATCCCAAGAAAACTCTGAATATCTCTCACGTTTTGCGGTTGGTTCCACTTCAGAACATCTCCCACTTTTCCGGGATCAACCGATACTCCTCTCTCGGAGATGATGTCGCCTAGGAACGATATCTCCTTTAGCCAAAATTGACACTTGCTGAGCTTGGCATACAATTGATGCTCTCACAGTTTCTGCAATGTCAATCTCAAGTGTTCTTCATGTTCCTCCTCACTTTTTGAATACACCATGATGTCGTTGATGAAAACCACGACGAACTTGTCCAAGTACTCCATGAAGACCTTGTTCATGAGGTACATGAAGTATGTGGGTGCATTCGTTAACCCAAAAGACATAACGGTATATTCATACGAACCATACCGTGTTCGAAAGGCAGTCTTGGGTATATCGGACGGTTTAATCTTCAGCTGGAAGTATCCCGACCGAAGATCAATCTTGGAGAAAACTCGGGCTCCTTTCATTTGGTCGAACAAGTCCTCTATTCGGGGCAGCGGGTATTTATTCTTGATCATCACCTCACTGAGAGACCTATAATCCACACACATCCTTTGGGTCCCATCCTTCTTGTCTATGAAGAGCACGGGGGCTCCCCATGGTGACGAGCTTAGGCGAATAAAACCCTTTTCTAGTTGCTCCTGAATTTGCTTCTTTAGTTCCACTAATTCATTAACGGGCATCCTATATGGCCTCTTTGCTATAGGTGCAGTTCCAAGTACTAAATCAATGGCAAACTCGATGTCCCGGTCAGGTGGCGTACCTGGAAGTTCTTCCGGAAACACGTCCGAGAATTCTTGAACCACCGGAATGCTTTCCAATGTTGCTTCTTTGACGTGGTTCAATGTTGCCTTCTCGGTTGTTGGTTGGGCTGACTCGAACTCAATATGAGTTCCGTGCTCGTTTGTCAACTGCGCGCACCTCTCAGCACATTGGATTACTCCATTGTGCTTGGTTAACTAATCCATTCCGAGTATTATATCAAGCCCTTGGGAATCCAAGACAATAAGGTTGGCAAGGAAGTCTACCCCCTTATTTTAAGGTTTACTTTCAGACATACTATATTAGTCCTCATCTCTCCACCGGGAGAATTAACTAACATAGTATATTTCATGTGTGATATGGGTAGATTGTACTTGGCAACATACTTGGATGATATGAATGAATGCGATGCTCCGGAATCAAATAAGACAGTGGCTGGGTTGGAGTTGGCAAGGAACATACCAATCACGACGTCCTCAGACTGTTGTGCTTCCTCGGCAGAGACACGATTCACGTTGCCACGAGTGTAGTTCTGCTGTCCACGGTTGCCTTGCGTAGCTCCTCCGTTTGGCCGTGGGTTCTGCTTGGGCGCGTTGCTTGGCTGTCCAAAGCTTTTCCTCGGGCACTGACTTGCAAAGTGTCCCGTCTCTCCGCATGCAAAGCATGCCTTGTTGCCCAAGACAGAAGGAACATTGGGGCGAGGGTGGTTTTGAGCATAAGCGCCCATGTGGGGTCGGGGCACAGGAGGTAAAGGCACACGAGGTGCTTGCGTAACGGGACGTTGCTGTGGTGGTTGATTAGGGCGAAAAGTAGAAGTGGACGATCCATACTGTGGTACAGCTGGTGGCATGTAACGGGGACGTACATTGGTCCCTTGTGGCTGGTATGGCATCTTTCTTTTGCCCTCTTGCTCGATCTCCCGGATCTTGCTTTCCACCACTATAGCTTTGTCAACTAGCTTTTGGAAGTTTGCATGGTCATTATTGAGAAGCTGAACTTGGATCTCATTGTTCAACCCTCTCATGAACAAGTACTGCTTCCGTTGGTCCGAGTTGACGTCCTCGAGGGCATACCTTGACAGTTGCGTGAATTTGTTGAGGTACTCATTCACACTCTTCTTTCCTTGGCGGAGACTTTCAAACTCTTGCCTTTTTTAGCATCATGACTCCAGCAGGGACGTAATGAGAGTGGAAACTCTCCTTGAACTCAGTCCAAGTGATAGTCTCCTGGTTGACATGAGCGTTGCAAAGAGCGTCCCACCAGTCAGCGGCTGCTCCCATAAGTTGGTGCGATACGAAGAGAACTTTCTCTTGATCATTGCACTGAACTATGGCAAGCTTCTTCTCCATGGACTTCAACCAATCATCAGCCTCCATGGGATCATTAGCTTGTGCAAAAGTGGGTGGTCGAGTCCTCATGAACTCTCCCAATCGGTTGTGAGCCGGCGATGGTGGTGGTGGTGACGGCGGTGCAGGAACCGGGTTGTTGTTGTTGTTGGCTTGCAACTGACCCAAAGTTTGGATCATGGTTTGCATGAGCTAGTTCTGCATAGCCATCAACTGTTCCAAGTTGTTTGCACAAGCCCCGGGGTTAACATTCTTAGGAACTTCATCGTGGCCATCCTTATGTGGTTCATGGTTGCCACAGATGTTCCTCCTTGGACGGCCGGCGTTTTCTCTCACCATCTGTGAGAGAGAGTTGGGTAGAAGAGAAGTTAGAAGTTTAGATTGATCTCCCCAACTATATGCATCAAGGTGGATGGACTATATATCATCCTATATGAGGATGTGAACAGGTGCCGAAGCATCTCACATCTCTCTACTATGTGTGCATATGGACAACGCTGAAACGTCCCACAACTCACACTAAGCACTCAAACACAAGCAATCATCACAAAGTTCACACCAATCCTGTTCAAGCTTCTTTGGTTTAACGTTCCTATGTGTCATTCTACCTAGGCTGCATCCTATGGTCAAGGTGGTTCTGATGCCAATCTATGCATTCTACCTAGGCTTGCATCCTACTGTCAACATGGCTCTAATGCCACTCTGTGACTAGGCCTGCATCCTAAGGTCAACGTGGTTCCAATCTGTGCACTAGGCTTGCGTCCTACGGTCAACGTGGCTCTGATACCAATATGTGACGCCCGGTCCCGTAAAACACGGAACCCAGCTGATGCATATGTGTGCCCAAGATGTTCATCACACATATACATGTAATCCACAAACTGAATTCAGAATATAACCACAAATAACTGGATTTAAGTACTTTATTACATCAATCTCTAACTTGTTTTTGCACCGGAAGTCTCTAACTTATTCTAGCAGCGGAAGTCTTATTCTAGCAGCGGAAGTCTCTAACGATAGCGAAAGCAAACTAAGCACGGCAGCATCTCCATCAACTCCATCCCCACAGGCAAGTTGACGGTAGATCACCCGCCTAGTACTCCACATGGTCTTCGAAGTACTCCTCTCCTGTTGCTGATGATGTATGATAATGCAAGGGTGACTACATGTCGTACTCAGCAAGTGCGGGAAGTATGACATGTAGCTTACAACAAGGTATGTATAAAAGGCTCATTACATAAGAGCAAAGTTTATTTCACAAAACATAATAAAAATAGCAACTAGCTTTAGGTGAAGTCAATCCCAACATATATCCAATTAAACCAGTAACATACCTCCATCATGATTCACCTCTTTTCATGTCTCATCTATAGATTTATCTTTCTCAATTCTTTTCCTCATGCTCATGAATACCATCTCATATTCATGACCATCTCATATCATATTCAATTGCATCTCATAACCGAGACCGAAGCTCATTATCACGACTCAACAGTCCCAATCCCATTACCAAGGCTCAACAGTCCCGAAAACCAAATCCATAGACCAAACAATAACCAAAACAGTAACCAAACCGAACCATCCATCCCAAACCTTCCCTCTAATCATGTGAGTTGGCCAGGCGCTTGTGACCGTAAGCACGGCTATCATGATAGTTTTACACCCTTCAGAGTTTGCACCACTTTACCTACAAGTTTGTGATTTCGTCACCCGTCGGCGACTGCAGAACCTCCATTACACCAGTACACAACCGTCGGTGTATGGCCAAGAGATCACAAAATAGCCTTTACAAAGGGTCTACTAGATGTATGGACTCACTAAGGTTTCACCAGCAGGCTCGAATCACCATTCTCCCACCTACGGGCCCCCTCTTGTGCCATGCAGTTCCCAGGAATGTCCTCTCTCGACTTCCATTCCCCGCGCCTTCCACGGTCCATAACAATCTAGCAACTTACCTAATTAGTCAGCTAAGCCGCACCCATACTTGGCCTTGTGGTGGCACTGTATTCCTGGCATGTGCTGGCATGAACCGGTCCTTAGATCTATGACAAGTAAACCACCATCTCATTCTACCACTTCCACGAACCAAGCTTGCCTAGATATCCCCCGATTCAGATTCATTAACAACATCAAGTTCTTATTATCATTATGAGTGCAGTAGCTAGACACATTCTATCGCTTCCCATATCCCGTAGATTAGCGAAGCAAAAAAGTAAAACGACCATACCTGACTCATCAACTTCCCTGGCGACAAGGGCGGTTAACAAAACTAGTAAACTCCTATAAAAGGGTTTCCCATCAAGTTGACTCAAACACACACATCTATTCACAAACAAAACAGTTTCAAAACATGGGGTCAATATGGTCATGGGGCACTTGCCTTGTTCCTGTGGCTTTTGTTGCTCACGGATCTCGAAGTCTTGGTGTTGTAGTCCTTCGTAGATAGCTTCCTGAGCTTGTCCTTCTACTCACGATCATGCACATACAAGATTCACAGCAATCAATCATCATGCACAAACTTTACTCAAGATGCAATGGTGCATATGCATGCTAATCCTATGGTGCTGTTTTTATTAGATCAGTTTGTACGTGTTCTTGCATGTTTTAATGGCTTGCATGGGGTTTTACAGTGAACAAAGGTGTAAGGATCAAGTGTGGACGTGGTGATGATCTCATCTCAAGATCTAGATTAATTCCACCATTAAAAACCAATCAACACGTGATCTGTCCACACGAAAAAGCTTCTGTTCGAAGGGATCGAAGAAACAGATGCAAAGAAACCGCGATGGCGTCATAAGGTGGTAATGGAGACCTACCTTACTTTCTTCGGAGCCTTCCTCCTAGCAATGGCAGAAAAACAGATCGTCGGCTCTCCTCCGGCGATGGCGAGTGTGTCATGGCTTGTCGGCGGTCTCACCGGTGGTTGAACTCCGGCGGAGGGGGTTAACTCGGCGAGTTGGGAGCTAGGGCATCTAAGTTGTTGGCTTGGGAAGATGTTACGACCAAGGGGGTGTTTTGGGTTCTATTTATAACCAGAAAAAGAAGAGTCCTATTCCGATTGGATTTCAAATAAGAGTCCTATTCAATGTGTTTTAGATCTTAACAACTTATCTCTAATCGACTTGGTTGCAGTATTCAACGTGGAAGAATTTGTGTCGGTTTCCTCAGTACCAGGTACTCACGTACAGAGAAAAACCGCTTAAGGATCTCGTCCTTCCGCAGGCATAAGCTTCGGAGGCTCCACGTGTCCAGTGGGGGCCTGGGCTCCCTTTTCCTCAGGGGTGAGCTCTGGTTGCGCCGCGTGTCTGGCGGCCGGGACCTCCCTCTTCCTCAGAGGCGAGCTCCACGTGCGCCATGCGTCTGGTGGACGGGACCTCCTCTCTCTCCAGAGACGAGCTCTGCATACGCCACGTGTCAGTGCCGAACCTCCCCTCTCTTCGGAGGTGGGCTCCGAGAGTGCCACGTGTCAGTGCTGGACCTCCCCTCTCTTCGGAGGTGAGCTCCGAGAGTGCCACGTGTCAGTGCCGGATCTCCCCTCTCTTCGGAGGTGAGCTCCGAGAGTGCCATGTGTCCAGCAGTGCTGGATCTCCTTTTTACTCAGAGATGAGCTCCGAGAGCGACACGTGTCTAGCAGGGCCGGACCTCTTGGAGGTGAGCTCCGAGAGCGATACGTGTCCCGTGGTCGGACCTCACTTCTCCGCAGTGACTAGCTCTGAAAGCGACACGTGTCCTGCGGGGCTGGCCTCGCTTCTCCGCAGAGGCTAGCTCCGGGGGCAACACGTGTCCCACGGGGTCGGACCTTGCCCCTTCCGCGGAGGCAAGCTCCGAGTCTGCCATGTAGCCAGCGATGCCGTACCTCACCCCTTTCGCAGGGATGAGCTCCGAAGGCGCCACGTGGCCAGCGGGCCGTGGGAAGTGACTACTGCGCTCCTCAGCGAACTGGAATTTGTTCTTTTCGGCTATCTTTCTGATTCTTTCTCCGTTTCTACTTCTTTTAAAATGTTTTCTCTATATGAAATATGAATGCATGCATGGTTATGAAATTGAGGGTATTACAATAACCAATGTGGGTAGCTCCTTTGCCGATGTCTCGAGCTTGTTCCTTTGGGTCCTTAGCAGCAAAAGGGCCCAGAGCGCTCCGGCAGTGTGACTACCACTTCTTCTAGATCCTCAGCGGCGCAAGGATTTGAAGGAATTTTGACCCTTGTCCCCAGCCCTTTCTTAGGAGCGACATGGCAACTTCGGACTTCTCGTCGGAGGGGAGACTCCGCCCGGAGCCCAGGACACGTGTCTGCACCAGAGCTGTCCTCCGCGGGGGGGAGGGGGGTGATGTGGACATCACTCCTGCAGATATACACAACGCTCACATGGTAGACATGCAAGGTCCAATTACTAGAGCTCGAGCACGACAATTGAATTTAGAGGTGAGCTCGTTCCTGAACAATTCTTTATATGTGAATTTTGAGAGTATGTTGCTACCTAATGGATTAATTATGATTAGGAACCATGGAGAGGACATGGAGATACATGGAGAGGGGTTTGGAGGCGTGGAGGACCAGAAAATACGCCAACAAGAAGTTAGAGACCGAGCCCAACTCAAACTCGAGTCCAACTCGGGCCCAGGAGCAGTCCACCTTAAAATGGATGCACAGGAGGCATACGGGCTCTGTTTTTGATGTTCTACATATGCACGGAAAGCTGAGAGGATAAACTTTCCAATGGAGCTGGACCCACGTCCTCGGAGTTGATGGGAAACTTCGAAACAACATAAAGTTTAGAGTCTGTCAGGGTGTTGCATCACCTAGTTGGGCCATTGGGCCTTGTATCGAGTCCAAGTCCATTATGTACGTGTCTTAGGGTTAGGTCACGACCCCAGAACCCCCTGGTCGTCCTCCACCTCCTTTATACCCCCTAGCCGCCGTCACAAACAGCTGGGTTTTGCTTAGATTATTCTGTCAAGAACAGTATCGCCGTTCATCGGTTTGTGAGACCCAAACCTGAGTGCTTCATATCTTTCAGCAATTTGGTTGCATTCTTTCTTGTTCTTGCTTGTGTTCTTCGATTCGCAGGCAAGGATTAGCCTTCTTGGCGAGGTCAACCGTGCAATATCGGTTGATATCCTGAGGAGACGTGGTGCCGCGATTGCAGGGTTCAGAACGTGTTGTTCGGAAGCCGGATCAATTTGTGTCAAGTCTCCACCAAATCGAGAGTTATCAGAACCTTTCGGAAGATCGAGACTCCTGTACACATCAGGGGGGAGGGGGGATCAGAGCCTAGGAACACGTGGTAGTTCCGGACCCCACTCTGCGGGAAGACCCAGATCGGAGCCCGGGGCATGTATCAGCACCGGAGCTGTTCTCAGCGAGGAGGCAGCTCGGAGTGTGAGGACACGTGATAGTTCCGTACTTTGCCCAGCAGGGAGGCTTAGGACCGGAGCCTAGGGCACGCTTTGGTTCCGAAGCTCAAGCACACGTGATAGCCCCAGGATTGACCTCTGGGCCTAGGGCACGTGGCTTGCCCATTTGCAGTTGATATGCTTCAGGAAGCACAAACTGTAAAGGGGGATATGCCCGCGGCACGTGTGTGCTCCGAGGCTACCCTCAGCGAGGTGGAGACTCCGAGCCAGGTGACGTGTGGCAGCTCCAAGTTCCACCTTAGCAGGGAGGCTTTGGACCGAAGCCCAGGGCACGTGTCTGCTCCGGAGCTGTCCTCAACGGGGGGGGGGGGGGGGGGGGGCTCGGAGCCGTGGGACACATGGCAGCTCTGGACCTCACCTCAGCGGGGAGGTTCGGACCAGAGCCCGGAGCACGTGTCACCATAGGAGCTCTCATAAGCGGGGAGGCGGCTCAGACCAGAGCCCAGGGCACGTGTCGGCTCCAGACTCAACCACATGTGGTAGCCTCAGGGCTGATCTTAGGGCCAAGGGTACGTGGCTTTGCCTGTTTCCAGTTGATGTGCTTGAGGAAGCACAAACTGTAAAGGGGGAACTCACAGGACAAGGCAAAATTTTCTCACTTTAGGCTCTTCTTCATAGGAGGAAACATGCCGTGTTAGAAGGCAGCGACCCATCCCAGATGTTGAGAGTGACAGGACTCCTTCGGGACTTAGCTGTTCTAAGCGTTGTTCCTGGACACTATGACACCCTTTTTAGAGAAAACAGGACCCTACAGTTGTGCTAGACATAGAACTTATGGAGGTGTTCTATGTTCCAAGGATTGTGTAGAGGTACCCCATCCTCTGTGGCTAGGCACGCGCATCCGGGACGACATACTTGTGTTACTCAGAAGGGGCCTTCCTAGCTGGGGGAGAGTTTGTTCCCACCTTCTCCAGAAAGTATCCACCGCAGTACCAGGTCACCCACCTCGAGCTGTCTACTCCGCATGAACCGCTGCTTATAATGCCGGAGCACTTGACAGTATCGGGCATTTCGGACAGCTGCTTGCCACCTTGGCTCATCGACAAGGTCGAGATCTTCACGCCGGAGCTGGTCCTGCGTGCCTTCGTCGTACGCTCGGACACGGGATGAGTCCATGGTGAGTTCCAGGGGGGGGAAGACGGCCTCAACCCCATACACCATGAAGAAGGGTGTTCCCCTGTTGAGCGATTGAGGGATGTCCGGCTAGCCCACAGTGTACACGGAAGCTCTTCAACCCAATTGGCACCGTGTTTCTTCAAGGTGTTGGAGGTGCACGTCTTGAGTCCCCTGAGAATCTCGGCGTTGGCTCTTTCGACTTGACCATTACTCTCTGGATGAGCAACGGAAGCATAGCAAACTTGGATGCTGAGGTCTTCATAACAGTCTTGGAATACTGCACTGGTGAACTGGGTCCCATTGTGGGTGATGATTCTGTGCGGGACCCCGAACCGGCAAACGATTGACTTGATAAACTTGACTGATGACTGCTTGTTGATGGTTACTACAGGGGTAGCTTCTGTTCACTTGGTGAACTTGTCTACGGCGACGTAGAGGTACTGGTACCCTCCGACGGATCTGGGGAATGGTCCGAGGATGTCCAACCCCCACACAGCGAAGGGCCATGAGGGTGGGATCATCTGCTGCGTCTGCACTAGTGTGTGGATCTGCTTAGCGTGGAGCTGGCACGCCTTGCATCTCCTGACCAGGTCGACGGAATCCTAGAGAGCTATCGGCCAGTAAAAGCCATGCCGGAAGGCTTTACCGACCAGCGTGCAGGAACTTGCATGGTTCCCACACTCGCCTCCATGGATCTCTGCGAGCAGGTCGCAGCCCTCCTCCCGGGTTATGCACCACAATAAGACGCCATTAGCGCCACGCCGGTAGAGATCCCCTTCTACCAGCGGGTATCTCTTAGCCAACCGAGCGATCCGTTCAGCATATACACGTTCATCGGGAAGGAAATTGTATTTCAAGTAGTCCCGGATCTCCGTGATCCATGCATCGGGACCTACTTGAGCACTTGGATCTTGAGCGTCGGGTCGCACGGAGCCCCCAGTGATGCTTACGATCCTTGGAGGGTGTCATGGTAACATGGTAGTCGGGACCGCTAGCTTTGAGGTGCTGGTCCTGCCCCCTTCGTCTGGTTCGGCCGGCCAGGCGGTAGGTTGTAGCAACTTCCTTTCAAAGACCCCCTCAGGCACTTGAGTCCAAGTGGAAGCCTTCGTTGACAGGTCGTCGGCTATTGTGTTATTGGCATGGGGAAAATGGCACAAGTCCAAGGATAAGAAGTCCTTCTCCAACTTCTGTACTTGGAGGAGATAAGCTGCAAGCTGTGGGTCATTGCAGCTACACTCTCCCTTGACTTGCTTGATGATCAGCTGAAAATCACTCTTGTCCAACAACTGTTGGACGCCGAGGGATAGCGCGGTTTTCAACCCAAAGATGAGAGCCTCATAGTCCGCCATGTTGTTGGCCGCCTTGAAGTCAAGTCGAATCATGTACCTGAACTGCTCTCCGGTTGGTGTAATGAGCAGAACCCTCGCTCCGACACCCTTATTCCGCGAGGAGCCGTCGAGGTAGAGAGTCCAGTCGGGCACAGTGAAGACCGGAGCTCTGGGCTCTGGTTCACCGATGTTCTGGCCCCCTGGCTGGCATGGTGATGGAGTCCACTATGCCACAAAGTTAGCTAACGCCTGGCTTTTCACCGCATGGCGCAGTAAGAAGTCCAGCTCAAACTCCGCCAACTCTGCAGCCCATTTAGCTATGTTTCCAGTGGCGTTGGGGCTGTGGAGGACGGTTCTCAGTGTGTACGAGGTAACCACCAGGACCTTGTGAGCCTGGAAGTAATGGCACAGCCTCCTTGATGCAACGAGGACTGCATAGATCAGTTTGTGCACCTCCAGATATCTTGTCTTGGCATTGTGGAGGATCTCGCTGATGAAGTACACCGGATGCTGGATGGTTTGGACCCTCTAAGAGCGGTCCAAAGCGTCATCTAGTAGAGGTCCTTAACTCGGGGGCCTCAGGCCCCCTGTCCCGGGACTGCACTCTGGGAGCTCGGACCCGTGCACGACCGTTGCCGGGTCCAGATGGATGGGACCCATCTGGTTCTTCTTGGAGTGGTCCGAGACTCGAGGGCCCCTGGCCCCCTGGTCCGAGACTGCATTCTGGGAACTCGGACCCAGACACACACCGTTTGTCGGTCCTAGATGGCTGAGACCTGACTAGTTCTTCTTGGGGAGGTCCGGGATCCGAGGCCCCCAAGCCCCCGGGTCTGGGACTGCATTCCGTGAGCTTGGAACCGGATATGCATTCATCATCAGGTCCGCCTGTTTGGGGCCTGATTACTTCCCCTTCCCAGGGATTTCCTACGGAGTTTGGGCCCTGGGGCTTCAGACTGACGGTGGCAGGAGCCTTTTCTAGAACTTGAGATCGATGGAGTTCCGGCCACTGTGCAACCAAAACCATGCTCACGACCTCGGTTGTGGCAGCGATGTAGAGTAGTGGCTCGCCTTGTTCAGGGGCCACCATGATGGGCAGCGTTGTGAGGAACTTCTTCAGCTCCTGAAACGCCTCATCCGCCTCCTCGGTCCATACGAATGGACCAGTTTTGCGCAGAAGCTTGAAGAACGGAAGAGCCCGCTCGGCCAGACTAGAGATAAACCGACTGAGCGTGGCCAAGCATCCGGTAAGCTTCCACACGTCCTTGATGCAGGCAGGGGGCCGCATCAGTTCTATCGTCTTAATCTTCTATGGGTTAGCTTCGATCCCTCGGTGTAAGACCAAGAAACCGAGCAGCTTCCCGGCAGAGACCCTGAAGACTCATTTGTCTGGGTTTAACTTCATGCGTGTGGAACACAGTCTGTCGAAGACTAGGGCCAGGTTGTCAAGCAGAGATGCTTGCGGCTTAACCTTTACTACGATGTCATCGACATAAACCTCGACCAGGTCCCGAATGAGTTTCCCGAACGTCTTGTGCATTGCACGCACAAAAGTGGGCCAGTCTTGAGGGTGGTGTAGTCGATGCACATATGTAGCTTCCTGCCAGTCTTGGAGACGACAACACGGTTGGCCAACCATCGTTGATGATGGACCTCTCGTATGAAGTCGGCATTGAGCAGCTTCTTGATTTCTTCACGGATGAAGTCCTGCCGCTTGATGGATTACTTCTGAGGCTTCTGTTGGACTGGCCTGGCATCGGGGTGGATATTAAGTTGGTGCTCAATCACCTCCCTGGGGATCCCGGGCATTTCCGATGGTTGCCAGGCAAACACGTCGACATTGGCCTGGAGGAAGGTGACGAGCGTGTCTTCCTATTTGCCTCCCAGGTCCCCGGCGATCCGGGTGGTCTGAGCGACATCAGGACTGACTTCGACAACCTTGACCGGTACGTCTTCGCCTCCGAGGGCTGCACACCGGGTGCAGATGTCGCCCCTCGGTGACGCATGCTTGGAGGCCGCCGGCTAGCTTCAGCGTGACTGGAGGCGGCCTCCTGTGCTGCTGCCAGCGCTTGTTGCTTTTCTAGCGCTGAGACAGCCGCGGTGCGGTCACCACGGATCTTGAGGACGCCACTCGGGATTGACAACTTCAAGACCAAATAGTATTAGTGGGCTACCGCCATGAATCAGTACAGAGTTGGTCTCCCGATTATGGCATTGAAGGGGAGGCTGACCTCTGCAACGTCGAAGACGATACACTCGTACGGTAGTTCTCACGTGTCCCGAATGTCACCGGGAGGGAGATACTACCGCACGGGAAGATGGGATCCCGACCGACCCCCGAGAATGTTCTCGAGGGGCTAAGCTGGGACATAGGGATCTGCAGCTTCCTGAAAGTTGCGAGACTGATAACGCTGAGGGCCGCCCCGCCATCGATCAATACGTGATAGAGCTTCACGTTGGAGATGGTCGGGGCGATGAGGAGAGGCAGCTGCCGGCCGCCTGCCATGTTCTTGGGGCAGTCGGAGGTGTCAAAGCTGATCGACGTCTCCATCCACTTGCGATGTGGCGCCGGCCCCGGGACTGGAGCGGCGACCGCCATTGCTCGGCGGAGGGTCTTGACGGCCTGTCTGGACGAGACATCGGAAGAACCCCCGTACATCACACAGAGTGTGCCAACCGTTTAGCTGCCGGCTTGGCCAGACCTGCCCCCTACCTGGCGCGCCAAATGTCAGAGTATGAGCTGCGACACTCCTCCCGGCCTGCTCGGAAGCAGCCCGCGAGGTTCTTTTTTTCCGGAGGGGACTTGGCACCCTTCGTGACCCGGGCTCGAGAGAGCAGATGAACACAGAGATTTATGTGGTTCGGGCCGCCGGAGCGTAATACCCTACGTCCACGGGTGTGCTTGTTATGTTGCTTGAGCGTGGGTGCTTGTGCGTTGTGTGATCTCAAGAGCGTGAAATCAGAACCCCCAGGAGGGTGGTCACCCCAGTCCTTTTATAGTTCAAGACCAGGGTGGTTACAATGAGGCCTGGGCCCGACAGGTGGCTCCAAAGCTTTGAGTGTCCTATACACGATCCAGGGCTTCGTCCTCTGAGTAGAGTGGCCGGCGGGGGAGTTAAGTCCCTCCGTCCGATGCGCCGAGCGCCCCTGACCGCACGTCAGATGATGATGAAGACGTCGTCTTGTCAGCACATCTCCTCGCCCTGCTTGGGCGGCTTAGTGCCGTTGGCGGCACTGTACTGCTGTCACGCCCCGTTCATCCCGTCTTGTCACCATAATGGTGAATGGGCAAGGGACGAAGGCATGCGTAGTGTGCCAAGCTTCTGGGGAAGGCGCGAGCCTTGAATGCAAAGCTTGACAACGCACATCCTTCTTGACTTCGTCGAACCACGGCCCACGAGGGATTGTGGGACACATGGTGGCTCAGGAGATCTCATCGATGGGCTTGGTGTCTGGAGACACGTGACAGCTCTGGACCTTACCTCAACGGGGAGGCTCGGACCGGAGCCCGGGACACGTGTCAGCACCAGAGCTATCCTGAACAGGGAGGCGGCTTGGAGCCATAGGACACGTGTCAGCTCCGGACCTCGCCTCAACGGGGAGGCTTAGGCCGGAGCCCGGGACACGTGCCAGCACTGGAGCTGTCCTCAGCGGAGAGGCGGCTCGGAGCCAGAGGACACATGTCAGCTTCGGACCTCACATCAACGGGGAGGCCTAGGCCAGAGCCCGAGACTCATGCTAGCCCCGGTGTTGTCCTCTTCGGGAAGGTGGCTCGAAGCTGGGGACACGTGACAGCTCCGCATCTGTCCTCAGCAGGGAGGCTCATGTCAGAGCCCGTGGCATGTGTGATCTCCGGAGCTCAAGCACATGCGGTAGCCCCAGGGCTGACCATGGGGCCTAGGGCACATGGCTTATGCTGGGGCCCGCCTCAGCATGAAGGCGGGGCCCAGGCTGTCTTTTACCCACTATGCGGGGGTACCCGGTCTGCAGAGTACCGACAACAACCCTCATTGGCTTTGTTTGACTTCTTCTTCTTGAAAGCAGTAGTTTTGTTCGGCTTGAGCTGAGACTTTTTGTTCTCGGTATTCTTGACATTGGCGATAGAATGACCCTCACCTCCTTTCTCAGTAGAGTCCTTAGCCCGAGCATTCTCCTTAACATCAAGATATACTATCAGGTTTTCAATTGATGTTTCCTGTCTCTTGTGTTTTAGAGTTGTGGCGAAGTTCCTCCACGAGGGAGGCAACATTGCAATAATGCAACCAGCGACAAACTTGTTAGGCAGATAACATTAAGGAGATCGAGCCCTTTCGTGATACATTGTATCTCATGAGCATGTTCGACTATAGGACGGGTGTTAACCATCTTGTAGTCATGGAAGCTCTCCATGATATATAGTTCACCGCCTGCATCGGTTGCACCATACTTAGCATTTAGTGCATCCCACAACTCTTTCCCACCCGTGAATGTTAGATAAACATCGCAGAGCTTGTTGTCAAGAATGCTTAAGATACATCCTCTAAGGGCAGCATTGGCTTCCTCGAACTTTGTCTGTTCTTCAACAATCAAAGGACCTTGAGGTCTGCTCTGGTTACCCAGAAGATCTTAAGTGATTGAAGCCAGAGTGTGGCCTTAACTTGCCACCTCTTGAAGTGCACACCAGAGAATTTCTTCGGTCTCAGTGCATCGGCCAAACTCATCATGTTTAAAACAGGAAATTGCCTAAATAAGGTTTTTGGATTGTTAGATGAAATAGGCCATTTACTGAATAATTCTGGAAAAGACACGAAATTTGAGCAGTGAGAAACACCAGCAAACGAGAAGTCAGATTAGGCGTACCGATCTGAAGTTGGAGGAATCGCTGCAGACGTATACCTGACGACACTTGTTCGGTGCAGACATTGGTGGCGACGCTGGGCAGCAGCGCACGATCTTAGCGGTAGGCGACCCGTGATGAATAATGTGAGCAGTCACACAGAGCGCTTCCCAAAAACCTTATTCGACCTCTCCCGGTGCAGGATCGCAAGGGCGAGCGGTTTCGGAGACCTGCTCTGCTGATCGTTGGTGCACGACGGCGCTAAGGATGTAGTAGACAATGGTGGTGCAAGAAACTATAATGCGGAAAGATTTGTTTCAGTTTTTTCCTCTGCCGCGCACGCAGCAATATAGAGTCCCTGTTAGAGATCGATTCGGTTGCGGATCCGATTTATCTGCAATGTGCGGGTACTACTGAAACAAGCTTAATCTCAGGTGGTTCCAAACGTATTATCACAGGCGGAAACTCAAACCGCCTGTGAAAAAGGTTATCACAGGCGGTTTTAACCTTCATGAATCCGCCTGTGAAGACTATTTATCATAGACAGTTTTTGTAGTAGATCCGGCCCGGTCTCTAACTGACTCAGCCCAATTTGGATGCTCAAAAAGCCCACAAAGCCCAACCGAATTTTTCGGCAGCAAAAATAAAATTTGGGCGCGCGTGTGTGCGAGGCGAGCGAGCGAGGAGGAGGAGCGTGCATGGGCCACCGCTCTCCTCTCTTCTTATCTCCCACTTAGTGAGCGAAAGAACAACTTTCCTTATATGTAGGAGTGGCTTCCCTCAAACTTCTCATGTGATACTAAACCACTAGCACCAGCCTCTTTTGCACTAATGGGTCTTTGAGATTTATTTGGAATTATTGGTATTTCCTGCATGTGCCTTGGGACGAAATTCCAACAGCCGATCGATCGAGCATGCGTGTAGTCTTGGAGCAACCGCTTTCACTTGGTCTTGGAGTTTGATCGCTTCAATCAGTCCAGTAGTACCGCTGAAACTTCACTGTTTGTTAGTTTACAATGCATGGCAGTGCTCTTGCATTACGAGACGGGTGACGCCCTATTTCCGTTTGCTTGATTTTTCTATCCCCGATCAGCCACGGTGCTCGCCTCCCCTTTAGAACGAATTCCTTCTCACTTCGTTTGCCTTATGGGCTTGGCCCATCGTGCCACAACGAGTTCACATTCCACTAGTAGAGGTGAGCATTCGGTTAATTCGGTTAATTCAGGTAAGACAAATTTCAGTTATGAAAAATTAATAACCGCATTTGATCCAAAAAACTCATAATTGCCTAATTTGGTTGCGATTAATTTGGTTCAGTTTTACGGTTAACCGCTGTCGAAGAGTCTGCGGTCGACACTTCCCCCGGGTCTGCACTGGACAACCCGCGGAGGTTCTTTTTCGGAGGGGCTAGCCCCCCTGCGTGAGTCTCGCTATACTGGACGAAGGAAACAGATGAACACAAGGGTTTTTTTACGTGGTTCGGGCCGCCGGAGCGTAATACCCTACGTCCACGGTGAGCAGAGGTGCTCGTTGTATTGCTTGGTGCTCAGAACCGGAGTTCTGAGCTTGAGGATGAGCTGGGTGCTAGAGTGTGAGTGTGCCAAGAGGCAAACTGAACGGAGTTCGAACCCCTTGTAACATCACCTACCCGAGCCTTTTATAGTCCAAGGCTCAGGCGGCTTACAAGGTGGGCCCCGGGACCCAACAGGTGGTCCTAGGGTGATCTGAGCCATCGACCGTATCTGCAATAACGTCGGTAGTTGTCTCTGGCGAAGACTTCTGAGCCTCCGGCCTGCCTCCCTACCCACGCCGCAAGCTAGGCATAGTGGTTGATGATGGCAGGGGCGGCAGGGGATGCCTTGTCGCTGTGTTTATTGGTCTATAGCTTCTGACGTTGCGTGCCTGTCTTCACTGTGATGTGACTGGGTGCAACGCCTCCTGGCAGGGGCGTGCTCCACGTTTCCGCGTCTTGAGAAGGCGCGTGTCGGTACCCGCAATATGGGGTACCCCCGCGCACAGGGGAAAATGCCTAAGGAACTCGCCCTTCTCCGTAGGGAGAGCTCCGAAGGCGCCACGCGTCCGGCGGGGCCGGACCTCCCTCTCCCCAGAGGAGAGCTCCGGGCCCGCCACGTGGCATACAGAAGCCGGACCTCCCCCTCCGCGGGAGAGAGGTCCGAAGGTGCCACGTATCCGGCGGGACCATACCTCCCTCTCCTCAGAGAGGAGCTCCGGGCCCGCCACGTGGCCGACAGAAGCCGAACCTCCCCCTCCGCGGGGAGAGGTCCGAAGGCTCCACGTGTCCCGCGGTGCCAGACCCCCCCCTCCTCTGAGAAGGGCTCCGGGCCCGCCACGTGGCCAGCAGAACGGCGCTGCCCGCCCCCGAGCCATAGACAGCGGGCGTAAAGACGCCCCATACCTTGCCCGTACAAGGTATTCAAGGCCCGCGTCTTCCCAAGACGCGGAGACGCGGAGCACGCCTCTGTCAGGTGCCGTTGCGCCCAGTCGCATCACAGACTGGCGCGCAGTGTCAGAGCCTGCCAGCCAATAAACGCAGCGATAAGACATCCCATGCCGCCCCCGCCGACATCATCCACTACGACTAGCATGCGGCATGGGCAGGGCAGCAAGACGAAGACTCAGAAGCCTTCGCCAGAGACAACTACCGGCATAACTGCGGATACGGTAGATAACAGTCAATCTCCCCGGGACCACCTGTCGGGTCCTGGCCCCCCCCCCCCTTGTAAGCCACCCGAGTCTTAGACTATAAAAGGCTCGGGTAGGCGACGTTAGCAAGGGTTCGCACTCTAGCCATTCACACCCAAGCTGTAACCCATCCTCAAGCTCAGCACCCCGGTCCTGAGCAGCAAGCAATACAGCGAGCTCCATAGCTCGCCGTGGACGTAGGGTTTTACGCTCCGGCAGCCTGAACCACGTAAAACTCGCCATGCCAAGCTCCTACTAACTCGTCCATACGCTCAAGCTCTCCGCAAGGGACTAGCCCCACCGAAAAAAGAACCTCCGCGGGCTGCCCAGTGCAGGCCCGGGGGAAGTGTCGACCGAACACTTCGACATTTGGCGCGCCAGGTAGGGGGCTTTTCCCTTGCGCGACGAGTTTCCGCCGACGAAGATGACCAAGCTTCCTTCAGCGGCAAACTCTCCTCCTCCGCGTTCACGGTGAACCGTGACCAGCGGGGAGTACATTTCGACGCACTCAGGACGGAGTGTGTCGGCACAAGCTGGTAGCCAGCAGCCGACTCCGGCAATGCAGGCTCCGACCAGCGTGAGATCTTCTGCGGCGCTGAGCGTACACCATGGGGGTGCGCTAGCTGCAGCAAGAGCACTACTGCGCAGCCCACCTGCTGGGGATGCGCCCCATTCAGCGACCCAACAGTGGGTCCGCGAGGTGGACCGCCTCGTCGTCGCCGCCGCAAACCCTCAGTTTCGGTGAGGGCGACGCCCCGGTCAACCGGCTGTGTCGCTGACGCGCACGCCAACGGTTGACGGGCAGACGGCGGATTCCAGCTCCTCCAGGCTCCCGTCGACGGACCTGAGAAGGGAGCTGGAACGGTGCCACTTGGGCCAGGATGCCCGGGTGTACCTTGAGCGACGTCGAGAAAGGCGTCGCAACCAAGAGGCTGGCGACAGCATGACGTCGGCCTCGACACAGCCTGGAGGGCAGATCTTCGCCATGCGAGTCCTGCCTCAGGCATATGCCACGCAGCATATGCCACAACCATATGCACTGCAAGCGGCACCCCCGGTCTATGGCACAGCCTTGCCCATGCCGGGGTACACGGTGCCAAGTGCGAACCAAGCGTTCGCAGCGCCAATACCTGCGGCAACAGGAGCAGGATGTGCGGCCCTTGCACCCCACCTTCGCTTCACGAGGTGGCCGCGCAAGTTTCGCCCGCACCTGCCCGAGAAGTACGACGGCAGCGTCAACCCAGCGGAGTTCCTCCAGATCTACTCCACCGCCGTACTTGCCGCAGGAGGGGATGAGGCTGTCATGGCCAACTACTTCCCCGTCGCCTTGACCGGCCCAGCTCGGTCTTGGCTCATGAATCTCTCTCGGGGGTCCATAACTTCCTGGGGAGAGCTCTGCCGGCAGTTCATCGCCAACTTCGGCAGCTCCTACACCCGTCCCGGCACGGAGCTTGACCTCCACGCCGTCAAGCAACAACCTGGGGAGTCGCTGCGCTCTTTCATCCAGCGGTTCTCCCAGGTACGCAACACCATCCCGCATATTCAATGTGCTTCTGTGGTGGTGGCGTTCCGGCAGGGTGTCCGGGACGAGAAAATGCTTGAGAAGCTCGCGACTAGAGAGGTCCGCGACGTCTCTGAGCTCTTCAGCCTGGTGGACAAATGCGCCAGAGCAGCTGAAGGGCGGAACTGGCACTCTCTGCCGACCTCCGAGTCAGGAGGACAGCACGGGTCCGACGCTGCTGCCTATGGGGGTGGCAAGAAGGCCAAGAACCGGGGGGAGTGGCAAGATGAAGTCATCGTTCACGGCTCCCGTCGCTGCAGCAGCGACGACTGGTGGAGCTCGGGGGCCACGCCCCGACAAAAGGCAGCGGCAGTCACCGGCCCCAGATAGTGACCAGGGCGGGCTATGCCCCGTGCATGGCGCCGGCAACCATACCGCTGCCGAGTGCTGGGATATCCAGAGGCTCGCAGAGCGCTTCCGCAAAGGAAGACAGCAGAGAGCTGAAGCACCGCCACACCCTCAGAGGGATGGCAAGCAGAAAGTTGACGCTCCGGTCAGCGCCGCCCACCAGGTGGGGTTTCAGGAGCCTCAGCGTGTCATAAAGGCAGTGCATAACGGTGAGGACTCCAGCTCCGATGGTGACGGGCCGGGGCGGTAGCCGGCTGTGGCTGCCGTCCTAGGTCAGTGGAGGCTGCACTGCTGCGGCGTCAACCTTGGAGATGCCCCAAGTAGTCGCAGCAGCCCAAGCACCGATCACAATGGTGCAAGGTCGGGCCAGCCTCACCCGAGAGCACGCCTCCGTGCCTCGGACATACCTCCCGGGGGCCGCCCAAGGTCTGTCAACCCCTAGAAGGCCTTGCCAGAAGGGGAAGACGCCTTAGGTCTTCCAAGACGAGCCCGGGTCCACCTACCCCTTGAAGGCCTTAGCCAGAAGGGGAGAACTCCCCGGGGGCCCCCAGGAGAAGCCGCGCAGGACCTGATCCAGCGTGAAGATGACAACCTCGTCGACGAGACTCGGCTGCAGGTAACACCCCACAACGCACGGTCTCGACTGATGCTCTAAGCACTACCGCCAAAGAACCAAACGTGTCAGGGACTTGCAGAAGGGCAACCTGGTGTCGCGGCACGCTCTTTCCCGAGAAGGACCTATAAACTCTCCCCCAGCAGGGAAGGTCCCTTCCGAATCACGAAAGCTGCTGCCCCAGGTACACATGCCTTTCAACCGAGTGTGGGATCTGTTCCCAAAACCCTTGGCATGGAGCAACACTGTAAGTCCTACTCCCCGAGCATTAGTAGAACACGGTCATTCCCTTCTGTAATGAATCCCATAGAATTTAGGAACAGTGCTTGGGGCAGCTAAGTCTCAAGGGACGGTACAGGACTACGTCCAGTTTAGCCTGGTTCTGACCCTAAGCGCGTAGAGTCTTGCTTCCCTTGCAGACGAGGCGGATCATTGCCTCCATGTACAGCCAGAATTCCACCTATGGGCATGAACACAGAAACTTGTTCTACTTAGCTCTCTCTCATGCGCTCATTTAAATTATGCATTAATTTTTATGATCGCACTATCTATGTATGTTCATCGTACATCTAGCTCCCTCTCTCCCGCGCTCATCCATAGTCAGCATTCGCTATCCTACCGAGGGGGCCGCGCTTGAGGCACCTGCCGATGGCCGAGTGAGTCTCTCGGGCCTCCCCCAATCAGGTGTTGCGGTGCCAGTTGGTCACCTCCAGGAAAGGCCTGTGTTGTGCATGGGGGGTCCAGGGTGCGTATCCCGCTTAGCAGGCTCCGAGCCCAAAGCGTGCGCATCCTGCCCTCCGGTAGTACATGGGAGTACAACCGCTTTGTCTGGTCATGAACCCAAAGCACGTGCACTCTGCTTCCCCAGCGCACGGCCCGGTACTAGGGATCGGACGACCGTACCCAGACCTCGGAGGGAGCCGGAGCTCCGGCGCCTCGAGCACAGAATTGCCCAAGCACCGTATAACGGATCAGGATTGTAAGCCGAATAAGACTAGGAGACGGGAGGGGAGGACCCCCCGAGGAGAATTACGTTTCCACTGCCTTTGTGCAGGACCTCCAAGTTACAACAACGGGGACTGCACGAAGCAGGGGGAAAGGAGCTACCAACTACTCCGGCCTAGTACTGGAAGGACCGGGTCCCGCCCCTTCAGCAAGGGAGAGGCCCGAAGGCCCCACGTGTCCAGCGGGCCCGAAGCTCCCGCCTCCCATGAGGGGAGCTCCGGACTCGCCACGTGGCAGGCGGAAACCGGACCTCCCCTTGAAGGGGGGCTCCAAAAGCCCTACGTGTCCGGCAGGGCCAGAGCTCCCGCCTCCTCAGGAGGAGCTCCGGACCCGCCACGTGGCTGGTAGATCTGGACCTCCCGATAGGGCGAGATCCGGAGACCCCCGGGGGCCCCTAACACAGTTAGGACCCGGGGAAGGTGTCTGTGCAGAGCTCCGAGATTGGAGAAGGCCTCTGAGTACCTTGCGGAGCTAAGGACTCAGTCAGGCAAAGCCAAGAAGGAGAGAAAAGGCATCACAGACGCAAACATCTAAAAGAGTCTATTTATGCGAGGCTCCATGAGCTGGACTACAGACTCGATAAAAAGGGAGAAACAAGTCCTAAGGACCTCCCGGCTCACGCCGGAACCTAGCAGCTACAAGGGCGGCCACATCCTCGACTTCAGCCCTGGCAGCTTCCTCCCGCTCCGCGGCTGGGCCCTCCCTCGCTGGTCCCAGGGAGAAAGAAGGGTCGCGGCTCTTGAAGCATGCCAGCACATGTGAGGCGACCTCTAAGTCCAGGCCGCGTCCCTCGGCCTCAAGCTCGCTGGCGACCACCGAGTCTAGCCTGTCCAGTTTGGCGCCGATCGACTCCAGCGCGGGGATCACCTCCGCCACCTTCAACGCAGGAGCCGCTGCCCTCACCGGACTGAAGCCAAGAGGGATCAGGGCGGACCCCGCTCGATCAACGAAGCTTGAGACCGCATGAGCCTCGGAGGACCGCAAGGCCGAGAGCTCCTCCACCTCGCGGCGGGCTGCCTGCAGGGCCTCTAGGTTTCTCTCGGAGAATTCCTTCTCCTTGGCGGCCAGGGAGCTCTCCTGAAGGTGGAGAGTCTTGGCGAGCCGCTCCAGCTCAGAAGCCTTGAAGTCGGCGGCCAACTCCCGATCTAGGACCGCCCGGCGTTCGCGGGAGACCTGTTCCTCCCTCAAGTCGAGGTCTGCCTTCAGAATCTCTAGCTCCTCGATCCGAGCTCAAAGGTCATCCTCGCCCGCCGCCAGCTGCGCGGCGACCCTCTCCGCCTCGGCTGCTGTGGAACGCTCCCGTTCCTCAATGACGAGTTTACGGCGCTCCAACAGCTGCCGTATCTCCTCAGCGGCAGAGAGGCTCTCCTCGGCCTGGGCGTGTTCCTCCAGGGCCTCCCTGTTGATCCGCCGCGATTCGGCGTCCATGCGGTTGACAGCCCGCTTCAGCCGGTCGAGGAGCACTTCCCTGAAGTTGAGCAACTCCTGCCTGGAGTCGAGCTCGCTCTTGACCTTCGCGGTCGCTCCCGCAAAAGGTTCCCCCAGGTGAGGAGGCGATCCCGTTCAACTGTATACCCCTCTCGCTCACGTCCTAGTGCAGCCAAGACCTGCCGGATGCTCGTCTCGGCAAGCGCGAAGGCATCCGCCAGGGACAATGGAGCAGCAGAGGCCGGGGCAGTTCCCCCGACCTCCTCCATCACCTCGTCCTCAAGGGGAGTCGGTGCACCGGCAACCGAGACGAGACGCCGGTCAGGAGAAGCTGGCACCGGGGCTCTGGCAGCCGGACCTGCCGGGCTCTCTTTAGCTTCTGGCTTCTTGACCTGTGGAGAGGGATGGGCCGGCGAAGGCGGCGCTGGAATAAAAGCCGGGCCGCCTAGTGCAGGGTCGACCTGCGCTGGCCTGGGGGCCGCGGCGGCCGTCTCGGCAGGAAGAGATGACGTCGCCGCGGAGTCCAGGCACACCGGAACAGGAGAAGCTCGCGCTGGCTTGGGGGCCACGGCAGCTGTCCCGGGTTCCAAGCGCAACGGCACAGACTCCCCGCCAGTCGGGGATGGCCGGGAAGCGCGGACACTCCAGCGGGCTCTGAACCCCGACTTCTGAGCCGGGGTAGGACTCCCAGAGCCCGCCGCCGTCACTGATGGCCGCTCCGCAGTTGCTTGAACTGGCGGAGCAGGGGACGCCCCAGAAGCTCCCCCCAACGCATCAGCCCGGGGCCTCTTTGAGTCGCCACCGGAGGGAGTGCCATCTCCAGAAACAGGAGATGCAGACACCCCAGGTTCCCGACTTGGCACAGACGCCGCCGCTGGAGGAGATCGAGCGCGCTTCTTCTCTGGTGGCAGGTTGGAGGCCATGACAAGGGAGGACTCAAGGGCAAGAGGGCAAAGGCACAAGAGTCCAAGAAGAAGCGCTGGGAAGTGCGAAGGGAAGCCGCAATGTGGGTAAGATCCCCTCTAAAAACTTCCCGGGTGCAATTCCAAGCGATTCGGAACTCTTCGAATACGCCGCATCGGCAACTGCTTTGGCTCCAAGACCGAGCGCCGATGACAGGTGGACCCAAGCCGCCCAACTGAAGCGGTTGGTCAAGGAGTCAGTCTCCTAAGAAGACAAGCCGGCAAGGCGCTTCGGCGGTTCCGGAAGAAAGCGCCGCAACGTGCAGAAGTGGCAGTCTTGGGAACCGCCGCAGTAAAAGCAACCATCAAGTGGGCGCACGCTCCGACGATCCCGCGGCCGTTCGTGCTCCGGCAGCGGTCAATGCGGGACTTAGAGAAAGTGCGCGGATCAGAAGAGATGGAGGTCCCACCTCGAGCTCGCTATCTCCCCCGAGATGGGCCCGGGGGCCACTGTCGGTACCCGCGATATGGGGTACCCCCGCGCACAGGGGAAAATGCATAAGGAACTCGCCCTTCTCCGCAGGGAGAGCTACGAAGGTGCCACGCGTCCGGCAGGGCCGGACCTCCCTCTCCTCAGAGGAGAGCTCCGGGCCCACCACGTGGCATACAGAAGCCGTACCTCCCCCTCCGCGGGAGAGAGGTCCGAAGGTGCCACGTATCCGGCGGGACCGTACCTCCCTCTCCTCAGAGAGGAGCTCCGGGCCCTCCACGTGGCCGACAGAAGCCGAACCTCCCCCTCCGCGGGGAGAGGTCCGAAGGCTCCATGTCTCCCGCGGTGCCGGACTCCCCTCCTCTGAGAAGGGCTCCGAGCCCGCCACGTGGCCAGCAGAACGGCGCTGCCCGCCCCCGAGCCATAGGCAGCGGGTGTAAAGACGCCCCATACCTTGCCCGTACAAGGTATTCAAGGCCCGCGTCTTCCCAAGACGCGGAGACGCGGAGCATGCCTCTGTTAGGTGCCGTTGCGCCCAGTCGCATCACAGACTGGCGCGCAGTGTCAGAACCTGCCAGCCAATAAACGCAGCGACAAGACATCCCATGCCGCCCCCGCCGACATCATCCACTATGACTAGCATGCGGCATGGGCAGGGCAGCAAGACGAAGACTCGGAAGCCTTCGCCAGAGACAACTACCGGCATAACTGCGGATACGGTAGATAACAGTCAATCTCCCCGGGACCACCTGTCGGGTCCTGGGCCCCCCTTTTAAGCCACCCGAGTCTTAGACTATAAAAGGCTCGGGTAGGCGACGTTAGCAAGGGTTCGCACTCTAGCCATTCACACCCAAGCTGTAACCCATCCTCAAGCTCAGCACCCCGGTACCGAGCAGCAAGCAATACAGCGAGCTCCATAGCTCGCCGTGGACGTAGGGTTTTACGCTCCGGCGGCCTGAACCACGTAAAACTCGCCGTGTCAAGCTCCTACTAACTCGTCCATACGCTCAAGCTCTCCGCAAGGGACTAGCCCCACTGAAAAAAGAACCTCCGTGGGCTGCCCAGTGCAGGCCCGAGGGAAGTGTCGACCGAACACTTCGACAGCGCGGGTCTTCAATACCGCGTCTTGGGAAGGCGCGGGTCTTGAATACCTTGTAGGAACAATGCATGGTGCGGCTTTACTCCTGCTGCCCATCGTGCTGAGTAGACAGGGCTGCTTTGCTGCCACGTGGCGGGCCCGGAGCTCTCCTCTGAGGAGAGGGAGGTCCGGCCCCGCTGGATACGGGGAGCCTTCGGAGCTCTCCCCGCAGAGGGGGAAGGTACATGATGATGACTCTGTTAGCCGCCTCGGACTGCCCATCCGACTGCAGGTGGAAGGCAGTCGTCATGTGTAACTTGGTGCCCACCAAGCTCATCAGCTCGCGCCAGAATGTCGACGTGAAGATTGGGTCACGGTCTGACACAATGGACCGCGGCACCCCATGAAGACGGACAATGTCAGCGAAGAAAGCTTGGGTGACGGACTCCGCGGAATACGGATGAGCAAGCGGGATGAAGTGGGAGTATTTGCTGAACCGGTCGATCACAGTGAGGATGACCGACTTGCCCCGCACGCGAGGGAGCGCGTCAATGAAGTCGATGGTGATATCCGACCATACACCCTGCGGTACTGGCAGAGGAAGAAGGAGGCCAGCAGGGTGCAGGTGCTCCGACTTGTAGCGCTGGCATGTGACACACTCGCGAACAAAATCTTGTACCACCTGCTTCATGTTAGAAAAATGAAAATCGCGCCAGAGCCGGTGGAGAGTACGCTGCACCCCTTCATGGCCCTCTTCATGCATGGCCCTCAGGATCTCTTGTAGGAGGGGGGATGCCGGCGCGATGTATAGGAGGCCTGCATACTGCACCATGCCGTCGACCACCGCCCATGGAGCTCCACGGGAGCCCGTGCGCACTTCATCATGGATGGCGACGAGGACCGGGTCGGTGAGCTGTGATTGCCGAAGACGCGCAATGAAGTCAAAGCGCGGGCTCAACTGGACCAAGACGGTCCCTTCCTCCGGTGTTTTGCGGCGGGAGAGCGTGTCGGCCACCACGTTCGCCGCCCCGGCCTTGTACTCGACGGTGAAGTAGAAGTCCAGCAGCTTGCTCACCCAATGGTGTTGAGGAATCGTTGCGAGGCGCTGATCGAGCAGGAATTTCAAGCTGTAGTGATCGGTCTTGACGAGGAAGCGACGCCCCTAGAGGTACGGCCGCCAATGGCGGACAGCTTGGACCAGACCAATGAGCCCGCGCTCATAGGAGGCGAGGGCGCGGTGGCGTGGCGCTACCGGCCTGCTGAAGAATGCCACCGGGTGGCCTTCCTGGACGAGGACCGCACCGAAGCCGTGCGACGAAGCATCGCATTCGACGATGAATGGCTTGGTGAAGTCCGGCATGGCGAGGATCGGAGCGGAGGAGACAGCTGCCTTAAGGGCGTCGAAGGCCGTTGCTGCCACTTCCGACCACTTGAAACCATCCTTCGTAAGAAGGTCAGTCAGGGGGGTGGCGATGGTCCCGTAATTGTGGACGAACTTGCAGTAGTACCCCGCCAAGCCGAGGAAGCCGCGGACCGCCCGAGCTGAACGTGGAGCCAGCCCGTCATGGATGGCCTGCACCTTGGCCGGATCCATGGCAACGCCCGCTTCGGAGATGACGTGGCCGAGGTACGCGACAGAGATGGCGCCGAAAGCACACTTGGTGCGCTTGACGAAGAGTTTCTGGTGCCGAAGCTCGGAAAAGACGGCCCGGAGGTGGTGCAGGTGGTCGGCCCATGTCTTGCTGTAAATGAAAATGTCATCAAAGAAGACGAGGACAAACCGGCGGAGGAACGGCCGCAGAACATCGTTCATGAGTGCCTGGAATGTGGCTGGAGCGTTGCAGAGGCCGAACGCCATCACCAGGAACTCATACAGACCATCATGAGTGCGGAATGCGATCTTGTGTACATCCTCGGGCCGTATCCGCACTTGATGGTAACCCGACCATAAGTCGAGTTTGGTGAAGAAGCGCGCGCCGTGGAGCTCGTCAATGAGCTCGTCGACCACCGTGATGGGAAAAGCCTCCTTGACGGTGAGCGCATTCAAGGCACGGTAATCCACACAGAATCGCCATGACCCATCCGGTTTCTTGACTTGGAGGACCGGCAACGAGAATGGTGAGTCACTGCAGCGGACGATGCCCTGCTCTATCATGGCGGCACACTGCCGCTTGAGTTTGTTCTTGTGGGCGACCGGGTACCTGTACGGGCGTACCGCCACCGGAGAAGCATCGGGCTTGAGGATGATGCGGTGGTCGTGACCCCGGGCTGGTGGTAGGCCGGTCGGCTCAGCGAAAATGTCAGCGAAGGCGCCCAACAGCCCGTCGAGGAGGGCATCTGCTGCCACGGCCACGGTTGCCTGTAGGTGCGGCGCAGCCGGCGACGGCACGCCTTGCCAGCATACGGTGTGGCCCTCATGCTGGAACGACATGCGCCGGCGAGCGAGGACCCAGACGATGGGTCCCCGCGCGCCAAGCCACTTGGTGCCGAGGACGACAACGTACCCGGCCAGCGGCATGACGAAGAGGTCCGCCGGGAACAGGGAACCAGCGATGAGGAGGGGCGCATCGCAGATGACGCCCTCGCAGGTGATCCGCTCTCCATTGGCGACCATGGCTGTGAGGCGGGGCCGCTGTCGGAGCGGCAAACCAGAGCGCCGCGCCGCCTCGTCCGAGATGAAGTTGTGCGTGCTGCCGGAATCGAGGAGCGCGACGAGGGATGTGGCCCCAAGTGTAACAGAGATCTGCATGGTGTCCGCCATAGGCACCCCGGCCAGGGCCTGCAGGGAGAAGCAAGGTGCCTCGTTGTCAGCCCCGGCCGCGGCCTCATCGGTGTCGTCGATCTCCACCCCGTCAACGAAGAAAATGCGCCTGCAAAATCTGTTGTGGCCACGAGAGTATTTTTCGTCATAGTTAAAACAAAGCCCAAGACGACGACGCTCTGCCTGTTCCTCCGGGGTCAGCCGCCTCTGGTTTCTCACACCGTGGGCCGGTGCAACGCCCACCGGTGGCGCCGGGAGCGCGAGCGGTTGAGGGGGCGCGGTGAGCGCTGGCCGTGGCGCCGGAGCTGGAAGAAGACCGCGCGGGGCTGGACGAGCTGGAGCCTGCGCCGGCCTGTCGCCTTCCATCAATTCAACCTGGCGTGTCAGGCTCATCGCTGCCGCGAGCGTCTCCGGGTTGTGGATGCGAACCGCGTGGTTCAGTGGCAGAAGCAGACCGCCCGTGTACAGCTGGACGCGCTGGGTCTCATCAAGTCGACCCGCGCGAGGAAGGAGGGCCTGAAAGCGGTTCGAGTATTCTTCCACGGTCCCCGAGTACCGGCACTCAGAGAGCTCAAAGAGCGGCACCGAGCGGAGGGGCGGCCCAAACCGCAAGTTGAGGAGGTCCTTGAATCGGCCCCAGCGCGGTGTTCCTTCGTCCTCCTGCAGCTGGATGTACCACAGCTGGGCCACGTCCTCGAGGTTGTAGGAGGCCATCCAGACCTTCTCCTCCGCCATGGTTCGCTGTTGATGGAAATAGGACTCACAACGGTTGATGAAGATCAGCGGATCAGACTTGCCATCGTAGCGCGGGAAATCCATCTTCTGGAACCTGGGTGGGTGATCGTTGTGGCGCTCGCCGGTCGGTTGGCAGGTGCCTGCGAACGACGACCGATCGGTGGACAGGTCCTGGATTGCCTTGGTGTTGGCCTCGGCGGTGGCATGGAGGGCTTGGACAGCCTTCGCGAGGTTTTTGGTGGTGGTCTTGAGGTCGTCTCTCATGGCAGGCGAGGCGCAGGAAGTAGCGACGCCCGGTGACGAAGGGCCGGCGGCTGGTGATGGCGAAGTGGGTTGAGTAGGCGAGGATCGCCGGGATCGTGATACCAGGTTGTCAAGGTCGTTATACCCTCGACTGGATGGACCTCGGCTACGTAGCTCGTAGCCGCCGTCCGTCTTCTCCGGTGAGGTTAGACCCCTCGACCGCAGGCTTGAGAATAGGAGATTAGGGAATACTTTCTGCTTCCTTCATCCATGTGCGATACAAGAATATATAGCCAGCAGCCCCCTAATACTAGGAAGGAAATCCTAATAATAGGAAGGAGTTTATTAATAGAAAACTATCTCTTTTTTTCCATCTTAGGAACTTTATTAATGGAAAGTTATCTCTATTTTCCATCTTAGGAATCTTATTAATGGAAAACTATCTCTATTTTCTATCTTAGCCACTTGCCGTGACTTCCTCTTCACGCGCGCCTGCTGTGTGCCCCGCGTGTTCCACTGCGCGTCGCACATCCCGTGCACGACGACGCCTAGTGTATGTGCGCCCGAAATGCCCGGACATGACAAATTGCCTAAATAAGGTTTTTGGATTGTTAGATGAAATAGGCAATTTACTGAATAATTCCGGAAAAGACACAAAATTTGAGCAGCGAGAAACACCAGCAAACGAGAAGTCAGATTAGGCGTACCGATCTGAAGTTGGAGGAATCGCTGCAGACGTATACCTGACGACACTTGTTCAGTGTAGACATTGGTGGCGACGCTGGGCAGCAGCGCCCGATCTTAGCGGTAGGCGACCCGTGATGAATAATGTGAGCAGTCACACAGAGCGCTTCCCAAAAACCTTATTCGCCCTCTCCCGGTGCAGGATCGCAAGGGCGAGCGGTTTCGGAGACCTGCTCTGCTGATCGTCGGTGCACGACGGCGCTAAGGATGTAGTAGACAATGGCGGTGCAAGAAACTCTAACGCGGAAAATTTTGTTTCGGTTTTTTTCCTCTGCCGCGCACGCCTCAATATAGAGTCCCTGTTAAAGATCGATTCGGTTGCGGATCCGATTTATCTGCAATGTGCGGGTACTACTAAAACAAGCTGAATCTCAGGTGGTTCCAAACGTATTATCACAGGCGGAAACTCAAACCGCCTGTGAAAAAGGTTATCACAGGCAGTTTTAACCTTCATGAATCCGCCTGTGAAGACTATTTATCACAGGCGGTTTTTGTAGTAGATCCGGTCCGGTCTCTAACTGACTCAGCCCAATTCGGAAGCTCAAAAAGCCCACAAAGCCCAACCGAATTTTTCTGCAGCAAAAATAAAATTTGGGCGCGCGTGTGTGCGAGGCGAGCGAGGGAGGAGGAGGAGCGCGCATGGGCTACCCCTCTCCTCTCTTCTTATCTCCCACTTAGTGAGCGAAAGAACAACTTTCCTTATATGTAGGAGTTGCTTCCCTCAAACTTCTCATGTGATACTAAACCACTAGCATCAGCCTCTTTTGCACTAATGGGTCTTTGAGATTTATTTGGAATTATTGGTATTTCCTGCATGTGCCTTGGGCCGAAATTCCAACAGCCGATCAATCGAGCATGCGTGTAGTCTTGGAGCAACCGCTTTCACTTGGTCTTGGAGTTTGATCGTTTCAATCAGTCCAGTAGTACCGCTGAAACTTCACTGTTCGTTCGTTTACAATGCATGGCAGTGCTCTTGCATTGCGAGACGGGTGACGCCCTATTTCCGTTTGCTTGATTTTTCTATCCCCGATCAGCCACGGTGCTCGCCTCCCCTTTAGAACGAATTCCTTCTCACTTCGTTTGCCTTATGGGCTTGGCCCATCGTGCCACAACGAGTTCACATTCCACTAGTAGAGGTGAGCATTCGGTTAATTCAGGTAAGACAAATTTCAGTTATGAAAAATTAATAACCGCATTTGATCCAAAAAAGTCATAATTGCCTAATTTGGTTGCGATTAATTTGGTTCAGTTTTATGGTTAACCGCTGTCGGAGAGTCTGCGGTCGACACTTCCCCCGGGCCTGCACTGGGCAACCCGCGGAAGTTCTTTTTCGAAGGGGCTAGTCCCCCTGCGTGAGTCTCGCTATACTGGATGAAGGAAACAGATGAACACAAGGGTTTTTTTACGTGGTTCAGGCCGCCGGAGCGTAATACCCTACGTCCACGGTGAGCAGAGGTGCTCGTTGTATTGCTTGGTGCTCAGAACCGGAGTTCTGAGCTTGAGGATGAGCTGAGTGCTAGAGTGTGAGTGTGCCAAGAGGCAAACCGAATGGAGTTCGAACCCCTTGTAACGTCACCTACCCGAGCCTTTTATAGTCCAAGGCTCAGGCGGCTTACAAGGTGGGCCCCGGGACCCAACAGATGGTCCCGGGGTGATCTCTGCCATCTACCGTATCTGCAATAACGTCGGTAGTTGTCTTTGGCGAAGACTTCTGAGCCTCTGGCATGCCGCCCTACCCACGCCGCAAGCTAGGTGTAGTGGTTGGTGATGGCAGGGGCGGCAGGGGATGTCTTGTCGCTGTGTTTATTGGTGTATAGCTTCTGACATTGCGTGCTTGTCTTCACTGTGATGTGACTGGGCGCAACGCCTCCTGGCAGGGGCGTGCTCCGCGTCTCCGCGTCTTGGGAAGGCGCGGGTCTTCAATACCGCGTCTTGGGAAGGCGCAGGTCTTGAATACCTTGTAGGAACAAGGCATGGTGCGGCTTTACTCCTGCTGCCTACCGCGCTGGGTAGACAGGGCTGCTTTGCTGCCACATGGCGGGCCCGGAGCTCTCCTCTGAGGAGAGAGAGGTCCGGCCCCGCTGGACACGCGAAGCCTGTTCGGAGCTCTCCCCGCAGAGAGGGGAGGTCCAGCCTGGCCATGTGGCGGGCTCGGAGCTCTCCTCTGAGGAGAGGGTGGTCCGGCCCCGCTGGACACGTGGAGCCTTCGGAGCTCTCCCCGTGGAGGGGGGAGGTCCGGCTCTGCTGGCTACGTGGTGGGCTCGGAGCTCTCCTATGAGGAGAGGGAGGTCCGGCCCTGCTGGACACATGGAGCCTTCGGAGCTCTCCCCGCGGAGAGGGGAGGTCCGGCTTGGGTGTCCTAGGTGTTCGCCCTTGCGGGAGGGGCGAAGTCTTTAGACGATTTTCCCTTGTGCGCGGGGTACCCCATATTGAGGGTACCGACAGTGGCCCCTGGGCCCATCTCGGGGGAGATAACGAGCCCGAGGTGGGGCCCCCATCTCTTCTACCCCGCGCACCTTCTCGGCAACTCCCTTTGACCGTTGCTGGAGCACGAACGGTCGTGGAATCGTGGGGGCGTGAGCCCTGCTTGATGGCTGCTTTTACTGCGGCGGTTCCCAAAGCTGCCACTACTGCACGTCGCAGTGCACGTCGCAGCACCTTGTCAGGAACCGCCGGGTTCTCCGCCTGGGGGGCTGACTGCCCAGTCCACCGCTTCTGTAAGGCGGCTTGGGCCCGCTTGTCATGGACTCTGGGGCTTGGCCCCAAGACATCTGCCCCTAGCGGCATATACGAAGCGTTTCGAATCGCTTCTGGGAAGTTTATAAGAGGATCCCATCTGCATCGCAGGCTTCCTTTTGCAAACTTCCCTGTGCTTGAGCCCCCCAGAATCTTCTGAGTGCCCAAGCCTCCTTCTTCCTCCAAGTTTTTGCGCCTTCATCGCCGATGGCTTCTTGCCTGCCTTCGCCGCGCCTTGCCCGGACGAAAGACCTTGAGGCAGTGTGCAAGCTCCTGGGATGGCATTCGGATGAGCAGCGGCGCTGTCTCCAGCGAGGATCTCTCCCCCTGTGTCTGGAGGCGGGGGAGACTGTCTTCTTCGCCGCCTACGCCTTGGCGGGTTTGGTCCCGCCAATCTCTTCCTTCTTTGTGACGCTGCTAGAGACGTACGGTCTCCAGCTTCATCACCTCTCCCCCAACTCCTTCGCAATGGCCGCCGTCTTCGTCCAGTTCTGCGAGATGTTCGTGGGAATGCGCGCTTCAGTGACGCTCTTCCGCCACTTCTTCGTGCTGCGGACGACCGGGCGTGGATCGAAGAACCAGATGGACGCCTACTACTTCCAGCATCGCAGCAAGGACCCGAAGATCTCTGGGTACCTTCTGCCCTTCAGCGCGGCGAGGTGGGAAGGCTGGAGAGACAACTGGGTGATCGTGAAGACTGATGAGCACGATTGCCTCCAGTTGCCGACCGACGCTCCAACCACCGAGCATAGCTTCTGGGAGGAGAGCCCGGTGCTGGAGCCCGAATACGAGCCAGTCCTGGAGCGGATCCGGTTCCTGGCGGAGCAGGGACTGACATCCCTGATGGTGCTGGAGAGTTTCTTGTCGCGGCGTCTTGCGCCGTACAGCAGCACAGCCGCCCGGCGTATTACTACACCGGCATCCGCGACTGCACCAGGCTGGAGACGGGCCCGAACTCAGTCTCTTCTGAGGGAGTGCTGAGGAGAATGTTGATGCGCGTCTGTGTCGGCCTTCTTGACGACGACTCCCTTACGGTCCCAGCTTCCTGCCTCCGCCTCTCCATGGAGCCGTTACGGAGGGCGAGGCTGCTGCGGGAGCTGCCGACAATGGATGATATTGGCATCGCCGTTCATCAGGTCGGGGACGCCTTCTGGGGAATATCGATCCCCGGGGTCGAGCGCTCCGGAGCGGAGCGCGAGGCGTCGGCTGATGCCCAACACGCGCCGAAGGTCGACGGAGCTCGGTCCGCCGACAATGGGAAGGGCAAGGAGCCGGCCTCCGGCTTGCCGGAGAAGAAGCACGCCCGGTCCCCTCCGAGGGCGTCGGTTGCTCCAAGCCAGGGGGCCGGAGCACCCCTGCGCCCTCCTTCAGGGGGCGTCGGTCCGTCGGGCAGTGACCCCAAGAGGCCTCGGGTCTTCCGCTCCGACGGGACTCCTCTTGGACAGCGGCTGTCCAAGGAGTCCCGGGCGTCCCACCCTTCCTCCACGGGCGGTGGAGCTCCAAGGATGGACACCAGTGCTGCGGTGTCCAAGGGCGAGCCGAGGGCTCAGGCGCCCCGGTCGACAAGCGTCCTGGCTGCGGCTTCGGCAGGCGGTGGCGCTGGAGGGAACAGCGCCAGGATTCATCCGGGGACACAGGCGCCCCGAGCTTCAGGGGCTGGATCGGCGAGCGGAGCCATGAGCGCTGCTGGCGGGAGCCCTGCTGCTCCGTCTCCCAGGGGGGCTCCGGATGCACCCCCTGTTCCGCCGGTCCGGGTGCCTTCAGCGCAGGCCCCGGCGGCGATGGCAGGTTCCGGCGGTCCTGCCCCGGCTCGGAATCCAGGGCTCCATGCCCGCTGGAGTGTTCGAGTTCCTCGGTAAGTTCGCATTCTCCGGATCTCGACACTTGTATTTTTCCCTTCTTCTTGTTTTGAGGGGTTCCCGTGCTTGCAGGGACTCACCGGCTGCCGGGAAAGCGTCTGTTCCCCGGCCACCTTAGGCTAGCGGAGGTCCTGCGCCACAGCGTCCAGAAGCTGCAGCGGCCTCACCGGCCCCCGAGTCGGTGCAGGGGCCTCCTCCTGTGCCGGCAGAATCGGTTCCTGCAGCTGCAGCGGCGCCTGTTCATCCTCCTTCGCCAGCTCGAGAGCCGGCGGCTGCCAAGGGCTCGAGTGCTGAAGCGGAAGGAGCGGGTGCAGGTACTCCGGCGGGCAGCGAGTAGGGGCACATCGGGAGCGCCCCTGCTTCGGCGCTGGCTTCTCCAGATCGGCGCCTCATCCCGGTCCCCGAGATGCCGGCGTCTCCTCCACCAGACGACGATGTCATGGAGGAGGTCTTCGGCGCGCCTCCGGCTTCTGCCGCTTCTCTGCCATTGTCGGAGGTGATGGAGCTTGCCCAGTCGAGCGTCCTGCAGGTCTAGGCCGCCCTGGAGCAAGAGTGGGAGGTGCTGGCGGAGGAGAGGGACTGCCTCCTAAGCTGGGGGAAGCTCCTGAAGCTGTGGACTCAGGAGGTTGAGGCAGAGCTCGACGCGAGGCGGGAGAGGCTTGACGCCGAGGAGGAACTCCTCGAGTTGCAGAAGAGGGTCGTCACCCGCTTGGACTCCAAGACCCGACGTCTCTTGCAGGAGACTCGCGAGGCAAACACCGATGTTCAGGCCCGCGCCAGCGCCAACGAGGAGCTGCGGCTGCAGCTGGCGCGCCGCGAGTGTGCCGTCACGGACCGGGAGCGCGCCGTGGCGACCAAGGAGAAGAAGTTCGCCGAGAAGCTGGAGGCCGGTGAGGGCGACTTGAAGGCCCGGGCCGGAGAGCTGGAGCTTCGGGAGGAAGCTCTGGCCGAGAGGGAGGAGCAGGCCTCTCGGGAGTGTCAGGCGGCGCTGGACCGAGAGTTGGTGACCGACTTCCGGGCGTCGGAGCTGGAGCGGCTTACTCGGGACCTTGAGCTCCGGGAGAACTCCTTGGCAGCCAAGGAGAAAAGGTTCACCAAGGAAGGACCCGACGCCCTGCTGAAGGCTCACCAGGAGGTGGATAAGCTCCAGGCTTCGCGGTCTGTCGAGGCCTGAGCGGTCTGGAGCTTTGTCGGCCAAGCGGGGTCCGCCCTGGTGCCCCTTGGCTTCAGCCCCATGAGGACGGGGGTTCTGGCTCAAGAGGTGGTCGAGGCAATCCCGACGCTCGAGTCCATCGGCGCCAAGCTGGATAGGCTCAAGGCTGTGATCGCCGACGAGCTTGAGATGGAGGGGCGGAGCTTGGCGAAGGAGGTCGCCACACACATGCTGACGTGCTTCCGGAGCTGGGACTCCTCTGTCGCTCTGGAGCCGGTGGTCCGGGTCCCCGTCACCGAGCAGGAGGAGATCGCCAGGGCCGGAGTCGGAGACGGCGCCGCCCTTGTCGCCTCTAGGTTTCAGCGGGAGTCCGGAGACTCCTAGGCGCCCTCCTTCGTATCTGAAGGGCTTGTATCTCTTGTTTTAGTTTTTTGAGTTTGTAGTCCAGCTCTTGGAGCCCTTGATGAATGAATAAACTCTTGTTGTTTTTTGTGCTTGTGTCTTTTATCTTATTCGTCTTGGCTTGGCCTGCCCAAGCCCTTAGCTCCGCAAGGGCTTCGGGAGGTCTCCACCAATCTTGAAGCTTTGCACAGACACCTTCCTCGGGTCCTTGCTGACATAAGGACCCAAGGGGTCTTCGGAGCTCACCCCGTGAGGACGGGTGTGAGGGAGCCATGCCCGGGAATCGCAGTGGGTGGTGCCGTGCGATGCGGCACCCAACAGCATGCACGAAAAGAGGCGTAGGAACATAACAAAACCATTTTGTTACTCAAGATAATTTCTTTTACAACATAAGTACACACGCAGCGGAATGTAAAACTAGCTGGACCATCTATCACTCTCGACCCTAACTACGCCGAAGAGAAGTCGTTCAGCCCGTGAACGCTTCCTACTAGCTTCATCAAAGACAGGCAGCGGCTAGGTTTCCGGCAAGTGGAACAAACCGTGAGGTTCGTCATCTCACCGAACAACCCTCTTCATAGCAGGCATCCTGCTACCTGCAAAAACAACTCAGAAGCAACCGTGAGCACTAAGGCTCAGCAAGACTTAACCGTTACTCCTAAACATGTAACTCTAAATGCAGGGGTAGTTAGACAGTAGGAATAGGAATTTACAAAATGCAGCTTGACTAAACTTGATCCTTATATTCAGATTTTTATAGCCTTCATTTTAGTGGTCCTCACGCCTCACAACATCGGAAGTCCACAATCAAACAAGAAACACTTATCCCGATGTTGCTAGCCTAAGGCGGAAACAAAATTTAGTTGGCTCTATATCTACTTCAGTCAAGGTTCCAATACAGTGATTAATCCACAAACAGCAAGTTAAGAGACTTAGTTCCTCTTCTTACTACGTCACGGCGCAGTGGGCAAGTATGCTCAATACTCTTCCGCGAGCGACGGTGATTCAAATCAATAACAACCCGGAATACACGGCACATACACCCGCCTCAAAAGACTCTCTCAAGATCTCTTTCTTACGTTGTATGCAGCAACCTTTCACACGACACCCCGACATAGAAAAATGTTTCACGCCGAGCAGGATGGTCCTCTACGCGGACACGTCGAAGTTGCCCGCTAAAGGATTTACACCTCCCGCCTTCTCAACATCATTCCCACATGAAGGATGAGTTTCTATATCACGGTCCATTGAGTTACATCGGTTTCATGGGTCCCATATCCCACTATATATCTGGTACAGCTCAATCTTGTCCAGCAGGGCCGCATACATACGGTCCTTAAACGACACGGACGGGGCTACAACCAACCTCCACATTTGCCTTACCATCCCGGTCCAGGCCAAATGTGGTCTCAAGCATTGTCACACCCATCGCAGGTCGAGACCAACCTTGAGCGCTCCATCCTACAGGAACATCCCCGTCCCCATCTCATTTTCATGAGGGTGCTCTTATCATTAACCTCTCGCGAGTAACTCCATTACTCGAACTTTCTCGCGAGTAGCTTTTTACTACTCGACTTCTACCGAGCTAGCTACAACATTAGCCTAGCATCTACGAAGAGGCAAAGCCTACACTAAACTTTCTACTCAGGGATGTAATAGCCATGCAAGTGGGTTTCAATCATCCTAGACATAATACACAATATCAAGTCTAATAACCATGAGGTGAAGTAAAGCAAAATTTAAAATGGTAACGATATGTAAACCGGGGCTTGCCTTGCTCAACGGTTTTGTTAGAAGCTAGGAGTTAGTCTTCCTCTGGAGAATCCGCCAAACTCGTCACGAGATGGAGATCCTTGCTGCGGAGTCGAGTCCTCGTCGAACGTCGACGTCACGTGCTATTAAGATGATTTATGCACATGCATTCAAAAGCAATTTAGAAAATGATTCAAAACTGTTGTACCAGTTAACTCACACCTAAAAGAGATAAACAACAGCAAGGTTTCTGTTGTTGGATCTAAACCTTAGAGAAGAAGAATGCTAGGTGAAAAGGAAATACTAATAATACTTAAACCTAAAAGATGGTAGCTGAAGTTCCAGAGGTCCAATGAAGCTGAGAATTTAACCACAGCTTCTATGGAAGCTATTTAGGCAGTGTGCAAACATTGAGCTCATGAAATGGCTTCATGTGAGCACAACAAATCCTTATGTGGTTTTCACTAATCTGCCATTAGCCCCTAGATATTAAGCTTTCCTATGATGCAAAGTAGACTTTTTGTGAAGTACAAAATGTCCTGAGTCCATAGGAATTGGTTTTACCATATGTGGAGTTTCCTATATAGAGATATGGATTTTACAAAGAATGGGGAAAAGCTGAAATTGTCTCTGTTCATTTTCCCATTTTTCAGAGACATAAGGAATAAACACATCATTTGACCAAGTAAATTGGGTCCAATGCCTCTGAAATTTTTTCTGGAGTTCAAGGAATTTAGGAAGAATGTCCTGTCCAAATTTGGGAATTTTCCAATAAACAGAACTCCTGTAAATATTCATACAAGATTTTATTAAATGAATTAATGAGCCAAATACAGGGATTTTCATAAACATTGGGCTGCACCCCCGGATAGTAATCTTTGAGAGGAATCCAACAAAATTTGTTCACAATTTTTGGATATTCCAACACAAAGTTATGGCTCTCCAAAGTTTGAACTAAAGTGGGAAAATCTGAAAAATGTTTAAATGCTGACAGTGGGTCCCACTAGTCATCCCTAACCTCCAGACTCGCGCCCACAGAGCAGTGGCGGCCCCCTCCGGCGAGGTCACTGGAAAAGCACTTCCCAGCCACCTCCGGACCCCCTGCTGGCCGCCCCCCCATATTTCCCCACGCTGAACACATTGGTGAGGTCGCCGGCAGCTGAAACTCGCCGGAAACACAGGGTGCACCGGCCACAGCAAACCCTAGGGCTCCGGCGAGGTCTTGCACGGTGAATTCTACACCAAATGGTCGGTTCTTGGGCTCTAAAGCACCAGGAGATCATGTAGAAGACCGGCATGAGGTCTAAACAAGCTGGGGAGGACTCTAAACCTATCGGCACCGTGCGCCCGATAGGGTCCAGCAGTATACCCTCAAAAAGAACCCGGATTCCTCACTCTTCACTCAATTTCTTGGTCCAAAATCGATGGAGGAGGTGTGCTAGGCAGTTAACCTCCTGTGTGTGAAGTTTGAGACCCACCAAACACGATTTGAGGACGAATTTTACAATTCCTTACCTCAAGGTCCGTTTCTGCCGCCCGGGAGAAAAACTTGAAATTCTCATTCTGTGATCAATGGCTAGGGCTGAGCTTGGGATGTGAGCAACTAGGCTTGTAGGTGCACCGATGGGGTGGCTTGCTTGGGCGTGATGACTTCTGGTTTGGGCTGTCCACGGCGATCAGTTCGTGTCCTCCGACGTTCAACACGGGAGCAGCAGAGATTTTTCTGTTTCTAGGCGCCGGTGAGCTTGGGACGGTGGAGGGAAGGTGGTAGCCGGCTAGAGCACTCTGGTGCGCTGCTATTTGCTGTGGGGAGATTGGGCAAAGTAAGCTTGGTTGGCTTGGGCGATCAGAAGAACAGAGAATGGTGGTTTCTGTTCTGCTCGGGAGAGAAACACACGGGAGCTGGCGCTCGGCTGGGAGAAAGCAAATCGACGTTGCTGCACTCGTATGCGGTGATGAGGCTGAGCACAAAACTACACAAGCAGGAGCTGGCGCTAAAAGCTTCGCCGGGAAGTCTTCTGCGGTGCTGTCGATCGTGGGTGCACCCGAGAGAAAAAAACAACAGAGGCACCGGCTGACAGATGGGGTCCACAGCCCCACAATTTTCTCCTCCCTCTGTGCTTTAATTTTCTCGTACCGCCTTTGTCCGAATTCTACCAAAATTGTACGGCCAACCAAACAATTTACGAAGGATTTGAATCTGAAATCAGATTTGAAAATTTAACACGTTTGGTTCAGTTTTCAAATTCAAATTTGAACTTGAACTCTCCCTCGAATATTCCTCGGATTAATTGGCATACGGCTCCAAAAATATCCACGTTTGGGTCATGAGCTCATTCCTTCATGGGGAATGCATCAGGAATTCATTTGTGTGCATTAGGGCAATCTGAACATGAATTCTTTCAAAAGAATTCAAATTGTGTTTAAATTCCCTCACTCTACTCATAGAGAAGGTTCACATGAGTTAGAGTTTTGGGAGCGAAATTCTTTCCCCTAGGTTAACATGTGTTGAGCATTGGCTAGAGAAAATTTTTAACTCCCTCACATGTCCATATTTGTGTTCATCATTTCATGTGACACAACTATAGTCTTTTATCACCTTAACTTTGTTTCATAAGTTGAAATCAAACTTTACAAAAGTTAGGGCTGTTACATTCCTCCCCCTTAAAAGAATCTCGTCCCGAGATTACAAAAAGAAAGAAGAAGGGAGAACGACTACTAGACATATTGTACAAACAAGTCGGGAAAATTTAAACGGAGAAATTCCTCGCTTTCCCACGTGGCTTCATCAGCGGTGTGGTTACTCCACAAGACTTTGTAAAATTTCAATGTCCGATTTCTTGTGGTGCGAGTCTTCTCGTCGATAATCTGTATCGGATACTCAGATAAGTGAGATCTGGTTGAAGATCCTCAATGTTCTCCATATGAACTGTGGTTGGGTACTTAAGACATTTCCACAGTTGAGAGACGTGGAAAACATTGTGAATACCCGAAAGTGACGTCGGTAACTCCAGACGATAGGCCACGGGTCCGCATATCTCAGTGACAGCAAACGGCCCGATGAATCGCGGAGAAAGCTTTCCCTTCACCCCGAACCGATGAACCCCTTTCATTGGAGAGACACGAAGATAAACGTGGTCCCCGATGTCGAAGTGAAGAGATCGACGTCTTTTGTTTGCATAGCTTTTCTGCTGAGATTGAGCAGCCTTTAAGTTGGCTTGAATCACTCGCACTCGTTCCTCGGCTTCATTCACAAGATCAATCCCGTAGACTACCCGCTCACCGGACTCACACCAATTCAGTGGCGTGCGGCACTTCTGGCCATAAAGAGCTTCACACGGGGCCATTTTGATGCTGGATTGATAACCGTTGTTATATGAGAATTCTGCCAACGGGAGATGGTCATCCCAATTCTTCCCATGATTGATGACACATGCCCGTAGCATATCCTCCAGAATCTGATTTATCCTCTCCGTTTGACCATCAGTTTGCGGATGATACGTTGAACTCCGAATTAACTTGGTTCTCAAGGAAGCATGCAGTTGCTCCCAAAATCTGTATACGAATAACGCACCTCGATCAGAAACGATGGTGCGGGGAACCCGTTGTCGGTACCCGCGATATGGGGTACCCCCGCGCACAGGGGAAAATGCCCGAGGATCTCGCCCTTCTCCGCCGGGAGAGCTCCGAAGGTGCCATGCGTCCAGCGGGGCCGGACCTCACTCTCCTCAGAGGAGAGCTCCGAGCTCGCCACGTGGCCTGCAGAAGCCGGACCTCCCACCTCCGTGGGGGAGAGGTCCGAAGGCACCACGTGTCCAGCGGGGCCGGACCTCCCTCTCCTCAGAGGAGAGCTCTGGGCCCGCCACGTGGCCGACAGAAGCCGGACCTCCCCCTCCGCAGGGAGAGGTCCGAAGGCTCCTCGTGTCCTGCAGGGCCGGACCCCCCTCTCCTCTGAGGAGGGCTCCGGGCCCGCCACGTGTCCAGCAGAACAGCGCTGCCTGCCCCCGAGCGGTAGGTAGCGGGCATAAAGACGCCCCATACCTTGCCCGTACGAGGTATTCAAGGCCCGCGCCTTCCCAAGACGCGGAGACGCGGAGCACGCCTCTGTCAGGTGCCGTTGCGCCCAGTCGCATCACAGACTGGCGCGCGGTCTTAGAACCTGCCAGCCAATAAACACAGCGACAAGACATCCCCTGCCACACCCGCTGTCATCAACCACTACGACTAGCATGCGGCATGGGCAGGGAGGCAAGACGAAGACTCAGAAGCCTTTGCCAGAGACAACTACCGACATAACTGCAGATACGATAGTCGGCAGGCAATCTCCCCGGGACCACCTGTCGGGTCCCGGGCCCCCCTTGTAAGCCACACGAGCCTTGGACTATAAAAGGCTCGGGTAGGCGACGTTAGCAAGGGTTCACTCTCCAGCAACTCATACCCTAGGCATAACTCATCCTCAATCTCAGGACTCCGGTTCTGAGCAACAAGCAATACAGCGAGCACCTCAGCTCACCGTGGACGTAGGGTTTTACGCTCCGGCGGCCCGAACCACGTAAAACCCACCATGTCAAGCTCCTCCCTAACTCATCCCTACGCTTAAGCTCTCCGCAAGCGACTAGCCCCTCCAAAAAAGAACCTCCGCGGGCTGCCCAGAGCAGGTCCGGGGGAAGTGTTGACCACACACTTCGACATTTGGCGCGCCTTGTAGGGGCTTTTCCCTTGCGCGACGAGTTTCTGCCGACGAAGATGACCAAGCTTCCTTCAGCGGCAAGCTCTCCTCCCCCGCGTTCACGGCGAACCGTGACCAGCGGGGAATATGTGTCGACACACTCAGGATGGAGTGTGTCGGCGCAAGTTGGAAGCCAGCAGCCGACTCCTGCAACGCCAACTCCGGCAATGCAGGCTCCAACCAGCGTGAGATCTTCTGGAGCGCTGAGCGTTCCCCACGGGGATGCGCTAGCTGCAGCAAGAGCGCTACTGCGCAATCTGCCTGCTGGGGACGCGCCTCAGGCAGCGACCCAGCAGTGGATTCATGAGGTAGACCGCCTCGTCGTCGCCGCTGCAAACCCTCGACTTCGGCGGGGACGACGCTCCGGCCAACCGGCTGTGTCGCTGACGCGCATGCCAACGGTTGACGGACAGATGGCGGATTCCAGCTCCACCAGGCTTCAGTCGACGGACCTGAGGACAGAGCTGGAACGGTGCACTTGGGCCAGGATGCCCGGGTGTACCTCGAGCGACGTCGAGAAAGGCGCAGCAACCAAGAGGCTGGTGACAGCATGACATCAGCCTCGACCCAGCCTGAGGCGCAGACCTTCGCCACGCGATCTCTGCCCCAGGCATACGACGCGCAGCATATGCCACAGCCATATGCCCTGCAAACGGCGCCCCCGGTCTATGGCGCAGCCTTGCCCATACCGGGGTACACTGTGCCGGCGGCGAACCAGGCGTTCGCGGCACCAACGCCTGCAGCGGCAGGGGCAGGGTGTGCGGCCCTGGCGCCCCACCTTCGCTTCGCGAGGTGGCCGCGCAAGTTTCGGCCGCACCTGCCCAAGAAGTACGACGGCAGCGTCAACCCGACGGAGTTTCTCCAGATCTACTCCACCGCCGTACTTGCCGCAGGAGGGGACGAGGCCGTCATGGCCAACTACTTCCCCGTCGCCTTGACTGGCCCAGCCCGATCTAGGCTCATGAACCTCCCCCAGGGTTCCATAACTTCCTGGGGAGAGCTCTGCCGGCAGTTCACCGCAAACTTCGGCAGTTCCTACACCCGGCCTGGCACAGAGCTCGACCTCCACGACATCCAGCAACAACCTGGGGAGTCGCTGCGCTCCTTCATCCAGCGGTTCTCCCAGGTGCGGAACACCATCCCACACATCCAAAACGCTTCTGTGGTGGTGGCGTTCCGGCAAGGCGTTCGGGACAAGAAGATGCTTGAGAAGCTCGCGACTAGAGAGGTCCGCGATGTCTCCGAGCTCTTCAGCCTGGCAGACAAGTGCGCCAGAGCAGCCGAAGGGCGGAACTGGCACTCACTGCCGACCTCCGAGTCAGGAGGACAGCCCGGGTCTGGCGCTGCTTCCTATGGGGGCAGCAAGAAGGCCAAGAACCGGGGCAGAGGCAAGATGGAATCGCCGGCCGCGGCCCCCGTCGCCGCAGCAGCGGCACCCAGTGGAGCTCGGGGGCCGCGCCCCGACAAGAGGCAGGCGACAGTCACCAGCCCCAGAAGGTGACCAAGACAAGCTATGCCCCGTGCACGGCAGCTGTCGCCATACTACTGCCGAGTGCCGGGAGATCCAGAAGCTCGCAGAGCACTTCCGCAAAGGGAAGCAGAAGCGGAATGATGCTCCACCCTTCCGCCAATGGGAGGGCAAGCAGAAGGTCGACGCCCCAGACAGCGTCGACCACCAAGTGGGGTTCCAGGAGCCTCAGCGCGCCGTGAAGGCGGTGCGCAACCATGAGGACTCCAGCTCCAGTGATGATGAGCGTTGAAAGAAGCTCTACGTCATATACGGCGGGTACGCCGACCCCTCATCCCAAAGCGCAGTTAAGACTCTGCGCCGAGCGGTAGCGTCGGTGGCTCCACTCGCAAGTGCCGCACCGCACCTCAAGTGGATGGGAACCCCCATCAGCTTTGACGCCACCGACTGCCCCAGGAACATGGCTGGGGCCGGCCAACTACCGCTCTTGGTAGCACCCACCATCGCCAACGTGAGGATGTACCACGTTTTGGTAGATGGCGGAGCTGGGCTGAACCTCATCAGTCGTGCAGCTTTCCAGAAGCTGCAGATCCCGATGGCCAAGCTCACCCCGTCGAGCCCGTTCTCAGGGGTAGGGCCAGGACAGGTCGTTCCCTACGGCAACATCAGCCTCCCGGTGACCTTCGGAGATCCGGACAGCTATCGGACAGAATACATTCTGTTCGACGTGGCGGAGATCGACCTCCCCTTCAACGCCATAATTGGCAGGACAGCCCTGTACCGATTCATGGCAGTAGCCCACTACGGCTACCTCGTCCTGAAGATGCCTACACCAACAGGCGTCCTCAGGATTCGTGGAGACCGCACTGCTGCAGTGTCGGCCTTGGAAAAACTCCAAGCGCTTGCAACAACTAGAGCACCAGCCCCTGGCAGTGCAGAACCAGACCAGCTCCACCAGAGTGCACGCCACCGTGCCTCCACTGCAGCACCCCGTGTGCAACCCCTCGACAAGGGTGACGTCCCCTTAAAGGTCATCCAAGTCGGCGCCGAAACAACCCAGACCACCCGGGTAGCCGGGGGCCTGGATAGTAAATAGGAAGGCGCGCTCGTCACCTTCCTCCGGCATAATGTTGACGTGTTTGCATGGCAGCCGTCACAGATGCCGGGGATCCCTAGGGAGGTGATCGAGCACCACTTAAAGGTCTTCCCCGACGCCCGGCCAGTTCAACAGAAGCCCCGCAAGCAGTCCATCGAGCGGCAAAACTTCATTCGCGAAGAAATCAAGAAGCTGTTGGACGCTGGCTTCATACGGGAAGTCCACCACCCCCGGTGGTTGGCGAACCCCGTCGTTGTCCCGAAGGCCGGTGGGAAGCTCCGGATGTGCATCGACTACACCAGTCTCAATAAGGCATGTCCCAAAGATCCATTCCCTCTCCCTAGAATAGATCAAATAGTAGACTCGACATCAGGCTGCGATATGCTGTGCTTCCTAGACGCCTACTCGGGTTTCCATCAGATCCCCATGTCTAGAGAAGACGAAGAGCACACCTCCTTCATCACAGTAGATGGCCTGTATTGTTATGTCTCTATGCCTTATGGCCTAAAGAATGCTCTCCCCACCTTCGTACGTGCAATGCACAAAACCTTTGGAGAGTTAATAAGAGACTTAGTTGAGGTGTACGTCGATGACATCGTTGTCAAGGTCAGGCAGAGTTCATCTTTGTTAGATAACCTAGCCTTAGTTTTTGACAAATTGCGCTCCACGCGCACCAAGCTGAACCCCGACAAATGTGTGTTCGGTGTATCCTCTGGGAAGCTCTTAGGATTCCTGGTCTCGCACCGGGGAATTGAGGCCAACCCAGAGAAGATCAAGGCCATCGACTTGATGCGGCCTCCTGCCTGCGTCAAAGATGTCCAGAAACTCACGGGATGCCTAGCCGCGCTGAGTCGGTTTATACCGAGACTAGCAGAGCGGGCACTTCCCTTCTTTAAGCTCTTGCGCAAATCCGGTCCATTTGCCTGGACTCACGAAGCAGAAGAGGCTTTCCAGGAGTTGAAGCGACTCCTGACGACCCTACCTATCATGGTAGCCCCTGAGCCCGGAGAGCATCTGTTGCTCTACATCGCGGCGACAACTCAAGTGGTGAGTATGGTCCTCGTCGCAGAACGGCCGAACCTCTCATCTTAACAGCCTGCTCTGACAGCAGAAGACAGACGCCAGGAAACCACGCAGGTCCAAGACGGTCTCCCGGACCTCCAAGACAACCTCCCAGAGGTCCAGGGCGGCCTCTCGGACCCCCAAGACAACCTCCCGGGGGTCCGGTGGGACCCCCTGGGGGCCCAACGGGACCTCCCGGAGATCCAGCAGGACCCTCCGGAGCTCCCGGAGAACCAGCAGGGCCCCCCGGAGGGCCAAGATGGCTTAAGAGCCTCCGGGTTCCAGCTCCCGGAAGCCCTCCTGGACTCACTCACCTCCAGCGGTCCAGGGCCAATGGATGAAGACCTCTCAGACCTAAGAGAGAGGATTTGAACCATCCAGAGGCCTGTCTACTACATCAGCGAAGTCCTTCACGATGCCAATACAAGGTACCTAGAAGTCCACAAGCTGCTGTATGCAGTGCTCGTGGCGTCCAGGAAGCTCCGCCACTACTTTCAGGCCCACCAGGTCTCGGTAGTCACCTCCTATCCGCTGAAGACGATCCTTCACGGCCCCCATGCGACTGGCAACATCGCTAAATTGGCAGTGTAGCTGGCGGAGTTCGAGCTGGACTTCCTTCCTCGCCATGCAGTCAAAAGCCAAGCGCTGGCTGACTTCATGGCAGAGTGGACACCAATGAAGGCTGACCCAGGGGGCCACGAAGACGGTGAACCAGAGCACCGAGCTCCGGTCTTCACCGAGCCCCACTGGACGCTCTTCTTCGACGGCTCCTCGCAAAAGCAGGGGGCCGGTGCCGGCGTACTGCTTCTCATGCCATCGGGGGAGCAGTTTGGGTACATGGTGCGTCTCAATTTCAAGTCAACCAACAACATGGCAGAGTATGAAGCACTCATCTTTGGCCTACAGACAACCCTGTCTCTGGGCGCTCGCCAGTTGTTGGCACAGGGCGACTCCCAGCTGGTTATCAAGCAAGTTAAGGGCGAATGCTCCTGCAATGACCCACAGGTAGCTGCTTATCTGCTTCACGTGCAGATGTTGGAGAAAGACTTCCTCGCCTTGGACCTGCGCCACGTACTGCGCACTGGCAATGCCGCAGCTGATGACCTTTCAACGAAGGATTCCACCGGAGCCCCTGTGCCCGAAGGAGTCTTCGAGAGGACGTTGCTGCGGCCCACAGCCCGGCCCGCCGAGCCGAGCGAAGGGGGCAAGACCAGCACCTCGAAGCTGGCGGTCCCGGCGGCCCTGCAACCATGGATGCTTCCAAGGATCGTAAGCGTCACTGGGGACTCCGTGCAACCCAGCGCTCAAGATCCAGAAGCTCAAGTCAGACCCGATGCATGGATCACGGAGATTCGGGACTACTTGAAAGACAACATCCTCCCTGATGAACATGCAACCGCTGAACGGATCGTGCGTATGGCTAAGAGATACACGCTGGTAGAAGGGGATCTCTACCGGCGTGGCGCCGACCACGTCCTATTGCGGTGCATAACCCAGGGGGAAGGCTGCGACTTGCTCGCTGAGATCCATGGAGGCGAATGTGGGAGTCGCTCTTCCTCATGCACGCTTGTCGGTAAAGCCTTCCGGCATGGCTTCTACTGGCCGACAACACTCTAGGATGCCGTCAAGCTGGTCGAGAGCTGCAAGGCGTGCCAGTTCCACACCAAGCAGATCCATACACTGGCTCAGGCGGTACAGATGATCCCACCCTCGTGGCCGTTTGCCGAGTGGGGGTTGGACATCCTGGGACCATTCCCCAGAGCCGTCGGGGGATTCCGGTACCTCTATGTCGCCATCGACAAGTTCACCAAGTGGCCGGAAGCCACACCAGTTGTCACCATCAACAAGCAATCAGCAGTAAAGTTCATCAAGTCAATTGTCTGCCGGTTCGGGGTCCCGAACAGAATCATCACCGACAACGGGACCCAGTTCACCAGCGCAGCCTTCCAAGACTACTGCGAAGACCTTGGCATCCAGGTGTGCTATTCCTCTGTTGCTCACCCAAAGAGCAATGGGCAAGTCGAGAGGGCCAACGCCGAGATTCTCCGGGGCCTCAAGACCCGCACCTATGCCAGCCTGAAGAAACATGGTGCCAATTGGGTGGATGAGCTTCCGAGCACACTATGGGCTAACCGGACATCCCAGAGTCGGGCCACCGGAGAGACACCCTTCTTCATGGTGTATGGGGCCGAAGCTGTGCTTTCCCTAGAGATCACCATGAAGTCTCACCGCGTCCGAGCTTATGACGAAGCCGCGCAGGACAACCTCCGGCGCGGAGACATCGACCTCGTCGACGAGGTCCGATTGCATGCGGCACTCCGTTACGCACGGTACAGACAAGCGCTCCGCCGCTACCACCAGAGGTCTGTGCGTGCCCGGGAGCTGCAGGAAGGCGACCTGGTGCTGCGGCGCATACTTTCTCGTGAAGGTACCCACAAACTCTCCCCTAGTTGGGAAGGTCCCTTCCGAGTCGCAAAAGTATGCCGCCCCGGGTGCGTACGCCTTTCCACCGAGGGTGGGGATCCGCTCCCGAACCCCTGGAACATCCAACACCTCCGTAAGTTCTACCCCTAGAACAGTAGCAGGACAGTTTCTTCTTTCTAATAGATCCCATAGAGTCCCGGAGCAGCGCTCGGAGCAGCTAAGTCTCAGGGGACGGTCCAGGACTACGTTTAGCTTTGCCTGGTTCCGACTCCAAGCGCGTAGAGTCTTGCTTCCCTTTTTGATGGGACGGGTCGTGGCCTCCATGTTTAGCCTGTTTTCGCCTATGGAAATTTATAGGAAAAGAACCTGTCCTGCTTTGCTCTTCCTTTATGCTCATTCAAATTATGTATTAATTTTTATGACCACGCTTCCTGGGTATGTTCTCCATACACCCAGTCCCCTTTTTCCCATTCTCAACTCTAGTCGGCATTTGCTATCCTGCCTGGGGCGGTCGCGATTGGGGGACCTGCCGATGGCCAGGGGGCCCCGAGCCCCTGGCACGTCGTGCACTGAAATTCCCAAGCACCGTGCACCGAATCAGGATTGTAAGCCAAATAAGACTATGAGATTGGAAAGGGGGGAGCCCCAAGGAGAATTACGTTTCCCTTGTTTTTGTGCAGGACCCTCTGGCCTTGGCTTCCCGCAGGAGTAGGGTAGGAGTACCCAGACAGTTGACCACGCCTACCAGGGGGCCGCTACGGACCGCGCAAAACCGGGAGATCCGGACTCCGCCCCCCCAGCAGGGGCGGGCCCCGGAGGCCCCACGTGTCCAGCGGGGCTGGGGCTCCCGACTTCTCAGGATGGGCTCCGGGCCCGCCACGTGGCAGGCAGAAGCCGGACCTCCCCCCTCCGCGGGGAGAGGTCCGAAGGCTCCATGTGTCCTGCGGGGCCGGACCTCCCTCTCCTCAGAGGAGAGCTCCGAACCCGCTACATGGCCAGCGGATCCGGACCTCCCCGTCCTCGGAGGGCGGCTCCGGAGACCTCCGGGGCCCTTAATACAGTAAGGACCCGGGGAAGGTGCCTGTGCAGACCCTCGAGATTGGTGAAAGCCTATGAGTACCTTACGGAGCTAGGGGCTCGGCCAGGAGAAGCCAAGAAGAAGACAAGGGCATCACAGGCACAAGGGGTCATAAGAGTCTATGTATTCATGGCTCCATGAGATGGACTACAGACTCGATAAAAAAGAAAGAAACAGGCCCTAGGGCTCCCCTGGTACGTCCAGAGCCTAGAAGCTGCGAGAACGGCCACGTCCCTAACTTCAGCCCTGGCGGCGTTCTCTTGCTCCGTGACCCGAGCGCAGGGACCATCTCGGCCATCACCAGCGCAAGGGCCGGTGTCATCAAGGATGCTTCTGAAGCCCCCGCCGCCGCTTCAGCAGTTTCTTTGGAGACTCCTCCGACCCGAGCACAAGGATCATCTCGGCCACCACCAGCGCAAGGGCCGGTGTCATCAAGGATGCTTCTGAAGCCGGTGTCATCAAGCTGCCCAGCTGAAGCGGTGGGTCAAGGAGTCAGCCTCCCAAGAAGACGGGCCGGCAAGGTGCTCCGGCAGTTCCCGAAGAAAGCGCCGCAACGTGCAGAAGTGGCAGTCTTGGGAACCGCCGCAGTAAAAGCAACCATCAAGTGGGCGCACGTTCCCATGATACAACGACTGTTCGTGCTCCGGCAGCGGTCAATGTGGGACTTAGAGAAAGTGCACGAAACAGAAGAGACGGAGGCCCCACCTCGTGCTCGTTGTCTCCCCCGAGATGGGCCCGGGGGCCACTGTCGGTACCCGCGATATGGGGTACCCCCGCGCACAGGGGAAAATGCCTGAGGATCTCGCTCTTCTCCGCAGGGAGAGCTCTGAAGGTGCCACGCGTCCAGCGGGGCCTCACCTCCCTCTCCTCAGAGGAGAGCTCCGAGCTCGCCACGTGGCCTGCAGAAGCCGGACCTCCCACCTCCGCGAGGGAGAGGTCCAAAGGCGCCACGTGTCCAGCGGGGCTGGACCTCCCTCTCCTCAGAGGAGAGCTCCGGGTCCGCCACGTGGCCGACAGAAGCCAGACCTCCCCCTCCGCGGGGAGAGGTCCGAAGGATCCACGTGTCCTGCTGGGCCGGACCCCCCTCTCCTCTGAGGAGGGCTCCGGGCCCGCCACGTGTCCAGCAGAACAACGCTGCCTACTCTCGAGCGGTAGGCAGCGGGCGTAAAGACGCCCCATACCTTGCCCGTACGAGGTATTCAAGGCCCGCGCATTCCCAAGACGCGGAGACACGGAGCACGCCTCTGTCAGGTGCCGTTGTGCCCAGTCGCATCACAGACTGGCGCGCGGTGTCAGAATCTGTCAGCCAATAAACACAGCGACAAGACATCCCCTGCCGCACCTGCCGTCATCAACCACTACGACTAGCATGCGGCATGGGCAGGGCGGCAAGACGAAGACTTAGAAGCCTTCGCCAGAGACAACTACCGACATAACTGCAGATAAGATAGTCGGCAGGCAATCTCCCCGGGACCACCTGTCGGGTCCCGGGCCCCCCTTGTAAGCCACACAAGCCTTGGACTATAAAAGGCTCGGGTAGGCGACGTTAGCAAGGGTTCACTCTCCAGCAACTCATACCCTAGGCATAACTCATCCTCAAGCTCAGGACTCCGGTTCTGAGCAACAAGCAATACAGCGAGCACCTCAGCTCACCGTGGACGTAGGGTTTTACGCTCCGGCGGCCCGAACCACGTAAAACCCGCCGTGTCAAGCTCCTCCCTAACTCGTCCCTACGCTTAAGCTCTCCACAAGCGACTAGCCCCTCCGAAAAAGAACCTCCGCGGGCTGCCCAGAGCAGGTCCGGGGGAAGTGTCGACCACACACTTCGACACCCGTGTAAACACACGATTCTCAAGATGAACAGCTCCTCATACTTCTTTGCAACATATTTTTTATGGACTGGAATAAAATGTGCTGTCTTGGTCAAACGATCGACGATTACCCAAATAGAATCATGCTTGTTGCTGGTCATGGGTAAACCGACGATGAAGTCCATACTTATGTCTTCCCACTTCCATGCTGGAACTTTCAGCAGTTGAAGTGGTCCGGCTTTCCTCATATGGTCGTCTTTAACTCGCCGGCACGTACCATACTCAGATACATATTTCGCAATCTCTCTTTTCATCCGTGTCCATCAGAACTTAGATTTCAAGTCCTGGTACATCTTATTGCTTCCCGGATGGACGGAGTACTTGGATAAATGTGTTTCATCCAATATCTTCCGCCACAATTTCATGTTTCGGGGTACCACTATGCGGTTGTTAAACCATAGAGTACCCTCTTCATCCTTGCGGAACATCTTCAATTCACCGCTGTCCACTCTTCTCCGGATGTGGGACATACCCTTGTCTCTCTTCTGAGCCTCTACAATCTCATCTCAGATCGTAGGAATAAGAGCGAGGTTGAACAGCGATCCGTAGGGAACTAAGCGCAAGCTTGGTTCTCTTTCTTCATCTGCAGCCCTGGCTAAATGGTGAACGTGGGCTTTCCGACTAAGTGTGTCGGCAACCACATTCGCTTTGCCCGGATGGTAATGAATTTCAAGTTCATAGTCCTTGATCAATTCTAGCCATCTTCGCTGCCTCATATTCAATTCTTTCTGTGTGAAGATGTACTTCAAGCTTTTGTGGTCCGTGTAGAGATGTACTAGATTGCCTAGTAGATAATGTCTCCATATTTTCAACGCTAAGACCACTGCAGCTAGTTCAAGGTAGTGCGTCGGGTAATTCTGCTCATGACCCCTGAGTTGTCGGGATCCATACGCGACCACACGTCCTTCTTGCATCAACACACAACCCAAACCAATGCCGGATGCATCACAATAAACATCAAATGGCTTCGTGGTGTCCGGCTGGGCCAAAACTGGAGCTGTAGTGAGATACTTCACTGAAGTTTGAAAAGCTTGTTCGCATGAATTGCTCCAATCATACTTGGTGCTTTTCTTCAACAGCTCCGTCATAGGTTTAGCGACTTTGGAGAAGTTTGGAATGAATCTTCGGTAATAACCCGCTAAACCTAGGAAACTCCTCACTTCATGAACAGATGTTGGAGATTTTCAATTCAGCACTTGCTCGATTTTACTTGGGTCCACAGTGATGCCTTCCGCTGAAATAATATGCCCAAGAAACGGCACTTTGCTGATCCAAAACTCACATTTACTGAACTTTGCATATAGCTTGTGATCTCTCAAGCGTTGAAGTACAATACGCAAATGTTCAGCATGTTCTTCTTCTGACTTTGAATAGACCAAAATGTCGTCGATGAAAACCACGACGAACTTGTCTAACTCCGGCATGAACACAGAGTTCATGAGATACATAAAGTGAGCCGGAGCATTGTTCAATCCAAAGGACATGACAAGATATTCATAAAGACCATATCTTGTCGAGAACGCCGTCTTAGGTACGTCTTCTGCCTGGATTTTTATCTGGTGATACCCGGACCGAAGATCCATCTTGGAGAATACCTTAGCACCCACTAGTTGATCAAATAAAATATCAATGCGCGGTAGTGGATACTTGTTCTTGATAGTGACAGCATTCAGTGGATGATAATCTACGCATAGTCTCAAAGTCTCGTCCTTCTTCTTCACGAAGAGTGCGGAAAAGCCCCAAGGTGATGAACTTGGGCGTATAAAACCTTTGTCCATGAGGTCATTAAGCTGCTCCTTCAATTCTGCTAACTCCTTTGGTGCCATTTTGTATGGTCGCCGAGAAATAGGTGTTGTTCCCGGCGCAAGTTCAATCTTGAACTCTACATCACGTTCAGGCGGCATGCCCGGCAAGTCTTCGGGAAACACATCTGGATATTCACATACCACTGGAATATCCTCAAGTTTAGGAGCTTCAATCTGATGCACTGCTGCAACTTGTTGTGATGGATCCACAATATTCAATATGTTGCAACCATGTATTGGGGAATTCAGTTGGACAGTCCGAGAGCTGATGTCAATGATAGCTCCATAATGTGTCAGCCATGACATCCCCAAGATAATATCAATCCTTTTTCCTTTGAGTATGATAAGGCTTGCAGGATAGATGTTTCCACCCAAACATAAAGGTGCCCGAGAGACAATCTCATCTGTTGATATCTTGCCTCCGGGTGAGCTGATATGAAACGGATGCTTAACTGTGCTAAATGGAAGATTATTTTTCAGCACATAGTCTCTGCTAATAAAATTGTGGGTGGCTCCGGAATCAAACAAAATGAAAGTGGGCTGTTCATGTAACATGAACATGCCCGCTAAAACTGGTTCACCTTTTGCAATGTCCTCAATAGCAGTGTTATTAACCCTGCCAGCTTTTGAAAAATTCTTCTTTGAAGGTTCACGATGCTGATCTGAGCATTGATGAGACGACACATAAGTGTGGCTCTGCTCAGCTCCACTACGGTTTCGTGTTGTAGAAATCCTCAGCTCTCTACTAACACGAGGTGGAGATAATTCGTGCGTAGCTGGTTGCGGTAGGGTTGCACAAATAATTTCTGACCGCTGCTATTGAGGTGGAGGCTCATAAGTGATCAACTCCAGCCGTGGTTGTGAGAGTTGCACCACAGGCTGAATTTGTTGCCTAACTGGCGAGTAATACGGCACTCGATAGTTCGGACGAACCTCGATATCGTGGTCTGGCGGTATACTTCTTTTCAACTCTGCTTCACAACGGAGATGCATGTCTTCTTTAATGATAGCGGCATTTACCAACTCATTGTAAATACCGTTATTGAACAAGGTCACTTGTTCCTGAAGTTTGACATTCAAACCTCGGAAGAAATACTCACACTTCAACGCTTCCGAGTCTACCATATGAGTGGCGTATTGCATCAAGTCTTCAAACTCTTTGAAGTACTCGTGTGCACTCCTTTCCCCTTGCTTTAGCTCCAGAAAATCTTGATACTTTGTTCATAGAATTCCCGAACAAATGTGACGCGCCCGGAAAACATTCCGGAATTCATCCCATGTCACTCGATGACCTTCAGGATGAGTAGCGATATACTCTGCCCACCAAGCTCCAGCAGCTCCGTGGAGTTGTTGAGCGGCAAATAGAGTCTTCTAATATTCATCACACTCAAGCATATCGAACTTGGCTTCAATACATTGGAGCCAATGAGCCGACTCCAACGGTTCTTTCGCTTCCGAGAAAACCGGTGGTTGTCTTGCTAAGAAATCCAGATAAGTGCTTGGCGGGGGATTTTGCTGTAGTGTCTCCTGTTGTATGCTTTGTCGCACCAACAGATCCAGAGACTCATCCATCTTTGCCAAGATTCCCGCCAATCCGGTTTTATGATGTCGGCACTTCTTGTCGTGGCGAATTACTTTCGTCGTGACTCGAGTCACCAACCTCACTCCTGGAATGAGCACGATCCATGCTGCAAGAGTGAGAAATTTACGGTTAAAATTCAAAGTTTAAACTCAACTTGAATTGAAAACATAACCGTAAAAACATCACATCAATATTGCAGCATTACACAAGCTAACTAGGGTTTCGAAAATTCTGAAATCTACCAACTTTAACAAGTTTGTCCAAACCCTTGATTCCAACAGTAGGACAAACTGAAAAATAACTCGAGAACATGTTACGGAGCTTAGAGAAGTCTAAGACATCCCTGTCCACAACAAGTCTCAAGCTAAATGACAATAAGTACTATTCTGTTCAGAATGACCAATAGGTCTTAATCCCAGAATTTGAATATGACAATGGCAATTTCATGTCTCAAGTTGAATATCAAAGTTATAGTTAACTTCAATATATTTCCAACGAGTATTGATTTGCCTTCATATAAGTTCTGGATCAAAAGTTGTGATATTTCAGTGTTAACAAAAATCTGGAACAATTTTGACAGCACCTCCTTTGAAAGTGGCTGTATTGTCCGCAAGATTTCATAAAATTAAACTCCAAATATGGAGAAACTTTGAACTACAAAGTCGTAGAACAATTCCTAAACTTTCCAACGGTGTCTTACTTGACCCTTAGAAATTTTTCTATACAAATTTATGGTCGAAATACAAAAAATTCCAGAGAGCATTTTGTGTCTGCCCTGTTTTTGGGCAGTTCACACTCATATGAGAATTTCATCCCTTTGGATGGTGGTTTTGGTCTGGACTTCTACAGAAAAGTTGTAGAAGACTTCAAAACCTTTCTCTATATCTATCACACACCTCCATTGGTTCGACCAAACAAAATTTATGCCCTGTTTAAATTCAGCAAAAATTCTACCGAAAACAGGGGAGGTTTCTCCTAAGTCTTTGTGAATAAATCTATACTCCCAATTGACTCTTAGTCCAATATAGGAGTTCATTACCCCCTAATAGAATCCTAGACTCCAAATTTACTCTTTTTCTTTGCAAACCTCCTTTTTCATGCAGTTCAAAACACATCACGGTACTACGTTGCCTCACCAAATTAAAATCCTAACCGGCTTTATACCGGCTTATACGTCTCAAGTGGTGGCACTAAAACGATCACTCACAAATGTTTTCTACACGGCATGTACTACTCGTGGTTAATATACCTGCAGAAAATCACTCAATAGTGATGCACTCAATAGTTTGTCATTACAGGCAGGTCCATATCATAGTAAAAACATGCGCCCCGTATCATTGCCATACGGGCCATCCTTGAGTCAAGCCACATCTCAAGGTACATGATCGGGTTATTCACCACCCGACAGGGGCTCCACACCTTTGCAATAAAGCACACCGGTGGAACAGCGCTTCCGTAAGCCTCATAGGACATGAAGAGTCCTAGAGAACATACTTTGTGTTACAAACCACACGATGGGGTCTCCTCCTCTTGCCCCTGGGTTTGCGCACTGGAGGCTAGTGCCATTCATATGTGTCTAAGACATGAAGAGTCTTAGAAAACATATTCACTTCCTGTCCATTGCTGAACGGTACATCCCACACTACTTTCCTCGTATGGGAGAGCTAACCGAAATTGATCCGCTTTCGGTGGCGTTCCTTACCATTCTTACCTCCACGTAGGTGCGTCGTTACAGAATTGAATACTGAATGATAACACACTGTTAGCTTGCCACCTTAAGTAACTATGCTAATAATACTCCTTATGTGGGCATACTATACGTTCCTCACTTGTATACCTCTAAGTTTTCGAAAATATGCTCTTTTCATGCGTGCTATTCCCAATGCGGCTCTGATACCACGCTGTGAGGGAGCCACGCCCGGGAATCGCAGTGGGTGGTGCCGTGCGATGCGGCACCCAACAGCATGCATGAAAAGAGGCGTAGGAACATAACAAAACCATTTTGTTACTCAAGATAATTTCTTTTACAACATAAGTACACACGCAGCGGAATGTAAAACTAGCTGGACCATCTAATCACTCTCTACCCTAACTACGCCGAAGAGAAGTCGTTCAGCCCGTGAACGCTTCCTACTAGCTTCACCAAAGACAGGCAGCGGCTAGGTTTCCGGCAAGTGGAACGAACCGTAAGGTTCGTCGTCACACTGAACAACCCTCTTCATAGCAGGCATCCTGCTACCTGCAAAAACAACTCAGAAGCAACCGTGAGCACTAAGGCTCAGCAAGACTTAACCGTCACTCCTAAACATGTAACTCTAAATGCAGGGGTAGTAAGACAGTAGGAATAGGAATTTGCAAAATGCAGCTTGACTAAACTTGATCCTTATATTCAGATTCTTATAGCCTTCATTTTAGTGGTCCTCACACCTCACAACATCGGAAGTCCACAATCAAACAAGAAACACTTATCCCGATGTTGCTAGCCTAAGGCGGAAATGAAATTTAGTTGGCTCTATATCTACTTCAGTCAAGGTTCCAATACAGTGATTAATCCACAAACAGCAAGTTAAGAGACTTAGTTCCTCTTCTTACTACGTCACGGTGCAGTAGGCAAGTATGCTCAATCCTCCTCCGCGAGCGACGGTGATTCGAATCAATAACAACCCGTAATACACGACACATACACCCGCCTCGAAAGACTCTCTCAAGAGCTCTTTCTTACGTTGTATGCAGCAACCTTTCACACGACACCCCGACATAGAAAAACGTTTCGCGCCGAGCAGGATGGTCCTCTACGCGGACACGTCGAAGTTGCCCGCTAAAGGATTTACACCTCCCGCCTTCTCAACGCCATTCCCATGTGAAGGATGAGTTTCTATATCACGGTCCATCGAATTACATCGGTTTCATGGGTCCCATACCGCACTATATATCCGGTACAGCTCAATCTTGTCCAGCAGGGCCGCATACATACGGTCCTTAACCGACACGGACGGGGCTACAACTAACCTCCACATTTGCCTTACCATCCGGTCCAGGCCAAATGTGGTCTCAAGTATTGTCACACCCATCGCAGGTCGAGACCAACCTTGAGCGCTCCATCCTACAGGAACATCCCCGTCCCCATCTCATTTTCATGAGGGTGCTCTTATCATTAACCTCTCGCGAGTAACTCCATTACTTGAACTTTCTCACGAGTAGCTTTTTACTACTCGACTTCTACCGAGCTAGCTACAACATTAGCCTAGCATCTACGACGAGGCAAAGCCTACACTAAACTTTCTACTCAGGGATGTAATAGCCATGCAAATGGGTTTCAATCATCCTAGACGTAAAGCAAAATTTAAAATGGTAACGATATGCAAACCGGGGCTTGCCTTGCTCAACGGTTTTGTTAGAAGCTAGGGGTTAGTCTTCCTCTGAAGAATCCGCCAAACTCGTCATGAGATGGAGATCCTCGCTGCGGAGTTGAGTCCTCGTCGAACGTCGACGTCACGTGCTATTAAGATGATTTATGCACATGTATTCAAAAGCAATTTAGAAAATGATTCCAGTTAACTCACACCTAAAAGAGATAAACAACAGAAAAGGTTTCTGTTATTTGATCTAAACCTTAGAGAAGAAGAATGCTAGGTGAAAAGGAGATACTAATAATCACCATGTGATTATGTCCATTATATGAACACTTAAACCTAAAAGATGGTAGCTCCAGTTCCAGAGGTCCAATGAAGCTGATAATTTAACCACAGCTTCTATGGAAGCTATTTAGGCAGTGTGCAAAAATTGAGCTCATGAAATGGCTTCATTTGAGCACAACAAATCCTTATGTGGTTTTCACTAATCTGCCATTAGCCCCTAGATATTAAGCTTTCCTATGCTGCAAAGTAGATTTTTTGTGAAGTAAAAAATGTCCTGAGTCCATAGAAATTGGTTTTACCATTTTTGGAGTTTCCTACATGGAGATATGGATTTTACAAAGAATGGGGAAAAGCTGAAATTGTCTCTGTTCATTTTCCCATTTTCCAGAGACATAAAGAATAAACACATCGTTTGACAAGGCAAATTGGGTCCAATGCCTCTGAAATTTTCACTGGAATTCAAGGAATTTTGGGAGAATGTCCTGTCCAAATTTAGGAATTTTCCAATAAACAGAACTCCTGTAAAAATTCATACAATATTTTTAAATGAATTAGTGAGCCAAATACAGGGATTTTCATAAACATTGGGCTGCACCCCTGGATAGTACTCTTTGAGAATAATCCAACAAAATTTGTTTCGCAATTTTTGGACATTCCTACACAAAGTTATGGCTCTCCAAAGTTTGAACTAAAGTGGGAAATCTGGAAAATGTTTAAATGCCGACAGTGGGTCTCACTAGTCATCCCTAACCTCCAGACTCGCGCCCAACAAGGCAGTGGCGGCCCCCTCCGGCGAGGTCACCGGAAAAGCACTTCCCAGCCACCTCCGGACCCCCTGCTGGCCGCCCCCCCCATATTTCCCCACACTGAACACGTTGGTGAGGTCGCCGGCGGCTGAAACTCGCCCGAAAACAGGGTGCACCGGCCACAGCAAAGCCTAGGGCTCCGGCGAGGTCTTGCACGGTGAATTCTACAGCAAATGATCGGTTCTTGGGCTCTAAAGCACCAGGGGATCATGTAGAAGACCGGCATGAGGTCTAAACAAGCTGGGATGGCTCTAAACCTATCGGCACGGTGCGCCCGATAGGGTCCAGCGGTATACCCTCAAAAAGAACCCGGAATCCTCACTCTACACTCAATTTCTTGGTCCAAAATCGATGGAGGAGGTGTGCTAGGCAGTTAACCTCCTGTGTGTGAAGTTTGAGACCCAACAAACACGATTTGAGGACGAATTTTACAATTCCTTACCTCAAGGTCCGTTTCTGCCGCCCGGGAGAAAAACTTGAAATTCTCCCTCTTTGATCAATGGCTAGGGCTGAGCTTCGGAGGTGAGCAACTAGGCTTGTAGGTGTACCGATGGGGTGGCTTGCTTGGGCGTGATCACTTCTGGTTTGGGCTGTCCACGGCGATCAGTTCGTGTCCTCCGACGTTCAACACGGGAGCAGCAGAGACTTTTCTGTTTCTAGGCGCCGGTGAGCTCCGGACGGTTTAGGGAAGGTGGTAGCCGGCTAGAGCACTCTGGTGCGCTGCTATTTGCTGTGGGGAGCTCGGGCAAAGGAAGCTTGGTTGGCTTGGGCGATCAGAAGAACAGAGAATGGTGGTTTCTGTTCTGCTCGGGAGAGAAACACACGGGAGCTGGCGCTCGGCTGGGAGAAAGCAAATTGACGTTGCTGCACTCGATGCGGTGATGAGGCTGAGCACAAAACCACACAAGCAGGAGCTGGCGCTAAAAGCTTCGCCGGGAAGTCTTCTGCGGTGCTGTCGATCGTGGGTGCACCCGAGAGAAAAAAAACAGAGGCACCGGCTGACAGATGGGGTCCACAGCCCCACAATTTTATCCTCCCTCTGTGCTTTAATTTTCCCGTACGGCCTTTGTCCGAATTCTACCAAAATTGTACGGCCAAACAAACAATTTTACGAAGAATTTGAATCTGAAATCAGATTTGAAAATTTAGCACGTTCGGTTCAGTTTTCAAATTCAAATTTGAACTTGAACTCTCCCTCGAATATTCCTCGGATTAATTGGCATACGGCTCCAAAAATATCCAAGTTTGGATCATGAGCTCATTCCTTCATGGGAAATGCATCGGGAATTCATTTGCGTGCATTAGGGCAATCTGAACATGAATTATTTCAAAAGAATTCAAATTTTGTTTAAATTCCCTCCACTCTACTCATAGAGAAGGTGCACATGAGTTAGAGTTTTGGGAGCGAAATTCTTTCCCCTAGGTTAACATGTGTTGAGCATGGGCTAGAGAAAAATTTTAACTCCCTCACATGTCCATATTTGTGTTCATGTGACACAACTATAGTCTTTTATCACCTTAACTTTGTTTCATAAGTTGAAATCAAACTTTACAAAAGTTAGGGGCTGTTACAACGGGGGAAGTCCGGCTCTGCTGGCCACGTGGCGGGTTCAGAGCTCTCCTCTGAGGAGAGGGAGGTCCGGCCCCGCTGGACACGTGGAGCCTTCGAAGCTCGCCCCTGCGGAGGGGACAAGGTCCGGCTCTGCCGGCCATGTGGCGGGCCCAGAGCTATCCTCTGAGGAGAGGGGAGCTCCGGCCCCGCCGGACACGTGGGGCTTTCGGAGCCTGCCCCTGCGGAGGGGGCGGGGTCCGGCTCCTCCGGTCTTGAGTTGGAGTAGTCGGAGCTCCGGTCCTTCCTTGCGCGGTCCCCGTAGTGGCCCCCTGGTAGGTGTGGCCGATTGTTTGGGCACACCTACCATATTCCTGCGGGGGAGCTAAGGCCAGGAGATCCTGCACACGAGTAGGGGAACCGTAATTCTCCTCGGGGGCTCTCCCTTCCCTGTCTCTTAGTCTTATTTGGCTTACGGTACTGGACCGGTATACGGGGCTTGGGCAATTTAGTGCGCCTGACACCGGAGGTCCGGCTCCCTCCGAGGTCAGGGTACGACCGTCCGGCCCCTAGTACTGGACCGTAACGCTGGGGAGGCAGAGTGCACACGCTTTGGGTCGGAACCAGGCAAAGCAGGCTGTACTCCCCTGGACCTACGAAGGGCAGGGTGCGCACGCTTCGGGTCAGAACCAGGCAAAGCAGGCTACACACCCTGGACCCCTCATGCACAGCGCAGGTTTTTCCTGGAGGTGACCAACTGGCGTCGCAGCACCTGACTGGGGGAGGTCCGAGAGGCCCCCTGGCCATCGGCAGGTATCTCAAGCGCGACCGCCTTCGGTCAGGATAGCAAATGCCAACTAGGGATGAGAGTGGGAAGAGAGAGAGAGAGCTAAGTGTATGATGAGCATACATGTGGCGGACCGGAATCCGCTCATCCAGGATCGCAGAGGGTGGTGCCGCGCGATGCGACACCCGACAACACACGTCATAAGAACACATTATATTATATGGGAAAACAAACGGAATGTACAAAGTAGTACACTTCTCAGTTACAAACTAGGGTCTTTATTACACAGCGGAAGTTTCTTTTGTACAACTCACGCCCGCCTATCTAGCAAAAGTCGGTTGCCCAGCCCGAGGGCAACCCACACTAGCTGCACCTCAGCACGGCGTGTACGGCTCCCACTCAGCCGTGGTCCCCGACGGAGGGTAACCCTCGCCGGTGGACTCGTACTCCGAGTCCGTGGGTGGCTCCTCACCTGAAAAACACTTAAGCAGCAACCGTGAGCACGAAGGCTCAGCAAGGCTTAACCGACTCACCTAAGCATGAAACTCTACATGAGGTATACCATGACATAGGATAGCAATGTTGCAGCAAATGGACACGCCTACAAGTTCATCCTTAGTTCATCTTTTAGCAACAAGTTAACAGTTCGTGAAACTGAAATTTAGTGAGCAATATTTGGTGGCAAATATGTAGCAATACAATGTTATATCATATCAGCAGTATTGAATCACCACATTTCATATATTAGTCTACGTCACGACTCAGTGACCAAGTGGTACTCTTCACCGTGAGGGACGGCGAATCGACTCGATATACACCTGCAGGGAAACCCAAAGAGCACATCGCGTATGCCCACCCGTGGAGCTGCACAGCACGCTCACTCGATGTTGTACGGGACAACCTTTCACCCAACAGCCCAAACGTCGAACCGGTCGCACCGAAACGAGCAGGAGGTTCCCCACACGGAGCATCTCTCTATGCCCGTTGGCAGATTTCCACCTTGCTGCCCTCAACCTACACCTATAAATCGGTGTGCTATGCCTCGACGCCCGGAGGTTTAGGCTACATCGGTTTATCAGGGCCCATATATCCGATATGCCTTCGGTACGTTCAAACTTGATCAGCGTGGGCCGCACACGGATCGGTCCTCAATCAACACGGACAGGGCTGCGCACACAAGACTCCCTCTTGCTGCGCCCTAGCCCCTGCCTAGTCTCATTTTCATTACTAAAGTGATCTCACATCACTCAACCGAACCCGTGTGTCCCAAGCCTATCTCGCGAGTAGATTCCAACTACTCGACTTGTACCGAAGCCCTATGAATCTTTAAGCATAGCTTATCTACTCGAGGTCTTAGACATTACCCTCACTCTTATGGAAAATTTCTGGTCATGCATGTGGGGTTCCATCCATCCTATACCTAATGCACATTCACCCTTCATATGACACATGTAAACAAAGTAAAACTTATAAAAGGTTAATGCAAACCGGGGCTTGCCTTGTTGCTGCTGGTCAGTAGTTAGCTCTTCTTCCGGAAGGAGGAAGTCCAGCACTTCCGGAGTCTCTTCTTCAGTGACTACACGATTATGAAATACTGCATGTTAATTTAAATGCAATGTGTGAACTTGAATACATAATTGCTAATAACTCTAGCTATCCCTTCCCTTTGGTCCTGAAATTTTTTATGGTGGATTGGTAGGGTCCTAACCAGAGTATTGACCAAGTTTCATTTGAAACAAAGTTCATTTGAACCTTGTACAAATAAAAGCCCATTTGGTCCATATTTGAGCCTCTGAATAATTCCAGGGGTTTTCATGGCTCCAACCATTACTTTCTGGAAACTAGACTTTAAGTTGGTTCTAATGGAGTTGGTTTCATGTTATTTGAAGAATTCTACAGAAAGTTATGCCCTAATTAAGATTTGAGAAAATCTGAAAAATGTTTCTGTACATTTTTCTATTTTCTCAGGGCAGTTCTCTTAATCACCCCATTAGGGTAACTAAATGAACTTGGATGAGTCTGAAAATTTTACTGGGGTTCAGGGATTTTCCAATGAACCTCTCAGACAAATTTCAGAATTTTTCATAAAGTAGTTCTTCAGATAAAATTCCCAACAGTTTAAAGTTTAGGGATTTAATTCTGGAAAACTATTCACTTTCATGAGCTGAATTTGGTATTGCTGGAAAGTACTCAGAATTCTGAGTTCAGCAAAATTTGGTTCATCGAATTTGGATTTTCCTAGCCAAAGTTCTATTCATTTGAAGTTTGAACTAAAACTGGAAATTCCAAATATGTTTAAATCCTGCGGGTGGGACCCACTCTTCGAGCCGGCCCACTCAGAATGCGGCCACACCGCGGCCCACGGGGTTTTACCCGCGTTGCCGCACTGAATCCCGGCCGCAACCCGATCCCCGCGCGAGATCAGAGGCTGACCGGTGGACCCGGCCCCCCTTCGTCTACCTCGCGCTCTCCCGCAGCTCCCGCGGCGGCGCTTCGCCGGAGCGCTCGCCGCCGGGCGTTTCCCCGCCCGACCTTCGACAAAATTTGCCGCCTGTGCCTAACTCGACTCGGAGAACACGCTGGTGCCCTCACCGGAGCTCGGCAATGGCCGGAACTATGCCCGCGACGGTGACAGAGCTTCCCTCTACTCCGGCGACGTCGTCCTGGCTACTCCGGGCCATATTTCTCAAGCGGTTTGCTCCTACAGCTCCGCCGTGGCATGCTGTGCACAAATATGAGCTCGGTTGGCCATGGAAATGGCCGGAACTGGGACCTCACCATCGACCTAGGCCCGATATCGGCTGTTGCTCAAAAAACTTGGATATCAGCGCAAAGGCTCGACGGTTTTCGATGGTTTTGGATCCTAGGTGACCGTGGGGACGTGTAGAATCTATGCTCGGCTGGGTTTACACCATGCAGGACCGATCGCCGCGAATTTCAGCATTTCTGCTCACTCGTTTTTGTCGAACACCGAGGACTAGACGGGGAAATACTCCCCCTACAGGGCATGGAAGAGGGTAGGGGCTTCACCGTGAGTTTGAGCAGTCCCCGGCGCGTTCTTTGCTGTTGAGCTCCAGTCGCGAGTTCGCCGGGATCAACGGCGCGACGAGGAGCTGAGGGGAGCGGCTGGTGCCGTTTTTCCTTTCGGGTAGGAACGGGCAGCGCGGAGGAGATGAGGCCGGCTCACGTGGGCTGGGAACTTAAACCGCGTCGGGCACGCGTGCGCTCGGTCGCCGAGCAGGAGGTGGTGAGGTGAGGCGGTCGGATGCCGGTGCTGTCCGCAGCTGGCGCGAAGTGTTCGACCGACGTCGGGAGAAAACAGCCACGCTCGGTTTGGGAAACAAGTTTCCCCCACTAACTTGTGGGCCCACTCTCCCCCTAATCCTCTCTTCTCAATTTCTTTTGTAAATATCCCAGCAACTACACATTGAATGAGAGACTTAGCCCCCAAGTCTTGGTTTGAATTTGAGTTCTCAAATTCAAACTTTGTTTGGTTAAATTTGCTTCATGTTTAAACTGAAATTCAAATTCAGTTTTGAATTATTGCAAACTTAACCCCTGACAAGATGAACTCCAATGAGGATGAAAATTGGTGAGCTTACTCAGAAAAATGTGCTGAGTTTGAATATGAAGCTAACTTTTGAATTTGAGTGATGGAAGTTGCTACAATTTGAACTTACATTCAAATTGGCCTCTTTTTCAAATACCTCCAAAAGTGCCTCAAAAAGTGTTGGATTTCTATGAAACTTGGACTGAACCTTCCCAAGACTTTTCAAGTTTTAGGGGTGAGCTCAACCTCTCATGTTCATGTGTAGAAATCCTACTTTGTGAAAGTGAAGGCTTTCCCCTCCAATTACCCTTTTGATGGAGGTTACTTGCTCTTCACAACATTTCCTAAGATATCCACAATGTGGTGTTGTGAGGTGAAGAAAAATTTTTGCAAGTCCTTTTTCTTGGGCTTTGACATCCCTCCCCCCTTAAAAGAATCTCGTCCCGAGATTACAAAAGAAGAGATAGCGATGTAATAGGGACTTACCCGTGTTGAGAAGCCATGAACTCCGGGTAATTCGAGCGAAGGAACTCCTCGCTCTCCCACGTCGCTTCTTCGGCGGTGTGGTTGCTCCAGAGTATTTTGTAGAACCACAACGTTCTGCTACGCATGGTTCGGGCTTTCTCATCAAGAATTTCTACCGGATACTCATCATAGGTTAAATCCGGTTTCAGCTCGTCGATGTCTTCGGTAGGAACAGCAGCTGTATGCTTCAAACATTTTCGCAGTTGCGAAACATGGAAAACATCATGGACACCAGCCAGGGAGGCCGGTAGCTCCAATCTATACGCTTCTGGTCCACACTTCTCGGTAATAGCATAGGGTCCAATGAAACGGTGAGCGAGCTTCCCCTTGACGCCGAACCGGTGCATGCCCTTCATCGGAGACACGCGGAGGTACACGTGTTCACCGACGTCGAAGTGCAACGGTCTATGCCTCTTATCAGCGTAGCTCTTCTGCCGGGATTGAGCGGCCTTCAAATTGGCTTGAATTGTCCGAACGCGCTCTTCGGCGTCGTTCACCACATCAACCCCGAATGTGACCCTTTCACCGGACTCACACCAATTTAATGGGGTGCGGCATTTACGACCGTAGAGAGCTTCGTAGGGTGCCATCTTGATACTCGCCCGATAGCCGTTGTTGTACGAGAATTCCGCCAATGGTAGGTGATCATCCCAGTTCCTACCATGGTGGATGGCACATGCTCTCAACATGTCTTCTAATACTTGATTCACCCTCTCTGTCTGCCCATCTGTCTGAGGGTGGTAAGCGGAACTTCTAATCAGTTTAGTACCCAAAGCAGCATGTAACTGCTCCCAAAAGCGAGATACAAACAATGCACCTCGATCTGAGACTATGGTCTTGGGTACGCCATGCAAACATAGAATTCTGGCGATATATAACTCCGCATATCTGTTGGCATGGAAATGTGTATGTACGGGGATGAAGTGAGCTGACTTGGTCAGTCGGTCAACGATCACCCAAATGGAATCATATTTGTTGGATGTTAAGGGTAATCCCACAATGAAATCCATGCTCACATCTTCCCATTTCCATGCTGGAATTTTCAGGGGTTGCAGCAGCCCTGATTTCCTCATATGATCAGCCTTCACTCGTCTACACGTATCACACTCGGATACGTACTTAGCTACCTCCCGCTTCATCCGTGTCCACCAAAATTTCTTTTTGAAATATTGGTACATTTTGTTGCTGCCCGGATGAATGGAGTACTTGGACAAGTGAGCTTCATCGAGAATCTTCTTTCTCAACTCCATATCCCGGGGTACGACTATGCAGTCATTGAACCACAGCGTCCCCTCATCATCTTTCCGGAAACATTTGATCTCCCCATTGTCAATCCGTCTCCGGAGATGTGCCATGCCTTTATCATTTTTCTGAGCTGCAATGATGTCCTCCCTAATAGTAGGGATGAGGGCAAGGTTGTACAGCGATCCATAAGGAACCAAGTATAAACTCGGCTCTTCCTCCTCAACCGGGGTAATGGTGAGGTGATGGACATGTGATTTCCGACTCAGCGCGTCGGCAACCACATTCGCCTTACCGGGGTGGTAGTGGATCTCAATTTCATAGTCTTTGATTAATTCTAGCCACCTCCGTTGCCTCATGTTCAGCTCCTTCTGGGTGAAAATGTATTTTAAGCTCTTGTGGTCGGTGTAGAGATGCACCAAGTTCCCCAGGAGATAGTGCCTCCACATTTTTAGCGCCAACACCACGGCAGCAAGCTCAAGATCATGAGTCGGATAATGCTGCTCATGGTTCTGAAGTTGGCGTGCCATACGCGACCACACGTCCTTCCTGCATCAACACGCAGCCGAGCCCAATACCGGACGCGTCACAGTACACGTCGAAGGGCTTTGTTGTATCCGGCTGAGCTAAGACCGGGGCTGTTGTGAGATGCTTCACCAATGCTTGGAACGCTCCTTCACACGCCGTGTTCCAAACATACTTCGTCCCTTTCTTCAGCAATTCTGTCACTGGTTTAGCGAGCTTGGAGAAGCTTAGAATGAATCTCCGATAGTATCCCGCTAACCCGAGGAAGCTTCTGACTTCATGAACTGAAGTGGGAGCTTTCCATTTCAGCACTTGCTCTATTTTGCTTGGGTCAACCGCAATGCCTTCTGCGGAGATGATATGCCCCAAGAATGGCACTTGGCTGATCCAAAACTCACATTTGCTGAACTTGGCGTAGAGCTTGTGGTCTCGCAATCGTTGAAGAACGATTCTCAAGTGTTCGGCATGTTCGGCTTCTGTCTTGGAGTAAACCAAGATATCATCGATGAACACTACCACAAACTTGTCCAGCTCCGGCATGAACACCGAGTTCATGAGATACATGAAATGGGCTGGAGCGTTTGTGAGACCAAAGGACATGACGAGATATTCGTATAAGCCGTATCTCGTCGAGAATGCCGTCTTCGGGATATCCTCCGCCCAGATCTTTATCTGATGATATCCAGAGCGAAGGTCCATCTTGGAGAACACACTTACCCCAACAAGCTGATCAAACAAAATGTCAATACGGGGCAGTGGATACTTATTCTTAATGGTGACGACATTGAGCGGCCGGTAGTCCACACACAGCCTTAAGGTTTCATCCTTCTTCTTCATGAACAGCGCCGAGCATCCCCAAGGTGAGGAACTCGGCCTAATGAAACCCTTGCTCAACAGATCATTGAGCTGTTCTTTCAGTTCAGCCAGCTCATTTGGAGCCATTTTGTATGGTCTCCGTGATATGGGCGTAGTCCCGGGTGCATGTTCAATCTTGAACTCGACATCCCGCTCAGGTGGCATGCCCGGAAGATCATCCGGGAACATGTCGGGGTACTCCTGGACTACGGGGATGTCTTCTAACTTGAGAGCTTCAGCATTATTAATTGATAAAACTTCCCGGATTGGCGTGTCTAACACCATGGAATGCGGACGGTGGAATGGAGAATTTAAGTGAACCGTCCGTGTCCGAGTCTCTAGGACAGCGCCATGGTATTGTAGCCATGACATCCCTAAGATTGCATCAATCTTTTGTCCCATAAGGATTATCAAGGTGGTGGGATATAGTTTCCCACCTAAGCACAGAGGTGCCTTTAGAATCATCATATTAGCTGAAATCTTCCCTCCCGGTGAGCAGATCATATAAGTGCAGTCGGTTGGGAAGACTTGCATTTGATGTTTAGCCACATAGGATGCACTTATAAAACTGTGGGTTGCACCAGAATCAAACAATATGATGATGGCTTGATTGTTGAGAGTAAACGTACCCGCCAGCACGTTGTCTCCCTCTGGGGCGTCCTCATTGTCGAGGTTGCGGACACCCCCAGTCCGCTGACCAACCTTCTTCACCGGAGGTCGGCCTCGAGCACCGCCCTGGAACTGGGCTTGCCCGCTGCTCTGCTGCCCCTGGGGACAGTCCTTCGCGAAGTGGCCCGCCTGGCCACACGTGAAGCAGGTGAAACGGGGCGGTCCCCCGCTGATCGGTGGACGGAATCCCGAGGCGCGTTGTGGCGGTGGAAACGCCCGGGGTGCCGTCTGCTGCTGCTGCTGCTGCTGTCTTGGTGGTGGCATCGGCGGTCGGAACGGGGGTGCTTGGAACGAACATCCCCCGAACTGTTGAGGCCGCGCCGGTGGTCGCCACTACTGCCCGGATGGTGTCCTGTACACCATACGGTGCTTCTGGGGAGCGCCACCCCCACCGCTGGGTGGAGCGCTGCGCTTCCGCTGCTCAGCTGCCAACTCCCGCTGAGCATCCTCTTGCATGATCGCGGCATTGACTAAGTCGTTGAATGTGCCGCGATTCCACTGAACGAGATGTGTCTTCATTTCGGGGTGTAACCCCCGATAGAAGTGCTCCCGCTTCTTCTCCTCAGTGGAGATATAGTCTGACGCGTACTGCGCTAGATGGTTGAAGGCACGGGAGTAGTCGTGAGCACTCCTCCCGCCCTGCTTCAGCTCCAAGAATTCTTGGAACTTTCTCTTCATGATCCCGGGAGGAATGTGATAGGCGCGGAACGCCTCCCGGAACTCTTGCCGTTCCACGGCATGGCCAGCCGGACGTGAGGCGACATAGTTCGCCCTCCACGCACCAGCGGCACCGTGGAGTTGTTGCGCTGCGAACAAAGTCTTTTGCCGCTCCGTGCATTGGAGCAGCCCGAACTTGGACTCAGTGGTCCGCAGCCAGTTGTCAGCCTCCAGTGGTTCTTCGGCTTCTGTGAACACTGGAGGGTGCGTACTCATGAAATCCGAGTACGACACTTCACGGGGCTCACGAGGCCCTCTATCTTGACGTCCCCCCCCCCCCCGCCTGGGACGTATTCTGCACGATCGTTCGGAGCAGGTCGGTCTGCTCCTCACGACCTCCCACCAGTGCCGCTATCACATCCTCTAGAGTAAGCGGAGGCGGCGGTGGTGGCTGCTGCTGCGGGGTGCTGTCGTAGGCCGGTGGCTGGGAGTCATCACCTCCCTGTTGGCTAGAGCCACCAACCTCGTGCGTGGTCCTAGTACGAACCATCTGCAACCACACGACAATAATCATCAGTCCCGCAACATTTTGCATGCAGTCCCATAAAAATAGGCATAAAAACATAATGACAATAAAACATGCGATACATCTCGTAAGTAGATAATGTAATAACTTTGCACAAGCTACACCATTACCAGACCAAACACAAGCTAGTTTAATCCAACTTGATGAACCTCCACTTTGGAAGCTCACCATAACTAGGTTTGGTCACTGCGAGACATTACTATCGTGTTGTCATCACGTATACCACCCTTAGGGTACAACACCCCCTCCAATGAGTTCATCTGTCATTCTTCTGTCAGAATGACTAGTTTCTACCTATCCCAAGTTTTGATCTGGTTCTGGGCATTTTCATGACTCAAGCAGAACACCAAAGTCAAAGTTAACTTCAGTATATTTCCAACGAGTACTCATTTGCCCCCAGATCAGCTTTGGTTAAAAAGTTATGCTAATTCAAAATCAGCAGAATTTCTGGAAGAATTTTAACAGCACCTCCCTTGGAAGTGGCTGTTTTCAACCCTGGTTTCCACTGAAATCTGTGCTGAAATTTCAGAAACTTTGAATTGCAAAGATGTCACACATCTTCTACTCTTTCTAAAGAGGTATCATATGAAAATTTTAAATTTTTCTACTGGGAGTTATCCTTGAAAATCAGAACAGTCCAGAGAATGTTTTAACACTGTCCTGGTTCTGGACAGTTTACATCCCTCTGGGATTTCAGCCATCTTAAGGTGTGTTTCAGCTCTGGAAGTCTACAACAAAGTTGTAGAGTACTTAAATACCTTTCTAGAACTATATAGCACACCTCTCTGGGCTAAAAGACCTGTGAGTTATGCCCTGTTGAAGATCAGCAAACTTGCTGTCCAAAACAGAGCACTCTGTTTTTTTCAGTCTTTTGAAACTACACTCATCCCTTTTCAATTTGTCTACCCAACCAGGGTCCTAATTGTTGAACCTAATGATTTTATTTCCTTTTTATCATTATTTTCATGCATATGCCTACAATATCTCGGTACTACGTTCCTCACAAAAGAAAATCCTAACCGGATTATACCGACATATACGTCTCAAGTGTGGCACTAAACGGTCTCTCGTACACGTTTACTACACGGATACATACGTGGTTAGTACCTGCAGAAGACCAAACAATAAAGATGCACTCAATGGTTGGTTTCATTTCAGGCAGGATCATATTTAAAAGTAAATACAAACGCCCGTATCATTGCCATACGGCCGTCCTTGAGCTAGGTCACGTCTCAAGGCACGTGATCGTGTTTCAACACCACACGACGGGGAACCTGAGTATGTCATGAACGGGTCGTCACGGTTGGGAATGTTATCAACCCAACAGATACCACCTACTGCCCTGCAGGGCACGCCGATGGCAAGCGCTGCGTATGTCCTCCTGGGCTATTTCCAGACGAACACACTCTCGCGTTACTGACCACGCAATGGGGTCTCCACTTACTTGCCTAATGCACGCTAGGGATCAGCGTTTCATATGAACTCAGGGACATGAAGAGTCCAAGAGGTTCATATTGACGTCTCACACCAAGCTGTGAGATCAATCCCTGAACCACGTTCCTCGTCAGGGGAGCTAACCGAAATTGAACCGCTTTCGGTGGCGTTCCTTACCATTCTTACCAGAGCGTAGATGCGTCGTTACAATAATTAAAATTCAGAATTATAATACATAGGTTAGTCTTGGCCACTTTAAGTAACTATTCTAAATATAGTACTTACTTGGGCAACTACCGATTCCTCACCGTAAACCTAAGTTTTCCCATAATACAGTCCTTAAGTACTGTGATATCCCCAATGCAGCTCTGATACCAGGCTGTGGCGGACCGGAATCCGCTCATCCAGGATCGCAGAGGGTGGTGCCGCGCGATGCGACACCAAACAGCACACGTCATAAGAACACATTATATTATATGGGAAAACAAACGGAATGTACAAAGTAGTACACTTCTCAGTTACAAACTAGGGTCTTTATTACATAGCGGAAGTTTCTTTTGTACAACTCACGCCCGCCTATCTAGCAAAAGTCGGTTGCCCAGCCCGAGGGCAACCCACACTAGCTGCACTCCTCAGCTCAGCGCGGCGTGTACGGCTCCCACTCAGCCATGGTCCCCGACGGAGGGTAACCCTCGCCGGTGGACTCGTACTCCGAGTCCGTGGGTGGCTCCTCACCTGAAAAACACTTAAGCAGCAACCGTGAGCACGAAGGCTCAGCAAGGCTTAACCGACTCACCTAAGCATGAAACTCTACATGAGGTGTACCATGACATAGGATAGCAATGTTGCAGCAAATGGACACACCTACAAGTTCATCCTTAGTTCATCTTTTAGTAACAAGTTAACAGTTCGTGAAACTGAAATTTAGTGAGCAATATTTGGTGGCAAATATGTAGCAATACAATGTTATATCATATCAGCAGTATTGAATCACCACGTTTCATATATTAGTCTACGTCACGACTCAGTGACCAATTGGTACTCTTCACCGTGAGGGACGGCGAATCGACTCGATATACACCTGCAGGGAAACCCAAAGAGCACGTCGTGTACGCCCACCCGTGGAGCTGCACATCACGCTCACTCGATGTCGTACGGGACAACCTTTCACCCAAAAGCCCAAACGTCGAACCGGTCGCACCGAAACGAGCAGGAGGTTCCCCACACGGAGCATCTCTCTATGCCCGTTGGCAGATTTCCACCTTGCTGCCCTCAACCTACACCTATAAATCGGTATGCTATGCCTCGACGCCCGGAGGTTTAGGCTACATCGGTTTATCGGGGCCCATATATCCGATATGCCTTCGGTACGTTCAAACTTGATCAGCATGGGCCGCACACGGATCGGTCCTCAATCGACATGGACAGGGCTGCGCACACAAGACTCCCTCTTGCTGCGCCCTAGCCCCTTCCTATTGTCATTTTCATTACTAAAGTGATCTCACATCACTCAACTGAACCCGTGTGTCCCAAGCCTATCTCGCGAGTAGATTCCAACTACTCGACTTGTACCGAAGCCCTATGAATCTTTAAGCATAGCTTATCTACTCGAGGTCTTAGACACTACCCTCACTCTTATGGAAAATTTCTGGTCATGCATGTGGGTCCATCCTATACCTAATGCACATTCACCCTTCATATGACACATGTAAACAAAGTAAAACTTATAAAAGGTTAATGCAAACCGGGTCTTGCCTTGTTGCTGCTGGTCAGTAGTTAGCTCTTCTTCCGGAAGGAGGAAGTCCAGCACTTCCGGAGTCTCTTCTTCAGTGACTACACGATTATGAAATACTGCATGTTAATTTAAATGCAATGTGTGAACTTGAATACATAATTGCTATTAACTCTAGCTATCCCTTCCCTTTGGTCCTGAAATTTTTTATGGTGAATTGGTAGGGTCCTAACCAGAGTCTTGACCAAGTTTCATTTGAAACAAAGTTCATTTGAACCTTGTACAAATAAAAGCCCATTTGGTCCATATTTGAGCCTCTGAATAATTCCAGGGGTTTTCATGGCTCCAACCATTACTTTCTGGAAACTAGACTTTAAGGTGGTTCTAATGGAGTTGGTTTCATGTTATTTGAAGAATTCTACAGAAAGTTATGCCCTAATTAAGATTTGAGAAAATCTGAAAAATGTTTCTGTACATTTTTCTATTTTCTCAGGGCAGTTCTCTTAATCACCCCATTAGGGTAACTAAATGAACTTGGATGAGTCTGAAAATTTTACTGGGATTCAGGGATTTTCCAATGAACCTCTCAGCCAAATTTCAGATTTTTTCATAAAGTAGTTCTTCAGATAAAATTCCCAACAGTTTAAAGTTTAGGGATTTGATTCTGGAAAACTATTCACTTTCATGAGCTGAATTTGGTATTGCTGGAAAGTACTCAGAATTCTGAGTTCAGCAAAATTTGGTTCATCAAATTTGGAGTTTCCTAGCCAAAGTTCTGTTCATTTGAAGTTTGAACTAAAACTGGAAATTCCAAATATGTTTAAATCCTGCGGGTGGGACCCACTCTTCGAGCCGGCCCACTCAGAATGCGGCCACACCGCGGCCCACGGGGTTTTAACCGCGTTGCCGCACTGAATCCCGGCCGCAACCCGATCCCCGCGCGAGATCAGAGGCTGACCGGTGGACCCGGCCCCCTTCGTCTACCTCGCGCTCTCCCGCAGCTCCCGCGGCGGCGCTTCGCCGGAGCGCTCGCCGCCGGGCGTTTCCCCGCCCGACCTTCGACAAAATTTGCCGCCTGTGCCTAACTCGACTCGGAGAACACGCTGGTGCCCTCACCGGAGCTCGGCAACGGCCGGAACTATGCCCGCGACGGTGACAGAGCTTCCCTCTACTCCGGCGACGTCGTCCGGGCTACTCCGGGCCTTATTTCTCAAGCGGTTTGCTCCTACAGCTCCGCCGTGGCATGCTGCGCACGAATATGAGCTCGGTTGGCCATGGAAATGGTCGGAACTGGGACCTCACCGTCGACCTAGGCCCGATATCGGCTGTTGCTCGAAAAACTTGGATATCAGCGCAAAGGCTGGACGGTTTTCGATGGTTTTGGATCCTAGGTGGCCGTGGGGACGTGTAGAATCTATGCTCGGCTGGGTTTACGCCGTGCAGGACCGATCGCCGCGAATTTCAGCATTTCTGCTCACTCGTTTTTGTCGAACACCGAGGACTAGACGGGGAAATACTCCCCCTACAGAGCATGGAAGAGGGTAGGGGCTTCACCGTGAGTTCGAGCAGTCCCCGGCGCGTATCTTTGCTGTTGAGCTCCGGTCGCGAGGTCGCCGGGATCAACGGCGTGACGAGGAGTTGAGGGGATCGGCTGGTGCCGTTTTTCCTTTCGGGTAGGAACGGGCAGCGCGGAGGAGATGAGGCCGGCTCACGTCGGCTGGGAACTTAAACTGCGTCGGGCACGCGTGCGCTCGGTCACCGAGCAGGAGGTGGCGAGGTGAGGCGGTCGGACGCCGGTGCTGTCCGCAGCTGGCGCGAAGTGTTCGACCGACGTCGGGAGAAAACAGCCACGCTCGGTTTGGGAAACAAGTTTCCCCCACTGACTTGTGGGCCCACTCTCCCCCTAATCCTCTCTTCTCAATTTCTTTTGTAAATATCCCAGCAACTACACATTGAATGAGAGACTTAGCCCCCAAGTCTTGGTTTGAATTTGAGTTCTCAAATTCAAACTTTGTTTGGTTAAATTTGCTTCATGTTTAAACTGAAATTCAAATTCAGTTTTGAATTATTGCAAACTTAACCCCCGACAAGATGAAATCCAATGAGGATGAAAATTGGTGGGCTTACTCAGAAAAATGTGCTGAGTTTGAATATGAAGCTAACTTTTGAATTTGAGTGATGAAAGTTGCTACAATTTGAATTTACATTCAAATTGGCCTCTTTTTCAAATACCTCCAAAAGTGCCTCAAAAAGTGTTGGATTTCTATGAAACTTGGACTGAACCTTCCCAAGACTTTTCAAGTTTTAGGGGTGAGCTCAACCTCTCATGTTCATGTGTAGAAATCCTACTTTGTGAAAGTGAAGGCTTTCCCCTCTAATTACCCTTTTGATGGAGGTTACCCTGCCGGTACCGTGCGTTGCGGAGCATTGCTTGTAATTGAGCCTCGTCGACAAGGTCGATGTCTTCACGCCGGACCTGGTCCTTCGTGGCTTCTCCCTGGGGGACCCGTGGTGTCTTCCTCCATTGGCTCAGGCCGACAGGAGGTAGACAGGTCTGGACCCCTCCCTGGGGGAAGCCGGGATGTCTTCCTCCATTGGCTCAGGCCGACAGGAGGTTGACAGGTCTAGGGCAGCCCCCGGGAGGTGAGGCCGAGGCACGGTGGCGTGCGCTCGGGTGGAGCTGGCCCGGTTCTGCACCGCCAGGGGCTGGTGTTCGGGCTGTCGCAAGTTCTTGGAGCTTCTCCAAGGCTGACACTGCGGCAGTGCGCTCGGGTGGAGCTGGCCCGGTTCTGCACCGCCAGGGGCTGGTGTTCGGGCTGTATCTTGAGGACGCCTGTTGGTGTAGGCATCTTCAATACGAGGTAGCCGTAGTGGGCTACTGCCATGAACCGGTACAGGGCTGGCCTGCTGATGATGGCGTTGAAGGGGAGGTCGACCTCCGCCACATCGAGCAGAATGTACTCGGTTCGGTAGTTGTCCGGTGCCCCAGAGATCACCGGTAGGTTGATGTTGCCGTACGGGACGACTTGTCCCGGACCTACCCCTGAGAACGGGCTCGAGGGGGCGAGCTTGGCCATTGGGATCTGCAGCTTCTGGAAGGCTGCACGACTGATGAGGTTGAGGCCGGCCCTGCCATCCACCAGGACGTGGTACATCTTCACGTTGGCGATGGTGGGAGCTACCAAGAGCGGTAGCTGCCCGGCCCCAACCATGTTCTTGGGGCAGTCGGTGGCGTTGAAGGTGATGGGGGTCCCTACCCACTTGAGGTGCGGTGTTGCGCACGGGGTAGGGGCCACCGACGCCACAACTCGACGCAGAGTCTTGACTGCATTCCGAGACGAAGGGCCCGAGGACCCTCCGTAGATGACATGGAGCGCCTTGCGGTGCTCGTCGTTGCTGGAGCTGGAGCCCTCGCGGTGGTGGACCGTCTTCAGAGCGCGCTGGGGCTCCTGGAACTCCATCTGCTGGTCGATGTTGTCTCGGGGGTCGACCTTCCGCTTGCCCTCCCTCTGACGGAAGGGAGGGGCATCTGCGCGCGGTTGCTTCCCCTTGCAGAAGCGTTCCGTGAGCTTCTGGATCTCCCGGCACTCAGCAGCAGTATGGCTGCTGGTGTTGTGCACGGGGCACGGCTCGCTGAGGTCACCGCCATGGGCTGGTGACTGTCGCGGCCTCTTGTCAGGGCGCGACCCCCGAGCTCTGGCGGGTGCTGCAGCTGCAGCAACGGGAGCTGCGGCCGGCGGCTTGATCTTGCCGCCGCCCTTCTTGTTCTTCTTGCTGCTCCCATGGGAAACAGCGCTAGACCCAGGCTGTCCTCCGGCCTCAGAGGCTGGTTGCGAGTGCCAGTTGCGCCCTTCCGCCGCTCTGGCGCACTTGTCCGCCAGGCTGAAGAGCTCTGAGACGTCGCGCACCTCTCTGGTGGCGAGCTTCTCGAGCATCTTCTTGTCCCTTACACCCTGCCGGAACGCCACCACCACATAAGCATTTTGGATATGGGGGATGGTGTTCCGTACCTAGGAGAACCGCTGGATGAAGGAGCGCAGCGACTCTCCAAGTTGTTGTTGGATGGCGTGGAGGTCAAGCTCCGTGCCAGGATGAGTGTAGGAGCTGCCGAAGTTGGCGGTGAACTGTTGGCAGAGCTCTCCCCAGGAGGTTATGGAACCCTGGGGGAGGTTCATGAGCCAAGACCGTGCTGGGCCGGTCAAGGTGACGGGGAAGTAGTTGGCCATGACGGTCTCATCCCCTCCTGCAGCAAGGATGGCGGTGGAGTAGATCGGGAGGAACTCCGCTGGGTTGAAGCTGCCATTGTACTTCTCTAGCAGGTGCGGCCGGAACTTGCGCGGCCACTTCGCGAAGCGAAGGTGTGGCGCCAAGGCAGCACACCCCGCTCCTGTTGCTGCAGGTGTTGGTGCCGTGAACGCTTGGTCCGCTGTTGGCACGGTGTACCCCGATATGGGCAAAGGTGCGCCATAAACCGGGGGCGCCATCTGCAGGGCATATGGCTGAGGCATATGCTGCGTGGCGTACGCCTGGGGCAGAGATCGCGTAGCGAACGTCTGCGGCCCAGGCTGGGTCGAGGCGGTCGACATGCTGTCGCCGGCCTAATGGTTGCGACGCCTTTCTCGTCGTCGCTCGATGGTCACGCGGGCATCTTTGCCCAGGTGACGTCGCTCCAACTCCGACCTCAGGTCCGCCGACGGGAGCCTGGTGGAGCGGGAGTCTGCCGTCTGCCTGTCAACCGTTAGCGTGTGTGATAGCGACACATCCGGTTGACTGGGGCGTCGTCCCCGGTGAAGCTGAGGGTTGGCAGCAGTGATGACGAGACGGTCGACGTCGCGAATCCACTGCTGGGTCTCCGCCTGAGGCGTGTCCCCAGCAGGTGGATTGCGTAGAAGCGCTAGTGCTGCAGCTAGTGTAGCCCCATGAGTGACACTTGGTGCTGCAGCAGATCTTGGGCTTGCTGGAGTCCGCGTTGCCAGAGTCAGCTGCTGGATTCCAGCCTGTCCCAACACACTCCTCCCTGAGTGCGTCGAGACGTAAGCCTCGCTGGTAATCATTCGCCGGGAACAAGGGCGAGGAGAGCTTGCCGCGGACGGAAGCTTGGTCATCTTCGTGAGCGAAGACTCGACGCGAGAGGGAAAAGACCCCTACCTGGCGCGCCAAATGTCGAAGAGTCTGCGGTTGATACTTCCCCCGAGCCTGCACTGGGCAACCTGCGGAGGTTCTTTTTCGGAGGGGCTAGTCCCCCTGCGTGAGTCTCGCTGTACTAGACGAAGGAAACAGATGAACACAAGGGCTTTTTACGTGGTTCTTGCCGCCGGAGCGTAATACCCTACGTCCACAGTGAGCAGAGGTGCTCGTTGTATTGCTCGGTGCTCAGAACCGGAGTTCTTAGCTTGAGGATGAGCTGAGTGCTAGAGTGTGAGTGTGCCAAGAGGCGAACCGAATGGAGTTCGAACCCCTTGTAACGTCGCCTACCCGAGCCTTTTATAGTCCAAGGCTCAGGCGGCTTACAAGGTGGGCCCTGGGACCCGACAGGTGGTCCCGGGGTGATCTCTACCATCTACCGTATCTGCAATAACGTCGGTAGTTGTCTCTCGTGAAGACTTCTGAGCCTCCGCCCTGCCGCCCTACCCACGGCGCAAGCTAGGCGTAGTGGTTGATGATGGCAGGAGCGGCAGGGGATGTCTTGTCGCCGTGTTTATTGGTGTACAGCTTATGACATTGTGTGCTTGTCTTCACTGTGATGTGACTAGGCGCAACGCCTCCTGGCAGGGGCGTGCTCCGTGTCTCCGCGTCTTGGGAAGGCGTGGGTCTTCAGTACCACGTCTTGGGAAGGCGCGGGTCTTGAATACCTTGTACAAACAAGGCATGGTGCGGCTTTACTCCTGCTGCCTACCGCGCTGGGTAGACAGCGCTGCTTTGCTGCCACGTGGCGGGCCCGGAGCTCTCCTCTGAGGAGAGGGAGATCCGGCCCCGCTGGACACGCGGAGCCTTCGGAGCTCTCCCCGCGGAGGGGGAAGGTCCGGCTCTGCTAGCCATGTGGCGTGCCCGGAGCTCTCCTCTGAGGAGAGGGTGGTCTGGCCCCGCTGGACACGTGGAGCCTTCGGAGCTCTCCCCGCGGAGGGGGAGGTCCGGCTCTGCTGGCCACGTGGCGGGCCCAGAGCTCTCCTCTGAGGAGAGGGAGCTCCGGCCCCGCTGGACATGTGGAGCCTTCGGAGCTCTCCCCGCGGAGAGGAGAGGTCTAGCTTGGGTGTCCTAGGAGTTCGCCGTTGCGCGAGGGGCGAAGTCTTTAGACGATTTTCCCTTGTGCGCGGGGGTACCCCATATTGAGGGTACCGACAACCGCACTTTAATTTGTAATATAATTTATTGGATAAAAATGGTAATAAACACATAAAAATTAGTAATACATATATAAAAATGACATATATAGGCTCATGATAGGTGAAGATTATTAAGATTCGGTTATGATATGAGAAAAAATTGGTGAGGAAAAAATTACTATTAAGCTTTATTTTTATGGGTTATATGGTAGCTCGGGTTAAAATTTTGGTTGAATCGGTTATACGATGTGATAACCGAATTTTATTCGATTAACCAAAATACACAAAAATGGTAACTGTATTTAATAAAAAATTTCGGTTAATCACGTAATTCGGTTAATTCGATATGTTTTAGTTCGGTTTTACGGTTATCCGTTAAATGTGCCCAACCCTATCCACGAGCACGTGCTCTCGAGGCCTTGCCGTCCGAAACATGCAGAACGCTCTTGTGTGCACAGGAGTGTCCTGATGAAGCAGAGGGTCGATGGTTTTTCCAGCGCGCTATGTCGCAGCCCAACGATAACCATTCTCGTCGCAGCCCGCCCACCACGTGCACGCGGCACGCGTCCTTGTGAACACGCAAAATCTACCGCGCGCGGGGTCCTTGCAAGTCGCAACCCCCAGCGGCCCGGCCCACGAACTCAAACTTGCGGCCCAGCACACGCACACTAGTGGGTAAGAGAGACGGGGTGCAGAGAGAGGGGCTTCTCTGTTCAGTAACCATAGAACGGGGTTCAGAGGCGACCGCGTGACCCAGCGGCGAGCGGGTGATCCGGCGGCGCCGCAGGTGACACGTCAGCGGGACAAGTTACGGGAGCATCATGTCGGAGTGTTTAGCAGCGAGCAGCGACAGAACAGATGGCGAATAAGTGCAGAAAGGGACAGCGCGCGCGAGGTAGCGCCGGCCGGTGGCGACGGGCGGCCGCCAGAGGCCGCGAGGGTAGCAGACCGGCATGGGCGGGTGGTTTCGGCGGTTAGACTATCTGTACTCATTTACTCTAAAATTTATTTTAAACGAATATTCTCAACTCTTTTTAGCGTAATCTAAAAGATTCTATATTTTTCAGTATGTATTTTCGCACTCATCGTATTTTCTAAATATACTCTATATCAACTATCACCCATTCTTTAATATTTTTTCTTTTCTTTCCTCTCTTCTTTTCTTTTTCTTTTTTTATTTTTCTCTCTTTTTTTTATTTATTTACTTTTAGAGTACGACGAGTGTGAGAATCCAATCCAAGCTGGAAGGCTGAACCGAAGCTGCATTTTTTTTATTAAATATACAGTGAAGCGGCAGCGTCTCAACCGGTGTGATATCGAGTAGCCGACAGCTTTTTTACCGAACGGCACCAGTCGGTGGGCGTCGCGTCGCGCCATCGTCTCACGGAAAAAGGAACGTGCCTTTTTTTTTCTGACTGTCCGGCAGATGGGCGGCGAGGACTCGCAGGCTACTTACTGTAAGATGAACCGTCCGTCCAGAAGCTTCGTAAGTTTCCGCGGGAGATAACGATTCCAGTCAAAGTTAAGATCTCTTTCACGTTTGGTCGTCTCTAGCAAAAGCGATCTGACCAGGTGTGGTTTAATCAGAAGATGAAGGGAAGAGGAAGGAGACGACGGAGGTGCATGCCATTTCTACGATGATGAAGAGAACGCTAATCATCTTTTTTTTTCACACATGTCTCTTGGCTAGTAGCGTTTGGCTTCTCGTGGTAAACCGTTCCCGTTACGATTTGTCACTGGAAGAAAGGTTGGTCGATTTTGCAATAGAAACAGCAAGGCAGAGAGAAACTCAGCTAGCGCCAAGCAAGCAGGTCTACTCGCCCACGCCCAGGTAGCGGGTGAAGTTTACGTATCTAGCAAAGGATGATGGCTAAGGTAGTAAGGCTGTCCACTCTGGTACTCTATATCTGGTCTTCACAAAATAATATTTTCAGCCGTTGATAGTAAAGTTTAAAAGACTCATAACTCTATAGTTCAATTCTCTATACTCATTTACCTTTAAATCAAACCTTAATATCAACTAACACTTATTTTAGCATATCATTTCACTCGTATCCGGACGCTTCCCGGACAAGTTTGTGCTTTTAAATCTCTTTTATTTCCTCTCTCTCTCTCTTTTCTCGATCCTTTCCATTATACCATCTTTTTTTATTTTTTCTCTCTTGTTTCGCTAGCCTTCCCATTTTTTCTTTTCTTTTCCTTCTTTTCCTCCCCTTCTCCCTCCTCTCTTTTCCCCTTTCTCTCTCTTTCTTCCTTCCCTCCGGCTTCCCATTTACACGCACCACTGTAGATTGCCTGGAACGACCGGGCTTGGGAATTTGCTGCCTCGGCCGGTTTACATGTCCCCGTTGTGGATAGCTTATAAGAATAGGAAGAATTTGAAAAAGGATTTGGCATGACCGCATGATGCACGTTGTCGAAGTGTTGCGATCGACACTTCCCCCGGGCTTGCGTCAGGGGCAACCCGTGGAGGTTCTTTTTCGGAGGAGCTAGTCCTCTCGAGAGGGTCGCATTGGTCGTGAGAGGATTGACACAAGGATTTTTACGTGATTCGGGCCGCCGGAGCGTAAAACCCTACGTTCACGGGAGTTGTATTGCTCGGGGCTTAGAACCGGAGTTCTAAGCTTGAAGGTATGGATGAATTGAGGTGTGTAACCGGGGTCGAAATGAGCCAAACCCTTTGCAACGTTGCCTACCCGAGCCTTTTATACTTCAAGGCTCGGGCGGCTCACAAGGTGGGCCCCGGGGCCCGACAGGTGGCCCCGGGGTGATTTCCTACCATCAACCATGTCTTGCAGTGAATGCTGGTAGCTGTCTTCCGGCGATGGCTTCTTGGTCGTCGTCCTGCCATCCTGCCCGTGCCGCAAGCTAGGCGTAGTGATTGATGATGGCAGGGACGGCAGGGCATGTCTTGTCGCTGTATTTATTGGCCAACAGCTTCTCACTTGGTGCGCCTGTCTTGACTGTGACTGGTTACAGTGCCTCCTGACAGGCATGCGTCGCGCGTTCGCGTCTTGGGAAGGTGCGGGTCTTGAATGTCTTGAACGGACAGAGCACGACGTGCCTTTACTCCTGCTGCCTACCGAGGCGGGGTGGGCAGCGCGGCACTGCTGGCCACGTGGCAGGCCCGGGGCTCTCCTCTGAGGATTGGGGAGCCCCGGCCCTGCTGGACACGTGGCGCCTTCGGAGCTCACCCCTGCGGAGGGGGCGAGGTCCGGCCCTTCTGGCCACGTGGCAGGCACGGAGCTCACCTCTGAGGAGAGGGGAGCCCTGGCCCCGTCGGACACGTGGCACCTTCGGAGCTCACCCCTACGGAGGGGGCGAGGTCCGACCCTTCTCACCACGTGGCAGGCCCGGAGCTCTCCTCTGAGGAGAGGGGAGCCCCGGCCCTGCGAGACACGTGGCGCCTTCAGAGCTCACCCCTGCGGAGGGGGCGAGGTCCTTGGGCGGTTTTCTCCTGCCCGCGGGGGTACCCGGTATTGAGGGTACCGACAGTGGCCCCCGGGCCCATCTCGGGGGAGATAACGATCCCGGGGTGGGGCCTTCCCCTTGTCTACCCTGCGCACTTTCTTGTATTGAGTATTCCCTGTGCTTGTAGGGTCTTGCCCTCTTCGGAGCTCAGCCCTGCGAAGGGGGTGAGGTCCGGCATCGGATCTCGCCTCTGAGGAGAGAGGTAGAGGTTCGGCTTCGGAGCTCAGCCTCTGAGAGGGTGAGGTCCGGCATCGGAGCTTAGCTTTGCGAAAGGGGGAGGTCCGGCATCGGAGCTCACCTCTGAGGAGAGGGGAGATCTAGCATCGGAGCTCGCCTCTAAGGAGAGGGGAGGTCCGACATCGGAGATCACCCCTGCTGAGGGGGTGAGGTCTGGCATCGGAGCTCGCCTCTGAGGAGAGGGGAGGTCCGGCATCGGAGCTCGCCTCTGAGGATAGGGAGGTCCAGCATCAGAGCTTGCCTCTGAGGAGAGGGGAGGTCCAGCATCGGAGCTCGCCTTTGAGGAGAGGGGAGGTCCGGCATCGGAGCTCGTCTCTGAGGAGAGGGGAGGTCCGGCATTGGAGCTCGCCTCTGAGGAGAGGGGAGGTCCAACATCGGAGCTCGCCTCTGAGGAGAGGGGAGGTCCGGCATCGGAGGTCACCCCTTCTGAGGGAGTGAGGTCCGACATCGGAGCTCGCCTCTGAGGAGAGGGGAGGTCCGGCATCGTAGCTCGCCTCTGAGGAGAGGGGAGGTCCGAAATTGGAGCTCGCCTCTGAGGAGAGGGGAGGTCCGGCATCGGAGCTTGCCTCTGAGGAGAGGGGAGGTCCGGCATCGGATCTCGCCTCTGAGGAGAGGGAGATGTCCGGCATCGGAGCTCGCCTCTGAGGAGAAGGAGAGGTCCGGCTTCGGAGCTCGCCTCTGAGGAGAGGGAGAGGTCCGGCTTCGGAGCTCGCCTCTGAGGAGAGGGGAGATCCGATATCGGAGCTCACCCATGCGGAGGGGGTGAGGTCCGGCACTGCTGGCCACGTGGCAGGCCCGGGGCTCGCCTCTGAGGAGAGGGGAGACCTGGCCCTGCTGGACATGTAGCGCCTTTGGGGCTCACCCCTACGGAGGGGGTGAGGCCCGGCTTTGGAGCTTACCCCTACGGATGGGGAGATGTCCGGTATCGGAGCTCACCTCTGAGGAGAGGGAAGGTCCGGCTTCAGAGCTCGCCTCTGAGGAGAGGGGAGGTCCAGCATCGGAGGTCACCCGTGCTGAGGGGGTGAGGTCTGGCATCGGAGCTCGCCTTTGAGGAGGGGGGGGGGGTCCGGCATCGGAGCTCGCCTCTCAGGAGAGGGAGATGTCCAGTATCAGAGCTCGCCTCTGAGGAGAGGGGAGGTCAGGCATCGGAGGTCACCCCTGCTGAGGAGGTGATGTCCGGCATCGGAGCTCACCCCTACGAGGGGGGGGGTGAGGTCTGGCATCGGAGCTCGCCTCTGAGGAGAGGGAGAGGTCCGGCATCGGAGCTCGCCTCTGAGGAGAGGGGAGGTCCGGCAACGGAGCTCGCCTCTGAGGAGAGGGGAGGTCCGGCATCAGAGTTCACCTCTGCTGAGGGGGTGAGGTCTGGCATCGGAGCTCGCCTCTGAGGAGAGGGGAGGTCCAACATCGGAGCTCACCTCTGAGGAGAGGGAGATGTCCAGCATCGGAGCTCGCCTCTGAGGAGAGGAAGAAGTCCAGCTTCGGAGTTCACCCCTGCAGAGGGGGTGATGTCCGGCATCGCTCCCGAGTAGGAATCGGTAATCCTGCTTAGAGGTCCTCCCTTCCCTGTCTCTTAGTCTTATTTGGCTTACAGTCCTGGGCCGGTATACGGGGCTTAGGCAATCTAGTGCACTCGGTACCGGAGGCTCGGCTTCCTCCTTAGTCGGGGTGTAACCGTCCGGTTCCTAGTACTTAGACCATTGCGCTAGGGAGGTAGAGTGTGCATGCTTTGGGTGCAGGACCGGGCAAGGCAAGGCTCCTAGACCTCCCGCTTTGACGTAGGTCTTTTCCTGGAGGAGACCAACTGGCGTCACAGTACCCTAACAGGGGGAGGTCCGGGAGGCCCCCGGGCCTTTGGCAGGTACCTCAAGCACAACCGCCGTTGGTAGGATGGCAAATGCTGACTAGGAATGAGAGTGGGAAAGAAGAACCGAGTATACGATGAACGTACATAGTCTTGATCATGGGAAGGTGATCATAAAAATTAATGTGTAATTTAAATGAACACATAAGTAAGCATGGTAGGAGAGGGTTCTTTTCATTCATATAAATCCATAGGAGGAAAATGGGCCATACATGGAGGCAACGACCCGCCCCATTGTGAAGGTGGGCAGAGCCTACGCGCTTAGGGTACAGGACCAGGCTAAGCCGGACGTAGTCCTGGACCACCCCCTGGGGCTTAGTTGCTCCGAGCGCTGCTCCTAGACTCTATGGGATCTTTTACAGAAAGAATAAACCTGTACTACCACTCCTCTATGGGTAGAACTTACAGAGGTAGCGCCGGAGTGCCTGCCTTGAGCTCCCATGCACGAATCACTGGTGGTAGCGCCGGAGCTCTGCCGGTACCTTGCGCTTCGGAGCGTTGCTTGCCATCTTGCCTCGTTGACGAGGTAGATGTCCTCACGCAGGAGCTGGTCCTGCGTGGCCTCGTCGTACGCTTGGACACGGGGGGACCCCCATGGTGATCTCCAGGGGGAGCACGGCTTCGGCCTGACATACCATGAAGAAGTGTGATTCCCATGATCCGGCCCTGCGATGTCCGGCTGGCCCCCGACGTAGAGTAGCAGGTGTCCCCCGACGGCTTCTGGGGCAGGGCCCTAGGATGTGCAGCGTCTGCAGCGGTGTGTGGATCTGCTCAGCATGGAACTGGCCCGCCTTGCATCTCTTAACCGGCTTGACGATGTCCAGGAAGCTGTCGGTCAGTAGAAGCCATGCCGGAAGGCTTTAACGACCAGCGTACGGCAAGATGAGCGTTCCCGCACTCGCCTCCGTGGATTGCTGCGAGCAGGTCGCAGCCTTCCTCCTGGGTTATTGTAACACCCCGAAAATTTTGATTCAAAACCTTAAATCATGTTAAGAGGGGAATTTAAAATTTTTTGGACGTGTTGCATGTTTTGCAAAAATTCAAATTCAAACTGGAATTCAAATTAAACTCAAATCAGAAAAGAAATGGAAAAAGAAAAAGAGAAAACAGAAAAAAAAACCGGCCAGTGGGCCGAAACCCACCAGCCGGCCCAACTTACCCCGCGCCAGCCCGCAGCCACGCGCCCGCGCTCTCTCACACTGACAGGCGGGACCCACCGATCTTCGTCTACCTCGCGCCGTGCCGAACTCCCCCGCGCCCGAATCGAAACCGATCGGGATTTCGACGTAAACCCCGGTGAGTTCTGTTCGTAGCCGACGCGGACATGATCTAAACCACCCCGCCGCCCTCCCCCGTCTATAAAAACCCCGGCCTCGTTCTGTTTTTCCCACGCGATCGCCGATTTTTACTCCGGTGAGAACCGAGACTTCTCCGGTGAATTCTGGCCGATCTAAGCTCGGAAACTCCGATCTAACTCGCTGATCTTGATCCACCGCCTCCGGGGAACCTTGCAGGTGCAGAAAGCTCAGTGACTTGCGGTGTAAACACAGCGCCGACGAGCTTCGCCGTGGTTTTGCCTCGGACCTCGTCGCCGATCACCTTCCAGGACCTCCGAGCTCAAGAAAACCCCCGAGGTGAGATCCCCGACCTCCCCTCTACCGATCTATGCCATAAGATCACAGTTCTAGGCAGAATTCTCGAGGATCCGAAAGTTTCCGGCGAGATCGCCGCTTCCCGCCGCCGTGCGCCGCCGGCAGCGCCGCCCGCGCTCGATTAGAGCGACGTGGCCGCTTGTGCGCCGTTTATTTTAAATCGCACGGTAGGGTTTAAACCCCCGCGTACCGGTTCGATGTTATAATCTCGGCCGTCGGTTTAAAATCGGACGGTCCACGTCAGCCCCGCGTTATAAAGACTGGAATTCTTACGTGCTACCCCCTGGGGTTCTCGGGAAATAAGAGCTAGCCCCGGAAACTTCTGATCTAGCCCCTGGAACTCCAGAAAATCATGAAAATTCATTTAAAAATCAGTTTTAGCCCCTGGACTTAATAAAAATTAGGAAAAACACCTCTGATAAGTGTAGCTAGACCCCTGGAAATTCTGAAAATAATATTATAGACCCTGTAATGGGGTGAGTTCATCATTTTAGCCCTGTTTAGTATTTAATTTAGAAAATTGAATATGTAACTAGTGTTTAAAACTTAAAAAGTGCGACAAACATATTGTCAAAATTAAATTAAAAACTTTCTCAGTATTTAGAAAACTTTGGAGTGAGATAAAAACATATTTTGGGCTGAATTGAATCTGTCTAATTTATTATTCACATTTAGGGACACATTTTTAAGTAATGAATAGTTTTAGAAAATAGGGAAAATAATTGTGAAATAGTTTACATCAGAGGCAAAAGTCAAAATATGTTATTAAATTATTTAGGACCAGAACCTATTCTGTTTAGATGATGTGTATTACTAATTTCATAATAAAGAATACATTTATGTATAGGAAAATAAATCTGAAAATATAGCAACTAGTAAATGATAAATGGAGTTTCTAAAATCCAAAGAATTCAGTTTAAGGTTGGTAGAAATTCTAAAGGCACATATGGAGAAGAAAAATACTTTTCATACATACTTGGTAGTGAAAAGGTGTAGTAGTTGAATATAAGGAATTTATTTAAACTGGAAACTCATATATAAATAGTAGGTAAGTATAAATGGGAACACAAAAGTAGGAATCATATACACATGATTAAAAGTGCATGCAAGCCACAACTCAACACACATAAAGTAACCACAACACATATAATGGTGAAGGACTTTCATAAATGTGAATGTGTGGTTTGTATGAAGTAGAAGTGTGAACTATGTCTTATGATTGTTGTTTTTCTTTTGCTATGTGTGATGGTATGATGTAGAACCTGCTCAAGAGCAAGTTATTCCTTTCCAAGACCAGGACTACCCATTTCAAGAGCAGCAAGAAGGAGGCAAGTGTCCTTGACCACTTTGACCCTATGCTAGGATGTGTAGATAGAATTATTTGCATTGTCAAATGAAATATGAAACCCATGCTAGGAAGTTTCCCTAGAATTGCATTACCCTGTTTCCTTGTAGCTTGGGTTGGGATTTATTTTATCATGTCATTTATTATTATGCATATGCTTAGCCATGCTTAGAATGGGATATTTGGGACATGAGATCATCAGTTTATTTTACCATACTCTTGAATGAGATATTGTGAGTTATGTAGAGGTAGGGATCAAGGCAAGTTGGATGTTTTGGTTGTGTGCTGGGTGCACGAGACTCGGGTTTGTGTTTAGTACTTGCCTGGATCCTAAGGACCGGTTCATGGAGCATGTAACCTGGCTTTACAGTGCCAACCACATGCTGAGATGGGGCAGCTTGGCCAATTAATTAGGTGTATCCCCGGCGTAGTATGGGTGTGTTGGATGGTGCGGGGAGTAGGTGTCAGTTGGACTACCATATGAACCGCAAGGCTCAAGAGGGGGCCACTGCAGCGGGGTCGAAGCCTCTTGTATGCTGTTAGGGGTGAAACCTCAGTGGGCCCACGCTCGTCGGGAATCCCTTTGTAAAGGCTTCGTAGTGATCTCCTGGCTACACACCTGGGAAGTGTGAATGTGGTTCGTAGCCACTGGCATAATGGAGGTTCTTTTAGTCCACCCGGCAACGGGGGATGAAATCACTACATGTGGGTACAGTGGTATAAACTCTGCAGAGTCAAAACTGTCATGACAGCCATGCTCACGGTCAAGAGCGGCTTGGACTTATTCATGATTAGAGGATTGATGGTTTTGGAAGTTAAGCGGGGAGCTTAACATTGGAAATGATGTTATGGTTATTGGATTATGATGATGGGATGGGAGATAGGGACCATTTCACCTGTGTAGTAATCGTAGGTGCTTAACAAGCTAAGGTGATAGGTATTAATTGCATAGTGCTTTAACCATGAGTTCAACCTCTCCTTGTTCTAGCCATGCATGACATAATTTTCCCACACTTGCTTAGTACCATTGGTACTCAACCTTGCATATTTTGTTGGTTTATATTGCTGCTCAGGTCAAGATAATGAGGTGGTGTATAATGACCAAGACTTTGGACCCGAAGAAGGTTTCTAGGTTCATGGAGACCCCCGGGCAACGCCTGTGACGGAGCCCTCAAGAATAATATTCCGCTGCTAGTTTATTTACTTGTGATGAACTTATTATTGTCCATCGAGACATTTACTATATAAGACTTACTTATATTCGACACCTGGCTTGTAATAAATGATGCTTCACTATTTGTCATCACATGTATGAGAAAATGATCCTGGCATACATGTGATATTCACTTGGTTGTTCTTCGGGAAAACCGGGTGTGACAGTTATGCACTGCAATAGGATGCCGTTGGCGCCATGCCGGTAGAGATACCAGCGTGTAGCTCTTAGCCATCCACACAATCCGTTTAGCAGATGCACGTTCATCAGGAAGGATGTTGTCTTTCAAGAAGTCCCGGACCTCCGTGGTCCATGCATCAGGGCTACTTGAGCTTCTGGATCTTGGGCGCTGGGTAGCACGGAGTCCCCATGGCGCATACGATCCTTGGCGGTCACCATGGCTGCAGGGTCGCCGGGATCGCCAGCTTCGAGGTGCTGCTCTCGTCCCCTTCGCCCGGTTCGGCAGGACGGGCTATGGGTCGCGGCAACGTCCCTTCAAAGGCTCCTTCAGGCTTCGGTGGAGGCCTTCGTTGACAAGTCGTTAGCGACGGTGTTGTCGGCGCGTGGTACATGGCCCAGGTCCAAGGCCATGTTGTTGATTGCCTTGGAGTTGAGGCGCACCATGTACTCGAACTGCTCCCTCATTGGCATGAGGAGCAGTACGCCGGCTCCGGCCCCTTGCTTCTATGAGGGGCCTTCGAAGTAGAACGTCCAGTGGGGCTCGGTGAAGGCCGGTGCTCGGGGCTCCAGTTCTCCACTGTCGGTACCCTCAATATGGGGTACCCCCGCGCACAAGGGAAATCGCCTAAGGACTTTGCCCCTTCCGCAGGGGCAAGCTCCGAAAGCCCCACGTGTCCTGCGGGGCCGGACCTCCCTCTCCTCAGAGGAGGGCTCCGGGCCCGTCACGTGGCCGGCAGAGCCGGACCTCCCTTCTCCGTAGGGAGAGTTCCGAAGGCTCCACGTGTCCAGCGGGGCCGGACCTCCCTCTCCACAGAGGAGAGCTCTGGGCCCGCCACGTGGTCAGCAGAGCCGGAACTCCCCCCTCCGTGGGGAGAGCTCCAAAGGCTCCACGTGTCTAGCGGGGCCGGACCTCCCTCTCCTCATAGGAGAGCTCCAGGCCTGCCACGTGGCCAGCGGAACAGCGCTACCTAGCCCCGCGCGGTAGGCAGTAAGAGTAAAGACACGCCATACCTTGTCCGTACAAGGTATTCAAGACCCGCGCCTTCCCAAGGCACGGAAACGTGGAGCACGCCGCTGTCAGGTGCCGTTGTGCCCAGTCGCATTGCAGTGAAGACTGGCACGCCGCGTCAGAGGCTCTACACCAATAAACACACCGACAAGACATCCCCTGCCGCCCCTGCCGTCATCAACCACTATGCCTAGCTTGCGGCGTTGGCAGGGCGACAAGATGAAGACTCAGAAGCCCTCGCCAGTGACAACTACCGACGTAACTGAAGGATACGGTAGATGGCAGGCAATCTCCCCGGGACCACCTGTCGGGTCCCGGGCCCACCTTGTAAGCCGCCCGAGCCTTGGACTATAAAAGGCTCGGGTAGGCAACGTTGCAAGGGGTTCGGCATTTTGGCTCAACACCCTGATTTAGCATTCTAGGACTCAGCTCATCCTCAAGCTCAGAACTCCGGTTCTAAGCACCAAGCAATACAACGAGCACCTCTGCTCACCGTGGACGTAGGGTTTTACGCTCCGGCGGCCTGAACCACATAAAAAATCTCTGTGTCAACCTTCTCCTTTTATCGTCCCTAATGCATAAGCTCTCCGTGAGTGACTAGCCCCTCCGAAAAAGAATCTCTGCGGGCTGCCTAGTGCAGGCCCGGGGCAAGTGTCGACAGCTACACTTCGACATTTGGCGCGCCAGGTAGGGGGCTTTTCCCATGTGTGACGAGCTTACGCCGATGAAGATGACGAAGCTTCCTTCAGCGGCAAGCTCTCCTCGCCCACGTTCCCGATGAAAGGTGACCAGCGGGGACTACGTCTCGACACACTCGGGACGGAGTGTATCGGGGCAAGCTGGAAGCCAGCAGCCAACTCCAGCAGCGCAGACTCCAGCAAGCCCAAGATCTACTGCAGCGCTGAGTGTCTCCCATGGGATGGCACTAGCTGCAGCACGAGCGCTTCTACGCAATCCACCTGCTGGGGACGCGCCTCAGACAGCGACCCAGCAGTGGATTCGCGACGTAGACCATCTCCTCGTCGCCGCCGCCAACCCTCAGCTTCGGCGGGGACGACGTCCCAGTCAACCGGCCGTGTCGCTGTCGCACACGCCAGCGGTAGACGGGCAGACGGCAGACTCTCGCTCCACCAGGCTCCCATCGGCAGACCTGAGGTCAGAGCTGGAATGACACCATCTGGGCAAAGATGCCCGTGTGGTCATTGAGCGATGGCGAGAGAGGCGTCGCAACCAAGAGGCTGGCGACAACATGTCGACCGCCTCAACCCAGCCTGGGCCGCAGACGTTCGCTACGCGATCTCTGCCCCAGGAATACGCAACGCAGCATATGCCTCAGCCATATGCCGTGCAAATGGCGCCCCGGTTTATGGCGCACCTTTGCCCATGCCGGGGTACATGGTGCCAACAGCGGACCAAGCGTTCATGGCACCAACACCTGCAGCAACAGGAGCAGGATGTGCGGCCCTGGCGCCACACCTTCGCTTCGCGAAGTGCCCGCGCAAGTTCCCGCCGCACCTGCCCGAGAAATACGACGACATCGTCAACCCGGCGGAGTTCCTCCAGATCTACTGCACCGCCATCCTTGCTGCAGGAGGGGATGAGGCCGTCATGGCCAACTACTTCCCAGTCGCCTTGAGCGGCCCAGCACGGTCTTGGCTCATGAATCTCCCCCAGGGTTCCAAAACCTCCTGGGGGAGCTCTGCCGGCAGTTTACTGCAAATTTCAGCAGCTCCTACACCCGGCATGGCACGGAGCTCGACCTCCATGCCATCCAACAACAACCCGGAGAGTCGCTGCGCTCCTTCATCCAGCGGTTTTCCCAGGTGCGGAACACCATCCCCCACATCCAAAATGCTTCGGTGGTGGTGGCGTTTCGGCAGGGTTTAAGGGACAAGAAGATGCTCGAGAAGCTCGCGACGTCTCAGAGCTCTTCAGCCTGGCGGACAAGTGCGCCAGGGTAGCAGAAGGGCGCAACTGGCACTCACAGCCGGTCTCCGAAGCCGGAGAACAGCCCAGACCAAGTGCTGCTCCCCATGGGAGTGGCAGGAAGGTCAAGAAGGCCGGCGGAAAGATCATGCTGCCGACCAAAGCTCCAGTTGCTGCAGCTGCAGCACCCACCAGAGCTCGGGGGCCACGCCCCGACAAAAGGCCGCGAAGTCACCAGCCCCAGACGGTGACCACGGCGAGTCGTGTCCCGTGCACAACACCAGAAGCCACACTGCTGCTGAGTGCCGGGAGATCCAGAAGCTCACGGAGCGCTTCCGCAAGGGGAAGCAACCGCATGCGGACACCCCTCCTTTTTGTCAGAGGGAGGGCAGGCAGAAGGTCGACGCCCGCGACAACGTCAACCAGCAGATGGAGTTCCAGGAGCCCCAGTGCTCCGTAAAGGTGGTGCACGACCACGAGGGTTCCAGCTCCAGCGATGACGAGCATCGGAAGGCGCTCTACGTCATCTACGGCGGGTCCTCTGACCCCTCGTCTCGGAATGCAGTCAAGACTCTGCGCCGAGCAGTGGCGTCGGTGGCTCCTGTCCCAAGTGCAGCACCGCACCTCAAGTGGATGGGGATCCCCATCAGCTTCGACGCCACCGACTGCCCCAAGAACATGGCTGGGGCCGGGCAGCTACCTCTCTTGGTACCCCCCACCATCGCCAACGTGAAGATGTACCACGTTCTGGTAGATGGCAGAGCCGGCCTGAATCTCATCAGCCACGCAGCTTTCCAGAAGCTGCAAATCCCAATGGCCAAGCTCACCCCCTCGAGCCCGTTCTCAGGGGTAGGGCCGGAACAAGTCGTCCCCTACGGCAACATCAGCCTTCCGGTCACCTTCGGGGCACCGGATAGCTACCGGACAGAATACATTCTGTTCAACGTGGCGGAGATCGATCTCCCCTTCAACGCCATCATCGGCAGGCCAGCCCTGTACCGGTTCATAGCGGTAGCCCACTACGGCTACCTCGTTGTCGAAGTGTGTTGCCGACACTTCCCCCGGGCCTGCTCTGGGCAGCCCGCGGAGGTTCTTTTTCGGAGGGGCTAGCCACTCACGGAGAGCTTACGCGTCAGGGACGATGGAAGGAGAAGCTTGAGACAGAGATTTTTACGTGGTTCAGGCCGCCGGAGCGTAAAACCCTACGTCCACGGTGAGCAGAGGTGCTCGTTGTATTGCTTGGCGCTCAAAACCTGAGTTCTGAGCTTGAGGATGACCTGAGTGTTAGAATGCCTAGAGGGAGCTGAGCAAAGTGCCGAACCCTTGCTAACGTCGCCTACCAGAGCCTTTTATAGTCCAAGGCTCGGGCGGCTTACAAGGTGGGCCCGGGACCCGATAGGTGGTCCTGGGAAGATTGCCCGCCATCTACCGTATATTGCAGTTACGCCGGTAGTTGTCTCTGGCGAAGGCTTCTGAGTCTTCGTTCTGCTGCCCTGCCCATGCCGCGAGCTAGTCGTAGTGGTTGATGATGGCAGGGGCGGCAGGGGATGTCTTGTCGTTTATTGGCATACAACCTTTGACGCGGCGTGCCAGTCTTCACTGCGATGTGACTGGGCACAACGACACCTGACAGGGGCGTGCTCCGCGTCTCCGCGTCTTGAATACCTTGTACAGACAAGATATGGCGCGTCTTTACTCCTGCTGCCTACCGTGCGGGGGCAGGTAGCGCGGCTCTGCTGGACACGTGGCAGGCCTGGAGCTCCCTCTGAGGAGAGGGAGGTCCGGCCCCGCTGGACATGTGGAGCCTTCGGAGCTCTCCCCACGGAGGGGGGAGGTCCGGCTCTGCTGGCCACGTGGCGTGCCCGGAGCTCTCCTCTGAGGAGAGGGAGATCCGGCCCTGCTGGACACGTGGAGCCTTCGGAGCTCTCCCCGCGGAGGGGGGAGGTCCAACTCTGCTGGCCACATGGCGGGCCCGGAGCTCTCCTCTGAGGAGAGGGAGGCCCGGCCCCGCTGGACACGTGGAGCCTTCGGAGCCCTCCCCGCGGAGGGGGGAGGTCCGGCTTAGTTGGCCACATGACAGGCCCGGAGCTACCCTCTGAGGAGAGGGAGGTCCAGCCCCGCTGAACACATGGCGCCTTCGGAGCTCTCCCTGCGGAGAAGGGAGAGGTCCTTAGGCAGTTACCCCTGTGCGCGGGGGTACCTCTTATTGAGGGTACCGACAGTGGCCCCCGGGCCCATCTCGGGGGAGATAGCGAGCCCGAGATGGGGCCCCAGTCTCTTCCGCTCTGCGCACCTTCTCGAAGACCCGCATTGACCGTTGCCGGAGCACGAACTGTCGCGGGATCGTGGGAGCGTGTGCCCCACTTGATGGCTGCGTTTACTGTGGCGGTTCCCAAGGCTGCCACTTATGCACGTCGTCGCGCCTTTTTGGGAACCGCCGAAGTGTCTCGCCGCTCGTCTCCTTGGGAGACTGACTTCTCGGCCCACCGCTTCAGCCGGACGGCTTGGGTCCACTTGTCATCGACGCTTGGTCTTGGAGCTGAAGCGGTTGTCCAAGCGGCGTATTTGAAGAGTTTCGAATCGCTTTGAATCGCGCCTGGAAAGTTTAAAAGGGGATCTCACCCGCATTGCGGCTTCCCTTCGCACTTCCCAGCGCTTGCATCTTCCTTGAGCTCTTGCGCCCTTGTCTCCCATGTTCTTGAGTTTTTTCCTACCATGGCTTCCAACCTGCCTCCAGAGAAGAAGCGCGGCCAGTCTCCTCCGGCGGCGGCGTTCGCGCCGAGTCAGGGATCCAGGGCGCCTGCACGCCTGCCTCTAGAGATGGCGCCCCGTCCGGTGGCGACTCCAAGAGGTCTCGGGCTCATCATCCCGATGGGACTCCTCTTGAGCGGCGACGGACCAAGAGTCCCCGGGCGTCGCGCCCTCCTTCCTCAGGAGGTGGAGCTTCGAGGGGGAGTGCTGGTGCGTCGACGCCCAGGGGCGAGCCAAGAACTCAGGCGCCCCGGGCCCCAGGGGCCGAATCGGTGTCTAGGGGGGCTTCAGAAGCATCCCCTGCCCCGCCAGTCCGGGCGACTGCGGGGCAGCCCTTGGCGGCGACGGCAGGCTCTAGTGGGCCTACCCCAGCTCGGAAGCTGGGGTTCAGAGCCCGTTGGAGCGCTCGTGTCTCTCGGTAAGCAACGTTTACCGGATTCTAGAACCTGTATCGCCTTCTTCTTTTCTTAACTCGGGAGTCTCTCATGTTTGCAGGGACCCCTTGAGTGCCGGTAACGTTCCCGTTTCCCGGTCATCCCCGACTGACGGGGGATCTGCGCCGCAGCGCCCGGAAGCCGAAACGGTCGTAGCGGCCCCCAAGCCAGCGCAAGTTCCTTCTGTGCCGGTAGGCCCGGTTCCTGTGGCAGCGGCGACTCCTCCCGTTCATCCCCCTTCACCGGCTTGGGAGCCGGCTGTCGCTGAAGGTTCGGCGGGACCGGTTGGCGGTGTCCTGCCTCCTGTTGCCGAAGCAGGAGAAGCAGCCACGGGCCCTAGGGTGGGCAGCGAACCGGGGCGCACCGGGAGCGAGCCTGCCCCAGTGTCGGCTTCTCCCAACCAGAGCCTTATCCTGGTTGCCGGAGCGTCGACTCCTCCTTAAGACGACGTGATGGAGGTTGAGGGCGCGGCTTTGGCCTCTGCCGCCCCGCTGCCCCTGGCAGACGCTCTTGAGCTCGCCCAGACGAGCGTCCGGCAGGTTCTGGCCGCTTATTCGAGAGCGGGAGGGGCAGGCCGTAGAGAGAGAACGCCTCCTCACCTGGGGGCGCCTCTTGAAGGAGGGAACCAAGGAGGTCAGGGAGGAGCTTGACTCGAGGCGGGCGTCGCTCGATGTCATAGAGGCACTCCTTGACCGCCAGAGGAGGGCCGTCAACCGGCTGGACTCCGAGACTCGGCGGTTCCACCGGGAGGTCCGCGAGTCTCACTGACATGACCCCACGGTCTTGTCGAGCCAGGATCACGCTGAGGAGTGCTGCGTTGCACAGCACCGTATAACACACGTCAAAGGTACAAGCGGAAGCGAAATTTTATTACATAAACAAGTTTATGAACATGTTTACATCAAAATAAGTCCAGCCTACACTCACGGGCGTAGACTACGCATCAAGTTCACGTTCAGCCCTTGAATGTGTCCTTGCTAGCACACACGCACACTAACTCTACGGCGTGCACGACTCCCACTCGACGGGGTTCCCCTCCTGGGGTTCCGTCTCCTCCTCGGGAGTCCCTTCCTCATAGAACCATGCAAAAGCTTCAAACACAAGCAGTGAGCACGAAGGCTCAGCAAGTCTGACCCGTCTCACCTAAACATGGAACTTCTAAATGAGGGGTTATGGGTTACATGAGGTAAAAATAATTTGCAAGGACTCGCCTAATTAGTAGAACCTTACTTTCAAGTTTTAGCAGCAGGTTGTGGAGAACCTTACGCTAAGGCACATGAGAGAGCCGCAATCAAACAAGAAATGCATTTCTCTCATGTACTTTGCCCAAAGTTGAAATGAACTTTAGTTAGCTCTAAACTACAGCAAATCATTAGCAATCAGAGTCCATCTTTCAATCAGCAACATTTTAACATGTAACTAGCCTGTTCTTTCTATGTCACGGTACAGTGAACAAGTGGTACTCACTGACCGCGAGAGACGGCGATTATAATCGATTTACACCTGCAGGGTTACCCGAACAACCCGTCACGTACGCCCGTACTCGATGTTGCCTACAACAACCATCACAGACGCCGTACGCAACTACCTTTCACCCGTTAGCCAAATGTTGAACCGGTCCAATCGTCCCGAGCAAGAGGTCTCTGCACGCGCATCTTAGTGCCGCCAGCCGATTTACACCTCGAGCTCTCAACCTACCCTCTGAACGACCAGCTATGCCTCAACACCCAGCTACCCGAGTTACATCGGTTTCCCGGTTCCCATATAGCCGGTAGGTCTTCGGTACTGTTCTAGCTTGTTCAACAGGCCCGCACACGGCTCGGTCCTCAATCGACACAAACGGAGCTACAGCACACAGGCCCCAAAGTCCTGCTGCCCTTACTCTCCACTCGGTCTCATCTTTCTTGCCATGTGTATTATGTGCTATCTCTACCCGAGTCGAGTGCCTCTAGCCTATGCTCGCGAGTAGTTCCAACTACTCGACTTGTACCGAATCCTACACTATCTTAGCATTGCAGTAGCTAACGGGGTTTGCAATCCTAAACCCAACTCATGGTTTTCTTGGCTATGCAATTGGGTTTCTGAACAAGACTCTAATGCAAAGAATAAGGTACTCAAGTATGTGCTCAAAATAATAAAAATTTGTAAGAACGGTTAATGCAAACCGGGGCTTGCCTTGCTGCTCTTGGTCGTAGGCTAGTTGCTCCTCCGGAGTAACAAAGTCTAGGACTTCGTGTTCCTCCTCGACCTTAGCGACTGCATGATATACAAGTATATGTATTAATTTAAATGCACTTGATTGAATTTTAATTTGTGAAGTCTATAACCCTTACTAGACAGATCCAATGACTGTGAAACTTTTACTGGGGCTTAGATACAACCTAAACAGAGATTTGGTCAAGTTTTAGTTGCAGCAAAGCTCAATTGAGCCCTCCACAATTAATTATGTCCTTGACCTTAATTGAAGGATCTTAGGGTGTTCTAAGGATTTTCATGAAACAAACTACGACTTTCTGAAAACTAGATTTTCAGAGGGTTCTAATGGAGTTGGTCTCACTTAATTTGAAGGTTCCTAGCTGAAGATATGAGCTAAACAATTTCAGAGAAAATTCTGAAAATGTTTCTGAACATTTTCTATTTTCTCTGGAACAGTTTCACTAATGACACCATTAGGTGGATCAAATGAGCTCAAATGGATCCGAAATTTTATGGTAGTTCAGGGATATTTTGGTGAACATCTCAGCAAAATTTCAGGATTTTCCTCCAAAGTATTCTCCAGTTAAAATTCCTAACAGTTTAAACTTTGAGGAATTAATTCTGGAGAAATAAGGGTTTTCATGAAGTGAAACTCGATTTGCTGGAAAGTTCTCAGAGAGCTGAATCCAACAAAATTTGGTCCACTCGATTTGGAGCTTTCTAGCCAAAGATATGAGGATTTGAAGTTTGGAAGAAATCTGAAAATCGGGGGAAAAGTTTAAATCTGCCGGGGCCCGCAGGGACACGTGTTGAGCGCCGAGGCGACAGCACACGGCGGCCCACAAGGTTTTTGCGCGCCAGCACACCCGATCACGGCCGCAGCCCGATCCCGATTTAAACTATCGGTCGCTGACAGCTGGGGTCCACCCCCTTCTTCAACCTCTCGCCACCCGCACTCCGCCGCCGAGGGACCTCGCCGGAGAGCTCGCCGGCAGCTTCTGTAAAGCTCCAAACTTCACAATCTTGGCCGCCCCTGCCTACTTTCACTCGGGGAACAGGATTCTTGGGTCAGCTCGTCATGACAACGGCCGGTACATGGTCGGCGACGAGCCGCCGCATCGGAAAAACTTCGGCCGTGTCGGCTGACTCCCCTAGCACCTCAACAACTCGAGGAACCGGTCGGGAAGCATCAGTGGACCTCAGGGAAGGTCGACACGAGCTCGAGGCAGCTCGGGGAGGCCTGAAGTAGGTCCTCACCGTGCGCCCGATGCCTCCCTTTTGTTCCGCCGTTGGTAAACCTCGAATTACGCCGGGTACAGAGGTTCTCTGGACAAAGGTTGTGAAGGCAACTTGTGCGTTACCATGTCTAGTTTGTGTGAGAGCGGATTGAGGCCCTCTAATCCTTTCTAGAATACGAATTCGACGGAACCGCACCCAAAGGTCGTTCTGCACACAGAAAGGGGAAAACTGGAAATTCGCCGCCGGTGAGCAAACACTTGGGCTGTGGCTCGAGGGTGAGAAGAACCGGTCACCACCGCGTCCAAGGGTTCCTTGGCTCGGGTGTGACAACGCCCTGGTTGGGCTGTCCACGGGAGCCCGAAGAGCGGCGGCGTTAGGTCACCGGATTGAACTCTCGGTATAGCCGAGATCGACCGGTTTCAGCTGAATTCTAGCAGCGGGGAAGACGGAGGAAGGTTTCTAGTACCTTGCCGTGGCTCTGGAGGGGACGGAGAGGTGGTGATCAAGCTTCCCTGATCAGCTCCGAGTGATCGGCAGCGATGGTGTGGTTCTGATGCGAGGAAGCAGCAGAATGTTCGGTGATCGCTCCGATCAGGGCGGTGGCGTAGATAAGGGGGCTGTGAGGCGGTTCAGCACGTCGGGGTGGCAAGCAGGTGGTGTCCCGGTCGCCTCTTCGCCGTGGCGGCTGCTCAGTCCGGCGCAAGAACCCGAGCTGGGTTTTCAGTCGGTTTGAGTTGGAGTAGTGGCTGACATGTGGGTCCCACTTCCAATTTTAACCTCTGAAATTTACTCCTAATCACTGTTGTAAACAGTGAGCCCCAAAATACCCATGGTGATTCAAATTATTCACCCATGAGCCATTTGAATTGATCAAAATTCAAATTGGGTTTGTTTTGAATGAATTTCAGCACAAGTTCAGTTTTGAATTCAAATAAAGTTTGAATTTGTCCCACTTAGCTCATGTCAAGATCAACTCCAAATGGAGTGAAAATTGGTGTGTGAGCTCACAAAAATGTGCTGAATAAGAATATGCCTCCCATTTTAAAATTCATGGGATAAAAACAGTTTGAATTTGAATATGGTTTCAATCTGCCCTCTTTCTAACTATACCCAAAATGACCTCAAAAAGGTTTTGAATTTGGGTGAAACTTGGCATGGACATCCTTAGCAATGTGTAGGAGTTTTCATATGTCCAGCCCCTCTATATCGCATGTGTAGGAGTTTTCTAATGAGCATGTTGATGGTGGTTACTTGCTCTTCATTTGTGTTCATCAACTTTCCTCAAATGAGGTGTGTGGTGTGGTGATGAACACTTCAAATATGTGTCAAAAACTGAGGCCCTTACATTCCTCCCCACTTAAAAGAATCTCGTCCCGAGATTATAAGGTGAAAATGAGAGAGAGGACGGTGGAAAATTACTGGGTATGCGACGTGAAAAAGTCGGGGTAGTTGGCGCGAAGAAATTCTTCGCTCTCCCATGTCGCTTCGTCCATGGAGTGATTACTCCATAGAACCTTGTAGAACCACAACGTGCGGTTGCGTGTGGTTCGGGCCTTTTCATCAATAATCTGCACCGGTTCCTCCCGATAGGTGAGATCCGGTTGCAGTTCTTCAATATCTTCCAGCTGAACGGTAGTTGATAGCTTAAGACACTTCCTCAGCTGGGCAATGTTAAAGACGTCGTGCACACCGGAAAGTGCTTCTGGTAATTTCAGCCGGTATGCCACTGATCCACATCTTTCGGTAATCTGGAATGGACCGATGAATCGGGGTGCCAACTTTCCTCTCACCCCAAATCTGTTTACGCCCTTCATTGGAGATACACGTAGATATACGTGATCTCCTACTTCGAATTGTAATGGGTGTCTTCTCCGGTCCGCATACTATTTCTGACGGCATTGGGCGGCTTTCAGGTTTGCTTGAATCAGTCGAACCTTTTCTTATGCGTTGTTGACAAGGTCAATCCCGAAGGTAACCCTTTCGCCAGACTCACACCAATTCAGTGGTGTGCAGCACTTCCTTCCGTATAGTGCCTCATAAGGCGCCATCTTGATGCTGTCTTGGTACCCATTGTTGTACGAGAACTCGGCTAACGGCAAGTGATCATCCCAATTCTTGCCGTGGTTGATAGCGCAAGCTCGTAGCATGTCTTCTAGGATCTGATTTACCCGCTCGGTTTGCCCATCTGTCTGCGGGTGGTACGCTGAACTACGGATCAGCTTCGTCCCCAAGGCAGCATGCAGCTGCTCCCAAAAATGGGACACAAATAAAGTGCCCCGATCCGATATGATGGTACGGGGTACGCCGTACAAGCATAGGATCCGTGAGATGCATAGTTCAGCGTACTTCTTGACGTTGTAGTTGGTGTTGACCGGGATGAAATGGGCAACTTTGGTGAGCCGATCGATGATCACCCACACAAAATCATGTTTCTGCAATGTGGTGGGTAAACTGACGATGGAATCCACGCTCACGTCCTCCCACTTCCAGGCAGGAATGCCCAGTGGTTGTAGCAGTCCCGGTTTCCGCATATGGTCTGCCTTCACCCTTCGACATGTATCACACTCGGACACGTATTTAGCAGTCTCACGCTTCATCCGTGTCCACCAAAACTTGCTTCTGAGTTCTTGATACATTTTGTTGCTGCCGGGGTGAATAGAAAACTTTGACAAGTGAGCTTCATCAAAGATTTTCTTCCGTAACTCCGGGTTACGGGGTACGACGATCCGGTCCTTGAACCATAGGACGCCGTCTCCGTCCTTCCGGAAACATTTCAACTCCCCACTGTCTACACGTCTCCGCAAATGCGACATGCCCTTGTCATTCTTCTGGGATGCCGCTATCTCTTCACGGATGGTGGGTATCAAAGCTAGGTTGTAGAGAGCTCCGTGTGGAATCACATATAGTGGTGGTTCACTCTCTTCCAACGGCGTGATGATCAGATTGTTGACGTGTGACTTGCGGCTCAGCGCATCTGCCACTACGTTTGCCTTGCCCGGATGATAATAGATCTCTATTTCGTAATCCTTTATCAATTCTAACCATCTTCGCCGCCTCATGTTCAGCTCCTTCTGAGTGAATATGTACTTGAGGCTCTTGTGGTCGGTATATAAATGTACGAGGTTACCGAGTAGGTAGTGCCTCCACATTTTCAGTGCAAGTACCACGGCAGCGATCTCTGTCACACCCGGTTTTTCCGAAGAACAACCGAGTGAATATCACATGTATGCCAGGATCATTTTCTCATACATGTGATGACAAATAGTGAAGCATCATTTATTACAAGCCAGGTGTCGAATATAAATAAGTCTTACATCGCAAATGTCTCAATGGACACTAATGCTTCATCACAAGTAAATAAACTAGCAGCGGAACATTATTCTTTTAGGGCTCCATCACAGGCGTTGCCCGGGGGTCTTCATGAACCTAAAAACCTTCCTCGGGTCCAAAATCTTGGTCATTATACACCACCTCATTATCTTGACCTGAGCAGCAATATAAACCAACAAATATGCAAGGTTGAGTACCAATGGTACTCAGCAAGTGTGGGAAAATTATATCATGCATGGCTAGAACAAGGAGAGGTTGAACTCATGGTTAAAGCACTACGCAATTAATACCTATCACCTTAGCTTATTAAGCACCTACATTACTACACAGGTGAAATGGTCCCAATCTCCCATCCCATCATCATAATCCAATAACCATAACATCATTTCCAATGTTAAGCTCCCCGCTTAACATCCACAACTTCCAAAAACCTTCACTCCTCTAATCATGAATAAGTCCAGGCCGCTCTTAACCGTGAGCACGACTGTCAAGACAGTTTTGACTCTGCAGAGTTTGTACCACTGTACCCACAAGTAGTGATTTCATCCCCCGTTGCCGGGTGGACTAAAAGAACCTCCATTATGCCAGTGGCTACGATCCACATTCACACTTCCCAGGTGTGCAGCCAGGAGATCACTACGAAGCCTTTACAAAGGGATTCCCGACGAGCGTGGGCCCACTGAGGTTTCACCCCTAACAGCATACAAGAGGCTCCAACCCCGCTGCAGTGGCCCCCTCTTGAGCCTTGCGGTTCATATGGTAGTCCAGCTGACACCTACTCCCCGCACCATCCAACACACCCATACTACGCCGGGGATACACCTAATTAATTGGCCAAGCTGCCCCATCTCAGCATGTGGTTGGCACTGTAAAGCCGGGTTACATGCTCCATGAACCGGTCCTTAGGATCCAGGCAAGTACTAAACACAAACCCAAGTCTCGTGCACCCAACACACAACCAAAACATCCAACTTGCCTTGATCCCTACCTCTACATAACTCACAATGTCTCATTCAAGAGTATGGTAGTATAAACTGACGATCTCATATCCCAATTATCCCATTCTAAGCATGGCTAAGCATATGCATGTAAATAAATGACATGACAAAATAAATCCCAACCCAAGCTTCAAGGAAACAAGGTAATGAAATTCTAGGGAAACTTCCTAGCATGGGTTTCATAATTATCTTGACAATGCAAATAATTCTATCTACACATCCTAGCATAGGATCAAAGTGGTCAAGGACACTTGCCTCCTTCTTGCTGCTCTTGAAATGGATAGTCCTGGTCTTGGAAATGAATAACTGGTTCTTGAACAGGTTCTACTTCATACCATCACACATAGCAAAAGAAAAACAACAATCCATAAGACATAGTTCACACTTACACTTCATACAAACCACACATTCACATTTATGAAATTCATTCACCATTATATGTGTTGTGTTTCAGTTTTAAATAAATTCCTTATATTAAACTACTACACCTTTTCACTACCAGGTATGTATGAAAAGTATTTTTCTTCTCCATATGTGCCTTCAGAATTTCTACCAACCCTAAACTGAATTCTTTGGATTTTAGAAACTCCATTTATCATTTACTAGTTGCTATATTTTCAGATTTATATTCCTATGCATAATTGTGTATTTTATTATGAAATTAGTAATACACATCATCTAAACAGTATAGGTTCTAGTCCTAAATGATTTAATAACATCTTTTGACCTTGGCTTCTGATGTAGACCATTTCTTAATTATTTTCTCTATTTTTCTATAACTATTCTTTACTTAAAAATGTGTCCCTATACTAATAAATGTGAATAATAGATGAAACAGATTTATTTCAGCCCAAAAATATACTTTTATCTCACTCCAAAGTTTTCTAAGTACTGAGAAAGTTTTTAATTAATTTTGACAATTATGTTTGTCCCCCTTTTTAATTTTTAAACACTAGTTACATATTCAATTTTCTAAATTAAATACTAAACAGGGTTAAAAAGTAAACTCACCCCATTACAGGGTCTATAATATTATTTTCATAATTTCCAGGGGTCTAGCTACACTTATCAGAGGTGTTTTTCCTAATTTTTATTAAGTCCAGGGGCTAAAACTGATTTTTAAATGAATTTACATGATTTTCTGGAGTTCCAGGGGCTAGATCTGAAGTTTCCGGGGCTAGCTCTCAATTCCAGAGAACCCCAGGGGGTAGCACGTAAGAATTCCAGTTCTTATAATGCGGGGCTGACGTGGACCGTCCGATTTTAAACCGACGGCTAAGATTATAACATCGAACCGGTACGCGGGGATTTAAACCCTACCGTGCGATTTAAAATAAACGGCGCACAAGCGGCCACGTCGCTCTGATCGAGCGCGGGCGGCGCTGCCTGCGGCGCACGGCGGCGGGAAGCGGCGATCTCGCCGGAAAGTTTCGGATCCTCGAGAATTCTGCCTAAAACTGTGATCTTATGGCCTAGACCGGTAGAGGGGAGGTCAGGGATCTCACCTCGGGGGTTTTCTCGAGCTCGGGGGTCCTGGAAAGTGATCGGCGGCGAGGTCCGAGGCAAAACCACGGCGAAGCTCGTCGGCGCTGTGTTTACACCGTAACTCTCCGAGTTTTCTGCACCTGCAAAGTTCCCCGGAGGCGGTGGATCAAGACCAGCGAGTTAGATCAGAGTTTCCGAGCTTAGATCGGCCAGAATTCACCGGCGAAGTCTCGGTGCTCACCGGAGTAAAAATCGGCGATCGCGTGGGAAAAACTGATCGGAGCTGGGGTTTTTATAGCCGGGGAAGGGCGGTGGGTCTGTTGCGATCAAGTTTGAGTCGTTTGGGACCAGAATTCGGGCTGCGGGACGCGGAAATCCGGTCGGTTGCGATCGCGCGCGCGGGAGAGAGTCCGGGGTCGCGGGGTTAGGGATGACAGGCGGGTCCCACCCGTCTGTGAGAGACGGCGCGGCGCGCGCGGGGGCGGGCTGGCGCGGGGAAGCTAGGCCGGCTGGCGGGTTTCGGCCCACTGGCCGATTTTTTTCCCGTTTCTCTTTTTTCTTTTTCCATTTCTTTTCTGTTTTGAGTATAATTTGAATTCCAGTTTGAATTTGAATTTTTGCAAAACATGCAACACGTCCAAAAAATTTTAAATTCCCCTCTGAGCATGGTTTAGAGTTTTGAATCAAAATTTGGGGTGTTACAGCTCTACCCCCCTTAAAAGAAATCTCGTCCTCGAGATTGGTGTTTCTAAGAAAACAATTCCGAAAATTGTGCCTTGAGCTCATCTTCCCGTTCCCAGGTAGCTTCCTCTTCTGAGTGATGCTTCCACTGCACCTTGCACATCCGGATTCTTTTATTTCTGGTGAGGCGTTCCATTGTCTCCAAAATCTTGTAGGGTTGCTCGGCATAAGACAAATCTTCAGCTACATCCACTTCATTCATGGGTAACACCTCTTCAGGCGTCCTCAGGCATTTCTTGAGTTGTGACACATGGAATACATCGTGTACATCCGATAGATGAACCGGTAACTCTAGTTGGTACGCCACTTCGCCTTTCCTTTCCAAAACCTGGAAGGGTCCGATGTATCGAGGTGACAACTTCCCTTTCACCTTGAACCGACGAAGTCCTCTGATAGGGGACACCTTGAGATAAACATAGTCTCCCACGTTGAAAACGAGCTCTCTTCTTCGTACATCGGCATAGCTCTTTTGGCGTGTTTGTGCTATCCTCAAATTGTTGCGAATCTCCCTCACCTTCGCCTCGGCTTCTTGTAGCACTTCTGGACCAAACACTTTACTTTCTCCTGTTTGGTTCCAAAATAGGGGAGTTCTGCACTTCCTTCCATACAAAGCTTCAAACGGTGACATCTTCATACTAGCTTGATAACTGTTGTTATAGGAAAACTCCGCATACGGTAAGTTCTTGTCCCAACTCCTATTGTTTTTGAGTGCACATGCCCTTAACATATCTTCAAGGATCTGATTGGTTCTCTCCGTCTGCCCGTCAGTTTGGGGATGATAGGCAGAGCTGAAGTTCAAATGGGTTCCCATGGTTTCATGCAACTTTTGCCAAAACCTCGAGGTGAACTGTGTCCCTCGATCCGACACTATCTTCTTTGGCACTCCATGGTAACACACAATCCTTGACATGTACAATTCTGCCAATTTGGATCCGTTGTAGCTTTCTTTCACAGGAATGAAATGAGCTACCTTGGTTAGCCTATCAATAATGACCCATATTGAATCATACCCGGATTGGGTCCTAGGCAATCCCACGACAAAATCCATGCTGATTTCTTCCCACTTCCATTCAGGTACTTTGAGTGGTTGCAGCAATCCCGCGGGTCGTTGATGTTCTGCTTTCACCAACTGACATGTGTCACATAGGGCAACATGTTCCGCGACATCTCGCTTCATGCCATACCACCAATACCTGCTCTTGAGGTCCTGGTACATCTTCGTACTCCCAGGATGAATGGAATAGTCGGAATCGTGAGCCTCCTTCAAAATTAATTCACGGATCTCTTTTACTTCTGGCACACAGATCCTTTTCCCGTGCCACACCGTTCCTTGTTCATCCTCTCTAAAACCAGGAGCTTTATTTTCCTTGATGAGCTGTCGGATCTCTTGTATCTTCTCATCATTCTTTTGGCCCTCGCGTATGTCTCGCTCGAGTGTGGAGTCCACTTCCATGGCGATGGCTTCACCACTATTTACTAGACATAGATTGAGCCTTATAACCTCGTCCTTCAATTCTGCGGGCATGTACTTCAAGCTCAACTTTATTGACCTGCACTTTCCGACTCAAAGCATCGGCCACGACGTTTGCTTTTCCGGGATGATAGTTGATGCCCACATCAAAGTCATTGATTAGCTCTAACCATCTCCTTTGTCGGAGGTTGAGATCTGGCTGTGTGAATATGTACTTCAAACTCTTATGATCCGTATATATCTCTGTCCTCTTCCCCATCAAATAGTGCCGCCAAATTTTCAACGCGTGTACCACTGCAGCTAGTTCTAGGTCATGTGTAGGATAGTTCTTCTCGTGCTTCCGAAGCTGCCGGGATGCATATGCCACGACATGTCCTTCTTGCATGAGAACACATCCCAACCCATTTCCAGAGGCATCGCAGTACACTGTGAAATTCTTCTGCATATCTGGCATAACCAGCACTGGGGCTGTTGTCAATCTCTTCTTTAGCTCCTGAAAGCTCGTCTCGCACTGTGGCGTTCAGGTGAATGCGATTCCCTTTTCCAACAGTTTGGTGAGAGGTCTCGAGATCTTGGAGAATCCCTCAATAAACCGTGGATAGTATCCAGCCAATCCCAAAAAGCTTCGAACTTCCCCGACATTTTCAGGGGTCTTCCACTTCTGGATATCCTCGATTTTGGCGGGATCTACGGAGATTCCTCCCTCCGAGATTATATGTCCTAAAAAGGGAACTCTCTTCAGCCAAAACTCACACTTGCTCAACTTGGCATATAGTTGGTGTTCTCTCAGCCTCTGTAACACCAACCTTAGATGTTTCTCATGTTCTTCTTCATCTTTGGAGAAGACGAGAATATCATCTATGAAAACCACCACAAATTTGTCCAGATATTCCATGAATACCTTGTTCATGAGGTACATGAAATATGCCGGGGCATTGGTTAGCCCGAAAGGCATGACAGTGTATTCATACAGTCCGTACCGAGATACGAAAGCTGTCTTGGGAATATCTGATTGCCTTATCTTGAGTTGGTGGTACCCCGACCTGAGATCAATTTTTGAGAACACACAAGCTCCCCTCAACTGATCAATCAAGTCTTCAATGCGGGGTAATGGGTACTTGTTCTTGATGGTTACCTCATTCAAGGCACGGTAATCCACGCATAACCTTTGGGTTCCGTCTTTCTTGGGCACAAATATCACCGGAGCTCCCCATGGTGAGGAACTAGGGCGAATATACCCCTTCTCCGTCAGTTCTCTCAAATGATCCTTGAGCTCTTCTAGCTGCTTGGAGTCCATTCGATAAGGTTTCTTGTATATCGGGGCTGTTCCCGGTACTAGCTCAATTGCGAACTCCACGTCACGGTCGGGAGGCATACCTGGCAATTCCTCCGGAAAAATATCTGGATATTCCCTGATGGTCCTGATTTCCTCAACTTTCACCTCCACTTGATTTAATTTAATGTCCCTCCTAGGCTCGTGTATTGTTATGAACTTTACTCTTGTGCCATTGGGGTGAGTTAGTTCCACCGTTCTGGTTGAACAATGGATGATTCCTTTATGTTTGGTCAACTAATCCATACCCAAAATAATATCTATCCCTTGTGAATCTATCACTATGAGGTTAGCAGTAAATACTACCCCATTAATGTCTAGGCTCACTTTGGGACACACTTGTCTTGTCCTTATTTCTCCACCTGGAGAGTTTACGGCTAGCATATGGTTCATTTGTGTAGTTGCTAGGTCATGCTTCTTAACAAACCCTTGAGCAATGAACGAGTGGGTAGCACCAGAATCAAACAGCAGAGTTGCAAGGTGTAAATTGGCAGGAAACTTACCAACTACCACGTCGGGTGCCTCTTGTGCTTCCTCCATGGTGACATGGTTCACCCGTCCTCTCACTACATTCTGCTGTTGTGGCGGCGCAGGCTTCTTCTTTGGGCATTTATGGGCGTAGTGCCCCACTTCGCCACAGCTGAAACATTGCACCCCAATCTTAGACGCCTGGCCTTTGTTGTCCTGGGGTTGGTTTGGGGGTCCTTGCACTGCTGGTCGAGGTGGATATGCGGGGCGAGGCTGCTGCACAAACTGACGTGGCGGCTGTGCTGGTGCTGCGGGTGGCCTGTAGTTTGGGTTGTACCCTCTTGGTGCTGAATAGGGTACCGCAGCACGGCTCATCTGCCCCGTAGGTTGCTGCATCATACGTGGGCGGGTGTTGCTCCCTGAGGCTTGATGTGACCACCCCGCCTTCCTCTTATTCTCATTTTCTAGGGCCTTTAGCTTCCTTTCCACCACAAATGCTCTGTCCACCATCTTTTGAAAGCTTTCATACTCATTGAAGGACATGGCACACTGCATCTCTGCGGTAAGTCCTTCCACGAAACAATCTTGTTTCTGCTCATCAGTCTCTATGTCTCGTGGAGCATAACGGGATAGTTGAGTAAATTTAGTGAGGTATTCCCTCACCGTCATGTTTCCCTGCTGCAGTCCCAGAAACTCTTTCCTCTTGTTTTTGAGTTCACCTCTTGGGATGTAGTGGTTGCGGAAGCTACGCTTGAACTCTTCCCAAGTGATGTTCTCAGGGTCATGATGGGCGGCCACATAGGCGGTCCACCAATCAGCAGCAGGTCCCTGCAATTGATGAGAGGCAAACAGCACCCTCTCATACCCTTGGCACTGTATGATCCTCATCTTACTTTCAATAGTCTTCAGCCAATCATCTGCCTCCAGAGGTTCAGCAGCACTTGCAAACTTTGGAGGTTGAGTTCCTAGAAACTCACTCAACCTTGGTTGGCGTGGTGCAGCTTGTGGAGGTGGAACTTGATGCAAGTTGGCCACCACTTGAGTCAAGTTCTGGATGAGCTGATTTTGATTCTCCAGCATTTGGTGGAGAGGATCAGCTTCTTCACGGCGACCACCCCTGTCCTGGCCTCCAGAAAGATGAGGGTTGCATGCCTCATCGTTGTTGTTGGCGGGGTTGGCAGCACGTCCTTTTCCTCTTCCGGCCATCTGGCAGAATCAACAAATGTTAAATTTGATACCATTTAGTATCATCTTACTACTTTCATTTGTTTGTACTTTGAAGTGTTGAGGCTTTGTTAAAATTTTACGAGGGTTTATATCTCACACCAAATAAATGCACTATTATTTCCTGTGGGTTCACACACCAAAGCAAAACAATCTGAAGACGAGGCTGTGGACAATTGCTCATGGCTTCCACAACTCACGTCACATACCAAGCATTATCACACCATTAACTACGTAACGACTCGACTACTCGACCTCTTGCTAGCTAGGGGAAAGATTCTACACTACTCGTCCTCTTGAGCTGGCTCCTCGGGATCTTCTTCCTCATTTCGGCTACCTTCTGACTCTGCTTTGGGTGGGGAGGCTGCTGGTGGAGAAGTGCGACGACGCCTGATTGCTCGGCGATCCGGGGAGTCAGGAGTCCATGGATCACTCACGGTGACACACAGCTCATTCCCATCTCCTCTTTCTCTCGCCTTTAAGCAAGCTCGCAGCAACGCCTCCGTTTCCTTCAGGGTGTCTCGGACATCCTGAAGCTCTTGTTGACACTCCTGCAGTCGAGTGCTGAGCATAGCAGCATCCTCCAAGCACAAGTCCATGTGCTCATGGGAAGTCCCTTGCTGCACCGGTGGGTACTTGTACTCCGGGGTACCACTCTCACGTTGGAGGACATACATGTACTCAGTTTTGTCCAAGTGGCGACGATAGATGTGACTCTGGCAGGTGATGGCCTCCCAGGTGACATCTTTCTCCGCGTCAACTTGTGTTGCTCGACAAGCTGGAGAGTGATGAATCTTAAGCAGCTGATTCTCGTGTATAATCCTCATCTCCGAACTCCATTCTTCCCTCTTCTCACGGATGGTCCTGGTGGAGTTGTAGTGGATGATGAGCTTGCCCGTATTGTCTGCGGCTTCGAGCATACGTCGAAGACGGCGCAACAAGTCTCCTACTGCCAATCCATAGGAAAGGTACGTCACTGGACGACTCTCCTCTCTTTCGGCAAGGGCTACTACGGAAACTCTCCCTCCTGTGGACTTACGAGCGGTGCGGATCATGCGAACCATCTAAAACAAAAGAATTTAAAATTAGGTTAGATAAATTCTCAAACAAAAATCCTATTTTGAATGAAAGTTGGGGTAAGATGAAGAAAATGACTCCTTAAATAACACTCTTCAACCCACACCTTGGAAAATAGTTTTTTAAGAAAATAGGGTCCTTAAATACGTCCATTTCTACCTAGGTCCACGTTCCTACGGGCAACCTTGGCTCTGATACCACCTCTGTCACACCCGGTTTTTCTGAAGAACAACCGAGTGAATATCACATGTATGCCAGGATCATTTTCTCATACATGTGATGACAAATAGTGAAGCATCATTTATTACAAGCCAGGTGTCGAATATAAATAAGTCTTACATTGCAAATGTCTCAATGGACACTAATGCTTCATCACAAGTAAATAAACTAGCAGCGGAACATTATTCTTTTAGGGCTCCATCACAGGCGTTGCCCGGGGGTCTTCATGAACCTAAAAACCTTCCTCGGGTCCAAAATCTTGGTCATTATACACCACCTCATTATCTTGACCTGAGCAGCAATATAAACCAACAAATATGCAAGGTTGAGTACCAATGGTACTCAGCAAGTGTGGGAAAATTATATCATGCATGGCTAGAACAAGGAGAGGTTGAACTCATGGTTAAAGCACTACGCAATTAATACCACCTTAGCTTATTAAGCACCTACATTACTACACAGGTGAAATGGTCCCAATCTCCCATCCCATCATCATAATCCAATAACCATAACATCATTTCCAATGTTAAGCTCCCCGCTTAACATCCACAACTTCCAAAAACCTTCACTCCTCTAATCATGAATAAGTCCAGGCCGCTCTTAACCGTGAGCACGGCTGTCAAGACAGTTTTGACTCTGCAGAGTTTGTACCACTGTACCCACAAGTAGTGATTTCATCCCCCGTTGTCGGGTGGACTAAAAGAACCTCCATTATGCCAGTGGCTACGATCCACATTCACACTTCCCAGGTGTGCAGCCAGGAGATCACTACGAAGCCTTTACAAAGGGATTCCCGACGAGCGTGGGCCCACTGAGGTTTCACCCCTAACAGCATACAAGAGGCTCCAACCCCGCTGCAGTGGCCCCCTCTTGAGCCTTGCGGTTCATATGGTAGTCCAGCTGACACCTACTCCCCGCACCATCCAACACACCCATACTACGCCGGGGATACACCTAATTAATTGGCCAATCTGCCCCATCTCAGCATGTGGTTGACACTGTAAAGCCGGGTTACATGCTCCATGAACCGGTCCTTAGGATCCAGGCAAGTACTAAACACAAACCCAAGTCTCGTGCACCCAGCACACAACCAAAACATCCAACTTGCCTTGATCCCTACCTCTACATAACTCACAATGTCTCATTCAAGAGTATGGTAGTATAAACTGACGATCTCATATCCCAATTATCCCATTCTAAGCATGGCTAAGCATATGCATGTAAATAAATGACATGACAAAATAAATCCCAACCCAAGCTTCAAGGAAACAAGGTAATGCAATTCTAGGGAAACTTCCTAGCATGGGTTTCATAATTATCTTGACAATGCAAATAATTCTATCTACACATCCTAGCATAGGATCAAAGTGGTCAAGGACACTTGCCTCCTTCTTGCTGCTCTTGAAATGGATAGTCCTGGTCTTGGAAATGAATAACTGGTTCTTGAACAGGTTCTACTTCATACCATCACACATAGCAAAAGAAAAACAACAATCCATAAGACATAGTTCACACTTACACTTCATACAAACCACACATTCACATTTATGAAATTCATTCACCATTATATGTGTTGTGTTTCAGTTTTAAATAAATTCCTTATATTAAACTACTACACCTTTTCACTACCAGGTATGTATGAAAAGTATTTTTCTTCTCCATATGTGCCTTCAGAATTTCTACCAACCCTAAACTGAATTCTTTGGATTTTAGAAACTCCATTTATCATTTACTAGTTGCTATATTTTCAGATTTATATTCCTATGCATAATTGTGTATTTTATTATGAAATTAGTAATACACATCATCTAAACAGTATAGGTTCTAGTCCTAAATGATTTAATAACATCTTTTGACCTTGGCTTCTGATGTAGACCATTTCTTAATTATTTTCCCTATTTTTCTATAACTATTCTTTACTTAAAAATGTGTCCCTATACTAATAAATGTGAATAATAGATGAAACAGATTTATTTCAGCCCAAAAATATACTTTTATCTCACTCCAAAGTTTTCTAAGTACTGAGAAAGTTTTTAATTAATTTTGACAATTATGTTTGTCCCCCTTTTTAATTTTTAAACACTAGTTACATATTCAATTTTCTAAATTAAATACTAAACAGGGTTAAAAAGTAAACTCACCCCATTACAGGGTCTATAATATTATTTTCATAATTTCCAGGGGTCTAGCTACACTTATCAGAGGTGTTTTTCCTAATTTTTATTAAGTCCAGGGGCTAAAACTGATTTTTAAATGAATTTACATGATTTTCTGGAGTTCCAGGGGCTAGATCTGAAGTTTCCGGGGCTAGCTCTCAATTCCAGAGAACCCCAGGGGGTAGCACGTAAGAATTCCAGTTCTTATAATGCGGGGCTGACGTGGACCGTCCGATTTTAAACCGACGGCTAAGATTATAACATCGAACCGGTACGCGGGGATTTAAACCCTACCGTGCGATTTAAAATTTGGGGTGTTACAATCTCCAAGTCGTGAGTTGGATAATTTTGCTCATGGTTTCTAAGCTGCTGTGACCCATACGCGACCACCCTTCGGTCTTGCATCAGCACACATTCGAGCCCAATGCCGGATGCATCGCAGTACACATCGAACGGTTTTGTTGTGTCTGGTTGCGCCAAAACCGGTGCTGATGTCAGGTGCTTGACTAAAGCCTTGAATGCTGCTTCACACACTGGACTCCAAACATATTTGGTAGCCTTCTTCAGCAGCTTCGTCATAGGCTTGGCAATCTTTGAGAAGTTCGGAATGAACCTCCGATAATATCCCGCGAGTCCGAGGAAACTCCGTACCTCATGAACAGTCCTCGGGGATTTCCAATTCAGCACTTGAGTGATCTTGCTCGGGTCTACAGCGATACCCTCCGCTGAGATGATATGCCCGAGAAAAGGCACTTGCGATATCCAAAACTCGCATTTGCTGAATTTCGCGTATAACTTGTGATCCCGCAGCCGTTGCAAGACTATACGCAAATGCTTCTTGTGATCTTCTCCCGACTTGGAATATACCAGGATGTCGTCGATGAAGACCACAACAAACTTGTCCAGCTCCGGCATGAATACCGAGTTCAATAAGTACATGAAGTGAGCTGGAGCCTTGGTGAGGCCGAAGGACATGACCAGGTACTCATAAAGTCCGTACCTCGGCGAGAAAGCCGTCTTTGGAATGTCCTCAGCCCTTATCTTAATCTGATGGTACCCGGATCTTAAATCCATCTTGGAAAAGACCTTTGCTTCGACCAACTGATCAAACAACATGTCGATCCGTGGCAACGGGTACTTGTTCTTGATGGTTACGGCATTTAACGGACGATAGTCCACACAAAGCTGTAACGTCTCATCCTTCTTCTTGACAAATAATGCCGAACAGCCCCATGGCAAGGAGCTCGGCCTAATAAAACCCTTCTCCAGAAGGTCCATGAGCTGAGTCTTCAGTTCAGCCAACTCCTTGGGCGCCATCTTGTATGGCCTTCGGGATATTGGCATGGTTCCCGGTGCAAGTTCAATCTTGAACTCCACCTCTCTATCGGGTGGCATCCCCGGCAAATCATCCGGGAATACGTCAGGGAACTCTCGGACCACTGGAATATCTTCCAATCTGATGGTTGTGGCTTGATAGACACTTGGAAGTTTTATTTCTGGACTGTCCAGAAATAAAGAGTGAGACTCGTGCACTTCTGAGTTCAAGTGCACAACTCGGAGGACGGTGTCTAAAACAGCGCCGTGGCGGGTTAACCACGACATCCCTAAGATGACATCGACCTTTTGCCCCTCTAAGATTATGGGAGACGTAGGGTAAACTCTACCCTCTAAGCACAATGGCGCTTTTGGGACCATCATGCTTGCTGAAATTTTCCCACCCGGTGAACAGATCACATAAGGACTATCGGTGGGTAGTATTTGCAAGCTATGTTTATCAATGAAAGCTTGGCTAATGAAGCTATGCGTGGCGCCTGAATCAAATAATATTATAGCGGGATGCTGGTGGAGTTGGAACATACCCGCAAGGATTGGCTCGCCCTCCGGCACGTCCTCTATGGCAAGCTGGTGGACGGTGCCGGGCCTAGGGTTTGCCCGCCGCGCATTAGTAGGGTTCCGGGGTTGATTCCTCCCCGGAAACTGCGGTGCCACTCCGCCGCCTTGCCTCTCTGTGCAACTGCTCGCGAAGTGTCCTGGACGACCACACTTGTAACATGTGGCCGCTGTTGGTGTAGTGCTCGGGGGACGAAAGCCCGGCATGCGCTGCTGAGGTGCATACGCACGCGGCATCGCCCACTGCTGCTGTTGTTGCGGAGGTGGTACTGGCAGTGCCGGCCTGAATGCCGGTGAAGAGTACGGCCGACTGCGGAACGGCATCGACCGCTGTGGTGGCTGCCAGCGTGGACCTGATGGTGGGCGATTCACCATCCGAAACTTCTGAGAAGGACCGCCTCCTTCTCCGCTGCTCTGCGGCTGTGACACCCTCACCTCGGGTGTCAGCATATGTCCATATTTTATGAAGAAGAAAAAAACATTTTAAGAAGAGTAGAAACAGAGACAAGTACCAAAAGGATAGCCAATAAAGCTCTCTAAGAGCACCGAAGGCAATTTCCACGGCCAGCAGACCACGTGGCGTGTTCGGAGCTCATCCCCGAGAAATTGGGAGAGGTCCGCCGCTAAACTAGCTACGTGGCAGGCTCGGGGGTCACCTCCGCAATTGGAAAGAGGTCCGACCCTGTGGGACACGTGCTACCGCAGAGCTAGCCGCTGCGGAAGAAGCAAAGGCATTTTTTATAGGACACGTGTCATCCTCGGAGCTAGTCCTCGCGGAAATCAGAGGACCATTCGTGGGGGATACGTGTCAATCCCGGAGCTCATCTCAGAGAAGTCCGGATCTATCGAATACGTGTCGCCACCGGAGCTTATCACCGGAAGGTCCGTCGCAGCTAAACACGTGTCGACCGCGGGACATGTCCCTGAGGAAAGAAGAAGAGGAAGACCGACGCCAACACGTGGCGTGCGTAGAGCTCACCTCCGAAGAAGAGGGAGGTCTCGCTCGTGACACGCGGCACAACCGGAGCTCGTCTCTGTGGGAGAAGAGATACCAGGCTCGGAAGGACACGTGGAGCTTCCGGAGCTCATCACCGCGGAGGTAACGAGTCTGAAGCGGTTCTTACGTGTAAAGATACCGGTGCGCAACGGAAACCGATCTAAACCCCATGATGGTTACCGAAGATAAGACGTCAGGATCTAACAAAGATCTGAATGAGACTCTTATTCGGGATCCAATCAGATTAGGACTCTTCTCTTCCCGATTATAAATAGAACCCAAAACCTCTGGCCGAAACTACAAACTTCTCTTTCAACTCCTAAGCCGATGACTTAGAGCCCTAGCCCTAACTCGCCGAGCAAAACATCGCTGAAGCACAACAAGGGAGATCATCGAAGAAGAATCGAGCGGTCTGAGGAGGACCTCGAAAAACGCGAGGTAGGACTTCAATATCATTGTATTCATCTCCTTGCATCTGTTCTTCAATTCCTTTCGAACAGAAGCCTTTTCGTGGACAGATCACTTGATGATCAGTTTGATCTAAAGACCAGATCATCACGAACACCTCTGACCATGCAAGCCATGCAAGAATAAGTACAGATCGATCTAATAAAACTAATCATAGGATAGCATGCATGTGCATCATCGCACCTAGTTTAGGGTTTGTGCATGATATTGATTGCTGTGAATTTGCATGCACGTGAATCCTACAAAGCAGGACAAACTCAGGAAGCTGTCTACGACGAGCTGCAGCAACAAGGCTTTGAGAATCAAGAACAACCAGAACCGCAAGAACAAGACAAGTGCTCCTTGACCATGTTGATCCTATGTTTTGGGTAAAACTGTTTTGTTTTGCGAAAAGGTGTGTGTGTTGAGTCAAACATGATGGGAAACCCTTTTTATAGGAGTTTACTAGTTTTGATTAAACCATCCTTGTCGCCAGGGAAGTCTATGAGTCGGGTATGGTTTTTGCTTTATGCTTCGCTGAGTTTATGGGATTGGGAAGCGAGATAGATGTGTCTAGCTAACTGCACTCGTACTGATAATAAGTAATTGATGAGGTTAATGAACATGGATCGGAGGGAAGATCTAGGCAAGCCTGGGTTTGTGAATGAGGTAGCATGAGATGGTGGTTTTACTTGCCGTAGATCTAAGGACCGGTTCATGCATGCACATGCCAGGATAACAGTGCCACCACAAGGCCAAATATGGGTGCGGCTTAGCTGAGTAATTAGGTAAGTTGCTAGGATGTTATGGATTGTGGAAGGTGTGGGGAATGGGAGTCGAGTGAGGACTGCCCTGGGAACTGCATGGCACAAGAGGGGGCCCGTGGGTGGGAGAATTGGAGATTCTAGCCTGCCGGTGAAACCTTAGTGAGTCCATACATCTAGTAACCCCTTTGTAAAGGCTCTTTTGTGATCTCTTGACCATACACCGACGGATGTGTACTGGTATAATGGAGGTTCTGCAGTCGCCGACGGGTGACGAAATCACAAACTTGTGGGTAAAGAGGTACAAACTCTGCAGAGTTATTAAAACTATCATGATAGCCGAGCTTACGGTCACGAGCACCTGGCTAAACTGCCATGATTAGATGGGACGATTATTGGGATGGTTATTGGAATGGTTATTGGGAAGGTTCTTGGTTATGGTTATCGGTTATGGTTATTGGTTTGGAACTGTTGAGTCCGGGAGATAAGATGGTTGCATGACTGATGGGTCATGACATGAGATTGGTCTCGGTGTGAGATGTGGTTGTTTTATGAGGTGAGATGGTAGCGAATACGAGGAGGTATTCGTGAGTATGAATAGAAGATTGGTTAATGTTCGGATGGAACATGGAAAGCGATGGAGGTATGTTGGTAATTTAAGACATGCTGGGATTACATTCATCCAAAGTTAAGTTGCTGTTTTATCACGTTTTTTTATAAATCTGCTTTTCTGCAAATAAGCCTTTTATTACCTACCTTGTTTATGAGCTGCATATCATGTGTTATTCCCGCACTTGCTGAGTACATCATTGTACTCAACCTTGCATTATTATTTCTTCATCAGCAGCAGGAGAAACCTATTATGAAGATCAAGTGGGACATTATGGCGTGTGATCTGTTCTCAACCTTGCCTGTGGAGGGAGTAGAGATGAAACCACTTCTGCTTAGTTTTGCTTCCGCATTAGTTTTTGCTTCTGCATTTAAATAAAGATTTCCGCTGCGTAGAAATAAAGACTTCCGCTGTGAGCATGAGTCCAAGACTCATGAGGTGTTGTAATAAACTCTGTTATTCATGGTAATATATAATCTGAATTCAGTTTGTGGAACGTATGTGTATGTGTGATGAACATCCTGGGCACACATATGCATTAGTTCTCGGTTCCGTGGTTTTCCACAGAATTGAGGGCATCACAGCGGCGCGCTTCGCTTTCGCTCCGCCGCCGCCAACTCCTTGCTGGAGTCCTCCTGAACAATCGCAGCATCAATGATGTCATTGAGGCTGCCGCAATTGAACATCGCCAACTTGTCCTTCAGGAGCGGGTTAAGCCCCTGGTAAAAGTGGTCCCACCGCTTCTCGTCAGTATCTGCGTGATACGACGCGTAGAGCACGAGATCGTTGAACGCTCTAGAGTATTCCAGCGCGTTCCTGCTCCCTTGTTGCAGGTGTAGGAATTTCTGCGTCTTCCTCTTCATCAAACCTGGCGGTATATGATAGGCCCTGAAGGCCGTCCGAAACTCCGTCCAGGTCATCACTCGGTCGGTGGGCTGTGAAGCACAGAAGTTGGCCCACCACGCGCTCGCGGATCCTTGGAGCTGTTGGACCGCGAACTGAGTCTTGCGCTGCTCACTTATCTGGAGCAGCCCGAACTTCATTTCTATTGCGCGGAGCCAGTTGTCTGCGTCAAGAGGTTCATCCGCCCTTGAAAATACCAGGGGATGAGTCACCAGGAAGTCGAAGTAGGAGCTCTGTTGTCGCTCCTCACAATCTTGACGTCTCTCTGGGCGAGACGTATTGGCGATAAGCGTTTGCAGCAACTCTGTGTGCTGCTGATGTGAACCCGCCATTGCCGCGACGATGTCGGCTAATGTAACCGTTGGCAGTGGCGGTGGCGGTGTTTGCTGTTGCTGTTGCTGCTGCTGTCCCGAGGAGTCCTCGGGAGGTGGTTGGGAGGTCTCTCCCCCTTGGCTAGTACCCCCAACATCAGGGTTGGCACGAGTACGCGTCATTCTGAAATTCAAAACAGCAGCGATTAGCACATGTCTTACTTAAAATTCCATATGTAACAGTAGGTATTGAACTGACACATGATTAATTTGCACAACATTCACATATATTGATAAAGCATAAACTTTATACAAGATACATTATTCTCGGGTCTCCGAGAAGTCGTGCTCATGTCGTCACTACCTATACATACGCTACTGCCTACACGACATGTCACCGATTACAAAAGTTGGGTTACACTACCCTAGCTGCCCTACTTGGCAACTGTAACCCTCTACTCGGAGTAGAACTCGACCTCCTGCGGGTCGTCCTCCTCCGGTACCTCTGCTGGTGGCTCTGGATCTACCACCTCTTCGCCCATCTCGGGTTCTCCCATTGCTGGAAGGCCCAAGACCACCGGTACGCCCAATACTGGAGGTACGAGGTCCTGCAAAGCATGCACCTCGTCCATGGCATGGTTGTAATCTTCTTCCCAGCCTTGCCCTTCCTCAATAGCGTCGTCCCGCTCTTGAGTAAGTTCCTCGATCTGCTGGGTCAGATTCTGTACCAGTTCTTGCAACGCCGCGATGTCGACACGGCTCTTCTTCTTTGCCTTCTTCAGACGATGCAACTGATTGTGTTGTTCATTCAGTCGCTTGATCGTCGGAAGGAGCACATTGCGGAGTGCGCTGTGAGAACTCTCGAAATGGTCTCCACGGCTCGTGCTCTCCTTGAGCTTCGTAGCGAGATGCTCCGTATGAACAGCTTGGCTGTCCATCACGGTGTTTCCCGCCCTCATCTAGAGGCTAAGATTTGCCTCCGCGGGGTTCTACCTTGGGCAACCCGGATCCGTTGCCTCCAGGTACCTCTCTTCCCACACATGCTGAGCCCGTCCCTCCACCGGAACGAGCGCGTATGGGGTGCCCTCCATAGCCTGCACGTGTAGTTGGCAGAAATGTGACATGGTGTCACGGGCTGCCACTTGCCACCTCCCTTCCGGTTGTCTTCCCCTCACCGTGACGGTGAACGGCACCCAACCAGGTGGCGTAGGTCCTGCAGGGACTTTGACATGGATTGTCCACGTCTTGTTCCCCTCTTCGCCTTCTTCCTTGGCGAAGTACTGTGGCATCTGGTTGTTGACACGACCCCACTGGTCCTGTCGAGCCAGGATCACGCTGAGGGGTGCTGCGTTGCACAACACCGTATAACACACGTCAAAGGTACAAAGCGGAAGCGGAAGCTTTATTACATAAACAAGTTTATTAACATGTTTACATCAAAATAAGTTTAGTCCACACTCGCGGGCGTAGACTAAGCATCAAGTGCACGTTCAGCCCTCGAACGTGTCCTTGCTAGCACACTCGCACACTAACTCTGCGGCGTGCACGACTCCCACTCGACGGGGTTCCCCTCCTGGGGTTCCGTCTCCTCTTCGGGAGTCCCTTCCTCATAGAACCCTGCAAAAGCTTCAAACACAAGCAGTGAGCACGAAGGCTCAGCAAGTCTGACCCGTCTCACCTAAACATGAAACTTCTACATGAGGGTGATGGGTTGCATGAGGTAAAAATCATTTGCAAGGACTCGCCTAATTAGTAGAACCTTACTTTCAAGTTTTAGCAGCAGGTTGTGGAGAACTTTACGCTAAGGCACATGAGAGAGCCGCAATCAAACAAGAAACGCATTTCTCTCATGTACTTTGCCCAAAGTTGAAAAGAACTTTAGTTAGCACTAAGCTACAACATATCATTAACAATCAATATCCAACTTTCAATCAGCAACATTTTAACATGTAACTAGCCTGTTCTTTCTACGTCACGGTACAGTGAACAAGTGGTACTCACTGACCGCGAGGGACGGCGATTATAATCGATTTACACCTGCAGGGTTACCCGAACAACCCGTCACGTACGCCCGTACTCGATGTTGCCTACAACAACCATCACGGACGCCGTACGCGACTACCTTTCACCCGTTAGCCAAATATTGAACCGGTCCCATCGTCCCGAGCAAGAGGTCCCTGCACGCGCATCTCTGTGCCGCCAGCTGATTTACACCTCGAGCTCTCAACCTACCCTCTGAACGACGGGCAATGCCTCAATACCCAGCTACCCGAGTTACATCAGTTTCCCGGTTCCCATATAGCCGGTAGGTCTTCGGTACTGTTCTAGCTTGTTCAACAGGCCCGCACACGGCTCGGTCCTCAATCGACACAAGCGGAGCTACAGCACACAGGCCCCAAAGTCCTGCTGCCCTTACTCTCCGCTCGGTCTCATTTTCTTGCCATGTGTATCATGTGCTATCTCTACCCGAGCAATGTGCCTCTAGCCTATTCTCGCGAGTAGTTCCAACTACTCGACTTGTACCGAATCCTACTCTATCCTAGCAATGCAGTGGCTAACGGGGTTTGCAATCCTAAACCCCAACCCATGGTTTTCTTGGCTATGCAGTGGGGTTTCCAAACAAGACTCTGATGCACAACATAAAGAAAACAAGTATGTGCTCAAAACAATAAAAATTTATAAAATGGTTAATGCAAACCGGGGCTTGCCTTGCTGCTCTTGGTCGTAGGCTAGCTGTTCCTCCGGAGTAACGAAGTCTAGGACTTCGGGTTCCTCCTCGACCTTAGCGACTACATGATAAGAACAATGTATGTATTAATTAAATGCTTTTGTATTAACTTTGAAGTTGTGAAGTCTATAACCTTTACTAGATAGACCTAATGACTGTGAAACTTTTACTGTGGCTTGGTTACAACCTAAACAGAGACTTGGTCAAGTTTTAGTTGCAGCAAAGCTCAATTGAGCCCTCCACAAATAATTATGTCCTTGACCTTAATTAAAGGCTTTTAGGGTGTTCTAGGTATTTTCATGAAACAAACTATGACTTTCTGAAAACTAGATTTTCAGAGGGTTCTAATGGAATTGGTCTCACTTAATTTGGAAGTCTCTAACTAAAGATATGAGCTAAACAATTTCAGAGAAAATTCTGAAAATGTTTCTGAACATTTTCTATTTTCTCTGGAACAGTTTTACTAATCACACCATTAGGTGGACTAAATGAGCTCAAATGGATCTGAAATTTTTATGGTAGTTCAAGGATATTTTGGTGAACATCTCAGCAAAATTTCAGGATTTTCCTCCAAATGATTCTCCAGTTAAAATTCCTAACAGTTTAAACTTTAAGGAATTAATTCTGGAGAATTAAGGAATCTCATGAAGTGACACTTGATTTTCTGGAAAGTACTCAAAGAGCTGAATCTAGCAAAATTTGGTTCACTCAATTTGGAGCTTTCTAGCCAAAGTTATAAGGATTTGAAGTTTGAAGGAAATCTGAAAATCGGGGAAAAGTTTAAACTCGCGCGTGGGCCCAGGAGACACGCGTCGCACGCCGAAGCGACAGCACACCGCGGCCCACAAGGCTTTTGCGCGCCAGCACACCCGATCCCGGCATCAGCCGGATCCCGATTCAAAATATCGGCCGCTGACAGCTGGGGTCCACCCCCTTCTTCAACCTCGCGACACCCGCGCTCCGCCGCCGAGGGACCTCGCCGGAGAGCTCGCCGCCGGCTGCTGTACAGCTTCAAACTTCTTGATTCTGGCCGCCCCTGCCTACTTTTACTTGGGGAACATGATCCGAGGGTCAGCTGCTCATGACAACGGCCGGAGCATGGTCGGCGACGAGCCGCCATATCGGAACGACTTCGGCCATGTCGGCTGATGCTCCTAGTGCCTCAGCTACTTGGGAAACCGGTCGGGGAGCATCAGTGGACCTCAGAGAAGGTCGACATGAACTCGGGGCAGCTCGGGGAAGGCCCGAAATAGGTCCTCACCGTGCGCCCGATACCCCCCGTGCGTTCCGCCATTAGTAGACCTTGAATTACGCCGGGCACAGAAGTTCTCCGGCCCAGAGTTGTGAAGGCAACTTGTGCGTCACCGTGTCTAGTTCGTGTGGGAGTGGCCTGAGGCCCTCTAATCCTTTCTAGAGCACGAATTAAACAGAATCGTACCCGAGGGTCGTTCTGCACACAGAAAGGGGAAAAGTGGAAATTCGCCGCCGGTGAGCAACCACTCGAGCTGTGGCTCGGGGATGAGCAGCACCGATCACTTGCGCGTCCAAGGGTGCCTTGGCTCGGGCGTGACAACGCCCAGGTTGGGCTGTCCACGAGAGCCCGAGGTGCGGCGGTTTCCAGTTCCGAGTTTGATCTTTCGGCACAGCCGATATCACTCGGTTTCAATCGATTTCTATCAATGGGAAGGATGGAGGATGGTTGCTAGTACCTTGCTGGGACCTTGGAATGGAAAGAGGGAGCTGCGATCGGCTTGATCAAGCAGGAACTCGAGCGGCGGCGATGGCAGTGGGAAAAGCAGTCGCGCACGTCGGTAGCTCGGGGAAATGGTGACTGAGGCACGCCGGGGAGGGAATAAATAGCTCGGCCGGCTGGCCTCCGGCTTGGGGCACGCAGCAGGAGCTGGCGCCGGCCGGCCCCTTCGGTGGCGCGCGCGCACAACAGCCGGGAACCGACTGAACTGTGGTTCAGTCGGTTTGCTTTGAGGCTGAGGCTGACATGTGGGTCCCACTCCTCTTTTAACCTCTGAAATTTATTCCTAACAGCTGTGGTAAACAGTGAACCCTATTCTACCCTTGGCAACTCAAATTATTCACCCAAGAGCCATTTGAATTGATCAAAGTTCAAATGAGGTTTGGTTTGAATGAATTTCAGCACAAGTGCAGTTTGAAATTCAAATAAAGTTTGAATTTCTCCCCCTTAGCTCATGTCAAGATCAACTCCAAATGGAGTGAAAATTGGTGTGTGAGCTCACAAAAATGTGCTGAGCAAGAATATGCCTTCCACTTTCAAATTCAGTGGGTGAAAACAGTTTGAATTTGAATATGTTTTCAAACTGCCCCTTTCCTATCTACACCCAAGATGACCTCAAAAATGTTTTGAATTTGGGTGAAACTTGGCATGGACATCCTTGGCAAAGTGTAGGAGTTTTCATATGTCCAGCCCATCTATATCACATGTGGGAAGTACCACTTTTGCAATGTGTGAGTTTGTTCCCTAATGAGCATGTTGATAATTGTTACTTGCTCTTTATTTGTGTTCATCATTTTTCCTCAAATGAGGTGTGTGGTGTGGGGATGAACACTGCAAATGGGTGTCAAAAACTGAGGCCCTTACATTCCTCCCCCCTTAAAAGAATCTCGTCCCGAGATTATAAGGTGAAAATGAGAGAGAGGACGGTGGAAAAATTACCGGATATGCGACGTGAGAAAGTCGGGGTAGTTAGTGCGAAGGAATTCTTCGCTCTCCCATGTCGCTTCATCCATGGAGTGATTACTCCACAGAACCTTGTAGAACCACAACGTACGGTTGCGTGTGGTTCGGGCCTTTTCATCAATAATCTGCACCGGTTCCTCCCGATAGGTGAGATCCGGTTGCAGTTCTTCAATGTCTTCCAGCTGAACGGTAGTTGATAGCTTGAGACACTTCCTCAGCTGGGAAATGTGAAAGACGTCGTGCACACCGGAAAGTGCTTCTGGTAATCTTAGCCGGTATGCCACCGATCCACATCTTTCGGTAATCTGGAATGGACCGATGAATCGGGGTGCTAACTTTCCTCTCACCCCAAATCTGTTTACGCCCTTCATTGGAGACACTCGTAGATATACGTGGTCTCCAGCTTCGAATTGTAACGGACGCCTTCTCCGGTCCGCATACTGTTTCTGTCGGGATTGAGCGGCTTTTAGGTTCGCTTGAATTAATCGAACCTTTTCTTCCGCGTTGTTGACAAGATCAATCCCGAAGGTAACCCTCTCGCCAGACTCACACCAATTCAATGGTGTGCGGCATTTTCTCCCGTATAGCGCCTCGTAGGGCGCCATCTTGATGCTGGCTTGGTACCCATTGTTGTACGAGAACTCGGCTAACGGCAAGTGATCATCCCAGTTCTTGCCGTGGTCGATAGCGCAAGCTCGTAGCATGTCTTCTAAGATTTGATTTACCCGCTCCGTTTGCCCATCCGTCTGCGGGTGGTAGGCTGAACTACGGATCAGCTTCGTCCCCAAGGCAGCGTGGAGCTGCTCCCAAAAACGGGACACAAATAAAGTGCCCCGGTCCGATACGATAGTACGGGGTACGCCGTATAAGCATAGGATCCGTGAGATGTACAGTTCAGCGTACTTCTTGGCGTTGTAGTTGGTGTTGACCGGGATGAAATGGGCAACTTTGGTGAGCCGATCGACGATCACCCACACAGAATCATGTTTCTGTAAGGTGGTGGGTAAACCGACGACGAAATCCATGCTCACGTCCTCCCACTTCCAGGCAGGAATGCCCAGTGGTTGCAGCAGTCCCGGTTTCCGCATGTGGTCTGCCTTCACCCGTCGACATGTATCACACTCGGACACGTATTTTGCAGTCTCTCGCTTCATCCGTGTCCACCAAAACTTGCTTCTGAGTTCTTGATACATCTTGTTGCTGCCGGGGTGAATAGAAAACTTTGATAAGTGAGCCTCATCAAAGATTTTCTTCCGTAACTCCGGGTTTCGGGGTACGACGATCCGGTCCTTGAACCATAGGACGCCGTCTCCGTCCTTCCGGAAACATTTCAACTCCCCACTGTCTACACGTCTCCGCAAATGTGATATGCCCTTGTCATTCTTCTGGGCTGCCGCTATCTCTTCACGGATGGTGGGGATCAAAGCTAGGTTGTAGAGAGCTCCATGTGGAATCACATGTAGTGGTGGTTCGCTCTCTTCCAACGGTGTGATGGTCAGATTATTGACGTGTGACTTGCGGCTTAGCGCGTCTGCCACAACGTTTGCCTTGCCCGGATGATAATGGATCTCTATCTCGTAATCCTTTATCAGTTCTAACCATCTTCGTTGCCTCATGTTCAGCTCCTTCTGAGTGAATATGTACTTGAGGCTTTTGTGGTCGGTATATAAATGTACGAGGTTACCGAGTAGGTAGTGCCTCCACATTTTCAGTGCAAGTACCACGGCAGCGAGCTCCAAGTCGTGAGTTGGATAATTTTGCTCATGATTCCTAAGCTGCCGTGACCCATACGCGACCACCCTTCGGTCTTGCATCAACACACATCCGAGCCCAATGCCGGATGCATCGCAGTACACATCGAACGGTTTTGTTGTGTCTGGCTGCGCCAAAACCGGTGCTGATGTCAGGTGCTTGACTAAAGCCTTGAATGCTGCTTCACATGCTGGACTCCAAACATATTTGGTAGCCTTCTTCAGCAGCTCTGTCATTGGCTTGGCAATCTTCGAGAAGTTCGGAATGAACCTCCGATAATATCCCGCGAGTCCGAGGAAACTCCGTACCTCATGAACAGTTCTCGGGGATTTCCAATTCAGCACTTGCGTGATTTTGCTCGGGTCCACAGCGATACCCTCCGCTGAGATGATATGCCCGAGGAAAGGCACTTGCGATATCCAAAACTCGCATTTGCTGAACTTTGCGTATAACTTGTGATCCCGCAGCCGTTGCAAGACTATACGCAGATGTTTCTTGTGATCTTCCTCCGACTTGGAATATACCAGGATGTCGTCGATGAAGACCACGACAAACTTGTCCAGCTCCGGCATGAACACCGAGTTCATTAAGTACATGAAGTGAGCTGGAGCATTGGTGAGTCCAAAGGACATGACCAGGTACTCATAAAGTCCGTACCTTGTCGAAAAAGCTGTCTTTGGAATGTCCTCAGCCCTGATCTTAATCTGATGGTACCCGGATCTTAAATCCATCTTGGAAAAGACCTTTGCTTCGACCAACTGATCAAACAACATGTCGATCCGTGGCAACGGGTACTTGTTCTTGATGGTTACGGCATTTAATGGACGGTAGTCCACGCAAAGCCGCAACGTTTCATCCTTCTTTTTGACAAATAATGCCGAACAGCCCCATGGCGAGGAGCTCGGCCTAATAAAACCCTTCTCCAGAAGGTCCGTGAGCTGAGTCTTCAGTTCAGCCAACTCCTTGGGCGCCATCTTGTACGGCCTTCGGGATATTGGCATGGTTCCCGGTGCAAGTTCAATCTTGAACTCCACCTCTCTATCGGGTGGCATCCCCGGCAAATCATCCGGGAATACATCAGGGAATTCTCGGACCACTGGAATGTCTTCCAATCTGATGGTTGTGGCTTGATAGACACTTGGAAGTTTTATTTCTGGACTGTCCAGAAATAATGAGTGAGAACCGTGCACTCCTGAGTTTAAGTGCACGACTCGGAGGACGGTGTCTAAAACAGCGCCGTGGCGGTTTAACCACGACATCCCTAGGATGACATCGACCTTCTGTCCCTCTAAGATAATGAGAGACGTGGGGTACACTCTACCCGCTAAGCATAATGGTGCTTTGGAGACCATTACGCTTGCTGAAATCTTCCCACCCGGTGAACAAATTAAATATGGACTATCGGTGGGTAGTATTGGCAAGCTGTGTTTAGCAATGAAAGCTTGGCTAATAAAATTATGCGTGGCGCCTGAATCAAATAGTACTATAGCGGGATGCTGGTGGAGTTGGAACATACCCGCAAGGATTGGCTCGCCCTCCGGCACGTCCTCAATGGCAAGCTGGTGGACAGTACCGGGCCTAGGGTTTGCCCGCCGCGCATTAGTAGGGTTCCGGGGTTGATTCCTCCCCGGAAACTGTGGTACCACTCCGCCGCCTTGCCTCTCCGGGCAACTGCTCGCGAAGTGTCCTGGACGACCACACTTGTAACATGTGGCCGCTGCTGGTGGAGTACTTGGTGGACGAAAGCCCGGCATGCGTTGCGGAGGTGCAAACGCACGCGGCATCGCCCGCTGCTGCTGTTGTTGTTGCGGTGGTGCTGGCAGTGCCGGCCGGAATGCCGGTGAAGAATACGGCCGACCGCGGAACGGCATCGACCGCTGTGGTGGCTGCCAGCGCGGACCTGATGGTGGGCGATTCACCATCCGAAACTTCTGAGAAGGACCGCCTCCTTCTCCGCTGCTCTGCGGCGCGCTTCGCTTTCGCTCTGCCGCCGCCAACTCCTTGCCGGAGTCTTCCTGAACAATCGCAGCATCAATTATGTCGTTGAGGCTGCCGCGATTGAACATCGCCAGCTTGTCCTTCAGGAGCGGGTTAAGCCCCTGGTAAAAGTGGTCCCGCCGCTTCTCGTCCGTATCTGCGTGATACGACGCGTAGAGTGCGAGATCGTTGAACGCTCTGGAGTACTCCAGCGCGTTCCGGCTCCCTTGTTGCAGGTGTAGGAATTCCTGCGTCTTCCTCTTCATCAAACCGGGCGGTATATGATAGGCCCGGAAGGCCGTCCGGAACTCCGCCCAGGTCATCACTCGGTCGGTGGGTTGTGAAGCACAAAAGTTGGCCCACCACGCGCTCGCGGATCCTTGGAGCTGCTGGACCGCGAACTGAGTCTTGCGCTGCTCGCTGATTTGGAGCAGCCCGAACTTCATCTCTATGGCGCGGAGCCAGTTGTCCGCGTCAAGTGGTTCATCCGCCCTTGAGAATACAGGGGGATGAGTCGCCAGGAAGTCAGAGTAGGAGCTCTGTTGGCGCTCCTCACGATCTTGACGTCTCTCTGGGCGAGACGTATTCGCAATTAACGTTTGCAGCAGCTCTGTATGCTGCTGATGTGAACCCGCCATTGCCGCGACAATGTCGGCCAATGTAACCGTTGGCAGTGGCGGTGGCGGTGTTTGCTGTTGCTGTTGCTGTTGCTGCTGCTGTCCCGAGGAGTCCTCGGGAGGTGGTTGGGAGGTCTCTCCCCCTTGGCTAGTACCTCCAACATCGGGGTTGGCACGAGTACGCGTCATTCTGAAATTCAACACAGCAGCAATTAGCACATGTCTTACTCAAAATTCCATAAACAGGAGTAAGTATTGAAGCGACGCATGATTAACTTGCACAACATTCACATATATTGATAAAGCATAAACTTTATACAAGATACATTATTCTCGGATCTCCGAGAAGTCGTGCTCATGTCGTCACTACCTATACATACGCTACTGTCTACACGACATGTCACCGATTACAAAAGTTGGGTTACGCTACCCTAGCTGCCCTACTTGGCAACTGTAACCCCCTACTCGGAGTAGAACTCGACCTCCTGTGGGTCGTCCTCCTCCGGTACCTCTGCTGGTGGCTCGGGGTCTACCACCTCTTCTCCCATTCCAGGTTCTCCCATGGCTGGAAGACCCAAGACTACCGGTACGCCCAATACCGGGGGCACGAGGTCCTGCAATGCATGCACCTCGTCCATAGCCTGGTTGTAGTCCTCTTCCCAGCCTTGTCCTTCCTCAATAGCGTCGTCCCGCTCTTGAGCAAGGTCCTCATTCTGCTGGGTTAGGGTCTGCACCAGCTCTTGCAACGCCGCAATGTCAACACGGCTCTTCTTCTTTGCCTTCTTCAGACGACGCAACTGATTGTGTTGTTCATTCAGTCGCTTGATCGTCGGAAGGAGCACATTGCGGAGTGCACTGTGAGCACTCTCAAAATGATCTCCACGGCTTGTGCTCTCCTTGAGCTTGGTGGCGAGATGCTCCGTATGAACAGCTTGGCTGTCCATCACAGCGTTTCCCGCCCTCATTTGGAGGCTGAGATTTGCCTCCGCGGGGTTGTACCTTGGGCAACTCGGGTTTGTTGCCTCTAGGTACCTCTCTTCCCACACATGCTGAGCTCGTCCCTCCACCGGAACGAGTGCGTATGGAGTTCCCTCCATAGCCTGTACGTGTAGTTGGCAGAAACGTGACATAGTGTCACGGGCTGCCACTTGCCACATCCCTTCCGGTTGTCTTCCTCTCACCGTGACGGTTAATGGCACCCAACCGGGTGGCGTAGGCCCTGCAGGAACCTCGACATGGATCGTCCACGTCTTGTTCCCCTCTTCGCCTTCTTCCTTGGCGAAGTATTGCGGCATCTGGTTGTACCCGAAATATTGGAGCATTAGCCACAATGCTCCCGGGTAGCCGCTACGGTCAGAGCAGTGGGAAACTACCCACCCGTTCTCCAACCGTTTATCTGCTGCCATCTGTAAAAATATATTTGAGAAATGTCAAATATTTATTTAAACAGTAAACCATTGAGTTATAACATAAGATATGTCATTGAACCCTTAACACTTGGAAACATAGTTCAAATTTTTAAACAAATTTGACTGCTGATCTGCTGTTCCCATGACAGCCCTGACCAGTTTCCATATCAATCTGATTTAGGCCAGGTTAAAAGCAAAACCAGTCCTGGAGCTCAACATCAAAGTTAAAGTTAACTTCAATAGCTTTCCAGAAAGTATTTGGTTGGCCTAAGATCTGCTCTGGTTCAAAAGTTATGAGATGTCAAAGTTAACAGAATTTCTGGGAACAATTGGACAGCACCTCCCTGCCTTAGGTACTGATTTGATCCAAGAATTCCAGTTAATTCTGTTCCTAATCTGACAAAACTTTCTGTTACAAAGTTGTAACCCATCTCATAAGCTTCCCAGAACCACCTCATTTTCTATTTTTGGATTTTTATGCAGGAAGTTATGCTTAATTTACAGAGAGTCTACAGAGAGTCTTTGCTCCGTCCTGTTTTCTGGACAGTTTCAACTCTACTGCATTTTTCGAGTGGTTAAGGGATGAAACACCTCTGGAACTCAACAGAAAAGTTGTAAAGCTCCTCCAAAGCTTTCCAGAAATGTATCATACGACCCCAACCTCGAAAGAACTCAACCTCTAACCTCTGATTAACTTCAGCCTTGATTTAGCTGAAAACAGAGTGCTCTGTCCTTAACATCCTATAAGTTGAAAATTTATTAACTTTGAATATCCTGTTCAAGGGAAGGAGTTACATCAAGTTTTACTACTTTGGATCAAAACCTTCAAGTTTTTAAATGAAGTTGTTCATTTAGTTGGGTGTGACGTCGAGGCGTCACCAGATTATGTCGGTACTACGTCCTCACAAAGGAAAAACCTATACCGGATTTAGCCGGCTTCGTTAGTTCAGTGGCACTACTCGTCACTCGCACACGGATGCTACACGTCTACCGTTTCGTGGTAAGGCTACCTGCAGAAACTCAAACAATCATCAGACTCGGCTGCACACCGAGCCCGGAATCCATACAGTTTGTACACCCGGCCGTCATCACTCGCCCGGATGTTCTCAAGCCAAACACGCCTTGAGTTACGTGTTCACGTTTCAGACCACGTGACGGGGTCTCCCATGTTGCACCACGCACGCCAGGGACAGACGTTGCTCGAATACCCCAAACGACATGAAGAGTCGTAGAGGATATCAAAGCGGGTCGGGTTACCTGCCACCCGTGGGGCTCCACCCTTCAGCTTGTGCGCACTGGTGGACAGCGCTTACGTGCACCCCCCAAGACATGAACGTCCCGAGATGCACGATTTTCCGACATAACAAATAAGTTAATAAGCCACTTTCTATATACTAATAACATCCTTATACGGGCTACTAACTCGTTCCTCACTGGATTTTTGAAAAAGAAGACCTTTGTACTGTGTTAAACCTCAAGCGAGCTCTGATACCACGCTGACACGACCCCACTGGTCCTGTCGAGCCAGGATCACGCTGAGGGGTGCTGCGTTGCACAACACCGTATAACACACGTCAAAGGTACAAAGCGGAAGCGGAAGCTTTATTACATAAACAAGTTTATTAACATGTTTACATCAAAATAAGTTTAGTCCACACTCGCGGGCGTAGACTAAGCATCAAGTGCACGTTCAGCCCTCGAACGTGTCCTTGCTAGCACACTCGCACACTAACTCTGCGGCGTGCACGACTCCCACTCGACGGGGTTCCCCTCCTGGGGTTCCGTCTCCTCTTCGGGAGTCCCTTCCTCATAGAACCCTGCAAAAGCTTCAAACACAAGCAGTGAGCACGAAGGCTCAGCAAGTCTGACCCGTCTCACCTAAACATGAAACTTCTACATGAGGGTGATGGGTTGCATGAGGTAAAAATCATTTGCAAGGACTCGCCTAATTAGTAGAACCTTACTTTCAAGTTTTAGCAGCAGGTTGTGGAGAACTTTACGCTAAGGCACATGAGAGAGCCGCAATCAAACAAGAAACGCATTTCTCTCATGTACTTTGCCCAAAGTTGAAAAGAACTTTAGTTAGCACTAAGCTACAACATATCATTAACAATCAATATCCAACTTTCAATCAGCAACATTTTAACATGTAACTAGCCTGTTCTTTCTACGTCACGGTACAGTGAACAAGTGGTACTCACTGACCGCGAGGGACGGCGATTATAATCGATTTACACCTGCAGGGTTACCCGAACAACCCGTCACGTACGCCCGTACTCGATGTTGCCTACAACAACCATCACGGACGCCGTACGCGACTACCTTTCACCCGTTAGCCAAATATTGAACCGGTCCCATCGTCCCGAGCAAGAGGTCCCTGCACGCGCATCTCTGTGCCGCCAGCTGATTTACACCTCGAGCTCTCAACCTACCCTCTGAACGACGGGCAATGCCTCAATACCCAGCTACCCGAGTTACATCAGTTTCCCGGTTCCCATATAGCCGGTAGGTCTTCGGTACTGTTCTAGCTTGTTCAACAGGCCCGCACACGGCTCGGTCCTCAATCGACACAAGCGGAGCTACAGCACACAGGCCCCAAAGTCCTGCTGCCCTTACTCTCCGCTCGGTCTCATTTTCTTGCCATGTGTATCATGTGCTATCTCTACCCGAGCAATGTGCCTCTAGCCTATTCTCGCGAGTAGTTCCAACTACTCGACTTGTACCGAATCCTACTCTATCCTAGCAATGCAGTGGCTAACGGGGTTTGCAATCCTAAACCCCAACCCATGGTTTTCTTGGCTATGCAGTGGGGTTTCCAAACAAGACTCTGATGCACAACATAAAGAAAACAAGTATGTGCTCAAAACAATAAAAATTTATAAAATGGTTAATGCAAACCGGGGCTTGCCTTGCTGCTCTTGGTCGTAGGCTAGCTGTTCCTCCGGAGTAACGAAGTCTAGGACTTCGGGTTCCTCCTCGACCTTAGCGACTACATGATAAGAACAATGTATGTATTAATTAAATGCTTTTGTATTAACTTTGAAGTTGTGAAGTCTATAACCTTTACTAGATAGACCTAATGACTGTGAAACTTTTACTGTGGCTTGGTTACAACCTAAACAGAGACTTGGTCAAGTTTTAGTTGCAGCAAAGCTCAATTGAGCCCTCCACAAATAATTATGTCCTTGACCTTAATTAAAGGCTTTTAGGGTGTTCTAGGTATTTTCATGAAACAAACTATGACTTTCTGAAAACTAGATTTTCAGAGGGTTCTAATGGAATTGGTCTCACTTAATTTGGAAGTCTCTAACTAAAGATATGAGCTAAACAATTTCAGAGAAAATTCTGAAAATGTTTCTGAACATTTTCTATTTTCTCTGGAACAGTTTTACTAATCACACCATTAGGTGGACTAAATGAGCTCAAATGGATCTGAAATTTTTATGGTAGTTCAAGGATATTTTGGTGAACATCTCAGCAAAATTTCAGGATTTTCCTCCAAATGATTCTCCAGTTAAAATTCCTAACAGTTTAAACTTTAAGGAATTAATTCTGGAGAATTAAGGAATCTCATGAAGTGACACTTGATTTTCTGGAAAGTACTCAAAGAGCTGAATCCAGCAAAATTTGGTTCACTCAATTTGGAGCTTTCTAGCCAAAGTTATAAGGATTTGAAGTTTGAAGGAAATCTGAAAATCGGGGAAAAGTTTAAACTCGCGCGTGGGCCCAGGAGACACGCGTCGCACGCCGAAGCGACAGCACACCGCGGCCCACAAGGCTTTTGCGCGCCAGCACACCCGATCCCGGCCGCAGCCGGATCCCGATTCAAAATATCGGCCGCTGACAGCTGGGGTCCACCCCCTTCTTCAACCTCGCGACACCCGCGCTCCGCCGCCGAGGGACCTCGCCGGAGAGCTCGCCGCCGGCTGCTGTACAGCTTCAAACTTCTTGATTCTGGCCGCCCCTGCCTACTTTTACTTGGGGAACATGATCCGAGGGTCAGCTGCTCATGACAACGGCCGGAGCATGGTCGGCGACGAGCCGCCATATCGGAACGACTTCGGCCATGTCGGCTGATGCTCCTAGTGCCTCAGCTACTTGGGAAACCGGTCGGGGAGCATCAGTGGACCTCAGAGAAGGTCGACATGAACTCGGGGCAGCTCGGGGAAGGCCCGAAATAGGTCCTCACCGTGCGCCCGATACCCCCCGTGCGTTCCGCCATTAGTAGACCTTGAATTACGCCGGGCACAGAAGTTCTCCGGCCCAGAGTTGTGAAGGCAACTTGTGCGTCACCGTGTCTAGTTCGTGTGGGAGTGGCCTGAGGCCCTCTAATCCTTTCTAGAGCACGAATTAAACAGAATCGTACCCGAGGGTCGTTCTGCACACAGAAAGGGGAAAAGTGGAAATTCGCCGCCGGTGAGCAACCACTCGAGCTGTGGCTCGGGGATGAGCAGCACCGATCACTTGCGCGTCCAAGGGTGCCTTGGCTCGGGCGTGACAACGCCCAGGTTGGGCTGTCCACGAGAGCCCGAGGTGCGGCGGTTTCCAGTTCCGAGTTTGATCTTTCGGCACAGCCGATATCACTCGGTTTCAATCGATTTCTATCAATGGGAAGGATGGAGGATGGTTGCTAGTACCTTGCTGGGACCTTGGAATGGAAAGAGGGAGCTGCGATCGGCTTGATCAAGCAGGAACTCGAGCGGCGGCGATGGCAGTGGGAAAAGCAGTCGCGCACGTCGGTAGCTCGGGGAAATGGTGACTGAGGCACGCCGGGGAGGGAATAAATAGCTCGGCCGGCTGGCCTCCGGCTTGGGGCACGCAGCAGGAGCTGGCGCCGGCCGGCCCCTTCGGTGGCGCGCGCGCACAACAGCCGGGAACCGACTGAACTGTGGTTCAGTCGGTTTGCTTTGAGGCTGAGGCTGACATGTGGGTCCCACTCCTCTTTTAACCTCTGAAATTTATTCCTAACAGCTGTGGTAAACAGTGAACCCTATTCTACCCTTGGCAACTCAAATTATTCACCCAAGAGCCATTTGAATTGATCAAAGTTCAAATGAGGTTTGGTTTGAATGAATTTCAGCACAAGTGCAGTTTGAAATTCAAATAAAGTTTGAATTTCTCCCCCTTAGCTCATGTCAAGATCAACTCCAAATGGAGTGAAAATTGGTGTGTGAGCTCACAAAAATGTGCTGAGCAAGAATATGCCTTCCACTTTTAAATTCAGTGGGTGAAAACAGTTTGAATTTGAATATGTTTTCAAACTGCCCCTTTCCTATCTACACCCAAGATGACCTCAAAAATGTTTTGAATTTGGGTGAAACTTGGCATGGACATCCTTGGCAAAGTGTAGGAGTTTTCATATGTCCAGCCCATCTATATCACATGTGGGAAGTACCACTTTTGCAATGTGTGAGTTTGTTCCCTAATGAGCATGTTGATAATTGTTACTTGCTCTTTATTTGTGTTCATCATTTTTCCTCAAATGAGGTGTGTGGTGTGGGGATGAACACTGCAAATGGGTGTCAAAAACTGAGGCCCTTACAGTTGTATTCAAAATATTGAAGCATCTGCCTCAATGTTTCCGGATAACCGCTGTGGTGAGAACAGTGGGATACCACCCACCCGTTCTCCAACTGCTTATCTGCTGTCATCTGTAAAATATATTTGAGAAATGTCAAATATTCATTTAAACAGTAAACTACGGAGTTATAACATAATACATGTCATTGAACCCATAAAACTTGGAAACATAGTTCGAATTTTAAACAAATTTGACTGCTGATCTGCTGTTCAACATGACAGCCCTGATCCGTTTCCATCTCAACCTGATTTAGGCCGTGTTAAACGCAAAACCAATTCTGGAGATCAACATCAAAGTTAAAGCTAACTTCAATAGCTTTCCGGAAAGTATTTGCTTGGCCTAAGATCTGTCCTGGTTCAAAAGTTATGAGATGTCAATGTTAACAGAATTTCTGGAGAAAATTGAACAGCACCTCCCTGCTTTAGGTACTGATTTGATCCAAGAATCCCAGTTAATTATGTTCCTAATCTGACAAAACTTTCTGTTACAAAGTTGTAACCTATCTCATAATCTTTCCAGAACTACCTCATTTTCTATTTTTGAATTTTTAAGCAGGAAGTTATGCTTAATTTACAGAGAGTCTTTACTCTGTCCTGTTTTCTGGAAAGTTTCAACTCTACTGCATTTTTCGATTGGTTAAGGGATGAAACACCTCTGGACCTCAACAGAAAAGTTGTAAAGCTTTTCCAAAGCTTTCCAGAAATTTATCATATGACCCCAACCTCGAAAGAACTCAACCTCTAACCTCTGATTAACTTCAGCCTTGATTCAGCTGAAAACAGAGTGCTCTGTCCTTAACAACCTATAAGTTGAAAACTTGTTAACTTTGAATATTCTGTTCAAGGGAAGGAGTTACATCAAGTTTTACTACTTTAGATCAAAACCTTCAAGTTTTAAATGAAGTTGTTCATTTAGTTGGGTGTGACGTCGATGCGTCACCAGACTATGTCGGTACTACGTCCTCACAAAGAAAAACCTATACCGGACTTAGCCGGCTTCGTTATTTCAGTGGCACTAAACGTCACTCGCACACGGATACTACACATCTACCGTTTCGTGGTCAGACTACCTGCAGAAACTCAAGCAATCATCAGACTCGGCTGCACACCGAGCCCGGAATCCATACAGTTCGTACACCCGGCCTTCATCACTCGCCCGGATGTTCTCAAGCCAAACACGCCTTGAGCTACGTGTTCACGTTTCAGACCACGTGACGGGGTCTCCCAAGTTGCACCACGCACGCCAGGGACAGCCGTTGCTCGAATACCCCAAACGACATGAAGAGTCATAGAGGATATCAAAGCGGGTCGGGTTACCTACCACCTGTGGGGCTCCACCCTTCAGCTTGTGCGCACTGGTGGACAGCGCTTACGTGTACCCCCCAAGACATAAACGTCCCGAGATACACGATTTTCCGACATAGACAAGTAGGTTAGTATGCCACTTTCTATATGCTAATAACATCCTAATACGGGCTACTAACTCGTTCCTCACTGGATTTTTGAAAAAAATGACCTTTGTACTGTGTTAAACCTCAAGCGAGCTCTGATACCAGCGCTGACACGACCCCACGGTCTTGTCCAGCCAGGATCACGCTGAGGAGTGCTGCGTTGCACAGCACCGTATAACACACATCAAAGGTACAAGCGGAAGCAAAATTTTATTACATAAACAAGTTTATGAACATGTTTACATCAAAATAAGTCCAGCCTACACTCACGGGCGTAGACTATGCATCAAGTTCACGTTCAGCCCTTGGACGTGTCCTTGCTAGCACACATGCACACTAACTCTGCGGCGTGCACGACTCCCACTCGACGGGGTTCCCCTCCTGGGGTTCCGTCTCCTCCTCGGGAGTCCCTTCCTCATAGAACCCTGCAAAAGCTTCAAACACAAGCAGTGAGCACGAAGGCTCAGCAAGTCTGACCCGTCTCACCAAAACATGGAACTTCTAAATGAGGGGTTATGGGTTACATAAGGTAAATATCATTTGCAAGGACTCGCCTAATTAGTAGAACCTTACTTTCAAGTTTTAGCAGCAGGTTGTGGAGAACCTTACGCTAAGGCACATGAGAGAGCCACAATCAAACAAGAAACGCATTTCTCTCATGTACTTTGCCCAAAGCTGAAATGAACTTTAGTTAGCTCTAAACTACAGCAAATCATTAGCAATCAGAGTCCATCTTTCAATCAGCAACATTTTAACATGTAACTAGCCTGTTCTTTCTACGTCACGGTACAGTGAACAAGTGGTACTCACTGACCGCGAGGGACGGCGATTATAATCGATTTACACCTGCAGGGTTACCCGAACAACCCTTCACGTACGCCCGTACTCGATGTTGCCTACAACAACCATCACGGACGCCGTACGCAACTACCTTTCACCCATTAGCCAAATGTTGAACCGGTCCAATCGTCCTGAGCAAGAGGTCTCTGCACGCACATCTCAGTGCCGCCAGCCGATTTACACCTCGAGCTCTCAACCTACCCTCTGAACGACCAGCTATGCCTCAACACCCAGCTACCCGAGTTACATTGGTTTCCCGGTTCCCATATAGCTGGTAGGTCTTCGGTACTGTTCTAGCTTGTTCAACAGGCCCGCACACGGCTCGGTCCTCAATCGGCACAAGCGGAGCTACAGCACACAGGCCCCAAAGTCCTGCTGCCCTTACTCTCCGCTCGGTCTCATCTTTCTTGCCATGTGTATTATGTGCTATCTCTACCCGAGTCGAGTGCCTCTAGCCTATGCTCGCGAGTAGTTCCAACTACTCGACTTGTACCGAATCCTACACTATCTTAGCATTGCAGTAGCTAACGGGGTTTGCAATCCTAAACCCAACCCATGGTTTTCTTGGCTATGCAATTGGGTTTCCAAACAAGACTCTAATGCAAAGAATAAGGTACTCAAGTATGTGCTCAAAACAATAAAAATTTGTAAGAATGGTTAATGCAAACCGGGGCTTGCCTTGCTGCTCTTGGTCGTAGGCTAGCTGCTCCTCCGGAGTAACAAAGTCTAGGACTTCGGGTTCCTCCTCGACCTTAGCGACTACATGATATACAAGTATATGTATTAATTTAAATGCACTTGATTGAATTTAAATTTGTGAAGTCTATAACCCTTACTAGACAGACCCAATGACTGTCAAACTTTTACTGGGGCTTAGTTACAACCTAAACAGAGATTTGGTCAAGTTTTAGTTGCAACAAAGCTCAATTGAGCCCTCCACAATTAATTATGTCCTTGACCTTAATTGAAGGCTCTTAGGGTGTTCTAAGGATTTTCATGAAACAAACTATGACTTTCTGAAAACTAGATTTTCAGAGGGTTCTAATGGAGTTGGTCTCACTTAATTTGAATGTTCCTAGCTAAAGATATGAGCTAAACAATTTCAGAGAAAATTCTGAAAATGTTTCTGAACATTTTCTATTTTCTCTGGAACAGTTTCACTAATCACACCATTAGGTGGATCAAATGAGCTCAAATGGATCCGAAATTTCTATGGTACTTCAGGGATATTTTGGTGAACATTCCAGCAAAATTTCAGGATTTTCCTCCAAAGGATTCTCCAGTTAAAATTCCTAACAGTTTAAATTTTGAGGAATTAATTCTGGAGAAATAAGGGTTTTCATGAAGTGAAACTTGATTTGCTGAAAAGTGCTCAGAGAGATGAATCCAACAAAATTTGGTTCACTCGATTTGGAGCTTTCTAGCCAAAGTTATGAGGATTTGAAGTTTGGAAGAAATCTGAAAATCGGGGGAAAAGTTTAAATCTGCCGGGGCCCGCAGGGACACGTGTTGAGCGCCGAGGCGACAGCACACGGCGGCCCACAAGGTTTTTGCGCGCCAGCACACCCGATCCCGGCCGCAGCCCGATCCCGATTTAAACTATCGGTTGCTGACAGCTGGGGGCCACCCCCTTCTTCAACCTCTCGCCGCCCGCGCTCCGCCGCCGAGGGACCTCGCCGGAGAGCTCGCCGGCAGCTTCTGTAAAGCTCCAAACTTCACGATCTTGGCCGCCCCTGCCTACTTTCACTCGGGAACAGGATTCTGGGGTCAGCTCGTCATGACAACGGCCGGTACATGGTCGGCGACGAGCCGCCGCCTCGGAAAAACTTCGGCCATGTCGGCTGACTCTCCTAGCACCTCAACTACTCGAGGAACCGGTCGGGAAGCATCAGTGGACCTCAGGGAAGGTCGACACGAGCTCGAGGAAGCTCGGGGGAGGCCCGAAGTAGGTCCTCACCGTGCGCCCGATGCCTCCCTTTTGTTCCGCCGTTGGTAAACCTCGAATTACGCCGGGTACAGAGGTTCTCCGGCCAAAGGTTGTGAAGGCAACTTGTGCGTTACCGTGTCTAGTTTGTGTGAGAGCGGATTGAGGCCCTCTAATCCTTTCTAGAGTACGAATTCGACGGAACCGCACCTGAAGGTTGTTCTGCACACGGAAAGGGGAAAACTGGAAATTCGCCGCCGGTGAGCAAACACTCGGGCTGTGGCTCGGGGGTGAGCAGCACCGGTCACCAGCGCGTACAAGGGTGCCTTGGCTCGGGCGTGAAAACGCCCCGGTTGGGCTGTCCACGGGAGCCCGAAGTGCGGCGGCGTTAGGTCACCGGATTGAACTCTCGGTATAGCCGAGATCGACCGGTTTCAGCTGAATTCTAGCAGCGGGGAAGACGGAGGAAGGTTTCTAGTACCTTGCCGTGGCTCTGGAGGGGACGGAGAGGCGGTGATCAAGCTTCCCTTATCAGCTCCGAGTGATCGGCAGTGATGGCGCGGTTCTGATGCGAGGAAGCAGCAGAATGTGCGGTGATCGCTCCGATCAGGGCGGTGGCATAGATAAGGGGGCTGTGAGGCGGTTCAGCACGTCGGGGCGGCAAGCAGGTGTTGTCCCGGTCGCCTCTTCACCGTGGCGGCTGCTCAGTCCGGCGCAAGAACCCGAGCTGGGTTTTCAGTCGGTTTGAGTTGGAGTAGTGCTGACATGTGGGTCCCACTTCCAATTGTAACCTCTGAAATTTACTCCTAATCGCTGTTGTAAACAGTGAGCCCCAAAATACCCATGGTGATTCAAATTATTCACCCATGAGCCATTTTAATTGATCAAAATTCAAATTGGGTTTGTTTTGAATGAATTTCAGCACAAGTTCAATTTTGAATTCAAATAAAGTTTGAATTTGTCCCACTTAGCTCATGTCAAGATCAACTCCAAATGGAGTGAAAATTGGTGTCTGAGCTCACAAAAATGTGCTGAATAAGAATATGCCTCCCATTTTTAAATTCATGGGATAAAAATAGTTTAAATTTGAATATGGTTTCAAACTGCCCTCTTTCTAACTATACCCAAAATGACCTCAAAAAGGTTTTGAATTTGGGTGAAACTTGGCATGGACATCCTTAGCAATGTGTAGGAGTTTTCATATGTCCAGCCCCTCTATATTGCATGTGGGAAACACCACTTTTGCAATATGTGAGTTTGTTTTCTAATGAGCATGTTGATGGTGGTTACTTGCTCTTCATTTTTGTTCATCAACTTTCCTCAAATGAGGTGTGTGATGTGGTGATGAACACTTCAAATATGTGTCAAAAACTGAGGCCCTTACACTCACGCTCAGGCCGATGAGCGTCTCTCCGCTTTGGAGGATCTGCGTCTAAAGCTGGAGCGCCGTGAGCGCGCCATTGCGGACCAGGAGCGCTCTGCGGCAGCCAAGGCGGAGAAGATCGCCGCACGGCTGGCGGCTGGCGAGGGCGACCTGAGGGCCCGAGCCAAGGAGCTGGAGTCTTGGAAGGCAGACCTGGTCGCGAGGGAGGAGCAGGTCTCCTGGAAGCACCAGGCGGCCCTGGATCGGGAGCTGGCAGCAGACTTCCGGGCTTCGGAGCTGGAGCAGCTTGCCCAGAGTCTCCAGCTTCGGGAGAGCTCGCTGGCAACCAAGGAGAGGGAATTCTCCGAGGGGAGCCTTGGCGCCTTGCTGGCAGCCCGCCGCGAGGTGGAGGAGCTCCTGGCCTCGCGGTCCTCTGAGACCCGGGCAGTCTCGAGCTTCGTCGACCAGGTGGGGTCCGCCCTGGTCCCTCTTGGCTTTAGCCCGGTGAAGGCGCCAAGCTGAACAGGCTTGAAGCGGTGGTCGCCGGTGAGCTCGAGGCAGAGGGACGGGGCCTGGCAATGGAGGTTACTATGCACGTGTTGGCGTGCTTCTGGAGCCGGGATCCCTCCTTTTCACTGGAGCCAGTGAGTCAGGGCCCCGCCGTGGAACGGGAGGAAGCCGCCAGGGCTGAAGTCGGGGACGTGGCTGCCCTCGTAGCCTCTAGGTTCTGGCGAGAGCCAGGGGAATCCTAGGGCTTGTATCTTTTCTTTTTCTTTTGTTGAGTCTGTAGTCCAGCTCATGGAGCCTTGAATGAATAGACTCTTGTTGTTTTCCGTGCCTGTGTGCTTTTATGTTCTTCGAGGCTTGGCCTGGCCAAGTCTTTAGCTCCGCAAGGTACTCAGAGGTCTTCACCAATCTTGAAGCCTTGCACAGACACCTTCCTCGGGTCCTAATTGAGTTAAGGGCCCCAGAGGCCTCCGGAGCTCACCCCGTGAGAACGGGGAGGTCCGGATCTGCCGACCACGTGGCGGGCCCGAAGCTCTCCTTTGAGAAGATGGAGGTCCGGCCCCGCAGGACACGTGGGGCCTTCGGGGATCACCCCTGCGCAGGGGGCGAGGCTTGGCTCTGCCGGCCACGTGGCGGGCCCGGAGCTCCTTCTGAGGAGAGGGAAGCTCCGGCCCCGCTTGACACGTGGGGCCTTCGGGGCTCGCCCCTGCGGTAGGGGCGAGACCCGGATCCTCCGGTCTTGCGCTGAAGTAGTCGATGGCTCTTTCCCCCTTTTCGTGCGGTCCCCGTAGCTAAAACCTAGAGATCCTGCACACAGGTAGAGGAAGCGTAATTCTCCTCGGGGGTTCTCCCCTCCCCGTCTCTTAGTCTTATTTGGCTTACGGTCCTAGTCTAGTATACGGGGCTTGGGCAATTCTGTGCACGAGGCGCCGGGGCTCCGGCTCCCTCCGAGGTCAGGGTACGATCGTCCAGCCCCTTGTACCGGACCGTACGCCGGGGAAGCAGAGTGCACAGGCTTTCGGTACGGAACCAGACAAAGCGGCTGTACTCCCCTGGACCTCCGAAGGGCAGGGCGCGCACACTTTGGGTCGGAACCGGCAAAGCAGGCTACACACCCTGGACCCCCCATGCACAGCGCAGGCCTTTCCTAGAGGTGACCAACTGGCACCGCAACACCTGACTGGGGGAGGCCCAAAAGGCCCCCTGGCCATCGGCAGGTGCCTCAAGCGCAACCGCATTCAGTAGGATAGCAAATGCTGACTATGGATGAGAGCGGGGAAGGGGAGCTAAATGTACGGTGAGCATACATGGAGAGTGCGGTCATAGAAATTAATGCGTAATTTAAATGAGCACATAAGTAAGAGCGTGGTAGAACATGTTTCTGTGTAAATGCCCATAGGAGGAAGGCAGGCTGAACATGGAGGCAACGACCCGCCCCATTAAGAAGGGAAGCAAGACTCTACGCGCTTGGGGTCAGAACCAGGCCAAGCTGTACGTAGTCCTGGACCGTCCCCTGAGGCTTAGCTGCTCTGAGCGCTGTTCCTGGAGCCTATGGGATCTATTACAGAAAGGAAAAGGCATGTTCTACTAATGCTCAGGAGATAGAACTTACTGTGATGTTCCATGCTCCAAGAGTCCGGGAGCGGATCCCATCCTTGGTGGAGAGGCGTATGTACCTGGGGCGGCAACTTTCGTGACTCAGAAGGGACCTTCCCGGCTGGGCGAGAGTTTATAGGTCCTTCACGGGAAAGTTTGTGCCACGGCACCAGGTCACCTTCTTGTAGCTCCCAGACGCGCTTGGTCCTTTGACGGTGGTGCCGGGGCACCAGCCGGGGCCGTGCGTTGTGGGGTGCTGCTTGTAATCGTGCCTCGTCGACGAGGTCGATATCTTCATGCTGGAGCTGGTCCAGCGCGGCTTCTCACGGGGGCCCCGATGTACCTTCCTCTATTGGCTCAGGCCGACAAGAGGTAGGCGGACCCGGACTCTTCTTGGGGGACCCAAGATGTCTTCTTCCATTGGCTCAGGCCGACAGGAGGTTGACAGATCCTGGGCGGCTCCCGGGAGGTGAGGCCGAGGCACGGAGACGTGCGCTCGGGTGGAGCTGGCCCGGTTCTGCACCGCCGGGGGCTGGTGCTTGGGCAGCTGCAACTGCTTGGAGCTTTTCCAAGGCTGATACCGCAACAGTGCAGTCTCCACGAATCTTTTGGGGCAGTCGTAGTGGGCTACCGCCCTGACCCGTCGTCACTGGAGCTGGAGTCCTCATAGTTGTGTACCGCCTTTACGGCGCGCTGAGGCTCCTGGAACCCTACCTGGTGGCCGACGTTGTCTTGGGTGTCGACCTTCTGCTTGCCCTCCCTTTGATGGAAAGGAGGGGCGTCAGCACGCGGTTGCTTCCCCTTGCAGAAGCGCTCCACGAGCTTCTGAATCTCCCGGCACTCAGCAGCAGTATGGCTGCTGGTGTCGTGCACGGGGCATGGCTCGCCTTGGTAACCATCTAGAGCTGGTGACTGTCGCTGCCTCTTGTCGGGGCGTGGCCCCCGAGCTCCAATGGGTGCTGCTGCTGCAGCAACGGGAGCCGCGGTCGGTGGCTTCATCTTGCCACCGCCCCGGTTCTTGATCTTCTTGCTGCCTCCATGGGAAGCAGCACCAGATCTGGGCCGTCCTCCTGATTCGGAGGCTGGCTGTGAATGCCAGTTCCTCCCTTCTGCTGCCCTGGCGCACTTGTCCGCAGGCTGAAGAGCTCTGAGACATCGCGAACCTCTCTGGTCGCGAGCTTCTCAAGCATCTTCTTGTCCCGTACACCCTGCCGGAACGCCACCACCACAGAAGCATTTTGGATATGCAGGATGGTGTTCCGTACCTGGGAGAACCGCTGGATGAAGGAGCGCAGCTGTCGGTACCCTCGATATGGGGTACCCCCGCGCACAGGGGAAAATGCCTAAGGATCTCACCCTAGGCAGGGAGAGCTCCGAAAGCGCCACGTGTCCAGCGGGGCCGGACCTCCCTCTCCTCAGAGGAGAGCTCCGGGCCCGCCCCGTGGCCAACAGCAGCTGGACCTCCCCCCTCCGCGGGGAGAGCTCCGAAGGCGCCACGTGTCCTGCTCAGCCGGACCTCCCTCTCCTCAGAGGAGAGCTCCGGGCCCGCCACGTGGCCGGCAGAAGCCGGACCTCCCCCCTCCGCGGGGAGAGGTCCAAAGGCTCCACGTGTCCCGCTGGGCCGGACCTCCCTCTCCTCAGAGGAGAGCTCCGGGCTCGCCACGTGGCCAGCAGGACGGCGCTGCCTGCCCCCGCGCGGTAGGCAGCAGGCGTAAAGACGCACCATACCTTGCCCGTACAAGGTATTCAAGGCCCGCGCCTTCCCAAGACGCGAAGACGCGGAGCACGCCTCTGTCAGGTGCCGTTGCGCCCAGTCGCACCGCAGACTGGCGCGCCGTGTCAGAACCTGCCAGCCAATAAATACAGCGACAAGACATCCCCTGCCACTCCCGCCGTCATCAACCACTATGACTAGCTTGCGGCATGGGCAGGGTGGCAGAACGAAGACTCGGAAGCCTTCGCTAGAGACAACTACCGACATAACTGCAGATACGATAGTCGGCAGGCAATCTCCCCGGGACCACCTGTCGGGTCCCGGGCCCCCCTTGTAAGCCGCTCGAGCCTAGGACTATAAAAGGCTCGGATAGGCAACGTTAGCAAGGGTTCGAACTCTGTGAACTCGCATCCTAGGCATCACTCGCCCCCAAGCTCAGGACTCCGGTTCTAAGCAACAAGCAATACAGCGAGCACCTTTGCTCACCGTGGACGTAGGGTTTTACGCTCCGGCGGCCTGAACCACGTAAAACTCGCCGTGTCAAGCTTCTCCCTCACTCGTCCCTAACGCTAAATCTCTCCGCAAGTGTCTAGCCCCTCTGAAAAAGAACCTCCGCGGGCTGCCCAGAGCAGGTCCGGGGGAAGTATCGACCACACACTTCGACATTTGGCGCACCAGGTAGGGGGCTTTTCCCTTGCGCAACGAGCTTCTGCCGACGAAGATGACGAAGCTTCCTTCAGTGGCAAGCTCTCCTCCCCCGCATTCACGATGGACCGTGACTAGCGGGGAATACGTGTCGACACACTCAGGACGGAGTGTGTCGGCGCAAGCTGAGCGTTCCCCACGGGGGCGCGCTAGCTGCAGCAAGGGTGCTACTGCGCAATCCACCTGCTGGGGACGCGCCTTAGGCAGCGACCCAGCAGTAGATTCACGAAGTAGACCGTCTTGTCGTCGCCGCCGCAAACCCTCGACTTCGGCAGGGACGACGCCCCGGCCAACCGGCTGTGTCACTGACGCGCACGCCAACGGTTGACGGGCAGACGGCGGACTCCAGCTCCACCAGGCTCCCATCGACGGACCTGAGGGCAGAGCTGGAACGATGCCACTTGGCCAAGATGCCCGAGTGTTCCTCGAGCGACGACGAGAAAGGCGTCGCAACCAAGAGGCCGACGACAGCATAACGTTAGCCTCGACCCTGCCTGAGGCGTAGACCTTCGCCACGCGATCTCTGCCCCAGGCATACGCCACACAACATATGCCACAGCCATATGCCCTGCAAACGGCGCCCCCGGTTTATGGCGCAGCCTTGCCCATACCGGGGTATACAGTGCCAGCAGCGAACCAAGCGTTCGCGGCACCAACGCCTGCAGCAACAGGAGCAGGATGTGCGGCCCTGGCACCCCACCTTCGCTTCGCGAGGTGGCCGCACAAGTTTTGGCCGCACCTGCCCGAGAAGTACGACGGCAGCGTCAACCTGGCGGAGTTCCTCCAGATCTACTCCACCGCCGTCCTTGCTGCAGGAGGGGACGAGGCCGTCATGGCCAACTACTTCCCCGTCGCCTTGACCGGCCCAGCCCGGTCTTGACTCATGAACCTCCCCCAGGGTTCCATAACTTCCTGGGGAGAGCTCTGCCGGCAGTTCACCGCCAACTTCGGCAGTTCCTACACCCGGCCTGGCACGGAGCTCGATCTCCACGCCATCCAGCAACAACCTGGGGAATCGCTGCGCTGTTTCATCCAGCGGTTCTCCCAGGTACGGAACACCATCCCACATATCCAAAGTGCTTATGTGGTGGTGGCGTTCCGGCAAGGCGTTCGGGACAAGAAGATGCTCGAGAAGCTCGCGACCAGAGAGGTCCACGACGTCTCAGAGCTCTTCAGCCAGGCGGACAAGTGCGCCAGAGCAGCAGAAGGGCGGAACTGGCACTCCCTGCCAGCCTCTGAGTCAGGAGGGCGGCCAGGATCTCGCGCCGCTTCCTATGGAAGCGGCAAGAAGATCAATAACCAGGGCGGTGACAAGATGAAACCGCCGGCTGCGGCTCCCGTTGCCGCAGCAGCGGCACCCAGTGGGGCTCGGGGGCCGCGCCCCGACAAAAGGCAGCGACAGTCACCAGCCCCAGATGGTGACCAAGGCGAGCTATGTCCCGTGCATGGCACCAGCAATCATACTGCTGCCGAGTGCTGGGACATCCAGAGGCTCGCAGAGCGCTTCCGCAAAGGGAGGCAGCTAAGAGCTGATGCTACGCCCCTCCCTCAGAGAGACGGCAAGCAGAAGGTCGATGCCTCAGTCAGCGTCGGCCACCAGGTGGGGTTTCAGGAGCCTCAACGCGTCATAAAGACGGTGCACAACGGTGAGGACTCCAGCTCCGGTGATGATGAGCCGGGGCAGTAGCCAACTACGGCCGCCCCGGAAAGTCCGTGGAGACTGCACTGCTGCGATATCAACCTTGGAGAAGTTCCAAACAGTTGCAGCAGCCCAAGCATCAGCCCCGACGGTGCAGAACCCGGCCAGCTCCACCCGAGTGCACGTCTCGGTGCCTCGGCCGTACCTCCTGGGGGCCGCCCAGGGTCTGTCAACCTCTTGAAGGCCTTAGCCAGAAGGGGAAAGACGCCTTGGGTCTCCCAAGAAGAGTCCGGGTCCTCCTACCCCTTGAAGGCATTAGCCAGAAGGGGAGGGTACCTCGGGGCTCCCAGGAGAAGCCGCGCAGGACCCGCTCCAGCGTGAAGATGACGACCTCGTCGGCGAGGCCCGGCTGCAGGTGACACCCCACAACGCACGGCCTCGGCTGGTGCTCTAGCACTACCGCCAAAGGACCAAGCGCGTCAGGGACCTGCAAGAAGGCGACCTGGAGCCGCGGCACACACTTTCCCACGGAGGACCTATAAACTCTCCCCCTGCCGGGATGGTCCCTTCCGAGTCACGAAAGTTGCCATCCCAGGTACACATGCCTTTCAACCAAGGACGGGATCCGTTCCCAAACCCTTGGCATGGAACAACACTGTAAGTCCTACCTCCTGAGCGTTAGTAGAACAGGGCCATACCCTTTTGTAATAAATCCCATAGAGTCTAGGAACAGCGCTCGGGGCAGCTAAGTCTCAGGGGACGGACCGGGACTACGTCCAGCTTGGCCTGGTTCCGACCCTAAGCGCGTAGAGTCTTGCTTCCCTTCTTAATGAGGCGGGTCGTTGCCTCCATGTACAGCCTGACTTCCCCCTATGGGCATTTACTCAGAAACCTGTTCTACTTCGCTCTCTCTCTCATGTGCTCATTTAAATTACATATTAGTTTTTATGACCGCACTTTCTATGTATGCTCACCATACATTTAGCTCCCCTTTTCCCGAGGCGGTTGCACTTGAGGCACCTGCTGATGGCCAGGGGGGCCTCTCGGGCCTCCCCAGTTAGGTGTTGCGGTGCCAGTTGGTCACCTCTAGGAAAGGCCGGCGCCGTGCATGGGGGGTCCAGGGTGCGTATCCCGCTTAGCCGGCTCTGTACCCAAAGCATGCGCACCCTGCCCTCCGGAGGTCCAGGGGAGTACAACCGCTGTCGGTACCCGCGATATGGGGTACCCCCGCGCACAGGGGAAAATGCATAAGGATCTCGCCCTTCTCCTCAGGGAGAGCTCCGAAGGCGCCACGCGTCCGGCGGGGCCGGACCTCCCTCTCCTCAGAGGAAAGCTCCGGGCCCGCCACGTGGCATACAGAAGCCAGACCTCCCCCCTCCGTGGGAGAGAGGTCCGAGGGTGCCGCGTGTCCAGCAGGGCCGGACCTCCCTCTCCTCAGAGGAGAGCTCCGGGCTTGCCACGTGGCCGACGGAAGCCGGACCTCCCCCTCCGGGGGGAGAGGTCCGAAGGCTCCACGTGTCCTGCGGGGCCAGACCCCCCTCTCCTCTGAGGAGGGCTCTGGGCCCGCCACGTGCCCAGCAGAAGAGCGCTGCCTGCCCCCGAGCGGTAGGCAGCGGGCGTAAAGACGCCCCATACCTTGCCCGTACAAGGTATTCAAGGCCCGTGTATTCCCAAGACGCGGAGCACGTCTCTGTCAGGTACCGTTGCGCCCAGTCGCATCACAGACTGGCGCACGGTGTCAGAACCTGCCAGCCAATAAGCGCAGCGCACGCCTGTCAGGAGGCGCGGTGACCAGTCATAGCCAGGACAGGCGTACAGTGTCTGAAGCTGCAGGCCATTGAAGGCAGCGACAAGACCGGACAAGACACGCCCTGCCGCCCCTGCCATCGCCAACGACTACACGCTACACTTAGCCTGCGGCATGGGTACGGCGGGAGGACGAGGACTTCGACGCCAGCGCCAAGACATAATAGCTGGTAGGAAATCACCCCGGGGCCACCTGTCGGGCCCCGGGCCCCCCTTGTAAGCCACTCGAGTCTTGGACTATAAAAGGCTCGGGTAGGCAACGTTAGCAGGGGTTCGGACTCTCTGGGGGTTCGCACCCCCGCGGTTCGCACTTTGCAACTCATACGCTAGCCATACACTCTCAAGCTGTAACTCACCCCCAAGCTCAGGCCTCCGGCCCTGAGCAGCAAGCAATACAGCGAGCTCCATAGCTCGCCGTGGACGTAGGGTTTTACGCTCCGGCGGCCTGAACCACGTAAAACTCGCCGTGTCAAGCTCTCCCTAACTCGTCCATCTGCGCAAGCTCTCCGCTAGGGACTAGCCCCTCCAAAAAAAGAACCTCCGCGGGCTGCCCAGTGCAGGCCCGGGGGAAGTGTCGACCGCACACTTCGACATTTGGCGCGCCAGGAAGGGGGCTTTTCTCCTAGCGCGACGAGTTTCCGCCGACGAAGATGACCAAGCTTCCTTCAGCGGGAAACTCTCCCCCCCGCGTCCGCGGCAAACCGCGACCAGGGGGGAGTACATGTCGACACACTCAGGACGGAGTGTGTCGGAACAAGCTGGGAGCCAGCAACCGGCTCTGGCAGCGCCGACCCCGGCAATGCAGGATCCAACCAGCGTCAGGTCTTCAGTAGCGCTGGACGTACCCAGTGGGGGTGCGCTAGCTGCAGCAAGGGCGCTACTGCACAATCCACCTGCTGGGGACGCGCCTCAGGCAGCGACCCAGCAGTGGATTCGCGAGGTAGACCGTCTCGTCGTCGCCGCCGCAAACCCTCGACTTCAGCAGGGACGACGCTCCGGCCAACCGGCTGTGTCGCTGATGCGCACGCCAATGGTTGACGAGCAGACGGCAGATTCCAGCTCCACCAGGCTCCAGTCGACGGATCTGAGGACAGAGCTGGAACGGTGTCACTTGGGCCAGGATGCCCGGGTGTACCTCGAGCGACGTCGAGAAAGGCGTCGCACTCAAGAGGCTGGCGACAACATGACGTCGGCCTCGACCCAGCCTGAGGGGCAGACCTTCGCCATGCGAGATCTGCCCCAGGCGTACGCCGCGCAGCATAAGCCAAGACCATGTGCTCTACAAGCGGCGTCCCTGGCCTATGGCGCAACCTTGCCCATACCGGGGTACACTGTGTGAGGCGCAACCAAGCGTTCGTGGCACCAGTACCTGCACTGGGAGCCAGCAACCGGCTCTGGCAGCGCCGACCCCGGCAATGCAGGCTCCAACCAGCGTCAGGTCTTCAGTAGCGCTGGGCGTAACCGGCGGGGGTGCGCCAGCCCCAGCAAGAGCGCTACTGCACAATCCGCCTGTTGGGGACACGCCTCAGGCAGCAACCCAGCAGTGGATTCGCGAGATAGACCGTCTCGTCGTCGCCTCCGCAAACCCTCGACTTCGGCGGGGACGACGCTCCGGCCAACCGGCTGTGTCGCTGATGCGCACGCCAAAGGTTGGCGAGTAGACGGCGGACTCCAGCTCCACCAGTCTTCCGTCGACGGACCTGAGGGCAGAGCCGGAGCGATGCCACTTGGGCCAAGATGCCCGAGTGTTCTTCGAGCGACGTCAAGAAAGGCGTCGCAACCAAGAGGCTGGCGTCAGCATGACGCCGGCCTCGACCCAGCCTGAAGGGCAGGCCTTCGCCACGCGAGCTCTGCCCCAGGCATACGCTGCGCAGCATATGCCACAACCATATGCCCCGCAAACGGCGTCCCCGGTCTAGGGAGCAGCCTTGCCCATACCGGGGTACACTCTGCCAGCGGCGAACCAAGCGTTCGCGGCACCAATACCTGCACTGGGAGCCAGCAGCCGGCTCTGGCAGCGCCGACCCCAGCAATGCAGGCTCCAACCAGCGTCAGGTCTTCAGTAGCGCTGGGCGTACCCGGCGGCGGTGCGCTAGCCACAGCAAGAGTGCTACTGCACAATCCACCTGCTGGGGACGCGCCTCAGACAGCGACCCAGCAGTGGATTCGCGAGGTAGACCGTCTTGTCGTCGCCGCCGCAAACCCTTGACTTCGGCGAGGACGACGCTCCGGTCAACCGGCTGTGTCGCTGACGCGCACGCCGACGGTTGACGGACAGACGGCAGATTCCAGCTCCACCGGGCTTCCGTCGACGGACCTGAGGACTGATCTGGAACGATGCCACCTGGGCCAAGACGCCCGAGTGTTCCTCGAGCGGCGACGAGAAAGGCTCCGCAACCAAGAGGCCGGCGTCAGCATGACGACTGCCTCAACCCTGCCTGAGGCGCAGACTTTCGCCACGCGAACTCTGCCCCAGACATACGCCACGCAGCATATGCCACAGCCATATGTCCTGCAAATGGCGCCCCCGGTCTATGGCGTAGCCTTGCCCATACCGGAGTACACTGTGCCAGCGGCAAACCAAGCGTTCGCGGCACCAACGCCTGCAGCAACAGGGGCAGGATGTACGGCCCTGGAGCCCCACCTCCGCTTCGCGAGGTGGCCGCAAGTTTCGGCCGCACCGGCCCGAGAAGTACGACGGCAGCGTCAACCCGGCGGGGTTCCTCCAGATCTACTCCACCGCCGTGCTTGCTGCAGGAGGGGATGAGGCCGTCATGGCCAAACTACTTCCCCGTCGCCTTGACCGGCCCAGCCCGGTCTTGGCTAATGAACCTCCCTCACGGTTCCATAACTTCCTGGGGAGAGCTCTGCCGGCAGTTCATCGCCAACTTCGGCAGCTCCTACACCCGTCCCGACACGGAGCCTGACCTCCACGCCATCAAGCAACAACCTGGGGAGTCGCTGTGCTCCTTCATCCAGCGGTTCTCCCAGGTACGCAACACCATTCCGCATATTCAAAGTGCTTCTGTGGTGGCGGCACTTCGACAATGTCCGGTACGAGAAGATGCTTGAGAGGCTTGCAACCAGAGAGGTCTGCGATGCCTCCGAGATCTTCAGCCTGGCGGACAAGTGCGCTAGAGCAGCCGAAGGGCGGATTTGGTACCCACTGCCAGCTTCCGAAGCCGGAAGACAGCCCGAAGATGGCGGAGTTCAAGCTGAGCTCCCGACCACGTCAGACAGCCAAGAGCCAAGCACTGGCTGACTTCGTGGCTGAGTGGACGCCAACGAAGGCTGACCCAGGGGGCCGCGAAGACGGTGAACCAAAGTACCGAGCTCCGGTCTTCACCGGGCCTCACTGGACGCTCTTCTTCGACGGCTCCTCGCGAAAGCAGGGGGCCGGTGCCGGCGTACTGCTCCTCATGCCATCGGGGGAGCAGTCTGGGTACATGGTGCGTCTCAATTCCAAGGCAACCAACAGCTTGGCAGAGTATGAAGCACTCATCTTTGGCCTAAAAGACAGTCCTGTCTCTGGGCGCTCGCCAGTTGTTGGCGCAGGGCGACTCCCAGCTAGTTATCAAGCAAGTTAAGGGTGAATGCCCCTGCAATGACCCAAAGCTAGCTGCTTATCTGCTCCACGTGCGGATGTTGGAGAAAGACTTCGTCGCCTTGGACCTGCGCCATGTACCGCGCGCTGGCACGGCCGCAGCTGACGACCTCTCAACGAAAGCCTCCATCAGAGCCCCTGCGCACGAAGGAGTCTTCGAGAGGACGTTGCTGCGGTCCACAGCCCGGCCCGCCGAGCCGGGCGAAGGGGGCTGAACCAGTGCCTCGAAGCTAGGCAGTCCCGGCGGCCATGTATGCCGCCAAAGGATCGTAAGAGTCACTGGAGACTCCGTGCAACCCAGCGCTAAAGATCCAGAAGCTCAAGTAGTCCTGATGCATGGACCACGGAGGTCCAGGACTCCTTGAAGGACATCCTTCCTGATGAACGTGCATCCGCTGAACGGGTGGTGCGGATGGCTAAGTGCTACGCGCTGGTATCTTTACTGGCGTGGCGCCACGACATCCTATTGCGGTGCATAACCCAGGAGGAAGGCTGCGATTAGCTCGCAGTAGTCCAAGGAGGCGAGTGCTGGGAACGCTCATCGTCTCGCACGTTGGTCGGTTAAGCCACCCGGCATGGCTCCTACTGACCGAGAGCCACCTGGACGCCGTCAAACCGGTTAGGGATGCAATGCGTGCCAAGTCCACGCCAAGCAGACCCACACAACCGGTGCAGACGCGCACCCAGAGCCGTCGGGGGATACCGGCTCCTTCATGTCGAGAGCCAGCCGGACTTCCCAGGGCCGGCTCACGGGAACTACCCTTCCACATGGTATGCAGGGCCGAAGCCATGCTTCCCCCTGATATAGCCATGGTGGTCCCCCCGTGCCCGGCGTACGATGAAGCCACGCATGACCCGCTCTGCGTGAAGACAGGCGCTCCGACGCCACCCCAGTGAGTTCACCATGCTTACTTAGGTGTTTATTTAAATTACACATTAATTTATATGAACACCTCCCCACGCTCTAGACAGTGTGCGTCCATTGTAAACTCGGTTCCTCTTTCCTGCTCTCATGCATAGTCGATATTTGCCGTCCTGCCGAAGGCGGTAGTGCTTGGGGTACCTGCCAGAGGTCCGGTGGCCTTCTGGATCTCCCCCTGTAAGGGTACTGTACCACCAGTTGGTCTCCTCCGAGAAAAGACCTACGCTAGCCCGGGGGGTCAGGAGCCTTGCTTTGCCCGGTCTTGCACCCAAAGCATGCGCACTCTACCCCCCGGCGCTACGGTCTGAGTACCAGGGGGCCGGACGGTTACACCCTGACTAGGGCTGGGGCCAGACCTCCGGGACCAAGTGCACTGGATTACCCACGACCCGTATTCTGGCCTGGGACAGTAAGCCAAATGAGACTAAGGGACGAGAAAGGGGGGACCGCTGAGAAGTTCCGGACCTCCGCTCCCACAGCTGGGCCGAGCTCCGATGCCAGCCCTCGCCCTCCTTTCAGAGGTGAGCGCTGATGCCGGACCTCACGCCCTTCGCTGGCCTGAGCTCCGATGACTTCCGGACTCCGCCTCCACAGCCAGGCCGAGCTCCGAGGCCAGCCCTCGCCCTCCTTTCAGAGGCAAGCGCTGATGCCGGACCTCACGCCCTTCGCTAGCCTGAGCTCCGATGACTTCCGGACTCCGCCTCCACAGCCAGGCCGAGCTCCGAGGCCAGCCCTCGCCCTCCTTTCAGAGGCGAGCGCTGATGCCGGACCTCACGCCCTTCGCTGGCCTGAGTTCCGATGACTTCTGGACCTCCGCCCCCACAGCTGGGCCGAGCTCCGATGCCAGCCCTCGCCATCCTTTCAGAGGCGAGCCCTGATGCCGGACCTCATGCCCTTCGTGGACCTGAGCTCCGATGACTTCCGGACCTCCGCCCCCACAGCCGGGCCGAGCTCCGATGTCAGGCTTCACCCTCTCCTAAGAGGCTGAACTCCGAAGCCGTCAAGACCCTGCCAGCACAGGGAGTACTCAAGACAAGAAAGTGCGCGGGAAGGATAAGGCCTCACCTCGGGCTCGTTACCTCCCCCGAGGAGAGCCCGGGGGCCACTGTCGGTACCCGCGATATGGGGTACCCCCGCGCACAGGGGAAAATGCATAAGGATCTCGCCCTTCTCCGCAGGGAGAGCTCCGAAGGCGCCACGCGTCCGGCGGGGCTGGACCTCCCTCTCCTCAGAGGAAAGATCCGGGCCCGCCACGTGGCATACAGAAGCCGGACCTCCCCCCTCCGTGGGAGAGAGGTCCGAGGGTGCCGCGTGTCCAGCAGGGCCAGACCTCCCTCTACTCAGAGGAGAGCTCCGGGCTTGCCACGTGGCCGACAGAAGCCGGACCTCCCCCTCCGGGGGGAGAGGTCTGAAGGCTCCATGTGTCCTGCGGGGCCAGACCCCCCTCTCCTCTGAGGAGGGCTCCGGGCCCGCCACGTGGCCAGCAGAAGAGCGCTGCCTGCCCCCGAGCGGTAGGCCGCGGGCGTAAAGACGCCCCATACCTTGCCCGTACAAGGTATTCAAGGCCCGTGTATTCCCAAGACGCGGAGACACGGAGCACGCCTCTGTCAGGTACCGTTGCACCCAGTCGCATCACAGACTGGCGCACGGTGTCAGAACCTGCCAGCCAATAAGCGCAGCGCACGCCTGTCAGGAGGCGCGGTGACCAGTCACAGCCAGGACAGGCGTACAGTGTCTGAAGCTGCAGGCCATTGAAGGCAGCGACAAGACCGGACAAGACACGCCCCGCCGCCCCTGCCATCGCCAACGACTACACGCTACACTTAGCCTGCGGCATGGGTAGGGCGGGAGGACGAGGACTTCGACGCCAGCGCCAAGACATAATAGCTGGTAGGAAATCACCCCGGGGCCACCTGTCGGGCCCCGGGCCCCCCTTGTAAGCCACTCGAGTCTTGGATTATAAAAGGCTTGGGTAGGCAACGTTAGCAGGGGTTCGGACTCTCTGGGGGTTCGCACCCCCGCGGTTCGCACTTTGCAACTCATACGCTAGCCATACACTCTCAAGCTGTAACTCACCCCCAAGCTCAGGCCTCCGGCCCTGAGCAGCAAGCAATACAGCGAGCTCCATAGCTCGCCGTGGACGTAGGGTTTTACGCTCCGGCGGCCTGAACCACGTAAAACTCGCCGTGTCAAGCTCTCCCTAAATTGTCCATCTGCGCAAGCTCTCCGCTAGGGACTAGCCCCTCCGAAAAAAGAACCTCCGCGGGCTGCCCAGTGCAGGCCCGGGGGAAGTGTCGACCGCACACTTCGACAGCCGCTTTGCCTAGTTCCGTACCCAAAGACTGTGCACTCTGCTTCCCTGGCGTACGGTCTGGTACTAGGGGCCGGACGATTGTACCCAGACCTTGAAGGGAGCCGGAGCCCCGGTGCCTCGCGCACAGAATTGCCCAAGTCCCGTATACCGGACTAGGACCATAAGCCGAATAAGACTAAGAGACGGGAAAGGGAGGACCCCCTGAGGAGAATCACGTTTCCTCTACCTGTGTGCAGGACCTCCAGGTTATAGCTACAGGGGCTACATGAGGTGGGGGGCAAGGAGCCATCGACTACTCCAGCGCCGGACTGGAAGGTCTGTGTTTCGCCCCTACAACAGGGACGGGGCCCGAAGGCCCCACGTGTCCAGCGGGGCCGGAGCTCCCGCCTCCTCAGGAGCGGCTCCGGACCCGCCACGTGGCCGGCAGAAGCCGGACCTCTCCCTCCGGAGGGGGGCGCTCCGAAGGCTCCACATGTCCCGCGGGGCCGGACCTCCCTGTCCTTAGAGGGGAGCTCCGGGCCCGCCATGTGACCGGCAGATTCGGACCCCCCCATCCTCAGGGGGTGAGCTCCGGAGACCTCCGGGGCCCTTAATACAGTACGGACCCGGGGAAGGTGTCTGTGCAGAGCTTCGAGATTGGTGAAGGCCTCTGAGTACCTTGCAGAGCTAAGGGCTCGGCCAGGCAAAACCAAGAAGAAGACAAAAGCATCACAGGCACAAAGGTTCAAAAGAGTCTATTTATTCATGGCTCCATGAGCTGGACTACAGACTCGATAAAAAGAAAGAAGCAAGTCCTAGAGTCCTCCTGGCTCGCGCCGGAACCTAGAGGCTACAAGGGCGGCCACATCCCCGACTTCAGCCCTGGCAGTCTCCTCCCGCTCCGTGGCAGGGCCCTCTCTCGCTGGCTCCAGTGAGAAAGAAGGGTCCTGGCTCCTGAAGCATGCCAACACATGCGTGGCAACCTCCAAGGCCAGGCCCCGTCCCTCTGCCGCAAGCTTGCTGGCGACCACCGCGTCTAGCCTGTTCAGCTTGGCGCCGATTGACTCCAGCGCGGGGATCACTTCGGCCACCTTCAGTGCAGGAGCCGCCGCCTTCACCGGGCTGAAGCCAAGAGGGACCAAGGTGGACCCCGCCTGATCGACGAAGCTCGAGACCGTACGCGCCTCGGAGGACCGCAAGGCCAAGAGCTCCTCTACCTCGCGGCGGGCCGCCTGCAGGGTGTCGCGGTTTCCCTCGGAGAATTCCTTTTCCTTGACCGCTAGTGAGCTTTCCCGAAGGCGGAGAGTCTGGGCGAGCCGCTCCAACTCAGAAGCCCGAAAGTCGGCAGCCAACTCCCGATCCAGGATCGCCTGGCGTTCCCGGGAGACCTGCTCTTCCCTCGTGGCGAGGTCAGCCTTCCGGGCCTCTAGCTCCCTAGCCCGAGCGCGCAGGTCGCCCTCGCCTGCCGCCAGCTGTGCAGCGACCCTCTCCGCCTCGGCTGCCACAGAGCGCTCCTTGTCCTCAACGGCGCGCTTACGTCGCTCCAGCCTCTGCCGTATCTCTTCCACGGAAGAGAGGCTCTCCTCAGCCTGGGCATGCGCCTCAAGGGCCTCCCTGTGGAGACGCCGCGTCTCGGAGTCCAGGCGGTCAACAGCCCGCTTCTGCCGGTCGAGGAGTGCTCCCATGATGTCAAGCGACTCCCGCCTGGAGTCGATCTCACCCTTGACCTTCGCGGTCCGCTGCCACAAAAGGTTCCCCCAGATGAGGAGGCGATCCCTCTCAACCGCCTGCTCTTCTCGCTCACAACCAAGCGCGGCCAGGACCTGCCAGACGCTCGCTTGGGCGAGCATGAAGGCATCCGCCAGGGGCAGTGGGGCAGCAGAGGCCGGAGCGGCACCCCCGATCTCCTCCATCACATCGTCCTCAAGAAAAGACGACGCGCTGAGAGCCGGGATGAGACGCCGGTCAGGAGAAGCTGGCACCGGGACCTCGACAGCAGGACCCGCCGAACCCTCACAGACAGCTGGCCCCTCAGCCGGTGGAGAGGGACGAGTGGAGGGAGTTGGCGCTGACATAGAATCCGGGCAGACCGGAACAGGAGGAACTCGCGCTGGCTTGGGGGCCACGGCAGCTGTCTCGGTTTCCGAGCACAACGGCACAGACTCCCCGTCAGTCGGGAACGACCGAGAAACGTGAGCACTCCAACGGTTCCTGAACCCCGACTTCCGAGCTGGGGTAGGACCCCCAGAGCCTGCCGTCGCCACGGACGACCGCTCTGTAGTCGCCTGAACTGACGGAGCAGGGGACGCTCCAGAAGCTCCCCTTGACGCATCAACAGGTTCCCTGGAGACTCCGCTGCTTGAGGAGGGAGGGCGTGACGTCCGGGAACCTTCGGCCTGTTGTCGCTTAAGAGGAGTCCCGTCGGGATGATGAGCACCGGACCTCTTGGGGTCGCCACCAGACGGAGCGCCATCTCCAGAAGCAGGAGGTGCAGGCACCTTGTTTCCCTGACTTGGCACGGATGCTGCCACCGGAGGAGATCGAGCGTGCTTCTTCTATGGGGGCGGGTTGGAAGCCATGACAGGGGAGAGCTCAAGGACAGGGAAGACAAAGGCGCAAGAATCCAAGGAAAAGTGCTGGGAAGTGCGAAGGGAAGCCGCGATGCGGGTAAGATCCCCTTTTAAAACTTTCCAGGAACGATTCGAAGCGATTCAAAACTCTTCGAATACACCGCATGGGAAACCGCTTCGGCTCCAAGACCGAGCACCGATGACAGGTGGCCCCAAGCGTCCAGCTGAAGCGGTGGGTCAAGGAGTCAGTCTCCGTAGAAGACGAGCCGGCAAGGCGCTTTGGCGGTTCCCGAAGAAAGCGCCGCAACATGCAGAAGTGGCAGCCTTGGGAACCGTCGCAGTAAAAGCAACCATCAAGTGGGCGCACGCTCCCACGATCCCGCGACTGTTTGTGCTCCGACGGCGGTCAATGCGGGACTTAGAGAAAGTGCGCGGAACAGAAGAGACGGAGGCCCCACCTCGGGCTCACTATTGTAACACCCCGAAAATTTTGATTCAAAACCTTAAATCATGTTAAGAGGGGAATTTAAAATTTTTTGGACGTGTTGCATGTTTTGCAAAAATTCGAATTCAAACTGGAATTCAAATTAAACTCAAATCAGAAAAGAAATGGAAAAAGAAAAAGAGAAAACAGAAAAAAAAACCGGCCAGTGGGCCGAAACCCACCAGCCGGCTCAACTTACCCCGCGCCAGCCCGCAGCCGCGCGCCCGCGCTCTCTCACACTGACAGGCGGGACCCACCGATCTTCGTCTGCCTCGTGCCGTGCCGAACTCCCCCGCACCCGAATCGAAACCGATCGGGATTTCGACGTAAACCCCGCTGAGTTCTGTTCGTAGCCGACGCGGACATGATCTAAACCACCCCGCCGCCCTCCCCCGTCTATAAAAACCCCGGCCACGTTCTGTTTTTCCCACGCGATTGCCGATTTTTACTCCGGTGAGAACCGAGACTTCTCCGGTGAATTCTGGCCGATCTAAGCTCGGAAACTCCGATCTAACTCGCTGATCTTGATCCACCGCCTCCGGGGAACCTTGCAGGTGCAGAAAGCTCGGTGACTTGCCGTGTAAACACAGCGCCGATGAGCTTCGCCGTGGTTTTGCCTCGGACCTCGTCGCCGATCACCTTCCAGGACCTCCGAGCTCAAGAAAACCCCCGAGGTGAGATCCCCGACCTCCCCTCTACCGATCTATGCCATAAGATCACAGTTCTAGGCAGAATTCTCAAGGATCCGAAAGTTCCCGGCGAGATCGCCGCTTCCCGCCGCCGTGCGCCGCCGGCAGCGCCGCCCGCGCTCGATCAGAGCGACGTGGCCGCTTGTGCGCCGTTTATTTTAAATCGCACGGTAGGGTTTAAACCCCCGCGTACCGGTTCGGCGTTATAATCTCAGCCGTCGGTTTAAAATCGGACGGTCCATGTCAGCCCCGCGTTATAAAGACTGGAATTCTTACGTGCTACCCCCTGGGGTTCTCGGAAAATAAGAGCTAGCCCTGGAAACTTCTGATCTATCCCCTAGAACTCCAGAAAATCATGAAAATTCATTTAAAAATCAGTTTTAGCCCCTGGACTTAATAAAAATTAGGAAAAACACCTCTGATAAGTGTAGCTAGACCCCTGAAAATTCTGAAAATAATATTATAGACCCTGTAATGGGGTGAGTTTACCTTTTTAGCCCTGTTTAGTATTTAAATTAGGAAATTGAATATGTGGCTAGTGTTTAAAAATTAAAAAGTGGGACAAACATATTGTCATAATTAAATTAAAAACTTTCTCAGTATTTAGAAAACTTTGGAGTGAGATAAAAACATATTTTGGGCTGAATTGAATCTGTCTAATTTATTATTCATATTTAGGGACACATTTTTAAGTAATGAATAGTGTTAGAAAATAGGGAAAATAATTGTGAAATAGTTTACATCAGAGGCAAAAGTCAAAATATGTTATTAAATTATTTAGGACCAGAACCTATTCTGTTTAGATGATGTGTATTACTAATTTCATAATAAAGAATACATTTATGTATAGGAAAATAAATCTGAAAATATAGCAACTAGTAAATGATAAATGGAGTTTCTAAAATCCAAAGAATTCAGTTTAAGGTTGGTAGAAATTCTAAAGGCACATATGGAGAAGAAAAATACTTTTCATACATACTTGGTAGTGAAAAGGTGTAGTAGTTGAATATAAGGAATTTATTTAAATTAGAAACTCATATATAAATAGTAGGTAAGTATAAATGGGAACACAAAAGTAGGAATCATATACACATGATTAAAAGTGCATGCAAGCCACAACTCAACACACATAAAATAACCACAACACATATAATGGTGAAGGACTTTCATAAATGTGAATGTGTGGTTTGTATGAAGTAGAAGTGTGAACTATGTCTTATGACTGTTGTTTTTCTTTTGCTATGTGTGATGGTATGATGTAGAACCTGCTCAAGAGAAAGTTATTCCTTTCCAAGACCAGGACTACCCATTTCAAGAGCAGCAAGAAGGAGGCAAGTGTCCTTGACCACTTTGACCCTATTCTAGGATGTGTAGATAGAATTATTTGCATTGTCAATTGAAATATGAAACCCATGCTAGGAAGTTTCCCTAGAATTGCATTACCTTGTTTCCTTGTAGCTTGGGTTGGGATTTATTTTATCATGTCATTTATTATTATGCATATGCTTAGCCATGCTTAGAATGGGATATTTGGGATATGAGATCATCAGTTTATTTTACCATACTCTTGAATGAGATATTATGAGTTATGTAGAGGTAGGGATCAAGGCAAGTTGGATGTTTTGGTTGTGTGCTGGGTGCACGAGACTCGGGTTTGTGTTTAGTACTTGCCTGGATCCTAAGGACCGATTCATGGAGCATGTAACCTGGCTTTACAGTGCTAACCACATGCTGAGATGGGGCAGCTTGGCCAATTAATTAGGTGTATCCCCGGTGTAGTATGGGTGTGTTGGATGGTGCGGGGAATAGGTGTCAGCTGGACTACCATATGAACCGCAAGGCTCAAGAGGGGGCCAGTGCAGCGGGGTTGGAGCCTCTTGTATGCTGTTAGGGGTGAAACCTCAGTGGGCCCACGCTCGTCGGGAATCCCTTTGTAAAGGCTTCGTAGTGATCTCCTGGCTACACACCTGGGAAGTGTGAATGTGGTTCGTAGCCACTGGCATAATGGAGGTTCTTTTAGTCCACCCGGCAACGGGGGATGAAATCACTACATGTGGGTACAGTGGTACAAACTCTGCAGAGTCAAAACTGTCATGACAGCCGTGCTCACGGTCAAGAGCGGCTTGGACTTATTCATGATTAGAGGATTGATGGTTTTGGAAGTTAGGATGTTAAGCGGGGAGCTTAACATTGGAAATAATGTTATGGTTATTGGATTATGATGATGGGATGGGAATTTGGGACCATTTCACCTGTGTAGTAATGTAGGTGCTTAATAAGCTAAGGTGATAGGTATTAATTGCGTAGTGCTTTAACCATGAGTTCAACCTCTCCTTGTTCTAGCCATGCATGATATAATTTTCCCACACTTGCTGAGTACCATTGGTACTCAACCTTGCATATTTTGTTGGTTTATATTGCTGCTCAGGTCAAGATAATGAGGTGGTGTATAATGACCAAGACTTTGGACCCGAAGAAGGTTTCTAGGTTCATGGAGACCCCCGGGCAACGCCTGTGACGGAGCCCTCAAGAATAATATTCCGCTGCTAGTTTATTTACTTGTGATGAACTTATTATTGTCCATCGAGACATTTACTATGTAAGACTTACTTATATTCGACACCTGGCTTGTAATAAATGATGCTTCACTATTTGTCATCACATGTATGAGAAAATGATCCTGGCATACATGTGATATTCACTTGGTTGTTCTTCGGAAAAACCGGGTGTGACAGAGGTGGTATCAGAGCCAAGGTTGCCCGTAGGAACGTGGACCTAGGTAGAAATGGACGTATTTAAGGGCCCTATTTTCTTAAAAACTATTTTCTAAGGTGTGGGTTGAAAAGTGTTATTTAAGGAGTCATTTTCTTCATCTTACCCCAACTTTCATTCAAAATAGGATTTTTGTATGAGAGTTTATCTAACCTAATTTTAAATTCTTTTTGTTTTAGATGGTTCGCATGATTCGCACCGCGCGCAAGTCCACAGGAGGGAGAGTTCCCATAGTAGCCCTTGCCGAAAGAGAGGAGAGCCGTCCGGTGACGTACCTTTCCTACGGATTGGCAGTAGGAGGCTTATTGCGCCGTCTTCGGCGTATGCTCGAAGCCGCCGGCAATACGGGCAAGCTAATTATCCACTATAACTCCACCAGGACCATCCGTGAGAAGAGGGAAGAATGGAGCTCAGAGATGAGGATTATACACGAAAATCAGCTGCTTAAGATTCACCACTCTCCAGCTTGTCGGGCAACACAGGTCGATGCGGAGAAAGATGTCACCTGGGAGGCCATCACCTGCCAGAGTCACATCTATCGTCGCCACTTGGACAAAACTGAGTACATGTATGTCCTCCAACGTGAGAGTGGTACCACGGAGTACAAGTACCCGCCGGTACAGCAAGGGACTTCCCATGAGCACATGGACTTGTGCTTGGAGGATGCTGCTATGCTCAGCACTCGACTGCAGGAGTGTCAACAAGAGCTTCAGGATGTCCGGGACACCCTGAAGGAAACGGAGGCGTTGCTGCGAGCCTGCTTAAAGGCGAGAGAAAGAGGAGATGGGAATGAACCATGTGTCACCGTGAATGATACCTGGACTCCTGACTCCCCGGATCGCCGAGCGATCAGGCGTCGTCGCACTTCTCCACCAGCAGCCTCCCCACCCAAAGCAGAGTCAGAAGGTAGCCGAAATGAGGAGGAAGATCCCGAGGAGCCAGCTCAAGAGAACGAGTAGTGTAGAGTCTTTCCCTTAGCTAGCAAGAGATCGAGTAGTCGAGTCGTTACGTAGTTAATGGTGTGATAATGCTTGGTGTGTGACGTGAGTTGTGGAAGCCATGAGCAATTGTCCACAGCCTCGTCTTCAGATTGTTTTGCTTTGGTGTGTGAACCCACATGAAATAATAGTGCCTCTATTTGGTGTGAGATATGAACCCTCGTAAAAGTATAACAAAGCCTCAACACTTCAAAGTACAAACAAATGAAAGTAGTAAGATGATGCTAAATGCTTTCAAATTAACAATGGTTGATTCTGCCAGATGGCCGGAAGAGGGAAAGGACGTGCTGCCAACCCCGCCAACAACAACGATGAGGCATGCAACCCTCATCTTTCTGGAGGCCAGGACCGGGGTGGTCGCCGTGAAGGAGTTGATCCCCTCCACCAAATGCTGGAGAATCAGAATCAGCTCATCCAGAACTTGACTCAAGTGGTGGCCAACTTGCATCAAGTTCCACCTTCACAAGCTGCACCACGCCCACCAAGGTTGAGTGAGTTTCTAGGAACTCAACCTCCAAAGTTTGCAAGTGCTGCTGAACCTCTGGAGGCAGATGACTGGCTAAAGACCATTGAAAGCAAGATGAGGATCATCCAGTGCCAAGGGTATGAGAGGGTGCTGTTTGCCTCTCATCAATTGAATGGACCTGCTGCTGATTGGTGGACCGCCTACATGGCTGCCCATCATGACCGTGAGAACATCACTTGGGAAGAGTTCAAGCGTAGCTTCCGCAACCATTACATCCCAAGAGGTGAACTCAAAAACAAGAGGAAGGAGTTTTTGGGACTGCAGCAGGGAAACATGACGGTGAGGGAATACCTCACTAAATTTACTCAACTATCCCGTTATGCCCCACGAGACATAGAGACTGATGAGCAGAAACAAGATTGTTTCGTGGAAGGACTTACCGCAGAGATGCAGTGTGCAATGTCCTCAAATGAGTATGTAAGCTTCCAAAAGATGGTGGACAGAACATTTGTGGTAGAAAGGAAGCTAAAGGCCCTGGAAAATGAGAATAAGAGGAAGGCCGGGTGGTCACATCAAGCCTCAGGGAGCAACACCCGCCCACGTCTGATGCAGCCACCTGCAGGGCAGACGAGCCATGCTGCGGTACCCTATTCAGCACCAAGAGGGTACAACCCAAACTACAGGCCTCCCGCAGCACCAGCACAGCCGCAACGTCAGTTTGTGCAGCAGCCTCGCCCCGCATATCCACCTCGACCAGCAGTGCAAGGACCCCCAAACCAACTCCAAGACAACAAAGGCCAGGCATCTAAGAATGGGGTGCAATGTTTCAGCTGTGGTGAAGTGGGGCACTACGCCCGTAAATGCCCAAAGAAGAAGCCTGCGCCGCCACAACAGCAGAATGTAATGAGAGGACGGGTGAACCACGTCACTATGGAGGAAGCCAAGAGGCACCCGACGTGGTAGTTGGTAAGTTTCCTGCCAATTTACACCTTGCAACTCTGCTGTTTGATTCTGGTGCTACCCACTCGTTCATTGCTCAAGGGTTTGTTAAGAAGCATGACCTAGCAACCACACAAATGAACCATATGCTAGCTGTAAACTCTCCAGGTGGAGAAATAAGGACAAGACAGCTTTCGTATCTCGGTACGGACTGTATGAATACACCGTCATGCCTTTCGGGCTAACTAATGCCCCGGCATACTTCATGTACCTCATGAACAAGGTATTCATGGAATATCTGGACAAATTTGTGGTGGTTTTCATAGATGACATTCTCGTCTTCTCCAAAGATGAAGAAGAACATGAGAAACATCTAAGGTTGGTGTTGCAGAGGCTGAGAGAACACCAACTATATGCCAAGTTGAGCAAGTGTGAGTTTTGGCTGAAGAGAGTTCCCTTTTTAGGACATATAATCTCGGAGGGAGGAATCTCCGTAGACCCCGCCAAAATTGAGGATATCCAGAAGTGGAAGACCCCTGAAAATGTCGGGGAAGTTCGAAGCTTCTTGGGATTGGCTGGATACTATCGACGGTTTATTGAGGGATTCTCCAAGATCTCGAGACCTCTCACCAAACTGTTGGAGAAGGGAATCACATTCACCTGGATGCCACAGTGCGAGACGAGCTTTCAGGAGCTAAAGAAGAGATTGACAACAGCCCCAGTGTTGGTTATGCCAGATATGCAGAAGAACTTCACGGTGTACTGCGATGCCTCTGGAAACGGGTTGGGATGTGTTCTCATGCAAGAAGGGCATGTCGTGGCTTATGCATCCTGGCAGCTTCGGAAGCACGAGAAGAACTATCCTACACATGATTTAGAACTAGCCGCAGTGGTACACGCGTTGAAAATTTGGCGGCACTATTTGATGGGGAAGAGAATAGAGATATATACGGATCATAAGAGTTTAAAGTACATTTTCACACAGCCAGATCTCAACCTCAGACAAAGGAGATGGTTAGAGCTAATCAATGACTTTGATGTGGGCATCAACTATCATCCCGGGAAGGCAAACGTCGTGGCCGATGCTTTAAGTCGGAAAGCGCAGGTCAATAAGTTGAGCTTGAAGGACATGCCTGCAGAATTGAAGGACGAGGTTATAAGGCTCAATCTATGTCTAGTAAATAGTGGTGAAGCCATCACCATGGAAGTGGACTCCACACTAGAGCAAGACATACGCAATGGTCAAAAGAACGACGAGAAGATACAAGAAATTAGGCAACTCATCAAGGAAAATAAAGCTCCTGGTTTCAGAGAGGATGAACAAGGTACGGTGTGGCACGGGAAAAGGATCTGTGTGCCTGAAATAAAGGAGATTCGTGAATTAATTTTGAAGGAGGCTCACGATTCCGACTATTCCATCCATCCTGGGAGTACGAAGATGTACCAGGACCTCAAGAGCAGGTATTGGTGGCATGGTACGAAGCGAGATGTCGCGGAACATGTTGCCCTATGTGACACATGTCAGTTGGTGAAAGCAGAACATCAACGACCCGCGGGATTATTGCAACCACTCAAAGTGCCTGAATGGAAATGGGAAGAAATCAGCATGGATTTCATCGTGGGATTGCCTAGAACCCAATCAGGGTATGATTCGATATGGGTCATCATTGATAGGCTAACCAAGGTAGCTCATTTCATCCCCATGAAAGAAAGCTACAGCGGATCCAAATTGGCAGAATTGTACATGTCAAGGATCATGTGTTACCATGGAGTGCCAAAGAAGATAGTGTCGGACCGAGGGACACAGTTCACCTCGAGGTTTTGGCAAAAGTTGCATGAAAACATGGGAACCCATCTGAACTTTAGTTCGGCCTATCATCCCCAAACTGATGGGCAGACGGAAAGAACCAATCAGATCCTAGAAGATATGCTAAGGGCATGTGCACTCAAAAACAATAGGAGTTGGGACAAGAACTTACCGTATGCGGAGTTTTCCTATAACAACAGCTATCAAGCTAGTATGAAGATGTCACCGTTTGAAGCCTTGTATGGGAGGAAGTGCAGAACTCCCCTATTTTGGAACCAAACAGGGGAAAGTAAAGTGTTTGGTCCAGAAGTACTACAAGAAGCCGAGGCAAAGGTGAGGGAAATTCGCAACAATTTGATGATAGCACAGACACGCCAAAAGAGCTATGCCGATGTACGAAGAAGAGAACTCGTTTTCAACGTGGGAGACTATGTCTATCTCAAGGTGTCCCCTATCCGAGGACTTCGTCGGTTCAAGGTGAAAGGGAAGTTGTCACCTCGATACATCGGACCCTTTCAAGTTTTGGAAAGGAAAGGCGAAGTGGCGTATCAACTAGAGTTACCGGCTCATCTATCGGATGTGCACGATGTATTCCATGTGTCACAACTCAAGAAATGTTTGAGGACGCCTGAAGAGGTGTTACCCATGAATGAAGTGGATGTAGCTGAGGATTTGTCTTATGCCGAGCAACCATACAAGATTTTGGAGACAATGGAACGCCTCACCAGAAATAAAAGAATCCAGATGTGCAAGGTGCAGTGGAAGCATCACTCAGAAGAGGAAGCCACCTGGGAACGGGAAGATGAGCTCAAGGCACAATTTCCGGAATTGTTTTCTTAGAAACACCAATCTCGAGGACGAGATTTCTTTTAAGGGGGGTAGAGCTGTAACACCCCGAAAATTTTGATTCAAAACCTTAAATCATGTTAAGAGGGGAATTTAAAAATTTTTGGACGTGTTGCATGTTTTGCAAAAATTCAAATTCAAACTGGAATTCAAATTAAACTCAAATCAGAAAAGAAATGGAAAAAGAAAAAGATAAAACAGAAAAAAAACCAGCCAGTGGCCCGAAACCCACCAGCCGGCCCAACTTACCCCGCGCCAGCCCGCAGCCGCGCGCCCGCGCTCTCGCACACTGACAGGCGGGACCCACCGAACTTCGTCTACCTCGCGCCGCGCCGAACTCCCCCGCGCCCGAATCGAAACCGATCGGGATTTCGACGTAAAACCCGCTGAGTTCTGTTCGTAGCCGACGCGGACATGATCTAAACCACCCCGCCGCCCTCCCCCGTCTATAAAAACCCCGGCCTCGTTCTGTTTTTCCCACGCGATCGCCGATTTTTACTCCGGTGAGAACCGAGACTTCTCCGGTGAATTCTGGCCGATCTAAGCTCGGAAACTCCGATCTAACTCGCTGATCTTGATCCACCGCCTCCGAGGAACCTTGCAGGTGCAGAAAGCTCGGTGACTTGCGGTGTAAACACAGCGCCGATGAGCTTCACCGTGGTTTTTCCTTGGACCTCGTCGCCGATCACCTTCCAGGACCTCCGAGCTCAAGAAAACCCCCGAGGTGAGATCCCCGACCTCCCCTCTACCGATCTATGCCATAAGATCATAGTTCTAGGCAGAATTCTCGAGGATCCGAAAGTTTCCGGCGAGATCGCCGCTTCCCGCCGCCGTGCGCCGCCGCCAGCGCCGCCCGCGCTCGATCAGAGCGACGTGGCCGCTTGTGCGCCGTTTATTTTAAATCGCACGGTAGGGTTTAAACCCCCGCGTACCGGTTCGGCGTTATAATCTCAGCCGTCAGTTTAAAATCGGACGGTCCACGTCAGCCCCGCGTTATAAAGACTGGAATTCTTACGTGCTACCCCCTGGGGTTCTCGGGAAATAAGAGCTAGCCCCGGAAACTTCTGATCTAGCCCCTGGAACTCCAGAAAATCATGAAAATTCATTTAAAAATCAGTTTTAGCCCCTGGACTTAATAAAAATTAGGAAAAACACCTCTGATAAGTGTAGCTAGACCCCTGGAAATTCTGAAAATAATATTATAGACCATGTAATGGGGTGAGTTTACCTTTTTAGCCCTGTTTAGTATTTAAATTAGGAAATTGAATATGTGGCTAGTGTTTAAAAATTAAAAAGTGGGACAAACATATTATCATAATTAAATTAAAAACTTTCTCAGTATTTAGAAAACTTTGGAGTGATATAAAAACATATTTTGGGCTGAATTGAATCTGTCTAATTTATTATTCACATTTAGGGACACATTTTAAAGTAATGAATAGTTTTAGAAAATAGGGACAATAATTGTGAAATAGTTTACATCAGAGGCAAAAGTCAAAATATGTTATTAAATTATTTAGGACCAGAACCTATTCTGTTTAGATGATGTGTATTACTAATTTCATAATAAAGAATACATTTATGTATAGGAAAATAAATCTGAAAATATAGCAACTAGTAAATGATAAATGGAGTTTCTAAAATCCAAAGAATTCAGTTTAAGGTTGGTAGAAATTCTAAAGGCACATATGGAGAAGAAAAATACTTTTCATACATACTTGGTAGTGAAAAGGTGTAGTAGTTGAATATAAGGAATTTATTTAAATTGGAAACTCATATATAAATAGTAGGTAAGTATAAATGGGAACACAAAAGTAGGAATCATATACACATGATTAAAAGTGCATGCAAGCCACAACTCAACACACATAAAATAACCACAACACATATAATGGTGAAGGACTTTCATAAATGTGAATGTGTGGTTTGTATGAAGTAGAAGTGTGAACTATGTCTTATGACTGTTGTTTTTCTTTTGCTATGTGTGATGGTATGATGTAGAACCTGCTCAAGAGAAAGTTATTCCTTTCCAAGACCAGGACTACCCATTTCAAGAGCAGCAAGAAGGAGGCAAGTGTCCTTGACCACTTTGACCCTATTCTAGGATGTGTAGATAGAATTATTTGCATTGTCAATTGAAATATGAAACCCATGCTAGGAAGTTTCCCTAGAATTGCATTACCTTGTTTCCTTGTAGCTTGGGTTGGGATTTATTTTATCATGTCATTTATTATTATGCATATGCTTAGCCATGCTTAGAATGGGATATTTGGGATATGAGATCATCAGTTTATTTTACCATACTCTTGAATGAGATATTATGAGTTATGTAGAGGTAGGGATCAAGGCAAGTTGGATGTTTTGGTTGTGTGCTGGGTGCACGAGACTCGGGTTTGTGTTTAGTACTTGCCTGGATCCTAAGGACCGGTTCATGGAGCATGTAACCTGGCTTTACAGTGCCAACCACATGCTGAGATGGGGCAGCTTGGCCAATTAATTAGGTGTATCCCCGGCGTAGTATGGGTGTGTTGGATGGTGCGGGGAATAGGTGTCAGCTGGACTACCATATGAACCGCAAGGCTCAAGAGGGGGCCACTGCAGCGGGGTTGGAGCCTCTTGTATGCTGTTAGGGGTGAAACCTCAGTGAGCCCACGCTCGTCGGGAATCCCTTTGTAAAGGCTTCGTAGTGATCTCCTGGCTACACACCTGGGAAGTGTGAATGTGGTTCGTAGCCACTGGCATAATGGAGGTTCTTTTAGTCCACCCGGCAACGGGGGATGAAATCACTACATGTGGGTACAGTGGTACAAACTCTGCAGAGTCAAAACTGTCATGACAGCCGTGCTCACGGTCAAGAGCGGCTTGGACTTATTCATGATTAGAGGATTGATGGTTTTGGAAGTTAAGGATGTTAAGCGGGGAGCTTAACATTGGAAATAATGTTATGGTTATTGGATTATGATGATGGGATGGGAATTTGGGACCATTTCACCTGTGTAGTAATGTAGGTGCTTAATAAGCTAAGGTGATAGGTATTAATTGCGTAGTGCTTTAACCATGAGTTCAACCTCTCCTTGTTCTAGCCATGCATGATATAATTTTCCCACACTTGCTGAGTACCATTGGTACTCAACCTTGCATATTTTGTTGGTTTATATTGCTGCTCAGGTCAAGATAATGAGGTGGTGTATAATGACCAAGACTTTGGACCCGAAGAAGGTTTCTAGGTTCATGGAGACCCCCGGGCAACGCCTGTGACGGAGCCCTCAAGAATAATATTCCGCTGCTAGTTTATTTACTTGTGATGAACTTATTATTGTCCATCGAGACATTTACTATGTAAGACTTACTTATATTCGACACCTGGCTTGTAATAAATGATGCTTCACTATTTGTCATCACATGTATCAGAAAATGATCCTGGCATACATGTGATATTCACTTGGTTGTTCTTCAGAAAAACCGGGTGTGACAACTATCTCCCCCGAGATGGGCCCGGGGGCCACTGTCGGTACCCTCGATATGGGGTACCCCCGCGCACAGGGGAAAATGCCTAAGGATCTCGCCCTTCTCCGCAGGGAGATCTCCGAAGGCGCCACGTGTCCAGCGGGGCCGGACCTCCCTCTCCTCAGAGGAGAGCTCCGGGCCCGCCCCGTGGCCAACAGCAGCCGGACCTCCCCCCTCCGTGGGGAGAGCTCCGAAGGCGCCATGTGTCCCGCGGGGCCGGACCTCCCTCTCCTCAGAGGAGAGCTCCAGGCCCGCCACGTGGCCGACAGAAGCCGGATCTCCCCTCTCCGTGGGGAGAGGTCCGAAGGCACCACGTGTCCCGCGGGGCCGGACCTCCCTCTCCTCAGAGGAGAGCTCCGGGCTCGCCACGTGGCCAGCAGGATGACGCTGCCTGCCCCCGCGCAGTAGGCAGCAGGCGTAAAGATGCACCATACCTTGCCCGTACAAGGTATTCAAGGCCCGCGCCTTCCCAAGACGCGAAGACGCGGAGCACGCCTCTGTCAGGTGCCGTTGCGCCTAGTCGCATCGCAGACTGGCGCGCCGTGTCAGAACCTGCCAGCCAATAAACACAGCGACAAGACATCCCCTGCCGCCCCCGCCGTCATCAACCACTACGACTAGCTTGTGGCATGGGCAGGGCGGAAGAACAAAGACTCGGAAGCCTTCGCTAGAGACAACTACCGACATAACTGCAGATACGATAGTCGGCAGGCAATCTCCCCGGGACCAGCTATCGGGTCTCGGGCCCCCCTTGTAAGCCGCTCGAGCCTTGGACTATAAAATGCTCGGGTAGGCAACGTTAGCAAGGGTTCGAACTCTGTGAACTCGCATCCTAGGCATCACTCACCCCCAAGCTCAGGACTCCGGTTCTGAGCAACAAGCAATACAGCGAGCACCTCTGCTCACCGTGGACGTAGGGTTTTACGCTCCGGCGGCCTGAACCACATAAAACTCGCCGTGTCAAGCTTCTCCCTCACTCGTCCCTAACGCTGAAGCTCTCCGCAAGTGTCTATCCCCTCCGAAAAAGAACCTCGGCGGGCTTCCCAGAGCAGGTCCTGGGAAAGTGTCGACCACACACTTCGACAACAGCGTCTCTCCAGGTTGTTGTTAGATGGCGTGGAGGTCGAGCTCCGTGCCAGGCCGGGTGTAGGAGCTTCCAAAGTTAGCAGTGAACTGCCAGCAGAGCTCTCCCCAGGAGGTTATGGAACCCTGGGGGAGATTCATGAGCCAAGACCGGGCTGGGCCAGTCAAGGCGACAGGGAAGTAGTTGGCCATGACGGCCTCGTCCCCTCCTGCAGCAAGGATGGCGGTGGAGTAGATCTGGAGGAACTCCGCTGGGTTGACGCTGCCATCGTACTTCTCGGGCAGGTGCGACCAGAACTTGCGCGGCCACTTTGCGAAGCGAAGGTGTGGCGCCAGGGCCGCACATCCTGCTCCTGTTGCTGCAGGCGTTGGTGCCGCGAACGCTTGGTTCGCTGCTGGCACTGTGTACCCCGGTATGGGCAAGGCTGCGCCATAGACTAAGGGCACCATTTGCAGGGCATATGGCTGGGTCATATGCTGCGTGGCGTATGCCTGGGGCAGAGATCGCGTGGCGAACGTCTGCGCCTCAGGCTGGGTCGGGGTGGTCGACATGCTGTCGCTGGCCTCCTGGTTGCGACGCCTTTCTCGTCGTCGCTCAATGAGCACTCGGGCATTTTTTCCCAAGTGGCATCGTTCCAGCTCCGACCTCAGGTCCGCCGATGGGAGCCTGGTGGAGCGGGAATCTGCCGTCTGCCCGTCAACAGTTGGCGTGCGCATCAGCGACACAGCCGGTTGACTGGGGCGTCGTCCCCGCCGAAGTCGAGGGTTGGCGGCGGCGACGACGAGACGGTCTACGTCGCGAATCCACTGCTGGGTCGCTGACTGAGGCGCGTCCCCAGCAGGTGGATTATGCAGTAGCGCTCGTGCTGCAGCTAGTGCACCCCCGTGGGGGACACTCAGCGCTGCAGTATATCTCACGCTCGCTGGAGCCTGCGCTGCCGGAGTCGGCGCTGCCGGAGTCGGCTGCTGGCTCCCAGCTTGCGCTGACACACTCCGTCCTGAGTGTGTCGAGACGTAGTCCCCGCTGGTCACCGTTTGCCGTGAACGTGGGCGGGGAGAGATTGCCGCTGAAGGAAGCTTCATCATCTTCGTCGGCAGAAGCTCTTCGCGCAAGGGAAAAGCTCCTACCTGGCGCGCCAAATGTCGAAGTGTGTAGCCGACACTTCCCCCGGGCTTGCTCTGGGCAGCCCGCGGAGGTTATTTTTCGGAGGGGCTAGTCACTCACGGAGAGCTTCAGCGTTAGGGACGATTGAGGGAGAAGCTTAACACGGGGATTTTTACGTGGTTCAGGCCGCCGGAGCATAAAATCCTACGTCCACGGTGAGCAGAGTTGCTCGTTGTATTGCTTGTTGCTCAGAACCGGAGTCCTGAGCTTGGGAGTGTGAGGTGTCGAATGGACGGGCTGCGAACTCTTGCTAACGTTGCCTACCCGAGCCTTTTATAGTCCAGGGCTCGGGTGACTTACAAGGTGGGCCCGGGACCCGACAGGTGGTCCCGGGGAGATTGCCTGCCATCTACCGTATCTGCAGTTACGCCGGTAGTTGTCTCTGGCGAGGGCTTCCGAGTCTTTGTTCTGCCGCCCTGCCCATGCCACAAGCTAGTCGGAGTGGTTGGCAGGTGCGGCAGGGGATGTCTTGTCGCTGCGTTTATTGGCGGGCAGGCTGTGACGCCCTCAATTCTGTGGAAAACCACGGAACCGAGAACTAATGCATATGTGTGCCTAGGATGTTCTTCACACATACACATACGTTCCACAAACTGAATTCAGATTATATATTACCACGAATAACAGAGTTTATTACAATACCTCATGAGTCTTGGGCTCATGTTCACAGCGGAAGTCTTATTTCTATGCAGCGGAAGTCTTTATTCTAATGCGGAAACAATTCAACTAATGCAGAAGCAAATCTAAGCAGAAGTGGCTCCATCTCTACTCCCTCCACAGGCAAGGTTGAGAATAGATCACACGCCATAATGCTCCACTTGGTCTTCATAGTAGGCTTCTCTTGCTGCTGATGATGAAGTAATAATGCAAGTTTGAGTACAATGATGTACTCAGCAAGTGTGGGAATAACACATGATATGCAGCTTATAAACAAGGTAGGTATAAAAAGGCTCATTTGCAGAAAAGCAAATTTATAAATTCATGATAAAACAGCAACTTAACTTTAAATGAATGTAATCCCATCGTGTATTAAATTACCAACATACCTCCATCGCTTTCCATGTTCCACCCGAACATTAACCAACCTCATTCTTACTCATGAATACCTCCTCGTATTCGCTACCATCTCATGAATACCTTCCCGTATTCGCTACCATCTCATCTCATAAAACAACCTCGTCTCACACCGAGACCAAACTCGTTGCCATGACAACAGTCATGCAACCATCATATCACCCGGACTCAACAGTCCCAAACCATAACCATAACCAAACCAATAACCTTCCCAATAACCATCCCAACTAATCATCCCAACTAATCATGGCAGTTTAGCCAGGTGCTCGTGACCGTAAGCTCGGCTATCATGATAGTTTTAGACTCTGCAGAGTTTGCACCTCTTTACCCACAAGTTTGTGATTTCGTCACCCGTCGGCGACTGCAGAACCTCCATTATACCAGTACACGACCGTCGGTGTATGGTCAAGAGATCACAAAATAGCCTTTACAAAGGGGTTACTAGATGTATGGACTCACTAAGGTTTCACCGGCAGGCTAGAATCTCCAATTCTCCCACCCACGGGCCCCCTCTTGTGCCATGCAGTTCCCAGGGCAGTCCTCACTCGACTCCCATTCCCCGCGCCTTCCACAGTCCATAACACTCTAGCAACTTACCTAATTACTCAGCTAAGCCGCACCCATACTTGGCCTTGTGGTGGCACTGTTATCCTGGCATGTGCATGCATGAACCGGTCCTTAGATCTACGGCAAGTAAACCACCATCTCATGCTACCTCATTCACAAACCCAATCTTGCCTAGATCTCCCTCCTATCCATGTCCATTATCAGTTTCTCATTATCATTACGAGTGCAGTTAGCTAGACACATCTATCTCGCTTCCCAATCCCATCGACTCAGCGAAGCATAAAGTAAAAACCATACCCGACTCATAAACTTCCCAGGCGACAAGGGTGGTTTAACCAAAACTAGTAAACTCCTATAAAAAGGTTTCCCATCATGTTTGACTCAGCACACACACCTTTTCACAAACAGAATAGTTTACCCAAAACATAGGATCAATATGGTCAAGGAGCACTTGCCTTGTTCTTGCGGTTCCGGGGGTTCTTGGATCTCAAAACCTGGTTGCTGCAGTTCGTTGTAGACAGCTCCCTGAGCTTGTCCTGCTAGGTAGGATCACGTGCATACAAGATTCACAGCAATCAATACCATGCACAAACCTTAAACTAGATGCGATGATGCACATTCATGCTACCCTATGATTAATTTTATTAGATTGGTCTGTATGTTCTTGCATGGCTTGCATGGACAGAGGTGTTCGAATCAAAGGTGGATGTGGCGATGATCTTGTCTTTAGATCAACCTGATCATTAAGTGATCTATCCACGAGAAGGCTTCTGTTCGATAGGAATCAAAGAACAGATGCAAGGAAAACACAACGATATCGTAAGGTGGTATTGGGGCCTACCTTACGTTTCCTCTTGGCTTTCGAGGTCCTCCTCAGACCACTGGGCTGTCCTCCGGCGATCTTCCTTGCCGCGCTCCGGCAATGGCTTTCTCGGCGGGTTGGGGCTAGGGCTCTAAGTTGTCGCCTTAGGAGATGGAAAAGAAGTTTGTGGTTTCGGCCAGAGGTTTTGGGTTCTATTTATAATCGGGAATGGAAGAGTCCTAATCTGATTGTATCCCGAATAAGAGTCTTATTCAGATCGTCGTTGGATACTATCATCTTATCTTTAGGTGATTTGGTGTGGTAATGTTGTGGAATTCAGGTCGGTTTCCTTTATGTACCGGTATTCTTACGAGTAACAGTCGTTCCAGAACCCGTTACCTTCGCGGCGATGAGCTCCGGAGGCTCCACGTGTCCATCCGGGGCCTGGTATCTCCTTTTCCGCAGAGATGAGCTCCGGTTGTGCTGCGTGTCACGAGCGAGACCTCCCCCTCCTTTGGAGGTGAGCTCCACGCACGCCACGTGTTGGCGCCAGTCTTTCCTCTCTTCTTTCTTCAAGGACATGCCCCGAGGTCGACAGGTGTCCAGTAGCGACATACCTCCCGGAGATAAGCTCCGGTGGCGACAAGTGTTCGATAGATCCGGACCTCTCGGAGATGGGTTCTGAGATCAACACGTATCCCGTGCGACTGGTCCTCTGACTTCCGCGAGGACTAGCTCCAAAGGTGACATGTGTCCTACGAAAAATGCCTTTGCTTCTTCCACAGAGGATAGCTCCGTGGGCAACACGTGTCCCACAGGGTCGGGCCTCTTTCCAATTGAGGAGGTGACCCCCGAGCCTGCCACATAGCCAGTTTAGCGGCGTACCTCTCCCAACTTCTCGGGGATGAGCTCCGAACACGCCACGTGGCCTGCTGGCCGCGGAAGTTGCCTTCGGTGCTCTCTGAGAGCTTTATTGGCTATCCTTGGTTATTCCTTTTGATATTTTTCTCTGTTTCTTCTTTTCTTTAAATGTTTCCTCTTCATAAAACATGAACATATGCTGACACCCAAGATGAGGGTGTCACAAATCTACCCCCCTTAAATTGAATCTCGTCCTCGAGATTCGTTAGTGGAAAATAGATAGGGAAATTCTGCCTTGATACCCTCTTCACGTTCCCATGTGGCTTCAGCTTCGTTGTGATGGCTCCATTGTACCTTGCACCATCAAATTACTTTGTTCCGGGTGACCCTTTCCTTTACGTCCAAGATTCGGACAGGGTGTTCCGCATAAGTCAGGTCCTCTTGAAGTTCAAGCTCTCCCGTTGATACTTGTTCCTCTGGTACTCTCAAGCACTTCTTGAGCTGGGAAACATGAAACACGTCATGTACGTCGGAGAGGTGGTTTGGGAGCTCTAGTTGATAGGCTACTTCTCCTCGCTTATCCAGAATCTTAAATGGTCCGATGTAGCGAGGTGCTAGCTTGCCTTTGACGTTGAAACGTCGTTGGCCTCGGATAGGCGATGCCTTAAGGTATACGAAGTCTCCTACTTCGAAAGTCAACTTCCTTCGCCTATTGTCCGCATAGCCTTTCTGTCGTGACTGAGCAGCCTTTAAGTTCTCCCGTACCATTTGGACTTGCTTTTCGGCTTCTTGTAGCACTTCGGGTCCAAACACCTGGTTCTCTCCGGTCTCATTCCAAAACAGTGGCGTTCTACACCGTCTACCATATAAGGCTTTGAAAGGCGACATTTTCAAGCTATCTTGATAGCTGTTGTTATAGGAGAATTCGGCATACGGTAAACTCCTATCCCAACTACGCCCACGTTTCAAGGCGCAAGCTCTCAACATGTCCTCCAAAATTTGGTTTGTCCTTTCAGTTTGCCCATCCGTTTGTGGGTGATAGGCGGAGCTAAAATCCAGTCGTGTACCCATGGCTTTCTGCAGCTTCCTCCAGAATCTAGAGGTAAACTGAGAACCTCGATCTGAGACTATCCTCCTCGGAACTCCATGACGGCACACGATCTGCTCCATGTACAACTCTGCCAATTGTGCAACGTTGTAACTGGCCTTTACAGGGAGAAAATAGGCGGTTTTCGTCAATCAGTCCACAATGACCTAGATGGAGTCGTATCCCGACTGAGTACGTGGCAATCCGACGATGAAATCCATACTGATGTCCTCCCACTTCCATTCGGGTATTTTGAAAGGTTGCAACAATCCAGCGGGTCTTTGATGTTCGGCCTTCACCCATTGGCATGTGTCGCGTAGGGCAACGTATTCGGCTATATCCCTCTTCATACCATCCCACCAATAACAAGTTTTCAAGTCCTTGTACATTTTGGTGCTTCCGGGATGTATGGAATAGGGGGAATCATGTGCCTCCTTCAATACGTGTCGCGGAGGTGTCTTATGTTTGGCACACAAATCCTTTTTCCTAGCCAAAGCGTACCCTTTTCATCCTCCTTGAAATCCTTCTCTATTCCTTGTCAGATTCTTTCCTTGATCTCCTCGTCCGTTGCTTGGCCCTCTCTTATTTCTTGTTCCAATGAGGAGTGGATCTCTATTATTTCCATGTTATTCAAGAATCCGAGGTGTAACCGTTCGAACTCCTTACGTAGTTCGGGTGGTAGCTCTCGAACTGTGAGTTGGTGACATGATCCCTTTCCGCTCAATGCATCAGCTACTACATTGGCCTTCCCGGGATGGTAGTTGATTCCAACATCATAATCCTTGATGAGTTCTAACCATCGACGTTGCCTCAAATTCAAGTCCGTTTGTGTGAATATGTACTTGAGGCTTTTATGATCCGTATAGATCTCACATCGATGACCAAGGATATAATGTCTCCAAATCTTCAATGCATGCACTACTGCTGCTAACTCCAAGTCATGTGTAGGATAGTTAAGCTCGTGCTTCTTTAATTGCCGTGAGGCATAGGCTACCACTTGTCCTCCCTGCATGAGCACACATCCGAGCCCCTGTCTGGATGCGTCACAATATATGTAAAAGCTCTTGCTTATGTCTGGCAATACCAGAACCGGTGCTGTGGTTAGCCTTTTCCTGAGTTCCTCGAAACTTTCTTGGCAGGCTGGCATCCATTGAAAAACCTTTCCCTTCATTAGCAACTCCGTCATAGGTTTTGCTATCTTAGAGAAGTCTTTAATGAAGCGTCGATAGTATCCTGCCATCCCAAGGAAACTCCGAATATCCCTCACGCTCTTCGGTTGGTCCCACTTCAGAACATCTCTCACCTTTCCAGGATCAACCGATACCACTTCCTTGGAGATAATGTGGCCTAGGAAAGATATTTCCTTTAGCCAAAATTGACACTTGTTGAGCTTGGCATACAATTGATGCTCACGCAACTTCTGCAGGGTCAATTTCAAATGTTCTTCATGCTCCTCCTCACTTTTTGAATACACCATAATGTCGTCGATGAAAACCACGACGAACTTGTCCAAGTACTCCATGAAAACCTTGTTCATAAGGTACATGAAGTATGCGGGTGCATTCGTCAATCCAAAAGACATAACGGTATATTCATACGAACCATACCGTGTCCGAAAGGCTGTCTTAGGTATATCGGAGGGCTTAATGTTCAGCTGGAAGTATCCCGACCGAAGATCAATCTTGGAGAACACTCGGGCTCCTTTCATTTGGTCGAACAGGTCCTCTATACGGGGTAAGAGGGTATTTGTTCTTGATTGTTACCTCGTTGAGAGACCTATAGTCCACGCACATCCTTTGGGTTCCATCCTTCTTGTCTACGAAGAGCACCGGAGCTCCCATGGTGACGAGCTTGGACGGATAAAACCCTTCTCCAACTGTTCTTGAATTTGCTTCTTGAGTTCAACTAGCTCATTGACGGGCATCCTATAAGGTCTTTTGGCTATGGGTGCAGTTCCGGGTACCAACTCTATGGCAAACTCAATGTCCCGGTCAGGTGGCATACCTGGAAGCTCTTCCGGGAACACGTCCGAGAACTCTCGAACCACCGGAATACTGTCCAATGCTACTCCTTCAATGTGGTTCAGATTTGCCCCTTTGGTGGTTTGCTGGGCTGACTCAAACTGGACACGAATACCGTGCTCGTTTATCAACTGCACGCTCCTTTCAGCACATTGGATTACTCCATTGTGCTTGCTTAGCCAATCCATTCCGAGTATGATGTCAATTGTAACACCCCAAAAATATTGTTAAGACCCTAAATCATGTTAAGAGGGGAATTTAAAAAATTTTGGACGTGTTGCATGTTTTGCAAAAATTCAAATTCAAACTAGAATTCAAATTAAACTCAAATCAGAAAAGAAATAGAAAAAGAAAAAGAGAAAACAGAAAAAACCGGCCAGTGGGCCGAAACCCACCAGCCGGCCCACCCAACAACCGCGCCAGCCCGCAGCCGCGCGCGCTGTTTCCTTCCGCTGACAGGTGGGACCCACCAGCTCGTCTTCTACCTCGCGCCCGCGCCGGACTCCCTCTCACCCGAATCAAAACCGATCAGGATTTCTGCGTATCCCCGCTGAATTCTATTCGTAGGCGACGCGGACTTGATCTAAACCACCCCACCGCCTTTCCCCGTCTATAAAAACCCCGGCCTCGTTCTGTTTTTCCCACGCGATCCACCGATTTTCCTCCGGTGAGAACTGAGACTTCTCCGGTGAATTCTGGCCGATCTAAGCTCGGAAATTCCGATCTAACTCGCTGGTCTTGATCCACCGCCTCCGGGGAACCTTGTAGGTGCAGAAAACTCGGTGACTTGCAGTGTAAACACAGCGCCGACGAGCCTCGCCGTGGTTTCACCTCAGACCTCGTCGCCGATCACCTTCCAGGACCTCCGAGCTCAAGAAAACCCCCGAAGTGAGATCCCCGACCTCTCCTCCACCAATCTATGCCATAAGATCACAGTTCTAGGAAGAATTCTCGAAGATACGAAAGTCTCCGGCGAGATCGCCGCTTCCCGCCACCGTGCGCCGCCGGCAGCGCCGCCCGCGCTCGATCAGAGCGACGTGGCCGCTTGTGCGCCGTTTATTTTAAATCGCACGGTAGGGTTTAAATCCCCGCGTACCGGTTCGATGTTATAATCTTGGCCGTCGATTTAAAATCGGACGGTCCACATCAGCCCCGCGTTATAAAGACTGGAAATCTTACGTTCTACCCCCTGGGGTTCTCGGGAAATAAGAGCTAGCCCCGGAAACTTCTGATCTAGCCCCTGGAACTTCAGAAAATCATGTAAATTCATTTAAAAATCAGTTTTAGCCCCTGGACTTAATAAAAATTAGGAAAAACTCCTCTGATAAGTGTAGCTAGACCCCTGGAAATTCTGAAAATAATATTATAGACCCTGTAGTGGGGTGAGTTTACCTTTTTAATCCTGTTTAGTATTTAATTTAGGAAATTGAATATGGGGCTAGTGTTTAAAAATTAAAAAGTGGGACAAACATATTGTCAAAATTAAATTAAAAACTTTTTCAGTATTTAGAAAATTTTGGAGTGATAAAAATATATTTTGGGCTGAAATGAATCTGTTTAATTTATTATTTACATTTAGGGACACATTTTTAAGTAAAGAATATTCTGGAAAATAGGGAAAATAATTGTAAAATAGTTTACATTAGAGGAAAAGGTCAAAAATATATTAGTAAATATTTTAGATCAGAACCTATTATGTTTAGATGATGTGTCTTGTTATTTTCATAATAAAGTTCACATTTAGCCATAGGAAATAAATCTGAAAATATAGCAACTAGTAAATGATAAATGGAGTTCTAAAATCCAAAGGATTCAGTTTAGGCTTGGTAGAAATTATGAAGACACATATGGAGAAGGAAAATACCTTTCATGCATACTTGGTAGCTAAAAGGTGTAGTAATTGAATATAAGGAATTTATTTAAATTGGAAACTCATATATATAGTATGCAAGCATAAATGTGAATACAAAAGTAGGAATCATATACATATGATTAAAAGTGTATGCAAGACACGAATCAACACACATAGAGTAATCACAACACATATAATGGTGAATGACTTTCATAAATGTGAATGTGTGGTTTGTATGAAGTGGAAGTGTGAACTATGTCTTATGGATTGTTGTTTTTCTTTTGCTATGTGTGATTGTATGATGTAGAACCTGCTCAAGAGCAAGTTATTCCTTTCCAAGATCAGGACTACCATTTCCAAGAGCAGCAGGAAGGAGGCAAGTGTCCTTGACCACTTTGATCCTATGCTAGGATGTGTAGATAGAATTATTTGCATTGTCAAATGAAATATGAAACCCATGTTAGGAAGTTTCCCTAGAATTGCATTACCTTGTTCCCTTGTAGCTTGGGTTGGGATTTATTTTATCATGTCATTTATTATTATGCATATGCTTAGCCATGCTTAGAATGGGATATTTGGGATATGAGATCATCAGTTTATTTTACCATACTCTTGAATGAGATATTGTGAGTTATGTAGAGGTAGGGATCAAGGCAAGTTGGATGTTTTGGTTGTGTGCAGGGTGCACGAGACTCGGGTTTGTGTTTAGTACTTGTCTGGATCCTAAGGACCGGTTCATGGAGCATGTAACCTGGCTTTACAGTGCCAACCACATGCTGAGATGGGGCAGCTTGGCCAATTAATTAGGTGTATCCCCGGCGTAGTATGGGCGTGTTGGATGGTGCGGGGAGTAAGTGTCAGCTGGACTACCATATGAACCGCAAGGCTCAAGAGGGGTCACTGCAGCGGGGTTGGAGCCTCTTGTATGCTGTTAGGGGTGAAACCTCAGTGGGCCCATGCTCGTCGGGAATCCCTTTGTAAAGGCTTCGTAGTGATCTCCTGGCTACACACTTGGGAAGTGTGAATGTGGTTCGTAGCCACTGGCATAATGGAGGTTCTTTTAGTCCACTCGGCAACGGGGGATGAAATCACTATATGTGGGTACAGTGGTACAAACTCTGCAGAGTCAAAAACTGTCATGACAGTCGTGCTCACGGTCAAGAGCGGCTTGGACTTATTCATGATTAGAGGATTGATGGTTTTGTAAGTTGTGAATGTTAAGCTGGAAGCTTAACATTGGAAATGATGTTATGGTTATTGGATTATGATGATGGGATGGGAGATTGGGACCATTTCACCTGTGTAGTAATGTAGGTGCTTAATAAGCTAAGGTGATAGGGATTAATTGCGTAGTGCTTTAACCATGAGTTCAACCTCTCCTTGATCTAGCCATGCATGACATAACTTTCCCACACTTGTTGAGTACCATCGGTACTCAACCTTGCATATTTTGTTGGTTTATATTGCTGCTCAGGTCAAGATGATGAGGTGGTGTATAATGACCAAGACTTTGGACCCGAAGAAGGTTTCTATGTTCATGGAGACCCCCCCCCGGGCAACGCCTGTGACGGAGCCCTCAAGAATAATATTCCGCTGCTAGTTTATTTACTTGTGATGATCTTATTATTGTCCATCGAGACATTTGCTATGTAAGACTTATTTATATTTGACACCTGGCTTGTAATAAATGATGCTTCACTATTTGTCATCACATGTATGAGAAAATGATCCTGGCATACATGTGATATTCACTTGGTTGTTCTTCGGAAAAACCGAGTGTGACAGAAGTGGTATCAGAGCCAAGGTTGCCCGTAGGAATGTGGACCTAGGTAGAAATGGACGTATTTAAGGGCCCTATTTTCTTAAAAACTATTTTACAAGGTGTGTGTTGAAAAATGTTATTTAATGGAGTCACTTTCTTCATCTTACCCCAATTTTCATTCAAAATAGGATTTTTGTTTAAGAGTTTATCTAACCTAAGTTTAAATTCTTTTTGTTTTAGATTGATCGCATGATTCGCACCGCTCGCAAGTCCACAGGAGGGAGAGTTCCCGTAGTTGCCCTTGCCCAAAGAGAGGAGAGCCGTCCAGTGACGTACCTTTCCTACGGATTGGCAGTAGGAGGCTTGTTGCGCCGTCTTCGACGTATGCTCGAAGCCGCCGGCAATACGGGCAAGCTAATGATCCACTATAACTCCACCAGAACCATCCGTGAGAAAAGGGAAGAATGGAGTTCAGAGATGAGGATTATACACGAAAATCAGCTGCTTAAGATCCACCACTCTCCAGTTTGTAGAGCGACACAGGTCGATGCGGAGAAAGATGTCACCTGGGAGGCCATCACCTGCCAGAGTCACATCTATCATCGCCACTTGGACAAAACTGAATACATGTATGTCCTCCAGCGTGAGAGTGGTACCACGGAATACAAGTACCCGCCGGTGCAGCAAGGGACTTCTCATGAGCACATGGACTTGTGCTTGGAGGATGCTTCTATGCTCAGCACTCGACTGCAGGAGTGTCAACAAGAGCTTCAGGATGTCCGGGACACCCTGAAGGAAACGGAGGCGTTGCTGCGAGCCTGCTTAAGGGCGAGAGAAAGAGGATATGGGAATGAACTGTGTGTCACCGCGAATGATACATGGACTCCTGACTCCCCAGATCGCCGGGCGATCAGGCGTCGTCGCACTTCTCCACCAGCAGCCTCCCCACCCAAAGCAGAGTCAGAAGGAAGCCGAAATGATGAGGAAGATCCCGAGGAGCCAGCACAAGAAAACGAGTAGTGTAGAGTCTTTCCCTTAGTTAGCAAGATGTCGAATAGTCGGGTCGTTACGTTAAGTTAATGGTGTGTTAATGCTTGGTGTGTGACGTGAGTTGTGGAAGCCATGAGCAATTGTCCACAGCCTCGTCTTTAGATTGTTTTGCTTTGGTGAGTGAACCCACATGAAATAATATTGCATCTATTGTTGTGTGAGAAATAAACCCTCAGAAAAGTATAACAAAGCCTCAACACTTCAAAAGTACAAACAAATGAAAGTAGTAAGATGATACTAAATGCTTTCAAATTAACATTGGTTGATTCTGCCAGATGGCCGGAAGAGGAAAAGGATGTGCTGCCAACCCCGCCAACAACAACGATGAGGCATGCAACCCTCATCTTTCTGGAGGCCAGGACCGGGGTGGTCGCCGTGAAGGAGTTGATCCCCTCCACCAAATACTGGAGAATCAAAATCAGCTCATCCAGAACTTGACTCAAGTGGTGGCCAACTTGCATCAAGTTCCACCTCCACAAGCTGCACCACGCCAACTAAGGTTGAGTGAGTTTCTAGGAACTCAACCTCCAAAGTTTGCAAGTGCTGCTGAACCTCTGGAGGCAGATGATTGGCTGAAGACCATTGAAAGTAAGATGAGGATCATACAGTGCCAAGGGTATGAGAGGGTGCTGTTTGCCTCTCTCATCAATTGCATGGACCTGCTGCTGATTGGTGGACCGCCTACGTGGCCGCCCATCATGACCCTGAGAACATCACTTGGGAAGAGTTCAAGTGTAGTTTCCGCAACCATTACATCCCAAGAGGTGAACTCAAAAACAAGAGGAAGGAGTTTTGGGGGTTGCAGAAAGGTAACATGACTGTGAGGGAATACCTCACTAAATTTACTCAACTATCCCGTTATGCCCCACGAGACATAGAAACTGATGAGCAGAAACAAGATTGTTTCATGGAGGGACTTACTGCAGAGATGCAGTGTGCAATGTCCTCAAATGGGTATGAAAGCTTCCAAAAGATGGTGGACAGAGCGTTTGTGGTAGAAAGGAAGCTGAAGGCCTTGGAAAATGAGAATAAGAGGAAGGCCGGGTGGTCACATCAAGCCTCAGGGAGCAACACTCGCCCACGTCTGATGCAGCCACCTTCAGGGCAGACGAACCGTGCTGCGGTACCCTACTCAGCACCAAGAGGGTACAACCCAAACTACAGGCCTCCCGCAGCACCAGCACAGCCGCAACGTCAGTTTGTACAGCAGCCTCGCCCCGCATATCCACCTCGACCAGCAGTGCAAGGACCCCCAAACCAACCCCAAGACAACAAAGGCCAGGCACCTAAGGTTGGGGTGCAATGTTTTAGCTGTGGTGAAGTGGGGCACTACGCCCATAAGTGCCCAAAGAAGAAGCCCACGCAGCCACAACAGCAGAATGTAATGAGAGGACGGGTGAACCACGTCACTATGGAGGAAGCACAAGAGGCACCCGACGTGGTAGTTGGTAAGTTTCCTGCCAATTTACACATTGCAACCCTGCTGTTTGATTCTGGTGCTACCCACTCGTTCATTGCTCAAGGGTTTGTTTAGAAGCATGACCTAGCAACAACACAAATGAACCATATGCTAGCCGTAAACTCTCCAGGTGGAGAAATAAGGACAAGACAAGTGTGTCCCAAAGTGAACCTAGACATTAATGGGGTAGTATTTACTGCTAACCTCATAGTGATAGAGTCACAAGGGATAGATATTATTTTGGGTATGGATTGGTTGACCAAACATAAGGGAATCATCCATTGTTCGACCAGAACGGTGGAACTAACTCACCCTAGTGGCACAAGAGTAAAGTTTATAACAATACAAGAGCCTAGGAGGGACATTAAATTAAATCAAGTTGAGGTGAAAGTGGAGGAGATCAGGATTATCCTGGAATACCCAGATGTTTTTCCGGAGGAGTTGCTAGGTATGCCTCCTGATCGTGAAGTGGAATTTGCAATTGAGCTAGTGCCTGGAACAGCCCCTATATACAAGAGACCTTATCGGATGGACTCCAAGCAGCTAGAAGAACTCAAGGATCATTTGAGAGAATTGACGGAGAAGGGGTATATTCGCCCTAGTTCCTCACCATGGGGAGCTCCGGTAATATTTGTGCCCAAAAAGGACGGAACCCAAAGGTTATGCGTGGATTACCGTGCTTTGAATGAGGTAACCATCAAGAACAAGTACCCATTACCCCGCATTGAAGACTTGTTTGATCAGTTGAGGGGCGCTTGTGTGTTCTCGAAAATTGATCTCAGGTCGGGATACCACCAACTCAAGATAAGGCAAACTGATATTCCCAAGACAGCTTTCGTATCTCGGTACGGACTGTATGAATACACCGTCATGCCTTTCGGGCTAACTAATGCCCTGGCATACTTCATGTATCTCATGAACAAGGTATTCATGGAATATTTGGACAAATTTGTTGTGGTTTTCATAGATGACATTCTCGTCTTCTCCAAAGATGAAGAAGAACATGAGAAACATCTAAGGTTGGTGTTGCAGAGGCTAAGAGAACACCAACTATATGCCAAATTGAGCAAGTGTGAGTTTTGGCTGAAGAGAGTTCCCTTCTTAGGACATATAATCTCGGAGGGAGGAATCTCCATAGATCCCGCCAAAATCGAGGATATACAGAAGTGGAAGACCCATGAAAATATCGGGGAAGTTCGAAGCTTTTTGGGATTGGCTGGATACTATCGACGGTTTATTGAAGGATTCTCCAAGATCTCCAGACCTCTCACCAAACTGTTGGAGAAGGGAATCACATTCACCTGGACGCCACAGTGCGAGACGAGTTTTCAGGAGCTAAAGAAAAGATTGACAACAACCCCAGTGTTGGTTATGCCAGATATGCAGAAGAATTTCACGGTGTACTGCGATGCCTCTGGAAACGGGTTGGGATGTGTTCTCATGCAAGAAGGGCATGTCGTGGCTTATGCATCCCGACAACTCCGGAAGCACGAGAAAAACTATCCTACACATGACCTAGAACTAGCCGCAGTGGTACACGCGTTGAAAATTTGGCGACACTAATTGATGGGGAAGAGAACAGAGATATATACGGATCATAAGAGTTTAAAGTATATTTTCACACAGCCAGATCTCAACCTCAGACAAAGGAGATGGTTAGAGCTAATCAATGACTTTGATGTGGGCATCAACTATCATCTCGAGAAAGCAAACGTCATGGCCGATGCTTTGAGTCGGAAGGTGCAGGTCAATAAGTTGAGCTTGAAGGACATGCCTGCGGAATTGAAGGACGAGGTTATAAGGCTCAATCTATGTCTAGTAAATAGTGGTGAAGCCATCGCCATGGAAGTGGACTCCACACTAGAGCGAGACATACGCGAGGGTCAAAAGAATGATGAGAAGATACAAGAAATCAGGCAACTCATCAAGGAAAATAAAGCCCCTGGTTTCAGAGAGGATGAACAAGGAACAGCGTTGCACGGGAAAAGAATCTGTGTGCCAGAAGTAAAGAAGATCTGTGAATTGATTTTGAAGGAGGCTCATGATTCCGACTATTCCATTCATCCTGGGAGTACGAAAATGTACCAGGACCTCAAGAGCAGGTATTGGTGGTATGGCATGAAGCGAGATGTCGCGGAACATGTTGCTCTATGTGACACATGTTAGTTGGTGAAAGCAGAACATCAACGACCCGCGGGATTATTGCAACCACTCAAAGTGCCTGAATGGAAATGGGAAGAAATCAGCATGGATTTCATCGTGGGATAGCCTAGGACCCAATCAGGGTATGATTCGATATGGGTCATCATTGATAGGCTAACTAAGGTAGCTCATTTCATCCCCGTGAAAGAAAGCTACAGTGGATCCAAATTGGCAGAGTTGTACATGTCAAGGATCGTGTGTTACCATGGAGTGCCAAAGAAGACCGTGTCGGATCGAGGGACACAGTTCACCTCAAGGTTCTGGCAGAAGTTGCACGAAACCATGGGAACCCATCTGAACTTTAGTTATGCATATCATCCCCAAACTGATGGGCAGACGGAAAGGACCAATCAGATTCTTGAAGATATGCTGAGGGCATGTGCACTCAAAAACAATCGGAGTTGGGACAAGAACTTACCGTATGCGGAGTTTTCCTATAACAACAGCTATCAAGCTAGTATGAAGATGTCACCGTTTGAAGCTTTGTATGGGAGGAAGTGCAGAACTCCCCTATTTTGGAATCAAACAAGGGAAAGTAAAGTGTTTGGTCCAGAAGTACTACAAGAAGCCGAGGCGAAGGTGAGGGAAATTCGCAATAACTTGAGGATAGCACAGACACGCCAAAAGAGCTATGCCGATGTACGAAGAAGAGAGCTCGTTTTCAACGTGGGGGACTATGTCTATCTCAAGGTGTCCCCTATAAGAGGACTTCGTCGGTTCAAGGTGAAAGGAAAGTTGTCACCTCGATACATCGGACCCTTTCAAGTTCTGGAAAGGAAAGGCGAAGTGGCGTATCAACTAGAGTTACCGGCTCGTCTATCGGATGTGCACGATGTATTCCATGTGTCACAACTCAAGAAATGTCTGAGAACGCCTGAAGAGGTGTTACCCATGAATGAAGTGGATGTAGCTGAGGATTTGTCTTATGTCGAGCAACCATACAAGATTTTGGAGACAATGGAACGCCTCACCAGAAAAAAAAAAGAATCCGGATGTGCAAAGTGCAGTGGAAGCATCACTCAGAAGAGGAAGCCACCTGGGAGCGGGAAGATGAGCTCAAGGCACAATTTCCGGAAATGTTTTCTTAGAACCACCAATCTCGAGGACGAGATTTCTTTTAAGGGGGGTAGAGCTGTAACACCCCAAAAATATTGTTAAGACCCTAAATCATGTTAAGAGGGGAATTTAAAATTTTTTGGACGTGTTGCATGTTTTGCAAAAATTCAAATTCAAACTGGAATTCAAATTAAACTCAAATTAGAAAAGAAATAGAAAAAGAAAAAGAGAAAACAGAAAAAACCGGCCAGTGGGCCGAAACCCACCAGCCGGCCCACCCAGCAACCGCGCCAGCCCGCAGCCGCGCGCGCTGTTTTCTTCCGCTGACAGGTGGGACCCACCAGCTCGTCTTCTACCTCGCGCCCGCGCCGGACTCCCTCTCACCCGAATCAAAACCGATCGGGATTTCCGCGTATCCCCGCTGAATTCTGTTCGTAGGCGACGCGGACTTGATCTAAACCACCCCGCCGCCTTTCCCCGTCTATAAAAACCCCGACCTCGTTCTGTTTTTCCCACGCGATCCGCCGATTTTCCTCCGGTGAGAACCGAGACTTCTCCGGCGAATTCTGGCCGATCTAAGCTCGGAAATTCCGATCTAACTCGCTGGTCTTGATCCACCGCCTCCGGGGAACCTTGTATGTGCAGAAAACTCGGTGACTTGCGGTGTAAACACAGCGCCGACGAGCCTCGCCGTGGTTTCACCTCGGACCTCGTTGCCGATCACCTTCCAGGACCTCCGAGCTCAAGAAAACCCCCGAGGTGAGATCCCCGACCTCTCCTCCACCGATCTATACCATAAGATCACAGTTCTAGGAAGAATTCTCGAAGATCCGAAAGTCCCCGGCGAGATCGCCGCTTCCCGCCGACGTGCGCCGCCGGCAGCGCCGCCCGCGCTCGATCAGAGCGACGTGGCCGCTTGTGCGCCGTTTATTTTAAATCGCACGGTAGGGTTTAAATCCCCGCGTACCGGTTCGATGTTATAATCTCGGCCGTCGGTTTAAAATCGGACGGTCCACGTCAGCCCCGCGTTATAAAGACTGGAAATCTTACGTGCTACCCCCTGGGGTTCTCGGGAAATAAGAGCTAGCCCCGGAAACTTCTGATCTAGCCCCTGGAACTTCAGAAAATCATGTAAATTCATTTAAAAATCAGTTTTAGCCCCTGGACTTAATAAAAATTAGGAAAAACTCCTCTGATAAGTGTAGCTAGACCCCTGGAAATTCTGAAAATAATATTATAGACCCTGTAGTGGGGTGAGTTTACCTTTTTAACCCTGTTTAGTATTTAATTTAGGAAATTGAATATGGGGCTAGTGTTTAAAAATTAAAAAGTGGGACAAACATATTGTCAAAATTAAATTAAAAACTTTTTCAGTATTTAGAAAATTTTGGAGTGATAAAAATATATTTTGGGCTGAAATGAATATGTTTAATTTATTATTTACATTTAGGGACACATTTTTAAGTAAAGAATAGTTCTGGAAAATACGGAAAATAATTGTAAAATAGTTTACATCAGAGGAAAAGGTCAAAAATATATTAGTAAATATTTTAGATCAGAACCTATTCTGTTTAGATGATGTGTCTTGTTATTTTCATAATAAAGTTCACATTTAGCCATAGGAAATAAATCTGAAAATATAGCAACTAGTAAATGATAAATGGAGTTCTAAAATCCAAAGGATTTTAGTTTAGGGTTGGTAGAAATTATGAAGACACATATGGAGAAGGAAAATACCTTTCATGCATACTTGGTAGCTAAAAGGTGTAGTAATTGAATATAAGGAATTTATTTAAATTGGAAACTCATATATATAGTATGCAAGCATAAATGTGAATACAAAAGTAGGAATCATATACATATGATTAAAAGTGTATGCAAGACACGAATCAACACACATAGAGTAACCACAACACATATAATGGTGAATGACTTTCATAAATGTGAATGTGTGGTTTGTATGAAGTGGAAGTGTGAACTATGTCTTATGGATTGTTGTTTTTCTTTTGCTATGTGTGATGGTATGATGTAGAACCTGCTCAAGAGCAAGTTATTCCTTTCCAAGATCAGAACTATCATTTCCAAGAGCAGCAGGAAGGAGGCAAGTGTCCTTGACCACTTTGATCCTATGCTAGGATGTGTAGATAGAATTATTTGCATTGTCAAATGAAATATGAAACCCATGTTAGGAAGTTTCCCTAGAATTGCATTACCTTGTTCCCTTGTAGCTTGGGTTGGGATTTATTTTATCATGTCATTTATTATTATGCATATGCTTAGCCATGCTTAGAATGGGATATTGGGGATATGAGATCATCAGTTTATTTTACCATACTCTTGAATGAGATATTGTGAGTTATGTAGAGGTAGGGATCAATGCAAGTTGGATGTTTTGGTTGTGTGCTGGGTGCACGAGACTCGGGTTTGTGTTTAGTACTTGCCTGGATCCTAAGGACCGGTTCATGGAGCATGTAACCTGGCTTTACAGTGCCAACCACATGCTGAGATGGGGCAGCTTGGCCAATTAATTAGGTGTATCCCCGGCGTAGTATGGGTGCGTTGGATGGTGCGGGGAGTAAGTGTCAGCTAGACTACCATATGAACCGCAAGGCTCAAGAGGGGGCCACTGCAGCGGGGTTGGAGCCTATTGTATGCTGTTAGGGGTGAAACCTCAGTGGGCCCACACTCGTCGGGAATCCCTTTGTAAAGGCTTCGTAGTGATCTCCTGGCTACACACCTGGGAAGTGTGAATGTGGTTCGTAGCCACTGGAATAATGGAGGTTCTTTTAGTCCATCCGGCAACGGGGGATGAAATCACTACATGTGGGTACAGTGGTACAAACTCTGCAGAGTCAAAAACTGTCATGACAGTCGTGCTCACGGTCAAGAGCGGCTTGGACTTATTCATGATTAGAGGATTGATGGTTTTGGAAGTTGTGAATGTTAAGCGGGAAGCTTAACATTGGAAATGATGTTATGGTTATTGGATTATGATGATGGGATGGGAGATTGGGACCATTTCACCTGTGTAGTAATGTAGGTGCTTAATAAGCTAAGGTGATAGGGATTAATTGCGTAGTGCTTTAACCATGAGTTCAACCTCTCCTTGATCTAGCCATGCATGACATAACTTTCCCACACTTGCTGAGTACCATCGGTACTCAACCTTGCATATTTTGTTGGTTTATATTGCTGCTCAGGTCAAGATGATGAGGTGGTCTATAATGACCAAGACTTTGGACCCGAAGAAGGTTTCTAGGTTCATGGAGACCCCCCCCCCCGGGCAACGCCTGTGACGGAGCCCTCAAGAATAATATTCCGCTGCTAGTTTATTTACTTGTGATGATCTTATTATTGTCCATCGAGACATTTGCTATGTAAGACTTATTTATATTCGACACCTGGCTTGTAATAAATGATGCTTCACTATTTGTCATCACATGTATGAGAAAATGATCCTGGCATACATGTGATATTCACTTGGTTGTTCTTCGGAAAAACCGGGTGTGACATCAATCCCTTGGGAGTCCAAGATAATAAGGTTGGCAAGGAAGTCTACCCCCCCTTATTTTAAGGCTTACTTTCGGACATACTATATTAGTCCTCATTTCTCCTCCGGGAGAATTAACTAACATAGCACATTCTAAGTGGGATACGGGTAGATGATGTTTGTCAACATATTTGGATGATATGAAGGAATGCGATGCTCCAGAATCAAATAAGATGGTGGCTGGGTTGGAGTTGGCAAAGAACATACCAATTACGGCGTCCTCAGCCTGTTGTGCTTCCTCGGCGGTGACATGATTCACGTGGCCGCGTGCATAATTCTGCTGTCCATGGTTCCCTTGATTGTCTCCTCCGTTCGGTCGCGGGTTCTGCTTGGGCACGTTACCTTGTTGTCCAGGGCCTCTCCTCGGGCACTGGTTCGCGAAGTGGCCTACCTCCCCGCATGCAAAGCATGTCCTGTTGCCTACGGTAGCAGGTGCGTTGGGGCGGGGGTTTTGAACAGGGGCGCCGTTGTTAGGTCGGGGCGCAGGAGGCATGGGCACACGAGGTGCTGGAGCAACGAGTTGTTGCTGTGGTGGCTGACCAGGGCGGTATGCAGGAGTGGTCGATCCATACTGCGGTGCAGGGGGCATGTACCTAGGTCGTACTTGGGGCTGGTATGGAATCTTCCTCTTGCACTCTCGCTCGATCTCTCGGATCTTGTTTTCAACTACTATGGCCTTGTCAACCAGCTTCTGGAAGCTTACATAGTCATTGTTGAGGAGCTGAACCTGGATCTCATTGTTCAACCCTCTCATGAACAGGTACTGCTTCCTCTGATCTGAGTTGACATCCTCGGGGGCATACCGGGACAGTTGTATGAACTTGTTAAGATATTCATTCACACTTTTCTGTCCTTGGCGGAGACCTTCGAACCCCTGCCTTTTGAGCATCATTACACCATCAGGGATGTAATGAGAGCGGAAACTTTCCTTGAACTCAGTCCAAGTGATTGTCTCCGGGTTGGCATGGGCGTTGCTCAAGGCATCCCACCAGTCAGCAGCGGCTCCCGTAAGTTGGTGCGACGTGAAGAGAACCTTCTCTCGGTCATTGCACTGAACAATGGCAAGCTATTTCTCCATGGATTTTAACTAATCATCGGCCTCCATGGGATCACTAGTTTGAGCAAAGGTGGGTGGTCGAGTTCTCATGAACTCTCCCAACCTGTTATGAGCCGGCGGTGGTGGTGGCGGTGGTGCCGGAACGGGGTTTTGGTTGGCCTGCAATTGACCCAAAGTTTGGATCATGGTTTGCATAAGCTGGTTTTGCATGGCCATCAACCTTTCCAGATGGTTTTCGCCAGCTCCTGGGTTAGCAGGAACTTCATCATGGTCATCCTCCTGGACGTTCCTTCGGTCGGCGTTTTCTCTCACCATTTGTGAGAGACCGAAATAGAATAGAGTGTTAGAAGGTTAGGTAGATTCCCTCTAACTATATGCATCAAGGTGAGTTGGACTATGTATATATCGGCCCATATGAGGATGTGAGCAAGTGCCAAAACATCTCGCACCTCTTTCTTCTTACGTGTGGATATGGACAACGTTTTGAGGCGTCCCACAACTCACACTAAGCACACAATCACAAATAATCATCACAAGGGCCCACACAACTCCTAGTCAAGGATGGTTTCCTATGTCAAGGTGGTTTTAAGGCCAATCTAAGCTATTCACCCTAGGATGCTTCCTTCGGTCAGCGTGGCTTAGTTACCTGTTACTCCTATTTAGGGGTGTAACTTACTGTTAACCCGTGGCTCTAATATCAATCTAAGGTTTCTATCTAGGCGTGTAACCTACTGTCAACCCGTGGCTCTGATACCAATCTGTGACGCACTCAATTCTGTGGAAAACCACGGAACCGAGAATTAATGCATATGTGTGCCCAGGATGTTCTTCACACATACACATACGTTCCACAAACTGAATTCAGATTATATATTACCACGAATAACAGAGTTTATTACAATACCTCATGAGTCTTGGGCTCATGTTCACAGCGGAAGTCTTATTTCTATGCAGCGGAAGTCTTTATTCTAATGCGGAAACAATTCAACTAATGTGGAAGCAAATCTAAGCAGAAGTGGCTCCATCTCTACTCCCTCCACGGGCAAGGTTGAGAATAGATCACACGCCATAATGCTCCGCTTGGTCTTCATAGTAGGCTTCTCTTGCTGCTGATGATGAAGTAATAATGCAAGTTCGAGTACAATGATGTACTCAGCAAGTGCATGAATAACACATGATATGCAGCTTATAAACAAGGTAGGTATAAAAAGGCTCATTTGCAGAAAAGCAAATTTATAAATTCATGATAAAACAATAACTTAACTTTAAATGAATGTAATCCCATCGTGTATTAAATTACCAACATACCTCCATCGCTTTCCATGTTCCACCCGAACATTAACCAACCTCATTCTTACTCACGAATACCTCCTCGTATTCGCTACCATCTCATGAATACCTTCCCGTATTCGCTACCATCTCATCTCATAAAACAACCACGTCTCACACCGAGACCAAACTCGTTGCCATGACTCAACAGTCATGCAACCATCATATCACCCGGACTCAACAGTCCCAAACCATAACCATAACCAAACCAATAACCTTCCCAATAACCATCCCAACTAATCATGGCAGTTTAGCCAGGTGCTCGTGACCGTAAGCTCGGCTATCATGATAGTTTTAGACTCTGCAGAGTTTGCACCTCTTTACCCACAAGTTTGTGATTTCGTCACCCGTCGGCGACTGCAGAACCTCCATTATACCAGTACACGACCGTCGATGTATGGTCAAGAGATCACAAAATAGCCTTTACAAAGGGGTTACTAGATGTATGGACTCACTAAGGTTTCACCGGCAGGCTAGAATCTCCAATTCTCCCACCCACGGGCCCCCTCTTGTGCCGTGCAGTTCCCAGGGCAGTCCTCACTCGACTCCCATTCCCCGCGCCTTCCACAGTCCATAACACTCTAGCAACTTACCTAATTACTCAGCTAAGCCGCACCCATACTTGGCCTTGTGGTGGCACTGTTATCCTGGCATGTGCATGCATGAACCGGTCCTTAGATCTACGGCAAGTAAACCACCATCTCATGCTACCTCATTCACAAACCCAATCTTGCCTAGATCTCCCTCCGATCCATGTCCATTATCAGTTTCTCATTATCATTACGAGTGCAGTTAGCTAGACACATCTATCTCGCTTCCCAATCCCATGGACTCAGCGAAGCATAAAGTAAAAAACCTTACCTGACTCATAAACTTCCCAGGCGACAAGGGTGGTTTAACCAAAACTAGTAAACTCCTATAAAAAGGTTTCCCATCATGTTCGACTCAGCACACACACCTTTTCGCAAACAGAATAGTTTTACCCAAAACATAGGATCAATATGGTCAAGGAGCACTTGCCTTGTTCTTGCGGTTCCGGGGGTTCTTGGATCTTAAAACCTGGTTGCTGCAGTTCGTTGTAGATAGCTCCCTGAGCTTGTCCTGCTAGGTAGGATCACGTGCATACAAGATTCACAGCAATCAATACCATGCACAAACCTTAAACTAGATGCGATGATGCACATGCATGCTACCCTATGATTAGTTTTATTAGATTGGTCTGTATGTTCTTGCATGGCTTGCATGGACAGAGGTGTTCGAATCAATGGTGGACGTGGCAATGATCTTGTCTTTAGATCAACCTGATCATTAAGTGATCTATCCACGAGAAGGCTTCTGTTCGATAGGAATCAAAGAACAGATGCAAGGAAAACACAACGATATCGTAAGGTGGTATTGGGACCTACCTTACGTTTCCTCTTGGCTTTCGAGGTCCTCCTCAGACCGCTGGGCTGTCCTCCGGCGATCTTCCTTGCCGCGCTCCGGCGATGGCTTTCTCGGCGGGTTGGGGCTAGGGCTCTAAGTCGTCGGCTCAGGAGTTGGAAAAGAAGTTTGTGGTTTCGGCCAGAGGTTTTGGGTTCTATTTATAATCGGGAAGGGAAGAGTCCTAATCTGATTGTATCCTGAATAAGAGTTTTATTCAGATCGTCGTTGGATCCTATCATCTTATCTTTAGGTGATTTGGTGCGGTAACGTTGTGGAATTCAGGTCAGTTTCCTTTATGTACCGGTATTCTTACGCGTAACAGCCGTTCCAGAACTCGTTACCTTCACGGCGATGAGCTCCGGAGGCTCCACGTGTCCTTCCGGGGCCTGGTATCTCCTTTTCCGCAGAGATGAGCTCCGGTTGTGTCGCGTGTCACAAGCGAGACCTCCCCCTCCTTTGGAGGTGAGCTCCGCGCATGCCACGTGTTGGCGCCGGTCTTTCCTCTCTTCTTTCTTCAGGGACATGCCCCAAGGTCGACACGTGTCCAGTAGCGACAGACCTCCCGGAGATAAGCTCTGGTGGCGACACGTGTTCGATAGATCCGGACCTCTCGGATATGGGTTCCGAGATCGACACGTATCCCGTGCGACTGGTCCTCTGACTTCCGCGAGGACTAGCTCCGAAGGTGACATGTGTCCTACGAAAAATGCCTTTGCTTCTTCCGCAGAGGCTAGCTCCGTGGACAACACGTGCCCCACAGGGTCGGGCCTCTTTCCAATTGCGGAGGTGACCCCCGAGCCTGCCATGTAGCCAGTTTAGCGGCGGACCTCTCCCAACTTCTCGGGGATGAGCTCCGAACATGCCACGTGGCCTGCTGGCCGCGGAAGTTGCCTTCGGTGCTCTCTGAGAGCTTTATTGGCTATCCTTGGTTATTCCTTTTGATATTTTTCTCTGTTTCTTCTTTTCTTAAAATGTTTCCTCTTCATAAAACATGAACATATGCTGACACCCGAGATGAGGGTGTCACACAGGCTCTGACGCGGCGCGCCAGTCTGCGATGTGACTGGGCGCAACGGCACCTGACAGAGGCGTGCTCCGCGTCTCCGCGCTTTGGGAAGGCGCGGATCTTGAATACCTTGTACGGGCAAGATATGGCGCGTCTTTACTCCTGCTGCCTACCGCGCGGGGGCAGGCAGTGCTGCTCTGCTGGCCACGTGGTGAGTCCGGAGCTCTCCTCTGAGGAGAGGGGGGTCCGGCCCCGTGAGACATGTGGAGCCTTCGGAGCTCTCCCCACAGAGGGGGGAGGTCCGGCTCTTCTGTCCACGTGACAGACCCGGAGCTCTCCTTTGAGGAGAGGGAGATCCGGCCCCGCTGGACACATGGAGCCTTCGGAGCTCTCCCCACAGTGGGGGGATGTCCGGCTCTGCTGTCCACGTGGCGGGCCCAGAGCTCTCGGCCCCGCTGGACATGTGGAGCCTTCGGAGCCCTCCCCGCGGAGGGGGAGGTCCGGCTCAGTTGGCCACGTGGCGGACCCGGAGCTACCCTCTGAGGAGAGGAAGGTCCGGCCCCGCTGAACACATGGCGTTTTCGGAGCTCTCCCTGCGGAGAAGGGCGAGGTCCTTAGGTAATTACCCCTGTGCGCGGGGGTACCCCTTATTGAGGATACCGACAGCGTCCACTCGGCCACGAAGTCAGCCAGTGCTTGGCTCTTGACTGCGTGGCGAGGAAGGAAGTCCAGCTCGAACTCCGCCAGCTCCGCTGCCTATTTAGCGACATTGCCTATCGCGTTGGGGCTGTGAAGAATGGCCTTCAGCTGGTAGGAGGTGACCACCGAGATCCGGTGGGCTTGGAAGTAGTGGCGGAGCTTCCTTGATGCCACGAGTACTGCATACAGCAGCTTGTGGACCTCCAGGTACCTCGTCTTGGCGTCGTGGAGGACTTCACTGATGTAGTAGACAGGCCTCTGGATGGTCCGGACCCTCCCCCCTGGGCCTGAGATGTCCTGCTCCATCGGCTCAGGCCGGCAGGAGGTAGACGGGTCCGGGGGAGCCTCTGGGAGCTAGTACCCGGGGGCTTCTAGGCCGTCTTGAACCTCCGGGAGGTCCCTTTGGACCTCCGGGGGTTATCTTGGAGCTCCGGGAGGTCCCGTTGGACCTCCGGGAGGTCACCTTGGAGCTCCGGGAGGTCGCCTTGAGCCTCCGGGGTCTCCTGGTGCTTGTCTTCTGCTACCAGAGCAGGCTGTGGTGATGAGGGGTCCGGCCACTCTGCGACGAGGACCATGCTCACCACCTCTGTTGTTGCCGCGATGTAGAGCATCAAGTGCTCTTCAGGCTCGGGGGCTACCATGATGGGTAGGATCGTCAGGAGCTGCTTCAACTCCTGGAATGCTTCCTTTGCTTCATCGGTCCAAACAAAAGGACCAGATTTCCATAGAAGCTTAAAGAAGGGAAGTACCCGCTCTGCTAGGCTCGGTATAAACCGACTCAACGCGGCTAGGCATCATGTGAGTCTCTGGACGTCCTTGATGCGGGCGGAGAGCCGCATTAGGTCTATGGCCTTGATCTTCTCTAGGTTGGCTTCAATCCCTCGGTGTGAAACCAGGAATCCTAGGAGCATCCCAGAGGATACGCCGAACACACATTTGTTGGGGTTCAGCTTAGTGCGCGTGGAGCGCAGTTTGTCAAAGACTAGAGCTAGGTTATCTAACAAGGATGAGCTCTGCCTGACTTTGACTACGATGTCGTCAACATACACCTCAACTAAGTCTCTTATTATCTCTCCAAAGGTTTTGTGCATAGCACGTACAAAGGTGGGGAGAGCGTTCTTTAGACCATAAGGCGTAGAGACGTAACAATACAGGCCGTCTACTGTGATGAAAGAAGTGTGTTCTTCATCTTCTCTAGACATAGGTGTCAAAGTGTGTGGTTGTAACTTCCCCCGGACCTGCTCTGTGCAGCCCGTGGAGGTTCTTTTTCGGAGGGGCTAATCGCTTGCGGAGAGCTTAAGCATAGGGACGAGTTAGAGAGGAGCTTGACACGGCGAGTTTTACGTGGTTCGGGCCGCCGGAGCGTAAAACCCTACGTCCACGGTGAGCAGAGGTGCTCGCTGTATTGCTTGTTGCTCAGAACCGGAGTCCTGAGCTTGAGGATGAGTTATGCCTAGGGTGTGAGTTGCTGGAGTGCGAACCCTTGCTAACGTTGCGTACCCGAGCCTTTTATAGTTCAAGACTCGTGTGGCTTACAAGGGGGGCCCGGGACCCGACAGGTGGTCCCGGGGAGATTGCCTGCTGACTATCGTATCCGCAGTTACGTCGGTAGTTGTCTCTGGCGAAGGCTTCTAAGTCTTCGTCTTGCCGCCCTGCCCATGCCACATGCTAGTCGTAGTGGTTGATGACAGCGGGAGCGGCAGGGGATGTCTTGTCGCTGTGTTTATTGGCTTGCAGGTTCTGAAACCGCGCGCCAGTCTGTGATGCGACTGGGCGCAACGGCACCTGACAGAGGCGTGCTCCGCGTCTTGGGAAGGCGCGGGCCTTGAATACCTTGTACGGGCAAGGTATGGTGCGTCTTTACGCCCGCTGCCTACCGCTCGGGGGCAGGCAGCGCCGTTCTGCTGGACACGTGCTTGGCCCGGAGCTCTCCTCTGAGGAGAGGGAGGTCCGGCCTCGCAGGACACGTGGAGCCTTCGGACCTCTCCCCGCAGAGGGGGAGGTCCGGCTTCTGTCGGTCACGTGGCGGGCCCGGAGCTCTCCTCTGAGGAGGGGGAGGTCCGGCCCCGCGGGAGACGCGGCGCCTTTAGAGCCTTCCCCACGGAGGGGAGGTCTGGCTGCTGGTGGCCACGTGGCGGGCTCGGAGCTCTCCTCTGAGGAGAGGGAGGTCCGGCCCCGCTGGACACGTGGTGCCTTCGGAGCTCTCCCTGCAGAGAAGGGTGAGATCCTTAGGCATTTTCCCCTGTGCGCGGGGGTACCCCATATCACGGGTACCGACAGTGGCCCCTGGGCCCATCTCGGGGGAGATAGCGAGCCCGAGGTGGGGCCTCCGTCTCTTCTGTTCCGCGCACTTTCTCCAAGTCCCGCATTGACCGCTGCCGGAGCACGAACTGTCGCGGGATCGTGGGAGCGTGCGCCCACTTGATGGTTGCTTTTACTGCGGCGGTTCCCAAGGCTACCACTTCTGCACGTTGCGGCGCTTTCTTCGGGAACCGCCGAAGTGCCTTGCCGGCTCGTCTTCCTGGGAGACTGACTCCTTGACCCACTGCTTTAGCTGGACGGCTTGGGCCCACCTGTCATCGGCGCTCGGTCTTGGAGCCGATGCGGTTGCCGATGCGGCACATTCGAAGAGTTTTGAGTCGTTTGGAATCGCATCTGGGAAGTTTTTAAAAGGGGATGTTACCCGCATTGCGGCTTCCCTTCGCACTTCCCAGCGCTTTTCCTTGGACTCTTGTGCCTTTGTCTTCTTGTCTTTGAGCCCTCCCTCGCCATGGCTTCCAACCCGCCCCTTGAGAAGAAACGCGCTCGATCTCCTCCGACGGCGGCTTCTGCACCAAGTCAGGGATCCAGGGAGCCTGCATGCCTTGCCTCTGGAGGTGACGCCTCCAAGAGGCCCCGGGTTTATCATCCCGACTGGACTCTTCTTGAGCGATGACTGGCTGAGGGTTCCTAGGCGTTGCGTCCTTTCTCCTCAAGTGGTGGAGTCTCCAAAGAAACTGCTGACACGTCGAGGAGGCTTCAGGCGGAGGAGTCTCCAAGGAAGCTGCTGAAGCACCAAGGAGGACTCCAGGCGGCAGAGTCTCCAAGGAAACTGCTCGAGCGGTGGAGGGGGCTTCAGAAGCATCCTTGATGACACCGGCCCTTGCGCTGGTGATGGCCGAGATGATCCCTGTGCTCGGGTCGGAGGAGTCTTCAGGGAAGTTGTGTCCTCTCTCCTCAGGCGGTGAAGTCTCCAAAGAAACTACTAATACGCCGAGGAGGACTCCAGGCGGCAGAGTCTCCAAGGAAACTGCTGAAGCGGCGGAGGGGGCTTCAGAAGCATCCTTGATGATACTGGCCCTTGCGCTGGTGATGGCCGAGATGATCCCTGTGCTCGGGTCACGGAGCGGGAGAACGCCGCCAGGGATGAAGTTGAGGACGTGGCCGTTCTCGCAGCTTCTAGGTTATGGACGTGCCAGGGGAACCCTAGGGCTTGTTTCTTTCTTTTTTATCGAGTCTGTAGTCCAGCTCATGGAGCCACGAATACATAGACTCTTATGACCCGTCGTGCCTGTGATGCCCTTGTCTTCTTCTTGGTTTCACCTGGCCGAGCCCTTAGCTCCGTAAGGTACTCATAGGCCTTCACCAATCTTGAAGGTCTGCACAGACACCTTCCCCGGGTCCTTACTGTATTAAGGGCCTCGGAGGTCTCCGGAGCCCGCCCCATGAGGACGGGGAGGTCCGGATCTGCTGGACACGTGGCGGGCCCGGAGCTTTCCTCTGATGAGAGGGAGGTCCGGCCCCGCAGGACACGTGGAGCATTCGGACCTCTCCCTACGGAGGGGGGGTCCGGCTTCTGGCCGCCACATGGCGGGTCCGGAGCCCCTCCTGAGGAGGCGGGAGCGCTGGCCCTGCTGGACACGTGGGGCCTCCGGGGCCCGCCCCTGCTGAGGGGGCGGGGTGCGGATCTCCCGGTTTTGCGCGGTCCGTAGCGGCCCCCTGGTAGGCGTGGCCAACTGTTTGGGTACTCCTACCATACTCCTGCGGGAAGCCAAGGCCGGAGGGTCCTGCACACAAACAAGGGAAACGTAATTCTCCTTGGGGCTCCCCCCTTTTCGATCTCATAGTCTTATTTGGCTTACAATCCCGATTCGGTGCACGGTGCTTGGGAATTTCGGTGCACGACGTGCCGAGGGCTCGAGGCCCCCTGGCCATCGGTAGGTCCCCCAAGCGCGACCGCTCCATGCAGGATAGCAAATGCCGACTAGAGGTGAGAATGGGAAAAAGGGGACTGGGTGTATGGTGAACATACCCAGGAAGTGCGGTCATAAAAATTAATACATAATTTGAATGAGCATAAAGGAAGAGCAAAGCAGGACAGGTTTTTTCCCTATAAATTTCCATAGGCGGAAAACAGGCTAAACATGGAGGCCACGACCCGTCCCATTAAAAAGGGAAGCAAGACTCTACGCGCTTGGAGTCGGAACCAGGCAAAGCTGAACGTAGTCCTGGACTATCCACTAAGACTTAGCTGCTCCGAGCGCTGTTCCGGGACTCTATGGAGTCTATTAGAAAGAAGAAACTGTCCTGCTATTGTTCTAGGGGTAGAACTTACGGAGGTGTTCGATGTTCCAGGGGTTCGGGAGCGGATCCCCATCCTCGGTGGAAAGGCGTACGCACCCGGGACGGCATACTTTTGTGACTCGGAAGGGACCTTCCCAACCAGGGGGGAGTTTGTGGGTCCCTTCGCGAGAAAGTATGCGCCGCAGCACCAGGTCGCCTTCCTGCAGCTCCCGGGCACGCACAGACCTCTGGTGGTAGCAGCGGAGCGCTTGTCTGTACCGTGCGTTACGGAGTGCTGCATGCAATTGGACCTCGTCGACGAGGTCGATGTCTCTGCGCCGGAGGTTGTCCTGCGTGGCTTCGTCATAAGCTCGGACGCGGTGAGACTTCATGGTGATCTCTGGGGGAAGCACAGCTTCAGCCCCATACACCATGAAGAAGGGTGTCTCTCCGGTGGCCCGGCTCTGGGATGTCCGGTTAGCCCATAGTGTGCTCGGAAGCTCATCCACCCAATTGGCACCATGTTTCTTCAGGCTGGCATAGGTGCGGGTCTTGAGGCCCCGGAGAATCTCGGCGTTGGCCCTCTCGACTTGCCCATTGCTCTTTGGATGAGCAACAGAGGTATAGCACACCTGGATGCCGAGGTATTCGCAGTAGTCTTGGAAGGTTGCGCTGGTGAACTGGGTCTCGTTGTCAGTGATGATTCTGTTTGGGACCCCAAACCGGCAGACAATCGACTTGATGAACTTTACTGCGGATTGCTTGTTGATGGTGACAACTGGTGTGGCTTCCGGCCACTTTGTGAACTTGTCGATGGCGACATAGAGGTACCGGAATCCCCCGACGGCTCTAGGGAATGGTACCAGGATGTCCAACCCCCATACAGCAAACGGCCATGAGGGTGGGATCATCTGTACCGCCTGAGCCGGTGTATGGATCTGCTTGGCGTGGAACTGGCACGCCTTGCAGCTCTCGACCACCTTGACGGCATCCTGGAGTGCTATCGGCCAGTAGAAGCCATGCCGGAAGGCTTTACCGACAAGCGTGCGTGAGGAAGAGTGACTCCCACATTCGCCTCCATGGATCTCAGCGAGCAAGTCGCAGCCTTCCCCCTGGGTTATGCACCGCAATAGGACGTGGTTGGCACCGCGCCGGTAGAGATCCCCTTCTACCAGCGCGTATCTCTTAGCCATACGCACGATCCGTTCAGCGGTTGCATGTTCATCAAGGAGGATGTTGTCTTTCAAGTAGTCCCGGATCTCCGTGATCCATGCATCGGGTCTGACTTGAGCTTCTGGATCTTGAGCGCTGGGTTGCACGGAGTCCCCAGTGACGCTTACGATCCTTGGCGGCATCCATGGCTGCAGGGCCGCCGGGACCGCCAGCTTCGAGGTGCTGGTCCAGCCCCCTTCGCCCGACTCGGCGGGCCGGGCTGTGGGCCGCAGCAACGTCCTCTCAAAGACTCCTTTGGGCACAGGGGCTCCGGTGGAAGCCTTCGTTGAAAGGTCATCAGCTGCGTCATTGCCAGCGCGCGGTACGTGGCGCAGGTCCAAGGCGAGGAAGTCTTTCTCCAACATCTGCACGTGAAGCAGATAAGCAGCTAGTTGTGGGTCATTGCAGGAGCATTCGCCCTTAACTTGCTTGATAACCAGCTGGGAGTCACCCTGTGCCAACAACTGGCGAGCGCCCAGAGACAGGGTTGTCTGTAGGCCAAAGATGAGTGCTTCATACTCTGCCATGGTCTTGGTTGCCTTGAAATTGAGACGCACCATGTATCCAAACTGCTCCCCCGATGGCATGAGAAGCAGTACGCCGGCACCGGCCCCCTGCTTTCGCAAGGAGCCGTCGAAGAAGAGCGTCCAGTGGGGCTCGGTGAAGACCGGATCTCGGTCTCTGGTTCACCGTCTTCATGGCCCCCTGGGTCAGCCTTCGTTGGTGTCCACTCTGCCACGAAGTCAGCCAGCGCTTGGCTTTTGACTGCATGGCGAGGAAGGAAGTCCAGCTCGAACTCCGCCAGCTCCGCTGCCCATTTAGCGACGTTGCCAGTCGCATGGGGACTGTGAAGGATCGTCTTCAGCGGATAGGAGGTGACTACTGAGACCCGGTGGGCCTGAAAGTAGTGGCGGAGCTTCCTAGACGCAACGAGCACTGCATACAGCAGTTTGTGGACTTCTGGGTACCTTGTCCTGGCATCGTGAAGGACTTCGCTGATGTAGTAGACAGGCCTCTGGATGGTTTGAACCCTCTCTCTTAGGTCTGAGAGGTCTTCATCCATTGGCCCTAGCCCGCTGGAGGTGAGTGGGTCCAGGGGGGCTTCTAGGAGTTGGAACTCGAAGGTTCTTAAGCCATCTTGGCCCTCCGAGGGGCCCCACTGGTTCTTCGGGAGCTCCGGGAGGTCCTGCTGGATCTCTGGGAGGTCCCGTTGGGCCCCCGGGGGTCCCACTGGACCCCCGGGAGGTTGTCTTGGAGGTCCGGGAGGCCGCCCTGGACCTTCGGGAGGTTGTCTTGGAGGTCTGGGAGGCCGTCTTGGACCTGCGGGGTTTCCTGGCGTCTGTCTTCTGCTGCCGGAGCAGGCTGTGAAGACGAGAGGTCCGGCCGCTCTGCGACGAGGACCATGCTCACCACTTCAGTTGTCGCCGCGATGTAGAGCAACAGATGCTCTCCGGGCTCGGGGGCTACCATGATAGGTAGGGTCATCAGGAGTCGCTTAAACTCCTGGAAAGCTTCTTCTGCTTCGTCAGTCCAGGCAAATGGACCGGATCTGCGCAGGAGCTTAAAGAAGGGGAGCGCCCGCTCTGCTAGCCTCGGTATAAACCGACTCAGCGCGGCTAGGCATCCCGTGATCTTCTGGACTTCTTTGATGCGGGCAGGAGGCCGCATCAAGTCGATGGCCTTGATCTTCTCTGGGTTGGCCTCAATTCCCCGGTGCGAGACCAGGAATCGTAAAAGTTCCCCATAGGATACACCGAACATACATTTGTCGGGGTTCAGCTTGGTGCGCGTGGAGCGCAATTTGTCAAAAACTAAGGCTAGGTTATCTAACAAAGATGAACTCTGCCTGACCTTGACAACGATGTCATCGACGTACACCTCAACTAAGTCTCTTATTAACTCTCCAAAGGTATTGTGCATTGCACGTACAAAGGTGGGGAGAGCACTCTTTAGGCCATAAGGCATAGAGACATAACAATACAGGCCATCTACTGTGATGAAGGAGGTGTGCTCTTCATCTTCTCTAGACATGGGGATCTGATGGAAACCCGAGTAGGCATCTAGGAAGCACAGCATATCGCAGCCTGATGTCGAGTCTACTATTTGATCTATTCTAGGGAGAGGGAATGGATCTTTGGGACATGCCTTATTGAGACTGGTGTAGTCGATGCACATCCGGAGCTTCCCACCGGCCTTCGGGACAACGACGGGGTTCGCCAACCACCGGGGGTGGTGGACTTCCGGTATGAAGCCAGCGTCCAGCAGCTTCTTGATTTCTTCACGGATGAAGTTTTGCCGCTCGATGGACTGCTTGCGGGGCTTCTGTTGAACTGGCCGGGCGTCAGGGAATACCTTAAAGTGGTGCTCGATCACCTCCCTAGGGATCCCCGGCATCTGCGACGGCTGCCATGCAAACACGTCAACGTTATGCCGGAGGAAGGTGACGAGTGTGCCTTCCTATTTGCTATCCAGGCCCCCGGCTACCCGGGTGGTCTGGGTGGCATCGGCGCCGACTTGGATGATCTTTAAGGGGATGTCGCCCTCATCGAGGGGTTGCACACGGGGTGCTGCGGTGGAGGCACGGTGACGTGCACTCGGGTGGAGCTGGTCTGGTTCTGCACTGCCAGGGGCTGGTGCTCTAGCTGTTGCAAGCGCTTGGAGCTTTTCCAAGGCCGATACTGCAGCAGTGAGGTCTCCACGAATCCTGAGGATGCCTGTTGGTGTAGGCATCTTCAAGACGAGGTAGCCGTAGTGGGCTACTGCCATGAATCGGTACAGGGCTGGCCTGCCAATTATGGCGTTGAAGGGGAGGTCGATCTCCGCCACGTCAAACAGAATGTATTCTGTCCGATAGCTGTCCGGAGCTCCAAAGGTCACCGAGAGGCTGATGTTGCCGTAGGGAACGACCTGTCCCGGCCCTACCCCTGAGAACGGGCTCGACGGGGTGAGCTTGGCCATCAGGATCTGCAGCTTCTGGAAAGCTGCACGGCTGATGAGGTTCAGCCCAGCTCCGCCATCTACCAAAACGTGATACATCCTCACGTTGGCGATGGTGGGCGCTACCAAGAGTGGTAGATGGCCGGCCCCAGCCATGTTCCTGGGGCAGTCGGTGGCATCAAAGCTGATGGGGGTTCCCATCCACTTGAGGTGCGGTGCGGCACCTGGGAGTGGAGCCACCGACGCTACCGCTCGGCGCAGAGTCTTAACTGCGCTTCGGGACGAGGGGTCAGCGGACCCGCCGTATATGACGTAGAGCTTCTTTCGACGCTCATCATCACTGGAGCTGGAGTCCTCATGGTTGTGCACCGCCTTCACGGCGCGCTGAGGCTCCTGGAACCCCACTTGGTGGTCGACGCTGTCTGGGGCGTCGACCTTCTGCTTGCCCTCCCTTTGGCGGAAGGGTGGAGCATCAGTCCGCTGCTGCTTCCCTTCGCGGAAGCTCTCCGCGAGCTTCTGAATCTCCCGACACTCGGCAGTTGTGTGGTGACAGCTGCCGTGCACGGGGCATAGCTTGTCTTGGTCACCTTCTGGGGCTGGTGACTATCGCTGCCTCTTGTCGGGGCGCGGCCCCCGAGCTCCGCTGGGTGCCGCTGCTGTGGCAACGGGAACCGCAGCCGGTGACTTCATCTTGCCACTCCCCCGGTTCTTGGCCTTCTTGCTGCCTCCATAAGAAGCAGCGCCAGATCCGGGCTGTCCTCCTGACTCGGAGGCTGGCAGCGAGTACCAGTTCCGCCCTTCGGCTGCTCAGGCGCACTTGTCCACCAGGCTGAAGAGCTCTGAGACGTCGCGGACCTCTCTGGTCGCGAGCTTCTCGAGCATCTTCTTGTCCCGAACGCCTTGTCGGAATGCCACCACCACAGAAGCGTTTTGGATGTGTGGGATGGTGTTCCGCACCTGGGAGAACCGTTGGATGAAGGAGCGCAGCGACTCCCCAGGTTGTTGCTGGATGGCGTGGAGGTCGAGCTCCGTGCCAGGCCGGGTGTAGGAACTGCCGAAGTTGGCGGTGAACTGCCGGCAGAGCTCTCCCCAGGAAGTTATGGAACCCTGGGGGAGGTTCATGAGCCAAGACCGGGCTGGGCCGGTCAAGGCGACGGGGAAGTAGTTGGCCATGACGGCCTCATCCCCTCCTGCGGCAAGTACGGTGGTGGAGTAGATCTGGAGGAACTCCGCCAGGTTGACGCTGCCGTCGTACTTCTCGGGCAGGTGCGGCCGAAACTTGCGCGGCCACCTCGGGAAGCGAAGGTGGGGCGCCAGGGCCGCACATCCTGCTCCTGTTGCTGCAGGCATCGGTGCCGCGAACGCTTGGTTTGCTGCCGGCACAGTGTACCCCGGTATGGGCAAGGTCGCGCCATAGACCGGGGGCGCCGTTTGCAGGGCATATGGCTGTGGCATATGCTGCGTGGCATATGCCTGGGGCAGAGATCGCGTGGTGAAGGTCTGCGCCTCAGGCTGGGTCGAGGCTGACGTCATGCTGTCGCCAGCCTCTTGGTTGCGACGCCTTTCTCGACGTCGCTCGAGGTACACCCGGGCATCCTGGCCCAAGTGGCACCGTTCCAGCTCTGTCCTCAGGTCCGTCGACTGAAGCCTGGTGGAGCTGGAATCCGCTGTCTGCCCGTCAGGCGTTGGCGTGCGCGTCAGCGACACAGCCGGTTGGCCGGAGCGTCGTCCCTGCCGAAGTCGAGGGTTTGCGGCGGCGATGACGAGATGGTCTACCTCGCGAATCCACTGCTGGGTCGCTGCCTGAGGCGCGTCCCCAGCAGGTGGATTGCGCAGTAGCGCTCTTGCTGCAGCTAGCGCACCCCCGTGGGAAACGCTCAGCGCTGCAGAAGATCTCACGCTGGTTGGAGCCTGCATTGCCGGAGTCGGCTGCTGGCTTCCAGCTTGCGCCGACACACTCCGTCCTGAGTGCGTCGACACGTATTCCCCGCTGGTCATGGTTCTCCGTGAACGCGGGGGAGGAGAGCTTGCCGCTGAAGGAAGCTTGGTCATCTTCGTCGTTAGAAACTCGTCGCGCAAGGGAAAAGCCCCCTTCCTGGCGCGCCAAATGTCAAAGTGTGTGGTCGACACTTCCCCCGGACCTGCTCTGTGCAGCCCGCAGAGGTTCTTTTTCGGAGGGGCTAGTCGCTTGCGGAGAGCTTAAGCGTAGGGACGAGTTAGGGAGGAGCTTAACACAGCGAGTTTTACGTGGTTCGGGCCGCCGGAGCGTAAAACCCTACATCCACGGTGAGCAGAGGTGCTCGATGTATTGCTTGTTGCTCAGAACCGGAGTCCTGAGCTTGAGGATGATTTATGCCTAGGGTGTGAGTTGCTGGAGTGCTAACCCTTGCTAATGTTGCCTACCCGAGCCTTTTATAGTTCAAGACTCGTGTGGCTTACAAGGGGGGCCCGGGACCCGACAGGTTGTCCCGGGGAGATTGCCTGCCGACTATCGTATCCGCAGTTACGTCGGTAGTTGTCTCTGGCGAAGACTTCTGAGTCTTCGTCTTGCCGCCCTGCCCATGCCGCATGCTAGTCGTAGTGGTTGATGACGGCGGGAGCGGCAGGGGATGTATTGTCGCTGTGTTTATTCGCTGGCAGGTTCTGACACCGCGCGCCAGTCTGTGATGCGACTGGGCGCAACGGCACCTGACAGAGGCGTGCTCCGCGTCTCCGCGTCTTGAGAAGGCGCGGGCCTTGAATACCTTGTACGGGCAAGGTATGGTGCGTCTTTAAGCCCGCTGCCTACCGCTCGGGGGCAGGCAGCGCCGTTCTGCTGGACACGTGGCGGGCCCGGAGCTCTCCTCTGAGGAGAGGGAGGTCTGGCCCCGCAGGACACGTGGAGCCTTCGGACCTCTCCCCGCAGAGGGGGGAGGTCCGGCTTCTGTCGGCCATGTGGTGGGCCCAGAGCTCTCCTCTGAGGAGGGGGAGGTCCGGCCCCGCGGGACACGCGGCGCCTTCAGAGCCTTCCCCACGGAGGGGAGGTCTGGCTGCTGGTGGCCACGTGGCAGGCCCGGAGCTCTCCTCTGAGGAGAGGGAGGTCCGGCCCCGCTGGACACGTGGCACCTTCGGAGCTCTCCCTGCGGAGAAGGGCGAGATCCTTAGGCATTTTCCCCTGTGCGCGGGGGTACCCCATATCGCGGGTACCGACAATAGGGATTTGATGAAAGCTCGAGTAGGCGTCTAGGAAGCATAGCATATCACAGACTGATGTAGAGTCTACTATTTGATCTATTCTAGGGAGAGGGAATGGATCTTGGGGACATGCCTTATTGAGACTGGTGTAGTCGATGCACATCTGGAGCTTCCCGCCGGCCTTCGGGACGACGACGGGGTTCGCCAACCATCGGGGGTGGTGGACTTCCCGTATGAAGCCAGCGTCCAGCAGCTTCTTGATTTCTTCACGGATGAAGTTTTGCCGCTCGATGGACTGCTTGCGGTGGCCGGGCGTCAGGGAAGATCTTCAGATGGTGCTCGATCACCTCCCTAGAGATCCCCGGCATCTGTGACGGTTGCCATGCAAACACGTCAATGTTGTGCCGGAGGAAGGTGATGAGCGTGGCTTCCTATTTGCTGTCCAGGCCCTTGCTACCCGGGTGGTCTGGGTAGCATCAGCGCCGACTTGGATGACCTTCAGGGGGACGTCGCCCTCGTCGATGGGTTGCACGCGGGATGCTGAGGTTGAGGCGTGGTGTCGTGCACTCGGGTGGATCTGGCCCGGTTCTGCACCGCCAGGGGCTGGTGCTTGGGCTGCTGCAAGTGCTTGGAGCTTCTCCAAGGCTGACACCGCAGCAGTGCGGTCTCCACGAATCTTGAGAACGCCCGTTGGTGTAGGCATCTTCAAGACGAGGTAGCCGTAATGGGCTACTGCCATGAACCAGTACAGGGCTGGCCTGCCGATGATGGCATTGAAGGGGAGGTCGATCTCCGCCACGTCGAACAGAATGTACTCTGTTCAATAGCTGTCCGGTGCCCCAAAGGTCACCGGAATGCTGATGTTGCTGTAGGGGACGACTTGTCCCGGCCCTACCCCTGAGAACGGGCTCGATGGGGTGAGCTTGGCCATCGGAATCTGTAGCTTCTGGAAAGCCGCGTGGCTGATGAGGTTCAGCCCAGCCCCGCCATCTACCAGGACATGGTACATCTTTACGTTGGCGATGGTGGGTGCTACCAAGAGCGGCAGCAGGACGGCCCCAGCCATGTTCCTGGGGCAGTCGGTGGCATCGAAGCTGATGGGGGTTCCCATCCACTTGAGGTGCAGCGCGGCACTTGGGAGAGGGGCCACCGACGCTATCGCTCTGCGCAAAGTCTTGACTGTGCTTTAGGATGAGGGGTCAGAGGACCCGCCGTAGATGACGTAGAGCGCCTTCCGGCGCTCGTCATCGCTGGAGCTGGAGTCCTCACGGTTGCGCACCGCCTTCACGGCGCGCTGAGGCTCCTGGAACTCCATGTGCTGGCCGACGTTGTCCTGGGCGTCGACCTTCTGCTTGCCCTCCTCTTGACGGAAGGGAGGGGCATCAGCACGCAGTTGCTTCCCCCTGCGGAAGCGCTCCGCGAGCTTCTGAATCTCACGGCACTCAGCAGCAGCATGGCTGCTGGTGTTGTGCACGGGGCATGGCTCGCCTTGGTCACCATCTGGAGCTGGTGACTGTCGCGGACTCTTGTCGAGGTGCGGCCCCCGAGCTCCGGTGGGTACTGCAGCTGCAGCAACTGGAGCTTCGGTCGGCAGCATGATCTTGCCGCCGGCCTTCTTGACCTTTCTTCCGCTCCCATGGGGGGCAGCATTTGATCTGGGCTGTTCTCTGGCTTCGGAGACTGGCTGTGAGTGCCAGTTGCGCCCTTATGCTGCCTTGGTGCACTTGTCCGCCAGACTGAAGAGCTCTGAGACGTCGTGCACTTCTCTGGTCACGAGCTTCTCGAGCATCTTCTTGTCCCTTACACCCTGTCGGAACGCCACCACCACAGAAGCATTCTGGATATGGGGGATGGTGTTCCGCACCTGGGAGAACCGCTGGATGAAGGAGCGCAGTGTCTCTCCAGGTTGTTGTTGGATGGCGTGGAGGTCGAGCTCCGTGCCAGGCCGGGTGTAGGAGCTGCCGAAGTTTGCAGTAAACTGCCGGCAGAGCTCCCCCAGGAGGTTATGGAACCCTAGAGGAGATTCATGAGCCAAGACCGTGCTGGGCCGGTCAAGGCGACGGGGAAGTAGTTGGCCATGACGGCCTCATCCCCTCCTGCAGCAAGGATGGCGGTGGAGTAGATTTGGAGGAACTCTGCCGGGTTGACGCTGCCATCGTACTTCTCAGGCAGGTGCGGTCGGAACTTGCGCGGCCACTTCGCGAAGCAAAGGTGTGGCGCCAGGGCCGCACATCCTGCTCCTGTTTCTGCAGGTGTTGGTGTTGCGAACGCTTAGTTCACCGTCGGCACCGTGTACCCCTGTATGGGCAAGGCTGCGCCATAGACCGGGGGTGCCACTTGCAGGGCATATGGCTGAGGCATATGCTGCGTGGCATATGCCTGGGGCAGAGATTGCGTAGCGAACGTCTGCAGGCCAGGTAGTCGAGGCGGTCGACATGCTGTCGCCGACCTCGCGGTTGCAACGCCTCTCTCGGCTTCGCTCGATTGTCAGGCGGGCGTCTTCACCCAGGTGACATCGCTCCAGCTCCGACCTCAGGTCTGCAGATGGGAGCCTGGTGGAGCGGGAGTCCGCCGTCTGCCCATCAACCGTTGGTGTGCATGTCAGCGACACACCTGGTTGACCAGGACGTCGTCCCCGCCGAAGTCGACGGTTGGCGGCGACGACGACGAGACGGTCTACGTCGTGAATCCACTGCTGGGTCGCTGACTGAGGCGCGTCCCCAGCAGGTGGATTGCGCAGTAGCGCTCGTGCTGCAGCTAGTGCACTCCCGTGGGAGACACTCAGCGCTGCAGTGGATCTTGGGCTTGATGGAGTCGGCGCTGCCGGAGTCGGCTGCTGGCTTCCAGCTTGCACCGACACACTCCATCCTGAGTGTGTCGAGACGTAGTCCCCGCTGGTCACCGTTCGTCATGAACGTGGGCGGGGAGAGCTTGCCGCTGAAGGAAGCTTCGTCATCTTCGTCTGCGAAAGCTCGTCGCGCAAGGGAAAGGACCCCCTACCTGGCGCGCCAAATGTCGAAGTGTGTTGCCGACACTTCCCTCGGGCCTGCTCTGGGCTGCCCGCGGAGGTTCTTTTTCAGAGGAGCTAGTCACTCACGGAGAGATTACGCGTCAGGGACAATGGAAGGAGAAGCTTGACACAGTGATTTTTACGTGGTTCAGGCCGCCAGAGCGTAAAACCCTACGTCCACGGTGAGCAGAGGTGCTCGTTGTATTGCTTGGTGCTCAGAACCAGATTTCTGAGCTTGAGGATGACCTGAGTGTTAGAATGCCTAGAGGGAGCTGAGCAAAGTGTCGAACCCTTGCTAACGTCGCCTACCCGAGCCTTTTATAGTCCAAGGCTCGGCCGGCTTACAAGGTGGGCCCGGGATCCGACAGGTGGTCCCAGGAAGATTGCCCGCCATCTACCGTATATTACAGTTGCGCCGGTAGCTGTCTCTAGCGAAGGCTTCTGAGTCTTCGTTCTGCCGCCCTGCCCATGCCGCAAGCTAGTCGTAGTGGTTGATGATGGCAAGGGCGGCAGGGGATGTCTTGTCGCTGTGTTTATTGGCATACAGCCTCTGACGCGGCGTGCCAGTCTTCACTACGATGTGACTGGGCACAATGGCACCTCACAGGGGCGTGCTCCGCGTCTCCGCATCTTGGGAAGGCACGGGTCTTGAATACTGTCGAAGTGTGTAGCCGACACTTCCCCCGGGCCTGCTCTGGGCAGCCCGCGGAGGTTCTTTTTCGGAGGGGCTAGTCACTCACGGAGAGCTTACGCATTAGGGACGATTGAGGGAGAAGCTTGACACAGGGATTTTTACGTGGTTCAGGCCGCCAGAGCGTAATACCCTACGTCTACGGTGAGCTGAGTTGCTCGTTGTATTGCTTGCTGCTCAGAACCGGAGTCCTGAGCTTGAGGATGACCTAAGTGCTCGGATGCTGGAGCGTATGTGTGCAAAGAGTCAAACCCTATGGGAGAGTGGGTCAAATGTCGAACCCTTTCTAACGTTGCCTGCCCGAGCCTTTTATAGTCCAAGTATCGGGTGGCTTACAAGGTGGGCCCGTGACCCGACAGGTGGTCCCGGGGAGATTGCCTGCCACCTACCGTATCTGCAGTTATGCCGGTAGTTTTCTCTGGCGAGGGCTTCCGAGTCTTCGTTCTACCGCCCTGCCCATGTCGCAAGCTAGTTGTAGTGGTTGGCGGGGGCGGCAGGGGATGTCTTGTCGCTGTGTTTATTGGCGGGCAGGCTCTGACGCGGCGCGCCAGTCTGTGATGTGACTGGGCGCAACGGTAGGCGTGCTCTGCGTCTCCGCGCCTTGGGAAGGTGCGGGTCTTGAATACCTTGTACGGGCAAGGTATGGCGCGTCTTTACTCCTGCTGCCTACCGCGCGGGGGCAGGCAGCGCTGCTCTGCTGGCCACGTGGCAGGCCCGGAGCTCTCCTCTGAGGAGAGGGAGGTCTGGCCCCATGGGACACGTGGAGCCTTCGGAGCTCTCCCCGCGGAGGGGGGAGGTCCGGCTCTGCTGGCCACGTGGCGGGCCCGGAGCTCTCCTCTGAGGAGAGGGAGGTTCGGCCCCGCTAGACACGTGGAGCCTCCGGAGCTCTCCCCGCGGAGGGGGGAGGTACGGCTCTGCTAGCCACATGGTGGGCCCGGAGCTCTCCTCTGAGGAGAGGGAGGTCCGGTCCCACTAGACACATGGAGCCTCCGGAGCTACCCTCACGGTGGAGGGAGGTCCGGCTCAGTTGGCCACGTGGCGGGCCCAGAGCTTACCTCTGAGGAGAGGGATGTTCGGCCCCGCTGGACACATGGCGCCTTCGGAGCCCTCCCTGCGTAGAAGGGCGAGGTCCTTAGGAAGTTTCCCCTGTGCGCGGGGGTACCCCATATTGAGGGTACCGACAGTGGCCCCCAGGCCCATCTCGGGGGAGATAGTGAGCCCGAGGTGGGCCCCTCGTCTCTTCCACTCTGCGCACCTTCTCGAAGACCCGCATTGACCGTTGCCGGAGCACGAACAGTCGCGGGATCGTGGGAGCGTGTGCCCCACTTGATGGCTGCTTTTACTGCGGCGGTTCCCAAGGCTGCCACTTCTGCACGTCGCAGCGCCTTTTCGGGAACCGCCGAAGCGTCTTGACGGCTCGTCTCCTTGGGAGACTGACTTCTTGGCCCACCGCTTCAACTGGACGGCTTGGGTCCACTTGTCATCGACGCTTGGTCTTGGAGCTGAAGCGGTTGTCCAAGCGGCGTATTCGAAGAGTTTTGAATCGCTTTGAACCGCGCCTGGGAAGTTTAAAAGGGGATCTTACCCGCATCGCGGCTTCCCTTCGCACTTCCCAGCGCTTGCATCATCTTTGAGCTCTTGCGCCCTTGTCTTCCCTGTTCTTGAGCTTTCTCCTGCCATGGCTTCCAACCTGCCTCTAGAGAAGAAACGCGCCCGGTCTCCTCCGGTGGTGGCGTTCGCGCCGAGTCAGGGATCCAAGGCGCCAGCGCGCCCTGCTTCTGGAGATGGCGCCCCGTCCAGTGGCGACTCCAAGAGGCCTCGGGTTCATCATCTCGACGGGACTCCTCTTGAGCGGCGACGGACTGAAGGTCCCCGGGCGTCGCGCCCTCCTTCCTCAGGAGGTGGAGCTTCGAGGGGGAGTGCTGGTGCGGTGATGCCCAAGGGCGAGCCAAGAACTCAGGCGCCCTGGGCCTATGGAGCCAGATCGGCGTCTAGGGGGGCTTCAGAAGCATCCCCTGCTCCGCCAGTCCGGGCGACTGCGGGGCAGCCCTCGGCGGCGACGGCGGGCCCTAGTGGACCTACCCTGGCTCGGAAGCGGGGGTTCAGGGCCTGTTGGGAGCCTCCGGAGCTCCCCCCGTGGAGGGGGGAGGTCCGGCTTAGTTGGCCATGTGGCGGGCCCGGAGCTCTACTCTGAGGAGAGGGAGGTCCGGTCCCGCTGGACACATGGAGCCTCCGGAGCTCCCCCCGCGGAGGGGGAGGTCCGGCTCAGTTGGCCACGTGGTGGGCCCGGAGCTTACCTCTGAGGAGAGGGATTTCCAGCCCCGCTGGACACATGGCGCCTTCGGATCCCTCCCTACGGAGAAGGGCGAGGTCCTTAGGCAATTTCCCCTGTGCGCGGGGGTACCCCATATTGAGGGTACCGACAAATACCTTGTACGGACATGGTATGGAGCGTCTTTACTCTTGCTGCCTACCGTGCGGGGGCAGGTAGCGTGGCTCTGCTAGCCACATGGCGGGCCCGGAGCTCTCCTCTGAGGAGAGGGAGGTCCGGCCCTGCTAAACATGTGGAGCCTTCGGAGCTCTCCCCACGGAGGGGGGAGGTCCGGCTCTGCTGGCCACGTGGCGGGCCCGGAGCTCTCCTTTGAGGAGAGGGAGGTCCGGCCCAGCTGGACACGTGGAGCCTTCGGAGCTCTCCCTGCGGAGGGGGGAGGTCCGGCTCTGCTGGCCACGTGGCGGGCCCAGAGCTCTCCTCTGAGGAGAGGGAGGTCCGGCCCCGCTGGACACGTGGAGCCTTCGAAGCTCTCCCCGCGGGGGGGGGGGGGGGGGGGGGTGGTCTGGCTCTGTTGGCCACAAGGCAGGCCCAGAGCTTTCTTCTGAGGAGGGGGAGGTCCGGCCTCGCGGGACACGTGGCGCCTTCGGAGCTCTCCCTGCGGAGAAGGGCGAGGTCCTTAGGCAGTTTCCCCTGTGCGCGCGGGTACCCCATATTGAGGGTACCGACACTCGTCTTGAAGATGCCTACACCAACAGGCATCCTCAAGATCTGTGGAGACCACACTGCTGCAGTGTCAGCCTTGGAAAAGCTCCAAGCATTTGCGGCAGCCCAAGCACCTGCCCCCGGCGATGCAGAACCGAGCCAGCTCCACCCGAGCGCACGCCCTCGTGCCTCGGCCTCACCTCCCGGGGACCGCCCTAGACCTGTCAACCTCCTGTCGGCCTGAGCCAATGGAGGAAGACATCCTGGGTCCCCCAAGAAGGGTCCTGGCAAGTCTACCTCTTGTCAGCCTGAGCCAATTGAGGAAGATACCCCGGGGTTCCCGGGAGAAGCCGCGCAGGATCAGCTCTGGCGTGAAGACATCGACCTCGTCAACAAGGCACAATTACAAGCAACGCTCCGCAACGCACGGTCCCGGCAGGCGCTCCGGGGCTACCGCCAAAGGACCAAGCGTGTCTGGGAGCTCCAGGGGGTGACCTGGTGCCGCAGCGCATACTTTCTCGCGAAGGGAGCGACAAACTCTCCCCAAGCTGGGAAGGTTCCTTCCGAGTCACAAAAGTTTGCCGCCCCGGGTGCGCACGCCTCCTCACCAAGGATGGGGATCCGCTCCCAAATCCTTGGAACATAGAACACCACTGTAAGTTTTATCTCCAGAGCATTGGTAGCACAGGTCTTTTCCGTTCTGTAATAGATCCCATAGAGTCTAGGAACAGCGCTTGGAGCTACTAAGCCCCAGGGGACGGTCCAGGACTACGTCCAGCTTGGCCTGGTTCTGACCCTAAGTGCGTAGGATCTTGCTTCCCCTCATAATGGGGTGGTCGTTGCCTCCATGTTTAGCCTGTCTTCCTCCTATTGACGTTCATACAGGGAAAAACCTGTTCTACCACGCTCTTACTTTTGTGCTCATTTAAATTACGCATTAATTTTTATGACCGCACTTTCCATGTATGCTCACCGTACATTTATCTCTCCTTTGCCACTCTCATCCCTAGTCGGCATTTGCTATCCTACCGAAGACGGTTGCGGTTGAGGTACCTGCCAATGGCCAGGGGGCCTCTCGGGCCTCCCCCAGTCAGGTGTTGCGATGCCAGTTGGTCACCTCCAGGAAAAGATTGCGTTGTGCATGGGGGGTCTAGGGTGCATAGCCTGCTTTGTCTGGTTCCGACCCAAAGCGTGCGCGCCCTGCCCTTCAGAGGTCTAGGGGAGTACAGTCTGCTTTGCCTGGTTCCGTACCAAAAGCCTGTGCACTCTGCCTCCCCAGCGTTACGGTCCAGTACTAGGGGTCGGACGGTCGTACCCTGGCCTCGGAGGCAGCCGGACCCCCGGCGCCGGGCGCACTGAATTTCCCAAGCCCCGTATACCGGACCAGGATCGTAAGCCAAATAAGACTATGAGATAGGGAGGGGAGAGCCCCCAAGGAGAATTACGGTTCCCTTACTTGTGTGCAGGACCTCCTGGCCTTAGCTCCCCCGCAGGAGTATGGTAGGTGTGCCCAATCCATTGGCCACACCTACCAGGGGGCCACTACAGGGACCACGCGAAGAGAGACCGGAGCTCCTCACTACTCTAGCACAAGACCGGAGAATCCGGATCTCACCCCCTTCGCAGGGGCAGGTTCTGAAGGCCCCACGTGTCCGGCGGGGCCGGGGCCCCCCTCTCCTTAGAGGATAGCTCCGGGCCCGCCACGTGGCCGGCAGAGCCGGGCCTCGCCCCCTCCGCAGGGGCGAGCTCCAAAGGCTCCACGTATCTCGCGGGGCCGGACCACCCTCTCCTCAGAGGAGCTCCGGGCCCACCACGTGGCCAGCAGAACCGGACCTTCCCCCGTCCTCACGGGACGAGCTCCGAAGACCCCTTGGGCCCTTAACACAACAAGGACCCGAGGAAGGTGTCTGTGCGAGACTTCAAGATTGGTGAAGACCTCCGAGTTCCTTGCGGAGCTAAGGACTCGGGAAGGCCAAGCCAAGAAGAAGATAAGGAGCAGACACAATAATCCAGAGTCTATTCATTCAAGGCTCCATGAGCTGCACTACAGACTCAACAAACAAAGAAAAAGAAAAGGTACAAGGCCTAGGAGTCCCCGGTGTGACACCATCATTTTTGGTTTCTGCATATATTCATGTTTCATGAAGAGAAAACATTTTAAAGGAAGAAGGAACAGAGAAAAATATCAAAAAGATGGCCAATAAGAGCCGAATCCAGTTCACAGAGAGCGCCGAAGACAACTTCCGCGGCCCGCTGGCCACGTGGCGTGTTCGAAGCTCATCCCTGCGAAGTGGGGAGAGGTCCGCCGCTAAACTGGCTACGTGGCAGGCTCGGGGCTCATCTCCACAAAGGGGGAGAGGTCCGACCCTGTAGGACACGTATTGCCCCCGGAGCTAGCCTCTGCGAAAGAAGCAAAGGCAGTTCCGCAGGACACATGTCACCTTCGGAGCTAGTCACCGCAGAAATCAGAGGATCAGTCACGCAGGATACGTGTCGATCTCGAAGCTCACCTCCGAGAGGTCCGGTTCTATTGGACACGTGTCGCCACCGGAGCTTATCTCCGGGAGGTCCGTCACTGTTCAACACGTGTTTACCTCAGAGCTCATCCCTGAGGAAAAAGGAAAAGTCCGGCGCTACTTTACGTGTGGCATTCACGGAGCTTACCTCCGGAGAGAGGGAAGGTCCGGCACTGACACGTGGCGTGCGCGGAGCCACCTCCAAATAGGGAGGAGATCCTGACCGCCAGAATATGTGGCGCACGCGGAGCTCACCTCCGAAGAAGAGAGAGGTCTCTCTCGCTTGACACACGGCACCACCGGAGCTCGTCTCTGCAGAGAAGGAGATACCAGGACCTAATGGACACGTGGAGCTTCCGGAGCTCATCACCGTGAAGGTAACGAGTTCTGGAGCGGTTTTGGATTCTGTACGCGTAGAAATATCGGTACGGAGAGGAAACCGACCTGAATTCCATAATGTTACCGCACCAAATCAACTAAAGAAAAGTTGATAAGATTCAACGATAATCTGAATAGAACTCTTATTCGAAGTCCAATCAGATTAGGACTCTTCTTTTCCCGATTATAAATAGAACCCAGAACCCTTGGCCGAAAATCACGAACTTCTTTTCCAACTCCTGAGCCAACGACTTAGAGCCCTAGCCCCAACTCGCCGAGTAAGCCATCGCCGGAGTTCAGCGAGGAAGATCGCCGGAAGAGAGCCCCAAAAATCTGTCTGATCAGAGAAGGACCCCGAGACCGAGAAGAACGTAAGGTAGGTCTCCAATACCACCTTACGACATTGTTGTGTTTTCTTTGCATCTGTTCTTCAATTCCTTTCGAACAGAAGCTGGACAGATCACTTGTTGATCGGGTTGATCTAAAGACAAGGTCATCGCCACGTCCACATCTGATCCGAACACCCCTGTTCATCATAAAACCATGCAAGAACACGTACAACCGGCCTAATAAAACTAAACTGATTATAGGATAGCATGCATATGCATCATCGCATCTAGTTAAAGATTGTGCCTGATATTGATTGCTGTGGATCTTGTATGTGCGTGATCCTATATAGAAGGACAAGCTCAGGGAGCTGTCTACGACGAGCTGCAACAACAAGGTTTCGAGATCCAAGAGCAACCAGAACCGCAAGAACAAGGCAAGTGCTCCTTGACCATATTGATCCTATGTTTTGGGAAAAACTATTTTGTTTTGCGAAAAGGTGTGTGTGCTGAGTCAAACATGATGGGAAACCTTTTTATAGGAGTTTACTAGCTTTGGTTAAACCACCCTTGTCGCCAGGGAAGTTTATGAGTCGGGTATGGTTTCTACTTTTATGCTTCGCTGAGTCCATGGGATTGGGAAGCGAGATGGATGTGTCTAGCTAACTGCACTCGTAATGATAATGAGAAACTGATGTTGTTAATGAACATGGATCGGAGGGAGATCTAGGCAAGACTGGGTTTGTGAATGAGGTAGCATGAGATGGTGGTTTTGCTTGCCGTAGATCTAAGGACCGGTTCATGCGAGCACATTCCAGCATAACAGTGCCACCACAAGGCCAAGTATGGGTGCGGCTTAGCTGAGTAATTAGGTAAGTTGCTAGATTGTTATGGACCGCGGAAGGCGCGGGAAATGGGAGTCGAGTGAGGACTGCCCTGGGAACTGCATGGCACAAGAGGGGGCCCGTGGGTGGGAGAATTGGAGATTCTAGCCTGCCGGTGAAACCTTAGTGAGTCCATACATCTAGTAGCCCCTTTGTAAAGGCTATTTTGTGATCTCTTGGCCATACACCGACGGTTGTGTACTGGTATAATGGAGGTTCTGCAGTCGCCGACGGGTGACGAAATCACAAACTTGTGGGTAAAGAGGTGCAAACTCTAGAGTCTAAAACTATCATGATAGTCGAGCTTACGGTCACGAGCGCCTGGCCAACTTCCATGATTAGTTGGGATGGTTACTGGTTATGGTTTGGATGGTTTGGTTTTGGTTTGGTTTTTGGGACTGTTGAGTCCGGGTGATAAGATGGGTTGCATGACTGTTGAGTCATGGCAACGAGTTTGGTCTCGGTGGGAGACGAAGTTGTTTTATGAGATGAAATGGTAGCGAATATGAGATGGTATTCGTGAGATGGTAGCGAATACGAGGAGGTATTCATGAGCAAGAATGAGGTTGATTGATGACTGGTTGTGACATGGAAGGTAATGAACATAATGGAGGTATGATTGGTATTTTAATATATGTTGGGATTACATTCACTTAAAGATGAGTTGCTGTTTTATCATGGTTTGATAAATAACTCTGCTTTTCTGCAATGAGCCTTTTTATACCTACCTTGTTATGAGCTACATATCATATTTTCCCGCACTTGTTGAGTACATCATTGTACTCAAACTTGCATTATTATTTCATCATCAGCAACAGGAGAAGATTTCTATGAGGACCAAGTGGAGCATTAGGCGTGTGATCTGTTCTCAACCTTGCATGTGGGGATGGAGTAGAGATGGAGCCACTGCTTCCTAGAATTGCTTCCGCATTAGTTAAATTGCTTCCGTATTAGTTAGAAGACTTCCGCTGTGAGCATGAGTCCAAGACTCATGAAATATTGTAATAAACTCTGTTATTTGTGGTTATATATATTCTGAATTCAGTTTGTGGAACATATGTGTATGTGTGATGAACATCCTGGGCACACATATGCATCAGTTCTCGGTTATGTGGTTTTCCACAGAATTGAGGGCGTCACAGATTGGTATCAGAGCCACGGTTGACAGTGGGTTACACGCCTAAATAGGAAACACAGATTGGTATCAAAAGCCACGGATGAGGGTAGATTACACACCTGGATACAATCACAGTTGGTACCAGAACCACGGGTTGATGGTAGGTTACACACTTAGATAGATCACAGATTAGTATCTGACACAGATTGGTAGCTAAGCCACGCTGGCCATAGGATGCAAACCTAGGATGCATAGATTGGCCTTGAAACTACCTTGACATAGAAAACCAACCTTGAATAGGAGTTGTCTGAGCCCTTGTGATGATTGTTTGTGATTGTGTGCTTAGTGTGAGTTGCGGGACGTCTCAAATCGTTGTCCATATCCACACATAAGTAGAAAGAGGTGTGAGATTCCTCGGCACTTGTTCACATCCTCATATGGGCTAATATATATAGTCCAACTCACCTCGATGCATATAGTTGAGGGAATCTACATAACCTTCTATTCTATTTCGATCTCTCTCACAGATGGTGAGAGGAAACGCCGGCCGAAGGAACGTCCGTGACAACCAAGAGGATGGCCACGATGAAGTTCCTGTTAACCCCGGAGCTGGTGAGAACAACCTGGAACGGTTGATGGCCATGCAAAACCAACTTATGCAAACCATGATCCAAACTTTGGGTCAGTTGCAGGCCAACAACAACAACCCCATTCCGGCACCACCGCCACCACCACCGCTGGCTCATAACAGGTTGGGTGAGTTCATGAGGACTCGACCACCCACCTTCGCTCAAGCTAACGACTCCATGGAGGCCGACGACTGGTTGAAATCCATGGAGAAGAAGCTTGCCATAGTGCAGTGCAATGACCGAGAGAAGGTTCTCTTTGTGCCGCACCAACTTATGGGAGCTGCTGCTGACTGGTGGGATGCCCTAAGCAACGCTCATGTCGACCTGGAGACGATCACTTGGACTGAGTTCAAGGAAAGTTTCTGCTCTCATTACATCCCTGCTGGTGTAATAATGCTCAAGAGACGGGAGTTTGAATGTCTCCGCCAAGGACAAAGAAGCGTGAATGAGTATCTCAACAAGTTCACACAACTGTCCCGGTATGCCCCCGAAGATGTCAACTCAGACTAGAGGAAGCAATATCTGTTCATGAGAGGGTTGAACAATGAGATTCAGGTTCAGCTCCTCAACAATGACTACGCAAGTTTTCAGAAGCTGGTTGACAAGGCTATAGTAGTCGAAAGCAAGATCCGAGAGATCGAGCGAGAGTGCAAGAGGAAGATGCCATACCAGCCCCAAGGGAGCAACGTACGACCTCGGTACATGCCCCCGGCCGCACCGCAGTATGGATCGACCACTCCTGCATACCGCCCTAGTCAGCTACCACAGCAACGACCCGTTGCACCAGCACCTCGTGTGCCCCTGCCTCCTGTGTCCCGACCTAACATGGGCGCTCCTGTTCAAAACCCCCGCCCCAACGTACCTGCTGCCGTAGGCAACAGGGCATGCTTTGCATGCGGGGAAGCAGGACACTTCGCGAACCAGTGTCCGAGGAGAGACCTTGGACAGCAAGGCAACGTGCCCAAGCAGAACACGCGACCAAACGGAGGGGACAATCAAGGAAACCGTGGACAGCAGAACTATGCTCGCGGCAACGTGAACCATGTATCTGCTGAGGAAGCACAACAGGCTGAGGACGTCGTAATTGGTATGTTCCTTGCCGACTCCAACCCAGCCACCATCTTATTTGATTCTAGAGCATCACATTCCTTCATATCATTCAAGTATGTTGCCAAGCATAATCTACCCATATCCCACTTAAAATGTGCTATGTTAGTTAATTCTCTTGGAGGAGAAATGAGGACTAATATAGTATGTCCGAAAGTAAGCCTTAAAATAAGGGGGGTAGACTTCCTTGCCAACCTCATTGTCTTGGACTCCCAAGGGATTGACATAATACTCGGGATGGATTGACTAAGCAAGTACAACGGGGTAATCCAATGTGCTGAAAGAAGCGTGCAGTTGACAAATGAGCACAGTATTCGTGTTGAGTTTGAATCAGCCCAACAAACAACCGAAAAGGCAATCTTGAACCACGTTGAAGGAGCAACATTGGACAGCATTCCAGTGGTTCAAGAATTCTCGGACGTGTTTCCAGAGGAGCTTCCAGGTATGCCGCCTGATCGGGACATTGAGTTTGCCATTGATTTGGTATCCGGAACTGCACCCATAGCAAAGAGACCCTATAGGATGCCCGTCAATGAACTAGTAGAACTCAAGAAGCAAATTCAGGAGCAGATGGAGAAGGGTTTTATACGTCCAAGCTCGTCACCATGGGGAGCTCCCGTGCTCTTCGTAGACAAGAAGGATGGGACCCAAAGGATGTGCGTGGACTATAGGTCTCTCAACGAGGTGACAATCAAGAACAAATACCCTCTGCCCCGTATAGAGGACCTATTCGACCAAATGAAAGGAGCCCTAGTGTTCTCCAAGATTGATCTTCGGTCGGGATATTTCCAGCTAAAGATTAAGCCCTCCGATATACCCAAGACTGTCTTTCAAACACGATATGGTTCGTATGAATATACCATCATGTCTTTTGGGTTAACAAATGCACCTGGATACTTCATGTACCTTATGAACAAGGTCTTCATGGAGTACTTGGATAAGTTCGTCGTGATTTTCATCGACGACATTATTGTGTATTCAAAAAGTGAGGAGGAGCATGAAGAACATTTGAAATTGACCTTGCAGAAAATGCGTGAGCATCAATTGTATGCCAAGCTTAACAAGTGTCAATTTTGGCTAAAGGAAATATCGTTCCTAGGCCACATTATCTCCGAAGAAGGGGTATCGGTTGATCCTGGAAAAGTGAGAGATGCTCTGAAGTGGGACCAGCCGCAAAACGTGAGGTATATTCGGAATTTTCTTGGGATGGCTGGATACTACCGACGCTTCATTAAAGACTTCTCTAAGATAGCAAAGCCTATGACAGAGTTGCTAACGAAGGAAAAAGCCTTTCAATGGACACCAGCATGCCAAGGAAGTTTTGAGGAACTCAAGAAAAGGCTAACCACAGCGCCGGTTTTGGTATTACCGGACGTAAGCAAGAGTTTTGACATATATGTGACGCATCCAGACAGGGGCTCGGATGTGTGCTCATGCAAGAAGGACAAGTGGTAGCCTATACCTCACGAAAATTAAAGAAGCACGAGCTTAATTATCCTACACATGACTTGGAGCTAGCAGCAGTAGTGCATGCATTGAAGATTTGGAGACATTATATCCTTGGTCATCGATGTGAGATCTATACGGATCATAAAAGCCTCAAGTACATATTTACACAAACGGACTTGAATTTGAGGCAACGTCGATGGTTGGAACTCATCAAGGATTACGATGTTGGAATCAACTACCACCCTGGGAAGGCCAATGTAGTAGCTGATGCATTGAGCCAGAAGGGATCATGTCACCAACTCACGGTTCGGGAGCTACCACCCGAACTACGTAAGGAGTTCGAACGGTTACACCTCGGATTCTTGAACAACATGGAAATGATGGAGATCCACTCTTCATTGGAGCAAGAGATAAGAGATGGCCAAGCAATGGATGAGGAGATCAAGGAGATCAAGGAAAGGATCCGACAAGGAATAGAGAGGGATTTCAAAGAAGATGAGAAGGGTACGCTTTGGCTAGGAAAAAGGATTTGTGTGCCTAACGTGAAGCACCTCCGTAACATGATATTGAAGGAGGCACATGATTCACCCTGTTCCATACATCCCGAAAGTACCAAAATGTACAAGGACATGAAGACTTGTTATTGGTGGGATGGTATGAAAAGGGATATAGCCGAATACGTTGCCCTATGCGACACATGCCAACGGGTGAAGGCCGAACATCAAAGACCCGCTGGATTGTTGCAACCTTTGAAGGTACCCGAATGGAAGTGGGAGGACATCAGTATGGATTTCATCGTCGGATTGCCACGTACTCAGTCGGGTTACGACTCCATCTGGGTTATCGTGGACCGATTGATGAAAACAGGCCATTTTCTCCCTATAAGGGCCAAGTACAACGTTGCACAATTAGCCGAGTTGTACATGGAGCAGATCATGTGCCGTCATGGAGTCCCGAAGAGGATAGTCTCAGATCGAGGTTCTCAGTTTACCTCTAGATTCTGGAGGAAGCTGCAAAAAGCTATGGGTACATGACTGGATTTTAGCTCCGCCTATCACCCACAAACCGATGGGCAAACCGAAAGGACAAACCAAATTTTGGAGGACATGTTGAGAGCTTGCGCCTTGAAACGTGGGCGTAGTTGGGATAGGAGTTTACCGTACGCCGAATTCTCCTATAACAACAGCTATCAAGCTAGCTTGAAGATGTCGCCTTTCGAAGCATTGTATGGTAGACGATGTAGAACACCACTGTTCTGGAACGAGACCGGAGAAAACCAGGTGTTTGGACCCGAAGTGCTACAAGAAGCTGAAAAACAAGTCCAAACGATACGGGAGAACTTAAAGGCTGCTCAGTCACGATAGAAAGGCTATGTGGACAATAGGCGAAGGGAGTTGACCTTTGAAGTAGGAGACTTCATATACCTTAAGGTATCGCCTATCCGTGGCCAACGACGTTTCAACGACAAAGGCAAGCTAGCACCTCGCTACATCGGACCATTTAAGATTTTGGACCAGCGAGGAGAAGTAGCCTATCAACTAGAGCTCCCAATATATCTCTCCGACGTACATGATGTGTTTCATGTATCCCAGCTCAAGAAGTGCTTGAGAGTACCAGAGGAGCGAGTAGCAATGGAAGAGCTTGAACTTCAAGAGGACCTGACTTATACGGAGCACCCTGTCCGAATTTTGGACGTAAAGGAAAGGGTCACAAGGAACAAAGTAATCCGATGGTGCAAGGTGCAATGGAGCCATCACACCGAAGCTGAAGCCACATGGGAGCGTGAAGAAAACATCAAGGCAGAATTTCCTCATCTATTCTCTACTAACGAATCTCAAGGGCGAGATTCAATTTAAGGAGGGTAGATTTGTGACACCCTCATTTTTGGTTTCTGCATATATGTGAGGACCCCGCCGTCCCGATCACTCACGGGGACGGGGCACCTCGCCCGAGAATCGCATTGGGTGGTGCCGTGCGATGCGGCACCCAACAGCACACATAATAAAGCATCATATTACCTAAAACAAGCGGGAGCTACAAAGTGTTGATTTTACAAATACTTCTCAAAAATATGCTACAGCGGAAGACTATTACCACTCCCTTCTCATACCTATGCTAAGCAACAGAGAAGGTGTCCAGCCCGTGGACCCTTCTCACTGGCAACACTATCATAGTAGCAGCGGCAGGGGTTGTAATGAGTTCACCACTCGGAGAGCTCCGAGTCTCATCAGACACCCGTACTTAGCAGCGTTCAGTTAATACCTGCAAAACAACTTAGGTAGTATCAGTGAGCACGAAGCTCAGCAAGACTGACCCGTCACCCTAGTCATGAAACTCTACATGATGAAAATAGAGGGCTGAATTATAGAAGTTTGCACAAACGATAAACTTGAGCTAAAGGAGAGTCCTTACTTCAAGTTTTAAGCAACTTTTATAGCCCTCGCGCAATTCACATCGAGACTCCACAATCAAACAAGAAACGCTTTATCTCGATGTCACTTGCCCGAGGTGAAAGTAACTTTAGTGAGCTATTCTGGACCCATACAGACCTTACAACATTAACGTCGAGACTCCACAATCAAACAAGAAACGCTTCGCCTCGATGCTACTAGCCCAAGGTGGAAATTAAATTTAGTGAAGTGTTGATCGTTCCTCATCTCCATTATGAGGATTACTCACGAAGCATATTAACATGTCCCAGTTTATTACTACGTCACGACTCAGTGTACATGTATGCTCACTACCGCGAGCGACGGTGGTTGCAATCAAAAACACCCGGCTGACATGACACGTACGCCCGTACTCGACGTTGCACACAGCAACCGTCATTGACGGCGTACGTGGCAACCTTTCACATGACACCCAAATGTCGAACCGAAACCACCGACTGGGATTAAGTCTCTCTACGGCAAACCCTCGTAGAACCGACTTCTCTATCCTTTCAGCATCGGCATCAGATGGTGAGGTATGCCTCGACACCCAGGTTAACATGTTACATCGGTTTCCTGGGTCCCATATAGCCAGTATGCATCCGGTACACATCTCAAACTTGTCCAGCGGGGCCACACACGAGAACGGGCCTTAATCGACTCAGACATAGACTAGGCTCACAGGACCACGTCCTTGACCTTCCATCCACTGCCCGGTCTCCATTCCCAACTATGAGGATCAATTCCCAGCTCTTCCGATTGATCCCCCCTAAATCCCTGTTCACGAGTAGGAATCTGCCTACTCGAGTTATGCCTCTTTTAATCCACTTTTGTTGACATCAGCAGTTATAATTAATTGATAACATAACATATCCTACATTAAACTCCAGGGTTTTCTGGTTCATGCATTTGGAGTTTCATACCATCTAGATGTAATGCAATAAACAAATGCTAGACAATATAATGTGAATACAACTAAAAACTTGTAAGTTTGGATGCAAACCGGGGCTTGCCTTTGTTTTGAAGGGCTAATATATATATAATCCAGTTAGTGAAGATCACTTGGCTTTATCTCTTCCCTCCTTCCTTTGATCTCCACTCCAATGACTTGAAGTCCTTCACGTAGATGCTACACGTAATGCATATGCACAATTGTTTAATTGTAAAGACTTTGCTACAAGTTCTAATAACAAGTTTTCAAAAACTGGAGCTCTGTTTAAGAATTTAAAATGACACTGGTGCTAGTGGTTTGGGTTTGGATCTAAGCACATGATTAAGTGCTAAGTGGTTTTACCCCCTCTTCTATATTGATCACCTTAAGTGGTTAAACAGAACAGGGGTGATCCAAAACTCCAATGGAGCTGAGAATTTTCATGCGAGTTCCATGTCACAAGAAAACCCTCTGGACCAAAAATTAGCACTTTTCATTTAGTGGTTTGTTCAGAATAATTTTCTAAGAAACTAAGCAAAGAAGAATTAATTCTGAGATCACACCCATGTTCAAGCCAAACTTAGTGAACTACACTTTCAATTATAGCTCATAGAGTTTGCATGAATTTTTCTAGAATTTTTGGAGCTAAGATTTGCCCAGAACTGAATTTCCAAGTTTCGGAAATCCTCTGAAAATGTTTCTGTATTCAATTAAACACAGCATCTTCAAATCTGAATTGCCCGGAATAAATCAAATCCAATTGAGCTGAAACTTTTACAGGGGTTCACTAATACCCTAAAGAATATTCTGGCAAAATTTTAGGATTTTTGGATTAACCAAACTCCCTCTAAAATTCTTTTCCTGCAAAGCTTTAAAGAATTTTCAAGAATTAAATATAGGGTTTCATACAAATTGGGTTCTATATTTGGATAGTACTATATCAGAGGAATCCAACCAAATTTGTTTCACAATTTTTGGATTCTCCTACACAAAGTTGTAGCTATTTAAACTTTGAACTGAAGTCTGAAATTCTCCCAAAATGTTCAAATGCTGTCTGTGGGTCCAGGGGACAGGTGTCACTCGCCGAGGCAAGCCACACGGGGCTACTGGGTATTTCCCGTGCGTCCACACTAGATCCCAGCGCCGCAGCCGATCAGAACTTCGATTCCCAGTCGCTGACATGCGGGACCCGCCGGGTCGTCTTCTACCTCCGGCCACCCGCGCCCGCGCGCCGCCGGGCTCGCCGGAGTTCGACGGATTCCGGTCTCCCGGCCATCCCCCGAGCCCTCCCTCGCCGCCAGGGCCTAATTTCACATGCTGAACAAGATGGGACCCCCTCCCCTGGCCGGCGGTGGCTCTAACCTAGCCGCCACGGTGCGGCGGCTCTGTATGAGCTCGGCGCCGTCGCCCTGCTAACCCAGCCTGCCAAAACACCGGTGGAACGGCACTATAGCATCAGTGGATGCCAAAGAGGATCGTCCAGTGGTTGAAGCAGCCTGGAAATGGCCCTAACCTAGCTCTCATCGGGAGCCCGAACCGCCCCACCATAACCGCCGTCGGAAAAGTGTGAAATACGTCGTGCACAATGGTTTTCAGGCATTGGTTGCAAAAGGGCAAATGATCGCCGGCTAGCCCAGCTCATGTGTGCAATATTTGACAAGCTACAGAAGATTGGAGAGCGAGAATTTTGGCGGCGTTTAGCGGATGCTCTGCGCTGACACGACCCCGCGGTCTTGTCGAGCCAGGATCACGCTGAGGGGTGCTGCGTTGCACAGCACCGGATAACACACGTCAAAGGTACAAAGCGGAAGCAAAGTTTATATTACATAAAGTGGTTTATGAACATTTGTACATCAAAATAAGTCCAGTCTACACTTACGGGCGTAGACTACACATCAAGTCCACGTCCAGCCCTTGAACGTGTCCTTGCTAGCACACACGCACACTAACTCTGCGGCGTGCACGACTCCCACTCGACGGGGTTCCCCTCCTGGGGTTCTGTCTCCTCGGGAGTCCCTTTCTCATAGAACCCTGCAAAAGCTTCAAACACAAGCAGTGAGCACGATGGCTCAGCAAGACTGACCCGTCTCTCGTAAACATGGAACTTCTACATGAGGGTTGATAGGTTACATGAGGAAAAATTCATTTGCAAGGACTCGCCTAATTAGTAAAACCTTACTTTCAAGTTTTAGCAGCAGGTTGTGGAGAACCTTACGCTAAGGCACATGAGAGAGCCGCAATCAAACAAGAAACGCATTTCTCTCATGTACTTTGCCCAAAGTTGAAAGGAACTTTAGTTAGCTCTAAACTACAACAAACCATTAACAAGCAAAGTCCATATTTCAATCAGAAACATTTTAACATGTAACTAGCCTGTTCTTTCTACGTCATGGTACAGTGAACAAGTGGTACTCACTGACCGCGAGGGACGGCGATTATAATCGATTTACACCTGCAGGGTTACCCGAACAACCCGTCAAGTACGCCCGTACTCGATGTTGCCTACAACAACCATCACGGACGCCGTACGCAACTACCTTTCATCCGTTAGCCAAATGTTGAACCGGTCCAATCGTCCCGAGCAAGAGGTCTCTGCACGCGCATCTCAGTGCCGCCAGCCGATTTACACCTCGAGCTCTCAACCTACCCTCTGAACGACCAGCTATGCCTCAACACCCAGCTACCCAAGTTACATCAGTTTCCTGGTTCCCATATAGCCGGTAGGTCTTCGGTACTGTTCTAGCTTGTTCAACAGGCCCGCACACGGCTCGGTCCTCAATCGATGCAAGCGGAGCTATAGCACATAGGCCCCAAAGTCCTGCTGCCCTTACCCTCCGCTTGGTCTCATTTTCTTGCCATGTGTTTCATGTGCTATCTCTACCCGAGTCGAGTGCCTCTAGCCTATGCTCGCGAGTAGTTCCAACTACTCGACTTGTACCGAATCCTACTCTAACTTAGCTTTGCAGTAGTTAACGGGGTTTTGCAATCCTAAACCCAACCCAGGGTTTTTTTGGCTATGCAGTTGGGTTTCCAAACAAGACTCTAATGCAAGTAATAACGATACTCAAGTAAGTGCTCAAAACAATAAAAATTTGAAAAAGGTTAATGCAAACCGGAGCTTGCCTTGCTGCTCTTGGTCGTAGGCTAGCTGTTCCTCCGGAGTAACGAAGTCTAGGACTTCGGGTTCCTCCTCGACCTTAGCGACTACATGATATACAAGTACATATGTATTAATTTAGATGCATTTGATTGAATTTAAACTTGTGAAGTCTATAACTCTTACTAGACAAACCCAATCACTATGAACCTTTTACTGTGGCTTGGTTACAACCTAAACAGAGACTTGGTCAAGTTTTAGTTGCAGAAAGGCTCATTTGAGCCCTCCACAATTAATTATGCACTTGACCTTAATTGAAGGCTTTTAGGATGTTCTAAGGATTTTCATGAAACAAACTATGACTTTCTGAAAACTATATTTTCAGAGGGTTCTAATGGAGTTGGTCTCACTTAATTTGAAGGTTCCTAGCTAAATATATGAGCTAAACAATTTCAGAGAAAATTCTGAAAATGTTTCTGAACATTTTCTATTTTTTCTGGAACAGTTTCACTAATAACACCATTAGGTGGATCAAATGAGCTCAATTGGATCTGAAATTTCTATGGTAGTTCAAGGATATTTTGGTGAACATTCCAGCAAAATTTCAGGATTTTCCTCCAAAGGATTCTCCATTTAAAATTCCAAACAGTTTAAACTTTGAGGAATTAATTCTGGAGAAATAAGGATTTTCATGAAGTGAAACTTGATTTGCTGGAAGCTCAGAGAGCTGAATCCAACAAAATTTGGTTCACTCAATTTGGATCTTTCTAGCCAAAGTTATGAGGATTTGAAGTTTGAATGAAATCTGAAAATCGGGGAAAAAGTTTAAATCTGCCGGGGCCCACGGGGACACGTGTTGAGCGCCGAGGCGACCGCACACTGCGGCCCACAGGGTCTTTGCGCGCCAGCACACCCGATCCCGGCCACACCAGATCCCGATTTCAAATTTTGAGCCGCTGACGCGTGGGCCAGCCGGCTTCGTCTACCTCTCGACGCGCCCGCGCGCCGCGCCGCCGCCCCTCGCCGGAGCAGACCCGGAGCTCGCCGGCTCGCCGCTGCCGGCCATCCCATGGTCTGAAACTCGCCGCCAGGGGGTTTTCGACGTCGAGGAACACGTCGGTGGTGTCAGTTCGGGCTGGCGGTGACCGGAAATAGCCCGGCGACGTGCCACGGCCTCGGTTGAGGTTTGGCGCCGTCGGCCATGAGTTCTAACCCGCCAAAACCTCGAACAATCGGTCCTACAGCATCAGTGTATCTCTAGGAAGCTCGACAAGGTGTCAAAAGGGTTCAGGGATGGCGGCAAGTCAGTCGGCACCGTGTGACCGATCGTGCCCGCCATGAACGCCCTTGATCGAGCTCGAAATTCGTCACTCCTAGACAGTTTCACGCCACGGATGCAGAAAAGAACTTGATCGCCGGCTAGTCCAGCGTCTATGTGCAAGATTTTATAGCTAGAGAAGGACCTTAGAGCGAGAATTTGAAGGATCCGTACCGGAAGCTCAGTTTAAGGTCGCCGGAGCAAAAACTGAGAATTTGTCGTGGATTCTTCACAATTTGCTTCCAAACTTGGAGGAGAGCAGCACGGTGGTCGCGCGCTCCTGTTACCTCTCTTGCTGGACCATGAAAACGCCTGTGGAACGCTGTCCACGGGCGCCTGACTCTCGGCTGAGGCTAGGTCGCTGCGGTGGCGATCGTTTTCGGGCAAAGGAGGTCGGAGCTCGGGGTTTCTGGCGTTGGGGAGGTAGAGAGCGATCTCAGGTTGCTGTCTAGCAGCTCAGGAACGAAGGAGGAGATCATTTGCTGGTTTTCCCGATCGAGCAGTGAGCTGCGGGGAGAAGAACTGCCGCTGCTCGGGTTCACACGCGAGGAGATAAAGCCAGCCGACTCCTGCTCGGGCTGAGGCGGTGCCGGTTGCATGGAGGCACGAGTAAGCCGCCCTGGGCGCCAGCGCGCGTAGAGGGGAAGCAGCTGGTGGCGCCGGTGGCTGCTCGGTGGCACAGCTGACAGTTGCTCGATGGAATTTCCCACCGAGGCTGTGACTTTGTGTGCAAGTTTTCCCTCCTTCTCTCTATGACATGTGGGTCCCACCCAGGGTTTTAACCTCTGAAATTTACTCTTAATCACTGTTGTAAACAGTGAGCCCCATAATACCCCTGGTGATTCAAATTATTCACCCATGAGCCATTTGAATTGATTAGAATTCAAATTGGGTTTGGTTTGAATGAATTTCAGCACAAGTTCAGTTTGGAATTCAATTAAAGTTTGAATTTGTCCCACTTAGCTCATGTCAAGATCAACTCCAAATGGAGTGAAAATTGGAGTGTGAGCTCACAAAAATGTGCTGGATAAGAATATGTCTCCCACTTTTGAATTCATGGGATAAAAACAGTTTGAATTTGAATATGGTTTCAAACTGCCCTCTTTCTAACTATACCCAAAATGACCTCAAAAAGGTTTTGAATTTGGGTGAAACTTGGCATGGACATCCTTAGCAATGTGTAGGAGTTTTCATATGTCCAGCACCTCTATATCACATGTGGGGAATACCACTTTTGCAATATGTGAGTTTATTCTCTAATGAGCATGTTGATGGTGGTTACTTGATCTTCATTTGTGTTCATCAACTTGCTTCAAATGAGGTGTGTGGTGTGGTGATGAACATTTCAAATATGTGTCAAAAACTGAGGCCCTTACATCTGTTTGAGGTCGCCGGGACAAAATCTCCAAATTGGCCGCCGATCCTCCACGGTTTGCTCCAGGCATTGGAGGAGAGCAGCACCACGATGGCGCCCTCCCGTGGCCGGGCTTGCTCGGACGTGACAACCCTTGTGGAAGGCTGCCCGTGTGCGCCCGGTCGTCGGCTGGCTGTGGGTCGCCGCGGATGAGGCGTTTAAAGCTCGAAACACACCACGGATGGCTAGCTCTCGCGCTCAGAAGGTGTGGAACGATGGCACAGCATCGTTGTGCAGCTCGGGGAGGCGCTGTGGAACGGTTTAGCCGGCTCCCGATGGCTTTCCAGAGGGGGCGGCAAGCTCGGTTTCGTTTTCTGGATAACACGCGCGTGACGAGGAGAAACACCCGTGGTCGCCTTGGCTACGCAGGAAGAATCACGTGGAGAGGCGCCGCCGACTCCCGGGCTGCCAGCGGCCAGGGCGAAGAGCAGGAGGTGGAGCTTTGGGGCGTGGAGCAGCCGCTCGGTGTCGCCCCGGGGTTAAACTTCGGTGGAGTGAGGAACAGAGAGAAAAACTTAAGTGTTAAGTCTATTCATCCCCATGACATGTGGGCCCCACTAGTCAGTACCTCTTCTCCTCAAAAGATCTCCAAAGTTTGGCAATTATCCAACCCAAATGTTTGAAAGTTGGAAACTGAGCTCATTTGAATAGTTTGAACAATTTCCATCCAAATTTAAATGTTTATAATCCCTTGCACATTTAACTCCATTTGGAAAAATGGGCAGCAAACTTTTTCAAAAATTAATGAAACTTTGCCTACCCACTAATTTGGACCTAAGGAATCCAAATATGCAATTTGATTCTTGTGTTAGCTGCTGCAAACAAGGTTTTAGAACACAACAGTTTTGAATCCCCATTGTGTCCTCCCTCATTTAAATTTGGTTTGATCCTTTAGTTCCAAATATGATTTTTAAACCCTTCCTTTGCACTTGAGTTCTTCACTTCTGTGGTTTTAATCCACATGAGGTCCATCCATGCAGTAACCCTAAGTTTGTTTAGAAGAATCTCACATATGTTATCATTGTGGAAAAAGTTTCAACTAAGCCCCTTTTTCATACACATGACTCCAACATTTGTGCAGACTCATGTTTCTTTGTATTCACATTTTTGGGACCTTTACAATCCTCCCCCCTTAAAAGAATCTCGTCCCGAGATTACAAAAGAAAGATGAGGCGGAAGGTAATTACAACAATTACGACAAAAGTTCCGGATAGTTCTTGTGGATGTAATCTTCACTCTCCCGTGTCGCTTCTTCCGGTGTGTGATTACTCCACAGGACTTTGTAAAATTTCAAAGTCCAATTTCGAGTGATCCGGCTCTTTTCATCGATAATCTTGATGGGCTTCTCGGCGTAGGTGAGGTCCGGTTGCAATATCTCCATGTCTTCCAAAAGGATCTCCGTCGGCCTCTTCAAACACTTTCTCAAGTGTGAGACATGGAAGATGTCGTGGATGCTCGATAAGGATGGCGGCAGCTCCAAATGGTAGGCCACTGGTCCACACCGTTCTGTAATATGGAACAGACCCACAAAGCGAGGAGCTAGCTTTCCCTTGACCCCGAATCGATGAATTCCCTTCATCGGGGATACTCGGAGATAGACGTGATCTCCGACTTCAAAACACAAGGGTCGGCATCGCTGGTCCGCATAGCTCTTCTGGCGAGATTGAGCGGCTCTGAGGTTTTCTTGAATCAGCTGGACTCGCTCTTCGGCATCTTTTACAAGATCAATGCCGAAAAATCACCCTTTCGCCAGATTCACACCAATTGAGTGGTGTGCGGCACTTCCTGCTATATAGCGCTTCGTATGGTGCCATTTTAATACTGGATTGGTAACCATTGTTGTAGGAGAACTCTGCTAATGGCAAATGGTTATCCCAGTTCTTTCCATGATCTATGGCACATGCCCTCAGCATATCTTCCAAAATCTGGTTCACCCTCTCCGTTTGACCGTCAGTCTGGGGATGGTATGCTGAGCTTCTAATTAATTTTGTTCCCAGAGATTCATGAAGTTGCTCCCAGAAACGAGCAACAAATATTGAACCTTGGTCTGATATGATGTTCTTGGGGACTCCATGCAAGCACACAATTCTAGAGATATACAACTCTGCATATTGTTTAGTATGGAATCCCGTATTCACTGGGATGAAGTGGGCTGATTTTGTTAAGCGATCAACAATCACCCAAACGGAGTCATGCTTTCTAGATGTGAGAGGCAGTCCGACAATAAAGTCCATGCTGATGTCCTCCCACTTCCATGCCGGAATACTTAACGGTTGGAGCATTCCCGCTTTCTTAATATGATCAGCTTTGACTCACCGACATGTATCACACTCGGATACATACTTGGCAATTTCTCGCTTCATCCGAGTCCACCAAAATTTTGTCTTAAGGTATTGATACATCTTATTGCTTCCTGGATGTATCGAGTACTTGGACATATGAGCTTCATCGAGGATTTTCTTCCTTAGCTTCAGGTTCCGGGGCACCACGATACGGCTGTTAAACCATAACACCCCTTGTTCATCTTCCCGGAAACATTTCATTTTGTCCTCCTTGATTCTTGCCCGGATTTTCCGCATTCCTTTATCCCTCTTCTGGGCTTGTACAATCTCCTCTCTAATGGTAGGTACAAGAGAAAGATTATACAATGCCCCATACGGAATCACCCGCAAGCTTGGTTCTTCATCCTCATCCGGAACAACTGTCAAGTTATTCACGTGGAATTTACGACTGAGCGCATCAGCCACCACGTTAGCTTTTGCCCGGATGGTAATGGATCTCGAGCTCATAATCTTTGATCAATTCCAACCATCTCCGCTGCCTCATATTGATATCCTTCTGAGTGAATATATATTTGAGGCTCTTATGGTCGGTGTAGAGGTGCACTAAATTTCTAAGTAGTGCCTCCACATCTTCAACGCAAGTACCACTGCAGCGAGCTCTAGGTCATGAGTGGGGTAGTGCTGCTCGTGGTTGCGAATTTGACGAGACCCATACGCGATCACGCGCCTATCTTGCATTAAGACGCAGCCAAGTCCAATGCCTGAGGCATCACAATAAACATCAAATGGCTTTGTTGTATCCGGTTGGGCTAACACCGGCGCCATTGTGAGATGTTTCTTTAGAGTTTGAAATGTCTCTTCACAGGCCTCTGTCCACACATACTTTCTGTTCTTCTTCAATAACTCTGTCATTGGTTTAGCAACCTTTGAGAAGCTGGGAATAAATCTCCGATAGTAACCCGCTAGCCCCAGAAAACTGCGGATTTGATGAACAGATGTTGGAGACTCCCACTTCAAGACTTGCTCAATTTTAGTTGGATCCACGGCCACACCCTCCGCAGAAATAATGTGGCCTAAGAAGGGTACCTTGCTGATCCAAAATTCACATTTGCTGAATTTGGCGTACAGCTTATGTTTCCGTAAGCGTTGGAGCACAATATGAAGATGTTTGGTGTGCTCCTCCTCCGATTTGGAGTATACGAGAATGTCGTCGATGAAAACCACGACGAACTGATCCAACTCTGGCATGAATACTGAATTCATGAGATACATGAAGTGCACGGGTGCATTTGTTAGCCCGAAAGACATGACTAGATACTCATAGAGCCCGTATCTAGTCGAGAAGGCCGTCTTCGGTATATCCTCCGCTCTGATCTTTATCTGATGATAGCCGGGACCGTAAGTCCATCTTGGAGAATACCTTGGCACCCACCAACTGATCAAATAATATATCGATCCGCGGCAATGGATATTTATTTTTTATTGTCACTGCATTCAGCGGCCGATAATCCACGCATAACCGAAGTGAGTCATCCTTTTTCTTCACAAAGAGGGCTGAACAGCCCCATGGCGATGAGCTTGGTCGGATGAACCCTTTGTCCATTAAGTCCTTTAGCTGTTCTTTCAGTTCAGCTAATTCCTTCGGAGACATTTTGTACGGCCTCCGAGATATTGGTGTGGTTCCCGGTGCTAACTCGATCTTGAATACCACATCTCTCTCAGGCGGCAACCCTGGAAGATCGTCGGGAAACACATCTGGGTACTCACGGACCACTGGAATATCCTCCAGTTTCGTGGTCACACTGTGGTACACCACTGGATTTTTAGAATCCACGGCTTCAAGTATGAGCGTTTGGAGACCGTAGATCGGAGAGTCCAAACTAACACTCTGTGACCGATGTCAAGAACAGCCCCGTGGTAGTTCATCCACGCCATTCCTAGAATCACGTCGATCTTCTGCCCCTCTAATACAATGAGGGTTGTGGGGTATAAGTTTCCACCTAAGCACAAGGGTGCTTTGATCACTACTTCATTAGCAGCTATATTTCCGCCTGGTGAGCGGATCAGATAGTGATCCTTCGGTGTAGAGGTGGAGAGCTCAGCTTTGCACACAAACAATCTGCTGATGAAATTGTGTGTAGCTCCAGAGTCAAACAGAATTAATACGGGCAGTCCATTGAGGGTGAGCATTCCCGCTAGCACAGGTGCCCCATCTGGCACATCCTCTAGAGCTGTATGATAAATGCACCCGGATTTTGGTGCTGTTCCCTGAAGCTGAGCACGGGGTTGATTTATACCCCGCCCTGGTGTAGTTTCTCTATGGTGTATCCTTTCTGGACACTTCCTGATGACGTGACCCAAGTACCCGCACGTGAAGCACGGTTTCTCAGCCGGTGTCTGGTTGCTCTGTGTACGGACACTAGTTGTATTCTGCTGCGGCAAGAACACTTGAGGAACAGAATAACGTGGCTGCATATACCGTTGTTGCAGCTGTCCGACTTCAGAGTATTGAGTTGAACGACCCGAATGTTGCTGGAGTCATCGAGCCGGCTGCATCAGCGGACAGTTCAAGGTACTGTCTACCACCCTGTATTTCTGCGGAGCACTACTGCTGCTCTCCGGTGGTACATGGTTCTTTCTTTTCTCAGCCTGAACTTCCCGCTGAGCATCTTCAACCATGATGGCAGCACTCATCAATTCGTTGAAGTTCTTTCGATCCGCTAACACGAGTCTCTCCTTTAGCTTGGGATTGAGGCTGCGGAAGAACCACTCACACTTTTGTGCTTCGGTGTTCACGTGTTGAGGCGCATACTGTGCCAGCTTGTTGAACACTTGCGAATGCTCGTATGCACCCCTCCCCCTTGTTTTAAGGCCAGAAACTCCTCGAGTTTCCGCTGAATTATTCCGGACGGAACAAGATACGCGAGAAATGCCTTCCGGAATTCTGCCCATGTACAGTCATGTCCAGCTGGTAAGGAGGCGAGTTGATTTGCCCACCATGCACTGACGGACCCGTGAAGTTGTTGCGCTGCGTATAAAACCTTCTGATGTTCGGTGCATTGAAGCAACCCAAACTTAGACTCAATGGTATGGATCCAGCTATCCGCCACCAGAGGATCCTCAGCTTCAATGAAAACCGGTGGTTGAGTTGCTAAGAACTCAACATAGGAATTCAGTTGAGGTTGGCGCAGTTCTTCGTCTTGACATCCCCCTTGACGGGATGTATTCATCACCAGGGTGCGGAGCAAGTCGGTTCGCTCATCGTTTGCACCCGTCATGGCAGCCAGAATGTCCGCCATTGTGACCGTGGGTGAAGGTCCTGGTGGCGGCTGCGGTTGCGGAGCTCGCTGCTCTCGCTGTGGAGAGTTATCACCACGACCACCACTGGAACCACCCACTTCCCCCATGGAACGAGTTCGCACCATTCTGCAATTGCAAGAGTTCATTATCAGCTCAACACTATCACTTGATTTATTCCATAAACAAAGTAGTGCAACACTGATAATGAAATCTTGACATGTAAGCAAAATGATTTAAGCGCAAACTGATGTAGCTAACAGCAAGGATTTAAAAGCAGATTGACCGGTCCTTAAACAAACCAGATTTCGATCCAGTTAAAAGCACTTTCGTAACTCAAGTTGAATATCAAAGTTAAAGTTAACTTCAATATCTTTCCAACGAGTATCCAAATGCCTCCATATCACTTCTGGATCAAAAGTTATGATTTGCAGAGTTGACAGACTTTCTGGATAAACTTTGCCAGCATCTCCTTTGTATGTGGCTGATTTTATCACAGTTTTATATGAAAATACAACAAGAGTCTGAACAACCTTTGAACTACAACAATGTTGCATATCTCATAACCTTTCCAACGGTGTATCACGGGCTCCTTAGGGATTTTTCTACACGATGTTATGGCTTAAAAACAGAAAGGTCCAGAGAAGTTTTTGGTACTGTCCCGGTCCTGAACAGTTTGCCTTCAACTGGACTTTTCACCCAGTTAACGTGTGATTTTGCTCTGGAGGTCTACAAGGAAGTTGTAGAGCACTTGAAAATATTTCCAGAACTGTATCATACACCTTAATTGGATCAAGCTACTCAGAGTTATGCTCTGTTAAAGTCCAGCAAGAATTTCTGCCAGAAACCTAGCACTCTGGTTTTGAAATCTTTGAAACCTAAACCTTCTCTCATTTGAATCTTAGCTCAAAATAAGAGTTCAGTAACTAATTGTAACAGCCCTAACTTTTGTAAAGTTTGATTTCAACTTATAAAACAAAGTTAAGGCGAAGAAAGGCTATAATTGTGTCACATGAAATGATGAACACACAAATGGACATGTGAGGGAGTTAAAAATTTCCTCTACCCCATGCTCAACACATGTTAACCTAGGGGAAAGAATTTTGCTCCCAAAACTCTAACTCATGTGCACCTTCTCTATGAGGAGAGTGGGGGAAATTTAAACACAATTTTGAACCTTTTAAAAGGAATCATATTCAGATTGCCAAATACTTGCAAATGAATTCACCAATGCAATTTCTAGGTATTAAGGAGCTTCTGGTCCAAATTGGAATAATTGTGGGGATCATTTGCTATTTATTCCGAGGATTAAATGAGGGCACGTTCAAATTCAAACTTAAATTTGAATTTTGAACCACAAAAATCAAATTCAAAATCTGATTTCAGATTTGAGTTCCTCATAATTCTTTTGACCTATCCTCCAAATTTGATCAAATTCGGAGCTCGTTTGCTATTTTAAATCGAAATGGGGGAAAAGAGGGAGAATTGTGGCTGTGGACCCCACCGGTCAGTTTCATGGAAGCACAAACCGACTCAGCCCTGTTCTTTGTCGACAGAGAGCGCGACAGCAGCAGCTCGGTGCTGGCTACCCCGACGCCACCTCCTTCTTGTTCAGTGGGTGCTGGCGAGCTGCTTCCCCGTCCTCATCTCCCCTGCCGTGCTCCCTTTCATCTTATCACCGAATACAGCCTCGTTGCTTCTCCCGCACTCAGAGCAGCAACCCTCTTCTTCTCCCGATTACACAGCCACCGAGCACCGGATGCTTGAGGTCTCCACAGCAAAAACCTTCGCCCCTGAGTGCTCTAGCCGGCTGTCAACTTCCCTCCGCAGTCCTGAGCTCACCGGTGCCTAGAAACGGCAAAGTTTCCACTGTCCCGAACTGAAACTGAAGAAGCTGGAACTGGACGCCGTGGACAGCACAAACCAGAAGGGATCACGCCCAAGCAAGCCACCCCATTTGTGCACCAACAAGTCTAGTTGCTCACCTCCAAAGCTCAGCCCTATCCATTGATCACAGAGGGAGAATTTCAAGTTTTTCTCCCGGGCGGCAGAAACGGACCTTGAGGTAAGGAATTGTAAAATTCGTCCTCAAATCGTGTTTTTTGGGTCTCAGACTTCACACACAGGATGTTAACTTCCTAGCACACCTCCTCCATCGATTTGAGACCAAGAAATTGAGTGTAGAGTGAGCAATCCGAGCTCTTTTAGAGGGTATGCCGCTGGACCCTATCGGGCACACGGTGCCGATAGGTTTAGCGCCCTCTCCAGCTGGTTTAGACCTCATGCCGGTCTTCTACATGATCCCCTGGTGCTGTAGAGCCCAAGAACCGACCATTTGGTGGAGAATTCAACGTGCAATACCTCGCCGGAGCCCTAGAGTTTGCTGTGGCCGGTGCGCCCTGTTTTCCGGCGAGTTTCAGCCGCCGGCGACCTCACCAACGTGTTCAGCATGGGAAAATATGGCGGGGGCGGCCAGCAGGTGGTCTGGAGGTGGCTGGGAACTGTCTTTCCGGCGACCTCGCCGGAGGGGGCCGCCACTGGTGTGTTTGGCGCGAGTCTGGAGGTTAGGGGTGACAGGTGGGACCCACTGTCGGCATATAAACATTTTCCAGATTTTCCCACTTTAGTTCAAACCTTGGAGAGCCATAACTTTGTGTAAGAGTGTCCAAAAATTGTGAAACAAATTTTGTTGGATTCCTCTCAAAGATTACTATCCACGGGTGCAGCCCAATGTTTATGAAAATCCCTGTATTTGGCTCATTAATTCATTTAAATAAACTTTTGTATGAATTTTTACAGGAGTTCTGTTTATTGGAAAATTTCCAGATTTGGACAGGACATTCTTCCAAAATTCCTTGAACTCCAGTAAAAATTTCTGAGGCATTGGAACTCATTTTCTTGGCCAAATGATGTGTTCATTCCTTATGTCTCTGAAAAATGAGAAAATAAACAGAGACATTTTCAGCTTTTCCCCAATCCTTGAAAAATCCATATCTCCATGTAGGAAACTCCAAAAATGGTAAAACCAATTCCTATGGACTCAAGACATTTCGTACTTCACAAAAAGTCTACTTTGCAGCATAGGAAAGCTTAATATCTAGGGGGTAAAGGCAGGTTAGTGAAAACCACATAAGGATTTGTTGTGCTCACATGAAGCCATTTCATGAGCTCAATTTTTGCACACTGCCTAAATACCTTCCATATAGACCCTCTGGAACTTGAGCTACCATCTTTTAGGTTTAAGTGTTCATATAATGGACTTAATCACATGGTGATTACTAGTATTTCTTTCCACCCTAGTTTTCATCTTCTCTAAGGTTTAGATCCAACAACAGAAACCTTGCTGTTGTTTATCTCTCTTATGTGTGAGTTAACTTGTACAACAGCTTTGAATCATTTTCTAAACTGCTTTTGAATACATGTGCATAAATCATCTTAATAGCACGTGACGTCGACGTTCGACGAGGACTCGACTCTGCAGCGAGGATCTCCATTTTGTGACGAGTTTGGCGGATTCTCCGGAGGAAGACTAACTCCTAGCTTCTAACAAAACCATTGAGCAAGGCAAGCCCCGGTTTGCATATCTTTACCGTTTTAAATTTTTCTTTACTTCACCTCATGGTTAATAGACTTGATATTGTGCATTATGTCTAGGATGATTGAAACCCACTTGCATGGCTTTTACATCCCTGACTAGAAGGTTTAGTGTAGGATTGGCCTCGTTGTAGATGCTAGGCTAATGTTGTAGCTAGCTCGGTAGAAGTCGAGTAGTAAAAAGCTACTCGCGAGAAAGGTTGAGTAATGGAGTTACTCGCGAGATGTTTGATGATAAGAGCACCCTCATGAAAATGAGATAGGGACGGGGATGTTCCTGTAGGATGGAGCGCTCAAGGTTGGTCTCAACCTGCGATGGGTGTGACAATGCTTGAGACCACATTTGGCCTGGACCGGGATGGTAAGGCAAATGTGGAGGTTGGTTGTAGCCCCGTCCGTGTCGGTTAAGGACCGTATGTATGCGGGCCTGCTAGACAAGATTGAGCTGTACCGGATATATAGTGGGGTATAGGACCCATGAAACCGATGTAACTCGATGGACCATGATATAGAAACTCATCCTTCACGTGGGAATGGCGTTGAGAAGGCGGGAGGTGTAAATCCTTTAGCGGGCAACTTCGACGTGTCCGCGTAGAGGACCATCCTGCTCGGCGCGAAGCGTTTTTCTATGTCGGGTGTCATGTGAAAGGTTGCTGCATACAACGTAAGAAAGAGCTCTTGAGAGAGTCTTTCGAGGCGGGTGTATGTGTCGTGTATTCCAGGTTGTTATTGATTCGAATCACCGTCGCTCGCAGAAGAGGATTGAGCATACTTGCCCACTGCGCCGTGACTTAGTAAGAAGAGGAACTAAGTCTCTTAACTTGCTGTTTGTGGATTAATCACTGTATTGGAACCTTGACTGAAGTAGATATAGAGCCAACTAAATTTTATTTCCGCCTTAGGCTAGCAACATCGGGATAAGCGTTTCTTGTTTGATTGTGGACTTCCAATGTTGTGAGGCGTGAGGACCACTAAAATGAAGGCTATAAGAATCTAAATATAAGGATCAAGTTTAGTCAAGCTGCATTTTGCAAATTCCTATTCCTACTGTCTTACTACCCCTGCATTTAGAGTTACATGTTTAGGAGTGACGGTTAAGTCTTGCTGAGCCTTAGTGCTCACGGTTGCTTCTGAGTTGTTTTTGCAGGTAGCAGGATGCCTGCTATGAAGAGGGTTGTTCGGTGAGACGACGAACCTCACAGTTTGTTCAACTCATCGGAAACCCAGCCGCTGCCTTTCTTTGGTGAAGCTAGTAGGAAGCGTTCACGGGCTGAACGACTTCTCTTCGGCGTAGTTAGGGTCGAGAGTGAGTAGATTGTCCAGCTAGTTTTAATTTCCGCTGCGTGTGTACTTATGTTGTAAAAGATCTTATGTTGAGTAACAAAATGGTTCCGTTATGTTCTTATCGTCTTTTCGTGCATGCTGTTGGGTGCCGCATCGCACGGCACCACCCACTGCGATTCCCGGGCCGCGCATCACACTAATACTTATGTCAAACTCCAATTTTTAGTTTAAAGTTAGATCCTGAATCATTTCTTCATAGGGAAGAGGTTATTAAGTGTAGTACGGTGTCGATGCACCGTAAGAAACATGTCGGTACTACGTAGCCTCACCAAAGAAAATCCTAAACCGGCTTATACCGGCATATCCGTTTTATCAGTGGCACTAAACGGTCTCTCGCACACGTGTACTACACGGGATACGTACGTGGTTAGTACCTGCAGAAGACACTCAATAGTGGTGCACTCAAAGGTTGTTTCATTTCAGGCAGTTCTATAGTTAAAAGTAAATACAAACGTCCGTATCATTGCCATACGGCCGTCCTTGAGTTAAGTCACGTCTCAAGGTACGTGATCGTGTTTCAACACCACACGACGGGGAACCCGAGTATCTCATGAACGGGTCTTCACGGTTGGAATGTTATCAACCCAACGGATACCACCTACTGCTCGGCAGGGCACGCCGATGGCAAGCACTGCGTATGTCCTCCTGGGCACACTATCGCGTTACTGACCACACGATGGGGTCTCCACTTACTTGCCTAATGCACGCTAGGGATCAGCATTTCATATGAACTCAGGAACATGAATAGTCCAAGAGTTCCATATTAACGTCTCACACCAAGCTGTGAGACCAAGCCCTGAACCTCATTCCTCGTCAGGGGAGCTAACCGAAATTGAACCGCTTTCGGTGGCGTTCCTTACCATTCTTACCTGAGCGTAGGTGCGTCGTTACATAATCAAAATTTCAGAATTATAACAAGTACGTTAGTACTGCCACCTTAAGTAACTATACTACTATAGTCCTTATGTGGGCCTAATACCGTTTCCTCACCGTATCCTAATTTTTTATCGTAATACGATCCTCATTCCGTATGCTATTACCAATGCGGCTCTGATACCACGCTGTGAGGACCCCGCTGTCCCGATCACTCACGGGGACGGGGCACCTCGCCCGGGAATCACATTGGGTGGTGCCGTGCGATGCGGCACCCAACAGCACACACAATAAAGCATCATATTACCTAAAACAAGCGGGAGCTACAAAGTGTTGATTTTACAAATACTTCTAAAAAATATGCTACAGAGAAAGACTATTACCACTCACGTCTCATACCTATGCTAAGCAACAGAGAAGGTGTCCAGCCCGCGGACCCTCCTCACTGGCAACACTATCATAGTAGCAGCGGCAGGGGTTGTAATGAGTTCACCACTCGGAGAGCTCCGAGTCTCATCAGACACCCGTACTTAGCAGCATTCAGTTAATACCTGCAAAACAACTTAGGTAGTATCTCTGAGCACGAAGCTCAGCGAGACTGACCCGTCACCCTAGTCATGAAACTCTACATGATGAAAATAGAGGGCTGAATTATAGAAGTTTGCACAAACGATAAACTTGAGCTAAAGGAGAGTCCTTACTTCAAGTTTTAAGCAACTTTTATAGCCCTCGCGCAATTCACATCGAGACTCCACAATCAAACAAGAAACGCTTTATCTCGATGTCACTTGCCCGAGGTGAAAGTAACTTTAGTAAGCTATTCTGGACTCATACAGACCTTACGCCATTAACGTCGAGACTCCACAATCAAACAAGAAACGCTTCGCCTCGACGCTACTAGCCCAAGGTGGAAATTAAATTTAGTGAAGTGTTGATCGTTCCTCATCTCCATTATGAGGATTACTCACGAAGCATATTAATGTGTCCCAGCTTATTACTACGTCACGACTCAGTTTACAAGTATGCTCACTACCACGAGCGACGGTGATTGCAATCAAAAACACCCGGCTGACACGACACGTACGCCCGTACTCGACGTTGCACACAGCAACCATCATTGACGTCGTACGTGACAACCTTTCACATGACACCCAAATGTCGAACCGGTCCCACCGACTGGGATTAAGTCTCTCTACGGCAAACCCTCGTAGAGCCGACTTCTCTATCCTTTCAGCATCGGCATCAGACGGTGAGGTATGCCTCGACACCCAGGTTAACATGTTACATCGGTTTCCTGGGTCCCATATAGCCAGTATGCATCCGGTACACATCTCAAACTTGTCCAGCACGGCCACACACGAGAACAGGCCTTAATCGACTCAGACATAGACTAGGCTCACAGGACCACGTCCTTGACCTTCCATCCACTGCCCGGTTTCCATTCCCAACTATGAGGATCAATTCCCAACTCTTCCGATTGATCCCCCCTAAATCCCTGTTCACGAGTAGGAATCTGCCTACTCGAGTTATGCCTCTTTTAATCCACTTTTGTTGAGATCAGCAGTTATAATTAATTGATAACATAACATATCCTACATTAAACTCCAGGGTTTTCTGGATCATGCATTTGGAGTTTCATACCATCTAGACGTAATGCAATAAACAAATGCTAGACAATATAATGTGAATACAAATAAAAACTTGTAAGTTTGGATGCAAACCGGGGCTTGCCTTTGTTTTGCAGGGCTAATATATATATAATCCAGTTAGTAAAGATCACTTGGCTTTATCTCTTCCCTCCTTCCTTTGATCTCCACTCCAATGACTTGAAGTCCTTCACGTAGATGCTACACGTAATGCATATGCACAATTGTTTAATTGTAAAGACTTTGCTACAAGTTCTAATAACAAATTTTCAAAAACTGGAGCTCTGTTTAAGAATTTAAAATGACACTGGTGCTAGTGGTTTGGGTTTGGATCTAAGCACATGATTAAGTGCTAAGTGGTTTTCCCCCCTCTTCTATATTGATCACCTTAAGTGGTTAAACAGAACAGGGGTGATCCAAAACTCCAATGGAGCTGAGAATTTTCATGCGAGTTCCTTGTCACAAGAAAACCCTCTGGACCAAAAATTAGCACTTTTCATTGAGTGGTTTGTTCAGAATAATTTTTTTAAGCAACTAAGCAAAGAAGAATTAATTCTGAGATCACACCCATGTTCAAGCCAAACTTAGTGAATTACACTTTCAATTATAGCTCATAGAGTTCTCATGAATTTTCGTAGCATTTTTGGAGCTAAGATTTGCCCAGAACTGAATTTCCAAGTTTTGGAAATCCTCTGAAAATGTTTCTGTATTCAATTGAACACAGCATCTTCAAATCTGAATTGCCCTGAATAAATCAACTCCAATTGAGCTGAAACTTTTACAGGGGTCCACTAATACTCTAAAGAATATTCTGGTAAAATTTGAGGATTTTTGGATTAACCAAACTCCCTCTAAAATTCTTTTGCTGCAAAGCTTTAAAGAATTTTCCAGAATTAAATATATGGTTTCATACAAATTGGGTTCTATATTTGGATAGTACTCTATCATAGGAATCCAATAAAATTTGTTTCACAATTTTTGGATTCTCCTACACAAATTTGTCGCTATTTAAACTTTGAACTGAAGTCTGAAATTCCCCCAAAATGTTCAAATGCTGTCTGTGGGTCCAGGGGACAGGTGTCACTCGCCGAGGCAAGCCACACGAGGCTACTGGGTATTTCCCGCGCGTCCACACTAGATCCCAGCGCCGCAGCCGATCAGAACTTCGATTCCCGGTTGCTGACATGCGGGACCCGCCGGGTCGTCTTCTACCTCCGGCCACCCACGCCCGCGCGCCGCCAGGCTCGCCGGAGTTCGACGGATTCCGGTCTCCCGGCCATCCCCCGAGCCCTCCCTCACCGCCAGGGCCTAATTTCACGTGCTGAACAAGATGGGACCCCCTCCCCAGGCCGGCGGTGGCTCCAACCTAGCCGGCCACGGTGCGGCGGCTCTGTATGAGCTCGGCTCCGTCGCCCTGCTAACCCAGCCTGCCAAAACACCGGTGGAACGGCGCTATAGCATCAGTGAACGCCAAACAGGATCGTCCAGTGGTTGAAGCAGCCTGGAAATGGCCCTAACCTAGCTCTCATCGGGAGCCCGAACCGCCCCACCATAACCGCCGTCGGAAAAGTGTGAAATACGTCGTGCACAATGGTTTTCAGGCATTGGTTGCAAAAGGGCAAATGATCGCCGGCTAGCCCAGCTCGTGTGTGCAAGATTTGACAAGCTACAGAGGATTGGAGAGCGAGAATTTTGGCGGCGATTACCGGATGCTCTGTTTGAGGTCGCCGGGACAAAATCTCCAAATTGGCCGCCGATCCTCCACAGTTTGCTCCAGGCTTTGGAGGAGAGCAGCACCACGATGGCGCACTCCCATGGCCGGGCTTGCACGGACGTGACAACCCTTGTGGAAGGCTACCCGCGTGCGCCCGGTCGTCGGCTGGCTGTGGGTCACCGCGGATGAGGCGTTTAAAGCTCGAAACACACCACGGATGGCTAGATCTCGCGCTCAGAAGGTGCGGAACGATGGCACAGCGTCGTTGTGCAGCTCGGGGAGGCGTTGTGGTACGGTTTAGCCGGCTGCCGATGGCTTTCCAGAGGGGGCGGCAAGCTCGGTTTCATTTTCTGGATAACACACGCGTGAGGAGGAGAAACACCCGTGGTCGCCTTGGCTACGCGGGAAGAATCACGTGGAGAGGCGCCGCCGACTCCCGGGCTGCCAGCGGCCCGGGCGAAGAGCAGGAGGTGGAGCTTTGGGGCGTGGAGCAGCCGCTCGGTGTCGCCCCGGGGTTAAACTTCGGTGGAGTGAGGAACAGAGAGAAAAACTTAAGTGTTAAGTCTATTCATCCCCATGACATGTGGGCCCCACTAGTCAGTACCTCTTCTCCTCAAAAGATCTCCAAAGTTTGGCATTTATCCAACCCAAATGTTTGAAAGTTGGAAACTGAGCTCATTTGAATAGTTTGAACAATTTCCATCCAAATTCAAATGTTTATTTGAATCCCTTGCACATTTAACTCCATTTGGAAAAATGGGCAGCAAACTTTTTCAAAAATTAATGAAACTTTGCCTACCCACTATTTGGACCTAAGGAATCCAAATATGCAATTTGATTCTTGTGTTAGCTGCTGCAAACAAGGTTTTTGAACACAACGGTTTTGAATCCCCATTGTGTCCTCCCTCATTTAAATTTGGTTTGATCCTTTAGTTCCAAATCTGATTTTTAAACCCTTCCTTTGCACTTGAGTTCTTCACTTCTGTGGTTTTAATCCACATGAGGTCCATCCATGCAGTAACACTAAGTTTGTTTAAAAGAATCTCACATATGTTATCTTATGTGGAAAGTTTCAACTAAGCCCCTTTTTTATACACATGACTCCAACATTTGTGCAGACTCATGTTTCTTTGTATGCACATTTTTGGGACCTTTACAATATATTCATGTTTCATGAAGAGAAAACATTTTAAAGGAAGAAGGAACAGAGAAAAATATCAAAAAGGTGGCTAATAAGAGCCAAATCCAGTTCACAGAGAGTGCTGAAGACAACTTCCGCGGCCCGCTGGCCACGTGGCGTGTTCGGAGCTCATCCCTGCGAAGTGGGGAGAGGTCCGCCGCTAAACTGGCTACGTGGCAGGCTCGGGGCTCATCTCCGCAAAGGGGGAGAGGTCCGACACTGTAGGACGCGTGTTGCCCCTGGAGCTAGCCTCTATGGAAGAAGCAAAGGCAGTTCCGCAGGACACATGTCACCTTCGGAGCCAGTCACCGCGGAAATCAGAGGATCAGTCGCGCGGGATACGTGTCGATCTCGGAGCTCACCTCCGAGAGGTTCGGTTCTATTGGACACGTGTCACCACCGGAGCTTATCTCCGGGAGGTCCGTCACTGTTGAACACGTGTTTACCTCGGAGCTCGTCCCTGAGGAAAAAGGAAAAGTACGGCGCTACTTGACGCGTGGCATTCACGGAGCTTACCTCCAGAGAGAGGGAAGGTCCGGCACTGACACATGGCGTGCGCGGAGCCACCTCCAAATAGGGAGGAGGTCACGACCGCCAGAATACGTGGTGCACGTGGAGCTCACCTCCGAAGGAGAGGGAGGTCTCGCTCGCTTGACACGCGGCACCACCGGAGCTCGTCTCTGCAGAGAAGGAGATACCAGGCCCCGATGGACACGTGGAGCTTCCGGAGCTCATCACCGTGAAGGTAACGAGTTCTGGAGCGGTTTTGGATTCTGTACGCGTAGAAATATCGGTACGGAGAGGAAACCGACCTGAATTCCACAATGCTACCGCACCAAATCAACTAAAGAAAAGTTGATAAGATTCAACGATAATCTGAATAGAACTCTTATTCGAAGTCCAATCAGATTAGGACTCTTCTTTTCCCGATTATAAATAGAACCCAGAACCCTTGGCCAAAAACCACGAACTTCTTTTCCAACTCCTGAGCCAACGACTTAGAGCCCTAGCCCCAACTCGCCGAGTAAGCCATCGCCGGAGTTCAGCGAGGAAGATTGCCGGAAGAGAGCCCCAACAATCTGTCTGATCAGAGAAGGACCCTGAGACCGAGAAGAATGTAAGGTAGGTCTCCAATACTATCTTACGACATCGTTGTGTTTTCTTTGCATCTGTTCTTCGATTCCTTTCGAACAAAAGCTTTCTTGTGGACAGATCACTTGTTGATCGGGTTGATCTAAAGACAAGGTCATCGCCACGTTCACATCTGATCCGAACACCCCTGTTCATCATAAAACCATGCAAGAACACGTACAACCGGCTTAATAAAACTAAACTGATTATAGGATAGCATGCATATGCATCATCGTATCTAGTTAAAGATTGTGCATGATATTGATTGCTGTGGATCTTGTATGTGCTTGATCCTGTATAGCAGGACAAGCTCAGGGAGCTTTCTACGACGAGCTGCAACAACAAGGTTTCGAGATCCAAGAGCAACCAGAACCGCAAGAACAAGGCAAGTGCTCCATGATCATATTGATCCTATGTTTTGGGAAAAAACTGTTTTGTTTTGCGAAAAGGTGTGTGTGCTGAGTCAAACATGATGGGAAACCTTTTTATAGGAGTTTACTAGCTTTGGTTAAACCAACCTTGTCGCCAGGGAAGTTTATGAGTCGGGTATGATTTCTACTTTTATGCTTCGCTGAGTCCATGGGATTGGGAAGCGAGATGGATGTGTCTAGCTAACTGCACTCGTAATGATAATGAGAAACTGATGTTGTTAATGAACATGGATCGGAGAGAGATCTAGGCAAGACTGGGTTTGTGAATGAGGTAGCATGAGATGGTGGTTTTGCTTGCCGTAGATCTAAGGACCGGTTCATGCGAGCACATGCCAGGATAACAGTGCCACCACAAGGCCAAGTATGGGTGCGGCTTAGCTGAGTAATTAGGTAAGTTGCTAGATTGTTGTCGGTACCTGAGATATGGGGTACCCCCGCGCACAGGGTAAAATGCCTAAGGTGCTCGCCCTTCTCTGCAGGGAGAGCTCCGAAGGCGCCATGCGTCTGGCGGGGCCGGACCTCCCTCTCCTCAGAGGAGAGTTCCGGGCCCGACACGTGGCATACAGAAGCCGGACCTCCCCCTCCGTGGGAGAGAGGTCCCAAGACGCCACGCGTCCAGCGAGGCCGGACCTCCCTCAACTCAGAGGTGAGCTCCGAGCCCGCCGCGTGGCATGCAGAAGCCGGACCTCCCCTCCGCGGGAGAGAGGTCCGAAGGCGCCACGCGTCCAGCGGGGCCGGACCTCCCTCTCCTCAGAGAAGAGCTCCGGACCTGCCACGTGGCTGGAGAAACGGTGCTGCCTGCCCCCGGGCGGTAGGCAGCGGGCGTAAAGGCGCCCCTCACCTTGCCCGTACAAGGTATTCAAGGCCCGCATCTTCCCAAGACGCGGAGGCGCGGAGCACGCGTCTGTCAGGTGCTGTTGCGCCCAGTCGCATCACAGACTGGCGCGCGGTGTCAGAACCTGCCAGGAAATAAACGTCGCGACAAGACATCCCGTGCCGCCTGCGCCGTCATCAACCACTATGACTAGTGCGCGGCATGGGCAGGGCGGCAAAATGAAGACTCAGAAGCCTTCGACCGGAGGCAACCACCGGCATAACTACAGATACGGTAGATAGTAGACAATCTTCCCGGGACCACCTGTCGGGTCCCGGCTTCCCTTGTAAGCCGCCCGAGCCTTGGACTATAAAAGGCTCGGGTAGGCGTCGATAGCAAGGGTTCGCATTCTGCAACTCATACGCTAGCCATACACTCTCAAGCTGTAACTCACCCCCAAGCTCAGGCCCCCGGCCCTGAGCAGCAAGCAATACAGCGAGCTCCATAGCTCGCCGTGGACGTAGGGTTTTACGCTCCGGCGACCTGAACCACGTAAAACTTCCCGTGTCAAGCTCTCACTAACTCGTCCATTCGCGCAAGCTCTCCGCTAGGAACTAGCCCCTCCGAAAAAAGAACCTCCGCGGGCTGCCCAGTGCAGGCCCGGGGGAAGTGTCGATCGCACACTTCGACATTTGGCGCGCCAGGAAGGGGGCTTTTCCCCTAGCGCGACGAGTTTCCGCCAACGAAGATGACCAAGCTCCCTTCGGCGGCAAGCTCACCTCCCCCGCCTCCGCGGCAAGCCGCGGATAGGGGGGAGTACAAGCCAACACACTCAGGACGGAGTGTGTCAGTACAAGCTGGGAGCCAGCAACCGGCTCTGGCAGCGCCGACCCCGGCAATGCAGGCTCCAACCAGCGTCATATCTCCAATAGCGCCGGGCGTACCCGGAAGGGGCGCGCTAGCTGCAGCAAGAGCGCTACTGCACAATCCGCCCGCTGGAGACGCGCCTCAGGCAGCGACCCAGCGGTGGATTCTCGAGGTAGACCGTCTTGTCGTCGCTGCCGCAAGCCCACGACTCCGGCGGAGACGACACTCCAACTAGCCGGCCGTGTCGCTGATACGCACGCCGATGGCTGATGAACAGACGGCAGATTCCAGCTCTGCCAGCCCTCAATCGATGGATCTGAGGACAGAGCTGGAGCGGTATCGCTCGGGTCAAGATGCCCGGGTATACCTCGAGCAACGCCGAGAAAGGCGTCGCTACCAAGGAGCTGACGACAGCATGACGTCGGCCTCGACCCAGCCTGAAGAGCAGACCTTCGCCATGCGACCTCTGCCCCAGGCCTGCGCTGTGCAGAATATGCCACAGTCATATGTACTGCAGACGGCGCCCCCGGCCTACGGTGCAGCTTTGCCCGTACCGGGGTACACTGTGCCTGGTGCGAACATAGCGTTCGCGGCACCAGAACCTGCGGTGACGGAAGCAGGATGTGCAGCCCTCGCGCCCCATCTTCGCTTTGCGAAGTGGCCGCGCAAGTTTCGGCCACACCTGCCCGAGAAGTACGACGGGAGCGTCAACCCGGCGGAGTTTCTCCAGATCTACTCCACCGCCGTACTTGCCGCAGGAGGGAATGAAGCCGTCATGGCCAATTACTTCCCTGTCGCCTTGACCGGTCCAGCCCGGTCTTGGCTCATGAACCTCCCCCAAGGTTCCGTCACCTCCTGGGGAGAGCTTTGCCGACAGTTCGTAGCCAACTTCGGCAGCTCCTACACCCGGCCTGGCACGGAGCTCGACCTCCACGCCGTCCAGCAGCAGCCTGGGGAGTCGCTGCGCTCTTTCATCCAGCGGTTCTCCCAGGTGCGGAACACCATCCCACACATTCAAAATGCTTCTATGGTGGTGGCGTTCCGGCAAGGCGTCCGGGACAAGAAGATGCTCGAGAAGCTCGCGACCAGGGAGGTCCGCGACGTCTCAGAGCTCTTCAGCTTGGCGGACAAATGCGCCAGAGCTGCCGAAGGACGGAACTGGCACTCGCTGCCATCCTTCGAGTCAGGGGGACTGCCTGGATCCAGTCCTACTCCCTGTGGAAGCAGCAGGAAGGCCAAGGGCCGAGGCAGAAGCAAGATAGAGTCACCGACCGCAGTCCCAGTCGTCACTGCAGCGACGCTCGGTGGGGCTCAGGGGCCGCGCCCCGACAAGAAGCAGCGAAGGTCACCAATTCCAGAAGGTGATAAAGGCAGTATGTGCCCCGTGCACGGCAGCTGTCGCCACACTGCTGCCGAGTGCCGGGAGATCCGAAGGCTCGCAGAGCGTTTCCGCAAAGAGAAGCGGCAGCGGGCTGATGACCTGCCCTTCCGTCCAAAGGAAGGTGAGCAGAGGGTGGATGTTCCAGATAACATCGACCACCCAGAGGAGATCCGGGAGCCTCCGCGTGTCGTGAAGGCGGCACGCAATCTCGAGGATTCCGACTCCAGCGGCGATGAGCGTCGGAAGAAGCTCTACGTCATATACGGCGGGTCCGCCGACCCCTCGTCCCGAAGCGCAGTCAAGACTCTGCGCCGAGCGGTAGCGTCGGTGGCGCCACTCCCAAGTGCGGCGCCGCACCTAAAGTGGATGGGGACCCCCATCAGCTTTGATGCCACCGACTGCCCCAGGAACATGGCTGGGGCCGGCCAGCTGCCGCTCCTGGTGGCCCCTACCATCGCCAACGTGAGAATGTACCACGTTTTGGTGGATGGAGGGGCTGGGCTGAACCTCATCAGCCGTGCAGCTTTCCAGAAGCTGCAGATCCCGATGGCCAAGCTCACCCCGTCGAGTCCGTTCTCAGGGGTAGGGCCGGGACAGGTTATCCCCTACGGCAGCATTAGTCTCCCGGTGACCTTCGGGGCTCCGGACAGCTATCGAACAAAGTACATCCAGTTCGACGTAGCGGAGATAGACCTCCCCTTCAACGCCATAATCGGCAGGCCAGCCCTGTACCGGTTCATGGCTGTAGCCCATTATGGCTACCTTGTCCTGAAGATGCCAACGCCGACACGTGTTCTCAGGATTCGTGGGGACCGCACTGCTGCAGTGTCGGCCCTGGAGAAGCTCCAAGCACTCGCGACAGCTGGGGCCTTAGCCCCCGGCAATACGGAATCGGACCAGCTCCGCCCATGTGCACGTCACCGTGCTTCCACCACAGCACCCCGGGTGCAACCTCTCGACGAGGACGGCGTCCCCTTAAAGGTCGTCCAAGTCGGCGCCGAAGCTACCCAGACCACCCGGGTGGCCGGGGGCCTGGATAGTAAATAGGAAGGCGTGCTCGTCACCTTCCTCCGGCACAACGTCGACGTGTTTGCATGGCAGCCGTCACAGATGCCGAGGATCCCCAGGAAGGTGATCGAGCACCACTTGAAAGTCTTCCCCGACGCCCGGCCGGTTCAACAGAAGCCCCGCAAGCAGTCCATTGAGCGGCAGAACTTCATCCGTGAGGAAGTCAAGAAGCTGCTGGACGCTGGCTTCATACGGGAGGTTCACCACCCACGATGGTTGGCGAACCCCGTCGTTGTCCCGAAGGCCGGCGGAAAGCTCAGGATGTGCATCGACTACACCAGTCTCAATAAGGCATGTCCTAAAGATCCATTCCCTCTCCCTAGAATAGACCAAATAGTAGACTCAACGTCAGGCTGTGATATGCTGTGCTTCCTAGACGCCTATTCGGGTTTCCATCAGATCCCCATGTCTAGGGAGGACGAGGAGCACACCTCCTTCATCACAGTAGATGGCCTTTATTGCTATGTGTCTATGCCTTACGGCCTAAAGAATGCACTCCCCACCTTTGTGCGGGCAATGCACAAAACCTTTGGGGAGTTAATAAGAGACCTGGTTGAGGTGTATGTCGATGACATAGTTGTCAAGGTCAAGCAGGGTCCGTCCCTGCTAGATAACCTAGCCCTAGTTTTTGACAAGTTGCGCTCTACACGCACCAAGCTGAACCCAGATAAATGTGTGTTCGGCGTGTCCTCTGGGAAGCTCTTAGGGTTCCTGGTCTCGCACCGGGGGATTGAGGCCAACCCAGAGAAGATCAAGGCCATCGACTTGATGCGGCCCCAGCCCACGTCAAAGATGTCCAGAAACTCACAGGATGTCTAGCCGCGCTGAGTCGGTTTATACCGAGGCTAGCAGAGCGGGCACTCCCTTTCTTTAAGCTCCTGCGCAAGTCGGGCCCCTTTGCCTGGACTGACGAAGCGGAAGAGGCTTTCCAGGAGTTGAAGCGACTCCTGACGACCCTACCAGTCATGGTATCCCCTGAGCCCGGAGAGCACCTGTTGCTCTACATCGCGGCGACAACTGAAGTAGTGAGTATGGTCCTCGTCGCAGAGCGGCCGGACCCCTCATCTTCACAACCTGCTCCGGTAGCAGAAGACAGACGCCAGGAGGCCCCGCAGGACCAAGACGGTCTCTCGGGCCTCCAAGGCAACCTCCCGGAGGTCCAGGTCGGCCTCCCGGAGGTCCCAGGCAGTCTCCCGGACCTCCAAGATAAACCCCCGGGGGCCCCGCAGGACCCCCCGGGGGCCAAATGGGACCTCCCAGAGGTCCCCCAAGACCCCCCGGAGCTCCCGAACAATCAAGATAGGCTAAGGGCCTCCGGGTCCCAGCTCCCGGAGGTCCCCGTGGGTCCGCCCACCTCCAGAGGGCCAATGGACGAGGACCCCCCAGACCTGAGAAAGAGGGTTCGAACCGTACAGAGGCCTGTCTACTACGTCAGCGAAGTACTCCATGATGCCAAGACAAGGTACCTGGAAGTCCACAAGCTGCTGTATGTGGTGCTCATTGCCTCCAGGAAGCTCCGCCATTACTTCCAGGCCCACCGGGTCTCGGTAGTCACCTCGTATCCACTGAAGACAATTCTTCACAGCCCCCATGCGACGGGCAACGTTGCTAAATGGGCAGCGGAGCTAGCGGAGTTTGAGCTGGACTTCCTCCCACGCCATGCAGTCAAGAGCCAAGCACTGGCTGACTTTGTGGCGGAGTGGACACCAACGGAGGCTGACCCAGGGGGCCATGGGGGCGGAGAACCGGAGCACCAAGCTCCGGTCTTCACCGAACCCCACTGGACACTCTTCTTCGACGGGTCCTCGCGAAAGCAGGGGGCCGGTGCCGGCGTACTGCTCCTCATGCCATCGGGGGAACAGTTTGGGTATATGGTGCGTCTCAATTTCAAGGCAACCAACAACATGGCGGAGTATAAAGCACTCATCTTTGGCCTGCAGACAGCCCTGTCTTTAGGCGCTCGCAAGTTGTTGGCACAGGGCGACTCCCAGCTGGTCATCAAGCAAGTCAAGGGCGAATGCTCCTGCAATGACCCCCAGCTAGCTGCATATCTGCTTCACGTACAGATGTTGGAGAAAGAATTCCTTGCCTTGGACCTGCACCACGTACCGCGCGCCGGTAATACCGCAGCCGACGACCTTTCAACGAAGGCTTCCACCGGAGCCCCAGCGCCCGAAGGAGTCTTTGAGAGGACGTTGCTGCGGCCCACAGCCCGGCCGGCCGAGCCGGGCGAAGGGGGCTTGACCAGCACCTCGAAGCTGGCGGTCCCGGTGGCCCTACAACCGTGGGCGCCGCCAAGGATTGTAAGCGTCACTGGGGACTCCGTGCAACCCAGCGCTCAAGATCCAGAAGCTCAAGTCAGACCCGATGCATGGATCACGGAGATCCGGGACTACTTGAAGGACAATATCCTCCCTGATGAACATGCAACCGCTGAACGGATTGTGCGTATGGCTAAGAGGTACGCGCTGGTAGAGGGGGATCTCTACCGGCGTGGCGCCAACCACATCCTATTGCGGTGTATAACCCAGGGGGAAGGCTGCGACTTGCTCGCTGAGATCCATGGAGGCGAATGTGGAAGTCATTCTTCCTCATGCACGCTTGTCGGTAAAGCCTTCCGGCATGGCTTCTACTGGCCGACAGCACTCCAGGATGCCGTCAAGCTGGTCGAGAGCTGCAAGGTGTGCCAGTTCCATGCCAAGCAGATCCATACACCGGCTCAGGCAGTACAGATGATCCCGCCCTCGTGGCCGTTTGCCGTGTGGGGGCTGGACATCCTGGGGCCATTCCCCAGAACCGTCGGGGGGTTCCGGTACCTCTATGTCGCCATCGACAAGTTCACCAAGTGGCCGGAAGCTACACCAGTTGTCACCATTAATAAACAATCAGCAGTAAAATTCATCAGATCCATTGTCTGCCGGTTCGGGGTCCCAAACAGGATCATCACTGACAATGGGACCCAGTTGACCAGCGCAGCATTTCAAGACTACTGCGAGGACCTTGGCATTCAGGTATGCTATGCCTCGGTCGCTCACCCGAAGAGCAATGGGCAAGTCGAGAGGGCCAATGCGGAGATTCTCCGGGGCCTCAAGACTCGTACCTTCGCCAGCCTGAAGAAACATGGTGCCAATTGGGTAGATGAACTTCCGAGCACGCTATGGGCTAACCGGACATCCCAGAGCCGGGCCACCGGGGAGACACCCTTCTTCATGGTGTACGGGGCCGAAGCTGTACTTCCTCCAGAAATCACCATGAAGTCTCACCGTGTCCGGACTTACGATGAAGCCGCGCAGGACAACCTCCGGCGTGGAGAAATCGACCTCGTCGACGAGGTCCGATTACATGCGGCACTCCGTAATGCGCGGTACAGACAGGCGCTTCGGCGCTACCACCAGAGGTCTGTGCGTGCCCGGGAGCTGCAGGAAGGTGACCTGGTGTTGCGGCGCATACTTTCTCGTGAAGGGGCCCACAAACTCTCCCCTAATTGGGAAGGCCCCTTCCGAGTCACGAAAGTATGCCGCCCCGGGTGTGTGCGCCTTTCCACCGAGGATGGGGACCTGCTCCCAAATCCTTGGAACATAGAACACCTCCGTAAGTTCTACCCCTAAGAGCAAAAATAGGCCAGTACTTTCTTTTCGTAATGAACCCCATAGAGTCCAGGAGCAGCGCTCGGAGCAGCTAATGGGGTGGGTCGTGGCCTCCATGTTTAGCCTGCCTTCCTCCTATGGGAGGTTGTGCGAAAAGAAGTCTGCCCTACTTTGCTCTTTCCTTGTACTCATTTGAATTGTGAATTGAGTTACTTTTTTATCACCCTTGCAGTACACGGCTGCCGTGTGCTCAGCTCCCCCTCTCTACAAACCCCCAAGCATCAAGCGTATGGTTGGGGGCTGTAAGTCAAATAAGACTGTAAAACAAGGGAGGGGGAGCCCCCAAGGAGAATTACGTTTCCTCTACCTGTGTGCAGGACTTCCAGGATTGCGGCAACGGGGACTGCATGAGATAGGGGGAAAGGAGCTACCAACTACTTCGACTCAGGGCTAGAGGGGGCGGGACCCATGGGTCCCACGAGTCCAGCAGGCCCGGAACGCTCCCCTTCCTTGAGAGGGGCTCTGGGCTCGCCACGTGGCAGACGGAAGCCGGACCTTCCCCCGCGGTGGAAGAGCTCCGAAAGCCCTGCGTGCTCAACATGGCCGGGGCTCCCGTTCCCGTAGTAAGAGCAATCATCAAGTGGGCGCACGCTCTCACGACCCCGCAGCCGTTCGTGCTCCGGCAGCGGTCATGTCGGGACTTAGAGAAAGTGCGCGGATCGGAAGAGACAGAGGTCCCACCTCGGGCTCGCTATCTCCCCCGAGATGGGCCCGGGGGCCACTGTCGGTACCTGAGATATGGGGTACCCCCGCGCACAGGGTAAAATGCCTAAGGTGCTCGCCCTTCTCCGCTGGGAGAGCTCCGAAGGCGCCACGCGTCTGGCGGGGCCGGACCTCCCTCTCCTCAAAGGAGAGTTTCGGGCCCGACACGTGGCATACAGAAGCCGGACCTCCCCCTCCGTGGGAGAGAGGTCCGAAGACGCCACGCGTCCAGCGAGGTCGGACCTCCCTCTCCTCAGAGGTGAGCTCCGAGCCCGCCGCGTGGCATGCAGAAGCCGGACCTCCCCCTCCGCGGGAGAGAGGTCCGAAGGCGCCACGCGTCCAGCGGGGCCGGACCTCCCTCTCCTCAGAGAAGAGCTCCGGACCTGCCACGTGGCTGGAGAAACGGTGCTGCCTGCCCCCGGGCGGTAGGCAGCGGGCGTAAAGGCGCCCCTCACCTTGCCCGTACAAGGTATTCAAGGCCCGCATCTTCCCAAGACGCGGAGGCGTGGAGCACGCGTCTGTCAGGTGCCGTTGCGCCCAGTCGCATCACAGACTGGCGCGCGGTGTCAGAACCTGCCAGGAAATAAACGCCGCAACAAGACATCCCATGCCGCCTGCGCCGTCATCAACCACTATGACTAGTGTGCGGCATGGGCAGGACGGCAAAATGAAGACTCAGAAGCCTTCGACCGGAGGCAACCACCGGCATAACTACAGATACGGTAGATAGTAGACAATCTTCCCGGGACCACCTGTCGGGTCCCGGCTTCCCTTGTAAGCCGCCCGAGCCTTGGACTATAAAAGGCTCGGGTAGGCGTCGATAGCAAGGGTTCGCATTCTGCAACTCATACGCTAGCCATACACTCTCAAGCTGTAACTCACCCCCAAGCTCAGGCCCCCGGCCCTGAGCAGCAAGCAATACAGCGAGCTCCATAGCTCGCCGTGGACGTAGGGTTTTACGCTCCGGCGGCCTGAACCACGTAAAACTTACCGTGTCAAGCTCTCACTAACTTGTCCATTCGTGCAAGCTCTCCGCTAGGAACTAGCCCCTCCGAAAAAAGAACCTCCGCGGGCTGCCCAGTGCAGGCCCGGGGGAAGTGTCGATCGCACACTTCGACAATTGTTATGGACCGTGGAAGGCGCGGGAAATGGGAGTCGAGTGAGGACTGCCCTGGGAACTGCATGGCACAAGAGGGGGCCCGTGGGTGGGAGAATTGAAGATTCTAGCCTGCCGGTGAAACCTTAGCGAGTCCATACATCTAGTAGCCCCTTTGTAAAGGCTATTTTGTGATCTCTTGGCCATACACCGACGGTTGTGTACTGGTATAATGGAGGTTCTGCAGTCGCCGACGGGTGACGAAATCACAAACTTGTGGGTAAAGAGGTGCAAACTCTGCAGAGTCTAAAACTATCATGATAGCCGAGCTTACGGTCACGAGCGCCTGGCCAACTTCCATGATTAGTTGGGATGGTTACTGGTTATGGTTTTGAATGGTTTGGTTTTGGTTTGATTTTTGGGACTGTTGAGTCCGGGTGATAAGATGGGTTGCATGACTGTTGAGTCATGGCAACGAGTTTGGTCTCGGTGGGAGACAAAGTTGTTTTATGAGATGAAATGATTGCAAATATGAGATGGTATTCGTGAGGTGGTAGAGAATACGAGGAGGTATTTGTGAGCAAGAATGAGGTTGATTGATGACTGGTTGTGACATGGAAGGTAATGAACATAATGGAGGTATGATTGGTATTTTAATATATGTTGGGATTACATTCACTTAAAGATGAGTTGCTGTTTTATCATGGTTTGATAAATAACTTTGCTTTTCTGCAATGAGCCTTTTTATACCTACCTTGTTATGAGCTACATATCATATTTCCGCACTTGCTGAGTACATCATTGTACTCAAACTTGTATTATTATTTCATCATCAGCAACAGGAGAAGATTTCTATGAGGATCAAGTGGAGCATTAGGCGTGTGATCTGTTCTCAACCTTGCCTGTGGGGATGGAGTAGAGATGGAGCCACTGCTGCCTAGAATTGCTTCCGCATTAGTTAAATTGCTTCCGCATTAGTTAGAAGACTTCCGCTGCATAGAAATAAGACTTCCGCTGTGAGCATGAGTCCAGGACTCATGAAACATTGTAATAAACTCTGTTATTCGTGGTTATATATATTCTGAATTCAGTTTGTGGAACATATGTATATGTGTGATGAACATCCTGGGCACACATATGCATCAGTTCTCGGTTCCGTGGTTTTCCACAGAATTGAGGGCGTCACACCCGGACTCGCGCCGGAACCTAGAGGCTACGAGGGCGGCCACATCCCCGACTTCGGCCCTGGCGACTTCCTCCCGCTCCGCGACGGGGCCCTGCCTCACTGGCTCTAGAGATAGGGAGGGATCCCGGCTCCGGAAGCACGCCAGCACGTGCGTGACAATCTCCTTCGCCAGGCCCAGTCCCTCCGCCTCGAGCTCGCCGGCGATCACCGCTTCGAGCCTGTCCAGTTTGGCGCCGATGGACAAGAGCGTCGGGATCGCCTCAGCCACCTTCTGCGCCAGAGCCTCCGTCCTCACCGGGCTGAAGCCGAGGGGAACCAGGGCGGACCTCGCCTGGCCAACAAAGCTCCAGACCGCTCGGGCCTCGACAGACCGTGAAGCCTGGAGCTCCTCCATCTCTTGGTGGACTGTCAGCAGGGCGTCGAGTCCCTTCTCGGAGAATTTCTTCTCCTTGGCCGCAAGAGAGCCCTCCCGAAGCTGGAGGCCCTGGGCGAGCCGCTCCAACTCCGATGCCCGGAAGTCGGCCACCATCTCCCAGTCTAGCACCGCCTGGCGCTCCTGGGAGACCTTCTCCTCCCTCGCGGACAGAGCTGCCTCTCGAAGCTCCAGCTCCTTAGCTCGGGCCCTCAAGTCGCCCTCGCCATCCACCAGCCGTGCGGTGACCTTCTTCGCCTCAGCGGCCAAGGCGCGCTCCTGATCCGCGGCGACGCGCTTGCGGCGCACCAGCTTCAGCCGCAGCTCCTCCAGGGCAGTGGAGTGCGCCTCGGCCTTGGCATGAGCCTCACGGGTCTCCTAGTGGAGCCGCCGAGTCTCGGAGTCCAGGCGGTCGACGGCCTTCTTCTGAAGGTCAAGGAGCGCCTCCATGGCATCGAGCCTCGACCGCCTCGAGTCAAGCTCCGCCCTAACCTCCTGGGTCCGTTGCTTCAAGAGGTGCCCCCAGCTGAGGAGGCGATTCCTCTCCCTTGCCAGCGCCTCCTGCTCATGCTCGAGCGCGGCCAGGACCTGCCAGACGCTCGTCTGGGCAAGCTCAAAGGCGTCTGCCAGGGGCAGCGGGGCGGCAGAGGCCGAAGCCGCGCCCCGACCTCCTCCATCACGTCGTCATTAGGAGATGCCGGCATCTCGGCGACCGGGATGAGGCGTCGATCTGGAGAAGCCGGCACCGGAGCGGGGCCGCTCTCAACGCACCCCTGTTCACTGCCCGCCGTAGGACCCGTGGCTGCTCCTCCCGCCTCGACACTGGAGGGCTGGATGCTGCCAGCCGGCCCCGCCGAGCCCTCGGCAACCACCGGCTTCCGAGCTGGCGAAGGAGGACGAGCGGGTGCTGCCCCGCCGCCGCCGCAGGAGCTGGTCCGACTGGCACAGAAGAAGCATGCACCGGCTTAGGGGCCGACGAAGCTGCCGCAGCTTCCGGACGCTGCGGCACAGATCTCCCATCAACAGGGGATGGCCGGGGAATAGAATCGTTAACGATACCCGATGAGTCCCTGCAAGCATGGGAAGCTCTCGGGTTAAGGAAAGAATAAAAGAACGCAAGTTCTAAAACCCGGTAAGGGCAACACTTACCGAGGGACGCGAGCGCTCCAACGGGCACGAAACCCCGGCTTCTGAGCCGGGGCAGGCCCGTCGGAGCCTTCCGTCACCGCCGGGGCCTGCCCCGCAGGCATCTGAACTGACGGAACAGGGGGTGCTCCCGGAGCCCTCCGAGGTGGAGCAGTAGGGCCCCCACCGGCGGCGCCTCTAGCGTTGCTCGCCGATCCAGCTCCTGAGGCACGGGGCGCCTTCGACCCCGGGTGAGTCCTAGCGCTGCTCCTTCCGGCGTCACAGTCTGCCGAGCCTACAGCCGGGACGCTCACGGACCGGGGCGCCTGAGCCCTCGGCTCGCCCCTGGGCATCGCAACACCGGCGCCCCCCCCCTCGGAGCTCCTCCGCCTGAGGAAGGAGGACGGGACGCCCGGGACCCCTCGGACCGCCGCCGCTCGAGTGGAGTCCCATCGGAATGGAAGGCCCGAGGCCTCTTGGGGTCACCACCCGACGAACTGACACCTCCAGCAGAAGGACGCGAAGGTACCCCGGTTTCCTGGCTTGGTGCGAACGACACCGCCGGAGGGGACCGGGCTCGTTTTTTCTCTAGAGGCAAGTTGGAAGCCATGGAAGACGAAGGCGCAAGAGCTCAAAGAAACAAGGAGGGCTGAGGCGAAGGGAAATGCGAAGGGAAGCCTACGATGCAGATAAGGTCCCCTTTTAAACTTCCCATACTCGATTCAAAGCGATTCGAAACTCTTCGAATACGCTGCTTGGGATAACCGCTTCAGCTCCAAGCCCAGGAGTCCATGACAAGCGGGCCAAGGCCGTCCTACAGAAGCGGTGGACCGGGTTGTCAGCCCCCAGGCGGAGAACCCGGCGGTTCCTGACAAGACGCTGCGATGAGCGTTGCGACGTGCAGTAATGGCAGCCTTGGGAACCGCCACAGTAAAAGCAGCCATCAAGCAGGGCTCACGCCCCCACGATCCCACGACTGTTCATGCTCCAGCGATGGTCAAAGCGGGTCTTTGAGAAGGTGCGCGAAGTGGAAGAGACAGGGGCCCCACCTCGGGCTCGCTATCTCCCCCGAGATGGGCCCGAGGGCCACTGTCGGTACCCTCAATATGGGGTACCCCCGCGCACAGGGGAAATCGCCTAAGGACTTTGCCCCTTCCGCAGGGGCAAGCTCCAAAAGCCCCACGTGTCCTGCGGGGCCGGACCTCCCTCTCCTCAGAGGAGGGCTCTGGGCCCGCCACGTGGCCAGCAGAGTCGGACCTCCCTTCTCCGCAAGGAGAGTTCCGAAGGCTCCACGTGTCCAGCAGGGCCGGGCCTCCCTCTCCTCAGAGGAGAGCTCCGGGCCCGCCACGTGGTCAGTAGAGCCGGACCTCCCCCTCCGCGGGGAGAGCTCCGAAGGATCCACGTGTCCAGCGGGGCCGGACCTCCCTCTCCTCAGAGGAGAGCTCCGAGCCCGCCACGTGGCCAGCAGAACAGCGCTACCTGCCCCCGCGCGGTAGGCAGCAAGAGTAAAGACACGCCATACCTTGTCCATACAAGGTATTCAAGACATGCGCCTTCCCAAGGCGCGGAGACGCTGAGCACGCCACTGTCAGGTGCCGTTGTGCCCAGTCACATCGCAGTGAAGACTGGCACGCCACGTCAGAGGCTCTACACCAATAAACATAGCGACAAGACATCCCCTGCCGCCCCTGTCGTCATCAACCACTATGCCTAGCTTGCAGCGTGGGCAGGGCGGCAAGACAAAGACTCAGAAGTCCTCGCCAGCGACAACTACTGGCGTAACTGCAGGATACGGTAGATGGCAGGCAATCTCCCCGGGACCACCTGTCGGGTCCCGGGACCACCTTGTAAGCCGCCCGAGCCTTGGACTATAAAAGGCTCGGGTAGGCAACGTTGCAAGGGGTTCGGTTCTTTGCACACTCACACGCAAGGTTCAGCATTTTGGCTCAACACCCTAATTTAGCATTCTAGGACTCAGCTCATCCTCAAGCTCAGAACTCCGGTTCTGAGCACCAAGCAATACAATGAGCACCTCTGCTCACCGTAGACGTAGGGTTTTACGCTCCGGCGGCCTGAACCATGTAAAAAATCTTTGTGTCAACCTTCTCCTTCCATCGTCCCTAACGCATAAGCTATCCATGAGTGACTAGCCCCTCCGAAAAAGAACCTCCGCGGGCTGTCCAGTGCAGGCCCGGGGGAAGTGTCGATAGCTACACTTCGACATCCACCTTCAAGGCCCCCCTGGGTTGCTTGGTGGTGGCGTCCACTTGGCTACAAAGTCATCCAGTGTTTGGCTCTCGGCTACATGACATGGAAGGAAGTTTAGCTTGAACTCTTCCATCTCCGGGCTGCCCTCCTGCTTCAGAGGCTGGCTGTGAGTGCCAGTTACGCCCTTCTGCTGCTCTGGCGCACTTGTCCGCCAGGCTGAAAAGCTCTGAGACGTCTCGCACCTCCCTGGTGGCCAACTTCTCGAGCATATTTTTGTCCCTCACACCTTGTCGAAATGCGACCACGACTGATGTATTCTGGATGTGAGGGACTTGGAGAATCGCTGGATGAAGGAGCGCAGTGATTCCCCCGGTTGCTGTCGCACGGCATGGAGGTCCAGCTCCGTGTCGGGACGCGTGCAGGAGGTGCTGAAGTTCACCGTGAACTGTCGGCATAGCTCCCCCCAGGAAGTTATGGAACTCTAGGGCAGGTTCATGAGCCATGACCGTGCTGGGCCGATCAAGGCGACGGGGGAGTAGTTGGCCATGATGGTTTCATCCCCTCCTGCCGCGAGGATGGCAGTCGAGTAGATCTGCAGGAACTCTGCAGGGTTGACGCTTCCGTTGTACTTCTCCGGCAGGTGTAGGGAGAACTTGCGTGGCCACAGTGCGAAGCGGAGGTGAGGTGCTAGGGCCGCACACCCCGTCCCTGGTGCTGCAGATCCTGGTGCCGCGAACCCTTGATCCGCTGCTGGCAGGTGTACCCCAACATGGGCAATGGTGCACCATATACCGGGGACGCCTACTGCAAGACATATGGCTGCTGCATATGCTGCGTAGCGTACGTCTGGGACAGAGGTCGTATGGCAAACGTCTAAGGCCCAGGTTGAGTCGAGGCAGTCGACATGCTGTAGTGGGCCTCGTGGTTGTGACGCCTTTGCCGCTACCGCTCGATGGTCACGCGAGCATCTTCTCCCAAGCGACGTCGCTCCAGCTCTATCCTTAGGTCTGTCGTTGAGATCCTGGTAGAACGGGAGTCTGCCGTCTGCCTGTCAACCGTTGGTGTGCGCGACAGCGATACATCTGGTTGACCGAGGCGTCTTCTCCGTTGCAGCGGAGGGCTGATGGCAGCGACGACAAGGCGGTCGATGTCGCGGATCCACTGCTGGGTGGCCCCCTGGGGAGCATCCGCAGCGGGCGGATCGCGTAGGAGCGCTCATGCGGCACCTAGTGCACTTGCTTGAGAGGCACTCTGCGCCGCAGCAGATCTTGAGGTTGTTGTTCGCCGGGAATGATGGTGCGAAGAGCCAGCCGTTGAAGGAAGCTTGGACATCTTCGTTGGCGCAGACCCGTCTTGAGAGAGAAAATCCCCCTACCTGGCGCGCCAAATGTCGAAGTGTTGCGGTCGACACTTCCCCCGGGCCTGCGCCAGGGGCAGCCCGCGGAGGTTCTTTTTCGGAGGGGCTAGTCCTCTCGAGAGGGTCGCGTTGGTCGTGAGAGGATTGACACAAGGATTTTTATGTGGTTTGGGCCGCTGGAGCGTAAAACACGTCCACGGGAGTTGTATTGCTCGGGGCTTAGAACCGGAGTTCTAAGCTTGAAGGTCTGGATGAAATGAGTGTGTAACCAGGGTCAAAATGAGCCGAACCCTTTGCAACGTTGCCTACCCGAGCCTTTTATACTTCAAGGCTCAGGCGGCTCACAAGGTGGGCTCTGGGGCCCGACAGGTGGCCCCGGGGTGATTTCCTGCCATCTACCATGTCTTGCAGTGAATGCCGGTAGCTGTCTTCCGGTGATGGCTTCTTGGTCGTCGTCTTGCCGTCCTGCCCGTGTAGCAAACTAGGCGTAGTGGTTGATGATGGCAGGGACGGCAAGGCATTGTCTTGTCGCTGTATTTATTGGCCCGGCCCTGCGGAACATATGGCGCCTTCGGAGCTCATCCCTGCGGAAGGGACAAGGTCCTTAGGCGATTTTCTCCTGCCAGCGGGGGTGAGGGTACTGACACACGTGATGCTAGATAATGCATATATTAACATGCCATCAAGATTTGGCATGTTACACTTCGCCTCCTTCCTTCTAGAATCGTTCCTAGGTGCGTACGTGTCCTCTTGGGACCGGCAGTCACGGGGCCAATAATGTTTGTCCTGTGCATTATGTCTTGATTTTCCCTGATCTGGTGATGATGACATATCGTCTTGTAATCGTCATGGGATCTCATTTTTTGTTTCAGTGCCGAGGTGCCGTACGAAATCACCATGTCACGATCGAGATCTCCATTAAGTAGACGTAGTGGCTGTCTCGGTCCATTTAGCCTGCAATACACTTCTTACCTCGGGAAACCGTCAAAGTTTCAGTCACCAGCTCGCCGTCCTAGTCCATGGACACGCTAGGCAACGGCGCTGGAGGAAAGGCTCACGTTCTCGTCGTGCCGTACCCGGCGCAGGGCCACATTCTCCCGCTCCTCGACCTCGCGGCGCTGCTCGCCGCGCGCGGGCTCGCCATCACCGTCGTCGTCACGGCCGGCAACGCCCCGCTCCTCGCGCCGCTGGCCGCCGCGTGCCCGTCCGTCCGGACCGTCACGCTGCCCTTCCCGTCGCAGCTGCTCATTCCGGACGGGTCGTTCTGCGGCGAGAACACCAAGGATCTCCCGCGCCACCTCTTCCGGCCCTTCATGGCGTCCCTCGCCGCCCTCCGCGCGCCGCTCCTCGCCTGGTGCGAGGGCCTGAGCCGCGGCCGCCGCGTCACGGCTGTCGTCTCCGACTTCTTCACGGGGTGGACGCGGCCGCTCGCCGCGGACCTCGCCGTGCCGCACGTCACGTTCTCGCCATCCTGCGCGCTACACCTCGCCATGTCGCACTGCCTCTGGCGCTGCGTTCCCTCTAGCAGGCGCGGCCCGGACGGCACCGAAGACGAGGCGGTCATCACGTTCGCGGAGATTCCTGGCTCGCCTAGCTTCCCGTGGAGCCAGCTGTCGTGGCTGTTCCGGCAGTACGTTGCCGGTGACGAGGTGTCCGAGACGATCCGCCAGTTCTTCCTCTGGAACCTTGAAAGCACGTGCTTCGTCGTCAACTCGTTCGCGGCGCTCGAAGCCGCCTACGTGGAGCGCCCCCTCCCCGACCTGATGGCGAAGCGAGTGCTCGCGGTAGGCCCGCTGGCCGGCGCTGTGGGTCCCTACGGCGACCGCGGCGGGAAACCCGCGGTGCCACCGGCGAACGCGGCCGCGTGGCTCGACAGGTTCGCCGACGGCACCGTCGTGTACGTCTGCTTCGGGACGCAGCACGCGCTGTCGCCGGCGCAGGCGGCGTGCGTGGCGGACGCGCTGGCACGGAGCTCGGCGGCGTTCGTTTGGGCGGTGAGGAGCGGCACCGTCGTGCCGGACGGCTTCGAGGCGGCGGCGACGGCCGCCTCGCGGGGCATGGTCATCCGCGGGTGGGCGCCCCAGGTGGAGATTCTGCGCCACCGCGCCGTGGGGTGGTTCCTGACGCACTGCGGCTGGAACTCGGTGCTCGAGGCGGCGGCGGCGGGCGTGGCGATGCTCACGTGGCCGATGGGCGCCGACCAGTTCACGGACGCGTGGCTGCTCGCGGAGGCCGGCGTGGCCGTGCCGGTGGCCGAGGGCGCGGACGCCGTGCCCGACGCAGGGCTGATGGCGAAGGCGATCGCCGCGGCTATTGGAGAGGAGGGAAAGCCCGTGAGGGAGCGTGCGGTGGATCTCGGCAGGAAGGCGACGGCGGCGGTGGCAGAAGGCGGGAGCTCGCACAGGGACTTGGATGAGCTGGCCCGCATGCTCGCCGTGGTCGTCTAACGGTGCAAGTCTCTGGACCTCCAAAGGTGTTGGCGATCACGTGAACGGCAGGGCAACCAGATCTCGCCCGATGGTTTTTGCGAATCGCTACGTTAAATCTGTATCACACGCTATCTCGCCGCGTTGCCTTAGCGCGGCAGGTGCTTGGCTAGCTCAGCTCCGGCGAGAGACACACGGCAGCTGTCCGGGCCGTTATCGGTCAGCCGTCCGTGAACTCGCTAACCGCCACTTTGCACTCGGGTTGTTGGGCCGCAGGGTATTAGACCATGGGCTTCTTTTGGTTATGTTTACGTCATTTCAGCCCATAATTTGATCGATCCAGTTTATATATGAGCCCAATCCCCGTCTCCGTTATCAGGTTCAAACACACTGATGAATGAGTAATTCCTCAAATAAAGCGTTTCAAAAAAATCTTGCTTTTATGCAGCTGAGCTACGTACGGAATCTCGTCTCTTAACTATCAAGTCTCTTGTCCTTTATAAGTTGTAAAATTATCGGCTAATTTCCTCAAAATATTGTCAGCCATTTGAATGTTTACGACAATATATACCGTGTGTAAGCTGTTCAGCGAAACGCCAGGGCAGCGTTTTGCGTTTTTAGGGCGGGGGGGGGGGGGGGGGGGGGCGGGGCGGGGCACTGTTCTTCAGACAGATTTCACGAGTCACCGAACACTAGGGCGGAGTGCCATAAGGGCCCAACGAAGAAAGGAAACGAAGAGCAGGTCATCTAATGATCGACCTCCCAACCGGCAGGCATGTCTACCCCAGCCATGCCGCTCTGCATTCCTTTCGGAGAACACACGGGCTTTTGCAATCTGACAGCCTAACTAAAGAGGACGGCAGTAACGGGCGAGCATGCATGCGCGTCAGTTTGATCGTCCCTTTCATCATAAAAAGGCCTTTCCATCGCCTAGCTCCAAGCATGGAAAATTCACCATCATTGCTGTTAGCAAAGATGTAATTTTTGTGATTAAAAAAAAACACAGTGACGGATTCAGGAATATCAGTACACTTAAAAAGGCTAAAAGAGGAAAGTGTCTTGTTTTCGAGGACCGCCTTCCTTGCTACCTAGTAACAGATTGCAGACTCTCCGTTCATCTTGGGAGCTCTAGAAACGAGCTTCCAAAGCAGGGCTAGAGAATTATCTTAGCATCCTTGTTTTCTCCTAAGAATAGGCTAATGATGCCCATATTAGACATAGTATGTTATCTTTATAGATAGCAGAATATTATTTACACTTTGGAGCTATTTAGTATGATGGATAGACTGCTAAAGTATGGTGGATAGACTATCATATACGTTGAGAGTATTCATGATAGATAATATGTTAACCATAGAAATCTATATTTATACATGATAGTAAATATTCTATTTTTGGAACACATGTAACCTTCCGTGTATACATTTCTCTATAAATACAAAACATCATGACCCATAGTGGTCAAGGTGAGCCATTTTAGTAATTCCTACATGGTAACAAAGCCACTCTAATTTTTTGCACATCCAATCGCCATGGCCTCCACAACCGAGATCACCGCCACCCCATCCTCCTTTCCATTTCCATCAGCGAGAAGTTGACGTCCAACAATTACCACTTGTGGAAGGCACAAGTTCTGCCGGCCATCCGCGCCACGCGGCTCGAGGGATTCCTCACTGGCACGGAGACTGTGTCGCCAAAGATGATCAACGTTCCTCACTGGCACGGAGACTGCGTCGCCAAAGATGATCAACGAGAAGGGCGACAAAGACGATATTGAGAAGCCCAACCCTGCCTATGCGCTATGGGTTGCTTGAGATCAACCCGTTCTCGGATATCTGCTCTCGTCCTGCACCAAGGAATCGCTCAAGCACGTATCTACGTGCATCACGGCTACTGAAGTCTGGATTATATTGGCGGAGGTGTACGCCTCTCAAACGCGGTCACGAACCGTGAACACGCGTATCGCCCTCGCCACAACGAAGAGAAACAATTGGTCCATGGCCGACTACTACGCTCAGATGCGTACCCACACGGATGAGATGGCCTCTTCAGGTAGTCTGCTCACTTATGATGAATTCATCTCTTATGTTCTCGCTGGCCTAGATGCAGAGTACAACCCCGTCATCACCGCTATCACCGCCCGTGTCGATGGAATCACGCCGGCAGAGATGTACACCCAACTCCTCAGCTTCGACAATCGTCTTCAGATGCTCTCCAGTGGCTCCAACAACTATGGTCACCACTCGTCCGCCAACAGCGCGTACCGTGGTCGTGGCGCTCCAGGTGGGCGTTCCGTCCGCGGCAACGGCCGTGGGCGCGCCCCGCCCCGTGGAGGTGGCCGCGGCTCAGGAGGGCGCCCTGTCGATGCACGTAACCGTCCGATCTGCCAGGTCTGTCTCAAGGTCGGACACACTGCGACTATCTGTTGGTACCGGTACAACTCCGAGTACACCCCTGAACAACGCGCGGCGGCGACTGCGATGACAGTTCCGGTGGTGACGCCACCTGGTACACTGATACCGACGCCACCGACCCTATCACCGGCGAGCTCGACAAATTGAAGATGCATGATCGCTACACTGGTACGGATCAGATCCATGCAGCCAATGGAGCAGGTATGAACATTGATCGTATTGGTTCCACTATTATCCCCACTCCTTCTCATGATCTGCATCTTCAAAATGTTTTACATGTCTCTCAAGCTCACAAAAATCTCATCTCTATTCATCGATTTACTATTGACAATAACACCTTTATTGAATTTCACCCTTATTTTTTCCTAATTAAGGATCACACCATGAAGAGGGTACTTCTGCGAGGGGCGTGTAAGGGGGGTCTCTATCCTTTGCCACCATCTGCTTCACAGTTTCAGAAACTTGTGTCTAGTTCCACCAAAATTTTTGTTGATCGATGGCACAATCGATTAGGTCATCCATCTTGAGATATTACTCTTCGTGTCCTTCGTAGCAATAATTTGCCTTTCTCTAGTATGGATAATAATGCATCTGTCTGTGATTCCTGCCTTTTGTGCAAAGGCACATCAACTTCCTTATTCAATATCCACCAGTCATTTTTTTTACACCTTTGGAAGTTGCCTTTTCTGATGTGTGGGGACCGACTGTTGATTCGTTTGGAAAAAATATTATGTGAGCTTTATTGATGATTACTGTAAATTCACGTGGATTTATTTGCTTCGACACAAATATGAGGTGTTTCAATTTTTCCATGAATTTCAATTTCTTGTCGAGAGACAGTTAGGGCGTAAAATTCTTGCCATAAAGTCAATTGGGGAGGTGAATATGAGCGTCTAAATTCATTTTTTCGTTCTATTGGCATTAATCATCTTGTTTCGTGTCCGCACACGCACCAGCAAAACGGTGTTGTCGAGTGAAAACATCGTCATATCGTAGAGATGGGTCTATCATTGCTCGCTACCGCATCCATACCACTAAAATACTAGGATCATTCCTCACTGCCATATATCTTATCAACGGAACTCCGACCAAGTTGCTCTCATATGATACTCCCATTACTCGCCTATTAGGAGCCTCTCCTGATTATTCTAGTTTTCGTGTGTTTGGTTGTGCATGTTGGCCGAATTTACGACCCTATAATGCTCACAAATTATAATTTTGATCTATTCGTTGTTGCTTCCTCGGCTACAGTAACATGCACAAAGGGTTCAAGCGTCGTGATATCTCTACTGGTCAGGTATATATCTCACGTGATGTCATGTTTGATGAGCAATGTTTCCCATTTGCTTCCCTTCATCCTAATGCAGGAGTTCGGTATACATCTGATGTTCTGCTTACTCCTTCTTCGTCCGGGGATAATATGCATACTAATACGGTCGATTGTTCTTCCGTCTCTATTCTGCATGTGCCTAATCCACCTTTGTAGCTGCAGCGGCGTCCGGAGATCCCCGCTAACACAATGGTGTCAGATGCTTCTGTACCAGCCACAACAACAGCAGTAGTAGACGAGCCGACACCATCAGCCGTGCCGTCTACTGTGTCTCATACGACACCAGCAAAAACAGTCGATGTGCCTCCTGTTTCCCCTATGCAAGCACTAGAACAGACGGCTACTACGTCTGCCTCTACACAACAGGCGCCTTCTCGACAACGATCCATAGCTGGTCCGGCACGTTCATCTGCTTCTCAAGTGTCTGACCAAGATGTACATCGGACACGTCTTCAGTCCGGCATCAGGCAGCCCGCAAATATACTGATGGTACTATTCGATGTTGCAACTTGGCTACATCTAATGAACCATCTTCTCTTCAGGAAGCTTTGGCTGATCCAAACTGGAAATTAGCCATGGAGATCGAGTATGCTGCTCTACTCCAGAACAATACTTGGCACTTGGTGCCTCCTGAAAAAGGCCGGAACCTCATTGATTGCAAATGGGTTTACAAGATTAAACACAAAGTTGATGACTCTATTGATTGCTACAAGGCACATTTAGTTGCCAAAGGTTTTAAACAACGCCATGGTATTGACTATGAGGACACATTTAGTCATGTTGTGAAGCATGCCACCATTCATCTTGTGCTATCTATTACAGTTTCTCAGCGATGGAAAATTCGACAATTGGATGTGTAGAACACGTTTCTTCATGGTGTTCTAGAGGAGGAAGTTTCCATGAAGCAACGTCCTGGGTTTGTTGATTACTCTTATCCTACATATCATTGTAAGCTAGATAAGTCTTTATACAGCTTAAAGCAATCTCCGCGTGCCTGGTATTCTAGACTTAGTGGCAAGTTACAAGCTCTTGGTTTTATTGCTTCTAAAGCGGACATCTCTTTATTTATTTACAGAAGAGGATCGGTTACTATCTTTCTTCTTGTTTATGTGGATGATATCGTTATTGTCAGCTCCTCTTCTTGTGCTATTGATGTTCTTGTCACTGATCTTAAGGTCGATTTTGCTGTTAAAGACCTCGGTGACTTACACTACTTTCTTGGGATTGAGGTTCATTGTGATGATTCTGGCCTTCTCTTATGCCAGCAGAAGTATATTTCCGATCTTCTCAAACGGATCGGCATGCAGACGTGTAAAACTATGCCCACGCCATTGTCTACAAGTGATAAAGTCTCCCTGCGTGAAGGTGATTTGCTTGGTCCAACAGATGTTACTAATTATCGTAGCATTGTGGGATCTGTTCAGTATGTCACTCTTACCCGACCGGATATTTCTTTTGCCGTCAACAAGGTATGCCAATACCTACATTCTCCTCGGACCATACACTGGACAGTTGTTAAGAGGATCTTATGGTACTTGAGCCACACCACTACTATTGGACTTCGCATCAAGCCATCTACATCTTATGTTCGCAGCGCCTTCTCCGACGTGGATTGGGCGGGCTGCTCCGATGATCGCAAGTCCACCAACGGGTTTGCTGTGTTCTTCGGCTCCAACCTCATCTCACGGTGTGCCAAGAAGCAAAATATTGTGTCCCGGTCAAGTATAGAAGCCGAATACAAGTCCATGGCGCCACTGCTGAGCTCATGTGGTTATGCTCGTTGTTGATGGAGCTACGAGTTCTACATTCATCTTCGGCTCATTTATGGTGTGACAACATCAGTGCCATCTATTTATCTCAAAATTCGGTATTCCATGTGTGCATGAAGCATATCAAAGTTGATTACCATTTTGTCCGTGATCAAGTCATGAAGAAGCTCCTCGACGTGCGATATATCTCCACGAATGATCAATTCACAGATGGTCTCACAAAGGCTTTACCGCAAAGTCGGTTGCTTGATTTTCAACACAATCTCAACCTAGACAGGTTGTGATTGAGGGGGGATATTAGACATAGTATGTGATCTCTATAGATGGCAGAATATTATTCATACTTTGGAGCTATTTAGTATGATGGATAGACTGCCAAAGTATGGTGAATAGACTACCATATACGTTGAGAGTATACATGGTACATAATATGTTAAGCATAGAAATCTATATTTATACATGGTAGAAAATATTCTATTTTTAGAACACATGTAACATTCCATATATACATTTCTCTATAAATACAAGATACCATGACCCATAGTGGTTAAGGTGAGCCATTTCAGTAATTCCTACATCCCATGCCAGGTTGTTAATCCAGCCACGTTTTGCTGCAATCCATACAGATGCATCCGTTCCGTTGGGAGCCCTGATATATAATTGCATCCACTGACATGGGCTGGTTAAGTTGGATCTGATCGCGACGTGGAGATTAGCGAGTCTATACACTGTGTTGTTGCCTAATGCGTGCCACTAGAGCATCGCGTCACGCTCATGCTGTTTCTGTAACGGAGCTGGCATTCCCGTTTCAAAAAAGAAGTGAGCAGATATAAATTCTGATGAAAGCAAGCACGTAGTAGTACTCCAAATGTCCAAGTTGTACATGGGATGCATGCCTGCTGGAAGGGTGAAGGGGCCCAGTGGCAGATCAGGGTGCCCATGCATGCCAACCAACTCCAATTCATGTCGCCGTCGCAGCTTACACTGGATCTGATCTTCAGCAGCAGGACCCGGGGAAGCAAGGAGATGATTATGAGAAGCCAGTTTGCACGAACCATATATGCTAAAAAAAGTTAGGAGATGCATTCCATGTTTTAAGAACAAAGTTTTTTTTGAAGGTACGATTAAAAACTTTAGCATTTTGCCACCCATTCTCGTAACATTCCAGCAGACGCACTTGCTCTTAATAATGTCGTTCTGTCCGAAAACTATGGTTGGTGCCTCTTGTTTGCTTGATCCGTCATCTGTGTTGACGATACAGCCTGCGCGCTGAACTAATGAACATTTGAAGGCTCGGTGGTTCATTAAGACAGAAGCCACAATACCTCGATTCCAATATCTACAAAACATTCCAATGAACCATGGTACAATAGTTCTGAGCTTAACAGACTGGTACAACACTTCATTTTTTATAATACTCTCTCGTTTTGAAATAAATGACGTTTAGAATAAAAAATCTAATTTAATTTGAACTAAATTAGCTGTTCTAAACGTTATTTATTTCAGAACAGAGTGAGTATTTTACTTCCTCTATTTTGAATTATTTAAAATAGTTCAATTTTAAACTACACAATGTTAAATATTTCGAAACGCAGGGGTACATTTTGTCAATGGCCAAGTTGGTTAGACGACGGCCACACGAGATAACTCCCCGGGGTCATTGGCACCGTCGGATCAGACCTGAAAATATGCAGCACATGATAGAGCTACTGATATAAAGTCGCTTAATTTCAAATTCAACGATAGTGGAGTAGGAGCAAATTATTGATTGATATTTTTTTGCTCCATATTTAGCTACAAGCATCATTACTATGGCAATAACCCACGATCCCAGACCTTCACGCGACAACCTTTCGTTTAATTCACCCGGCACCTCCCCTAATTGCGCACCAATTAATCCATCCCATCCCCGATGCTGGAGCTGGAGCAAGAGCAACCCGTCTCCGCGAAACATTCCAACTAAAGCACCGGAAAAAAATTCCGGCTTTGAAGCCGAATCCCATCCGAGAGCCCGACTCCCCCCATCGCCGGAGAGAAAGCCGATGCCGCTGTGGCCGGAGTTCTGAGGCCGTCACCGCGGAGATGGGCGGGGTGACGTCCTCGGTGGCTTCCAAGCTCGCCTTCTTCCCTCCCAACCCGCCGTCTTACAGCGTGGTTGACGAGGAGGAGGAGGATGCCGCCGCCCCGGGCACGGCTGCCACGGCGGCGGAGGCAGGGGACGATCCGGACAAGGTGAAGATCTTCGCGAGGAGGGTGGCGATCACGGGTGTGCCGTGGAGGCCCGGCGTGGAGGCCAGGCGGGTGCCGACGCGGCGGGACACGGAGATCGTCGTCGTGTACGTGCGATGCCCCGAGGCGAGCCTCACCGTGCTCTTCTCGCACGGCAACGCAGCCGACCTCGGCAAGATGTACGGGATGTTCGTCCAGCTCAGCGCCGTCCTCCGCGTCAACCTCATGGGGTAAGTGGACGTGCCCGGTTTGTTTCTGACTCCGTTGATCAAGCAAGATTGTTGCTTTGGTTACTGGATGACGCTCTAGCAAAACAGAGTATATTTTTAGAGAAACTGCCTCGTAAGATCAGCCTAGAATTCAGTTCAAAAAATATCAGATTGGATTTTTTCTGAAAGAAAAAAATCCTGATCTAACTACAGCCTGATTCTTTAATGCTGGTGCCATGTTGCTGACATATAAATAATATGTTTCTTGTTTAGTTCCACCATTTCTACTGAAGCAAGTACAATGCATATTTGCAGGTATGATTATTCTGGCTATGGACACTCATCAGGCAAGGTATTTTATCTTTGTGTTCTCGAACTAATGCTCTCTTATGCCACATTCAACAGAAGGGCAACACTTAACTTTATAAGACCATTAAATTGGTTCCACTCAACTGTTCAGGGGATTTTTTTGGTTTTGATTTTGCTAGATATCTTTTACCGCTGCATTTTTTCATAAAAAGCACTATGACTCAATTGTTTTGAAATACCATTCTCCAGCCAAGCGAAGCTAATACCTTCGCTGACATAGAGGCTGCATACAAGTGCCTTGTGGATGTCTATGGAGCTAGGGAACAAGACATTGTTCTGTATGGTCAGTCAGTCGGCAGCGGACCCACCCTCCATTTAGCTGCGCGTCTGCATCACATAAGAGCTGTTATCCTACACAGTGCCATATTGTCTGGCTTACGTGTGATGTACTCCGTGAAGAAAACATACTGGTTTGACATATACAAGGTTTGCTTCGCCGCCTGATGTATCAAAGAATGATACTTTTCATTTCGTATACCCTAACACCTAGACTTTGCAGAACATCGAAAAGATCCCTCTTGTTAAATGTCCGGTGCTGGTGATTCATGTAAGTTCTTATATCCTAATGTTCTCCAAACATGCATACATATAACATTATAAACATAACATGTCCCCCCTATTTTTCAGGGCACAAATGACGATGTTGTGGACTGCTCCCATGGGAAGCGGCTCTGGGAGCTAAGCCAGCATAAGTATGAACCCCTTTGGATCGAGGGAGGAGACCACTCTAACTTAGAGAACTTCCCAGTGTTCGTAAGGCACTTAAAAAAGTTCCTGTCTGCCATTAGAAAATCGGCAGCCGAAAACGGAGCATCTGCTGATACTGAAAAGTCGCCAGCTGAAAGTAGAACACCACCTGATGGTGTAGCACTCCCGGGGGCTCCTCAAATGGTCTCACAAAGGTTAGGAGCGTCGTCAAGGAAGAGCACCGAACATGTTGATAAACACAGGCGAAGCACGGGTCACAGAGAAAAGGCGAGAACCAATACTGACAAGAGAGAAAGGTCAAGGAGAAGCGTCGACTCCATTGACAGGATAAAGGAGGAGGAGGAGCAGTTAGAGAAACCAAGGAAAAGCTTGGACAGGTTAGCTCTCTCTCTTTATATTTTCTTAAGAATTAAAAAAAAATCGGATTTCTTTGGTACGAAGAGGTAACACCAACGATTCTCCAAGGTCCAAAAATAGCAGTACTTCGATGTCCCTTGATAAATTACGATAGTTGAAAAGTGAGGCACATTGTTTCGAATTGACGTTCTCTATTAATCCTTTTTGCAGGATCGGAGAGAAGATCAAGGCAATGGGGCTGTGCAATGTCGATTGCTTCAAAGAACCTGTTCCAAGCACTGAGCCTTGACGGCGTCAGTGAGTGTGTTTTTTTGGTTGTAGCTACTTTTGTTTGTTCCCCTGTCTGCTTAGATATCAATACTGGTTTGTATGCTCCGTGTGATGGAAATCATAAAAACATTCATGCACCGAAAAGAGAAATATAGCACGATTTTTAAGTTTGGCTTCGGGTTTCTTGCAGCTGTTCTTTGTCCGTCGTTGGTTGAAGTTTGTAAACGACAGCGCTGCAAATCTGTCACGGTCGTGCGGCACCAGCAACAAATATAGCTTTGAACAAGGTTAATGCAACATGTTGGACTTCGTTTGTCCAGTTCAATCAGTTTTCCTTTTTATTCTTTGATTTGGTATATCTTGAATTCCGTGAACCTGATATCAGCCAAATCGGCGACAACATGATAGGTACTGCAACACTGCAAAAACAGCACACTTGTCTGCAAGCTTACCTTCACCAGGACACAACAAAATCAAAAGTCCCAAGAATGCAGAACTACTCCCTTCATTTTTAAATTGTTGTCGTTAGAACAAAAACTTTAATTCATTGCTAAACTAAAATTATTATTCTAACAATAACAATTAAAAACGAAGGTAGTAACAAGTTCCCACAATCCTTGATGATCGATCACTCAGATCTCTTTTTTGTGCTCCCACCATTGTGGTTAAGCTTGATTTTAAAAAAGCTTGACTCTACCACCTCACTTCTTCAAACCAAAGAAACATCTATTGGTAGATTGATTGTAAAAAGGTCTTCGACGGGAGGGGGGCACATCTCTCCCTACTTGTTCATCATTGTTGCTTATGTTCTCTGGTAATACTTCTGAGTGTTTTTAATTATGTTTTAGCTTCTGCAAATAAGTGTAACGTGTGAGCCAAGGACCTGTCTTGAGCCGCACGTTGTGGTTGTTAGCTGGACGTGATCATGTCGTGCATGGATCGCGCAGAGGTAGGAGATCGCCCGGTAACTCAGCGCCATGAACGTTGTGGGCATGCATGGCATCGGGAGACTCGGGCGCATCGTTAGTCAGTTGTTATCTTTGCTACTAATCGAAGAGCACTTAGCACTGCTCAACACCATGGCGAGATCTAGTTCCATTGTCCTACTCTGTGTTTCACTTGCTCCCGGTGTTATCGTGAGGCAGGAGAGAAAATTCCCAACAATTGGCATCAGAGCCAGCTACGCCACCTGTAATCATGACACTGCAATCGAGTGGGCTTTCATGTCACACCAAAGATCATCCTCGCCAGCACGACGTTCATGGAGGAACACTACATCACCGGAGGAAACCAGCAGAAACGACATCACATCACAAGGGAAGCCAGCAGTGGCGGGGTACTCCCGATGCTCACGAAGTTGAATTATCACGACTGGGCGGCGCTTATGCGAGTGATGTTGCGGGCGAGGGGCCTATGGGTCACGGTGAGCGTCGGCACCGACGATTACATCGAAGATCGTATGGCGCTGGAGGCTCTCACCAAGGCGGTGCCACCGGAGCTGGTCGGAACTATCGCCGGGAAGGAGACTGCCAAGATCGCATGGGATGCGATCAAGTTGCGCAACGTCGGAGCGGATCGCATGTGCAAGGCAAGAGCAAGTACACTTCGTTGGGAGTTTGACGCACTCAAGGTCCACGATGGAGAGACCGTGGACGACTTTGGCGTCCGCATCAGCCGTATTACGTCTCAGCTCGCGACGCTCAGGAACTAGTGTCCGAAGGAGGAGATCGTACGTAAAATTCTGCAGGCAGTGCCACCAAAGTTTGGGAAGATCACTACATCCATTGAAACCTTGCTCGACTTGAGTGAGGTGACAGTGGACGAGTTGATCGGGCGACTCAAGGCTACTGAAGAAAGGCTGGGTGCAAGCAGCAACGAGGCTGACACTCAGGCGAAGTTGAACTGAACGGAAGACGAGTTGCTTGCCCATCTTTCATCACGTCTCAAGCTGTGAGGCAACGGCGACACAGAACGTCCCAAGGACCCGTCAACACACAAGAAGGATCATGGTTGAGGACACGGTCGTGGTCGAGGAAACCGCGACGGCGGGAACGCCGGGCGTGGCGTGTGTCCAGTGACGAATGCTGATACTGCGGCCAGAAAGGGCACTGGGCAAGAGAATGTAGAAAGAAAAAGAAGGATGAGGAAGTGAACATGGCTCAAGTTGACAACGAGTTCGAGTCCAGCCTGTTGGTAGTGTGTGCCGACACCAAGATCAAATAGGAAAGCACATAGGTAAATCTCGATGAAAGCAAGTTGTTTGTGCAGCTAGGGGATAAAGAAGGAGGTGGTAGCACACGCTGGATACTTGATTCCGGTGCTATGAATCACATGACAGGCGAACGCGAGGCGTTCACTGAGCTTGACTGCAATGTACACAAGAGCGTCTGGCTTGGAGATGGGTCCGTGACTGGAATTGAAGGCCGTGGGACAGTTACGTTCCAATGCAAGAACGGCAAACACAAGGCTTTGGCTGGGGTTTATCTCATCCCTCGGCTCAAGGCCAATATCATGAGCCTTGGCCAGCTTGATGAAGAAGGGCATCGTGTATTGATGGCTGATGGTTTCATCAAGATCTAGGACAAGCAAGGAACACCCATGGCAAAGGTAAAGCGGGGTATCAATCGCCTGTACACTCTTGAAGTTGTCATCGTACATCCGCCGTGCCTTGCAACACAAGGACTCGACACAACTTGGAAGTGGCATGCAAGGATGGGGCCCCTCAACTTCCGTAGTCTCAAGGAACTTGCAGAAGAAAGACTAGTGCATGGTTTGCCTGCGATCACCAAGACTGATCAAGTCTGTGATAGCTGCCTCGCCGACAAGCAACGACGTCAACCATTTCTAAGGTTGGCGAACTACAGGGTGACAAACAAGTTGGAATTGCTTCATGGGGATCTCTGTGGTCCAGTGACGCCGGCGACACCAAGGGATAACAGGTTCTTTTTCCTTCTTGTTGATGACTTAAGTCGTTACGTGTGGGTGACCTTGATCAGCACCAAGGACCAACCTATGGCAATGTTTGTGGCATTCCAAGTGCGTGCAGAGTCCAAAGCTGGAGGGAAGATCAGAACTGCCGGTACCCTACAGACCGGGTACCCCCACTTAGTGGGTAAAAGACACCCTGGGCCCCGCCTCCCTGCTGAGACGGGCCCCAGCGTAGCCACGTGCCCTTGGCCCCATGGTCAGCCCTGGGGCTGCCACGTGCGCTTGAGCTCCGGAGCTGACGCGTGCCCTGGGCTCCGGTCCGAGCCTCCCCGCTGAGGTGAGGTTCGGGGCTGCCACGTGTCCCCTGGCTCCGAGCCACCTCTCTGCTGAGGACATCACCGGGGCTGACACGTGCCCTAGACTCCGGTCCAAGCCTCCCTATTGAGGTGCGGTCCGAGGCTGCCACGTGTCCCCTTGCTCCGAGCCACCTCCCCGCTGAGGACAGCTCCGGTGCTGACACGTGCCCTGGGCTCCGGTCCGAGCCTCCCCGCTGAGGTGAGGTCCGGAGCTTCCATGTGTCCCCTGGCTCTGAGCCACCTCCCCGCTGAGGACAGCTCCGGTGCAGACACGTGCCTTGGGCTCCGGTCATGAGCCTCCCCGCTGAGGTGAGGTCCGGGGCTGCCAAGTGTCCCCTAGCACCAAACCCGTTGATGAGAGCTCCAGAGCCGCCACGTGCCCCACGATCTGTCGTGAGCCATGGGTCGACAAAGTCAAGAACAAAGTGTGCTGTCAGGCTTCGCATTCAAGGCTCGCGCCTTCCCCAGAAGCATTGCACAATGCACGCGCCTTCGTCCTCTGCCCGTTCGCCATTACGGTGACAAGACAGGACGACAAGGCATGACAAAAGTATTGTGTCGCCCAATGGCACGAAGCTGCCCAAGCAGGGCGAGAAGACGCGACGACAAGACGGTGTCTTCATCATCACCTGACACATGGTCAGAGGCGCTTTGATGAATCCCTAGATCATGTATAGGGTTCACATAGCTCTAGGGCCACCTGTCAGGCCCCAAGCCTCATTGTAACCACCCCGGCCTTGAACTAAGAAAGGACCGGGGTGACCACCCGGCAAAGGGTTCGCATTCCATATCCTGCAACGCACAAGCAATAGAACAAGCACTCCAGTGGATGTAGGGTATGATGCTCCGGCGGCCTGAACCACGTAAATCTCGGTGTTCATCCGCTCCCTCGAGCCCAGGTCGCGTAGGGCGCTAAGACCCCTTCGAAAAAAGAACCTAGCGGGCCGCTTTCAAGCAGGCCAGGAGGAGTGTCATAGCTCATGCACTCCGACATTTGGTGCGCCAGGTAGGGGGCCTTTACGTGCTCTCCGCATGACCATGGTGAACATCACCTCCCATGGCGAGCCTTCTCGCCTAGCTCGCCGTCGTCTCCAGAGGGGCGATGATGAAGCTACCTCCCGCTCTAGAGCGGGTAGGTCTAGCCAGGCCGGCGATCAGATGGCCGGCGTACCAGCGGCGCCTCCAGCACCCAAGTTAGGCCGAACCGGCGACCAGACCGCTGGTGACCCTATGGTGCCCACGGCATCCAGGTTAGGACGAGCCGGTGACCGCACGGACGTTATGCCGCCACCGCTCGCGCCGCCAGATGCCGCTTCCTCGCGTCCACCCTCTACTTTAATGGTGGTGGCAGCTCCACCACGACCGAGCTCGGAGAGAGTGCTGGCTGCAGCACGCGCTTTGCTCCGCAACCCTCCGGGCGAGGGTGCCACCCCCGAGGCGACAGAATAGTGGCGACACAATGTCGACCATCTCGTCGTCGCTGCCATGAACTCTCCTGCCTACAGGAGACAACGGGCCGAACCCTCGCTGGCCCAGTCGCGTACGCCGACGGTGGCCCGTGAGGCATCAGCCCTACATGCGGCAGCCAAAGCTGACCTCAGGGTCAAGCTGAACCGCCGCCTCGCGAGTGAGGATGGTCGCACCACCATTGAGCAACGAGAGAGGTGTCGCAACCTCGAAGGAGAGTACCACTCTCCGAGTGTTGTACCAGTGGGCCATACTCCGCCTACCGCTGCCTCTCAACAGGTAGTGGGAGGCTGCATGGCGCTTGCCCCGCACCTTCGTATGGTGGTCTAGCCACCCAAGTTCTGGCCCCACTTGGAGAAAAATACTACAAGACAGTCAACCCCGCCGAGTTAATGCAGATCTACTCCACCTCCATCCTAGTTGCACGAGGGGATGAGGCCGTCATGGCCAACTACTTCCCCGTTGCCTTGACTGGCACGACCTAGTCATGGCTCATGAACTTTCCCCCAAGCTCCATCACATCTTGGGAAGAGTTGTGCTGGAAGTTCACAACCAACTTTGGGAGTTCCTACATGCGACCCAGCACCGAGCTCGACCTCAAAGCCGTGCGTCAGCGTGATAGGGAGTCGGTGTGATCCTTCATCCAACGGTTCTCCCAGGTCAGGAACACCATTCCCCACATCTCCAACACCTCCTTCGTCGTTGCCTTCCGGCAAGGCGTCCACAACAAGAAGATGCTCGAGAAGTTAGCCAGGCACGACGTGCAAGACGTCTTCGAGCTCTTCAGCCTGGCCGACAAATGTGCCAGGCTGGCGGAAGCCCGAGACTGTCACTCGCAACCCGCCTCCGCGGCAGGGAGTGCCGGAGAGGCTGCTGTTCCGTGCAGCGGCAAGAAGAAGAAGACCGGAGGCAGGAACAAGTCTCTGGCCGGGACACCCACTGCTGCTCTAGCATCGGCCAGTGCTAGCCGAGCCCCGCGCTCTGACAAGCACCCGTGACCGTAGTATGCCAGCGACGACGCCTAGTGGTGCCCGGTGCACAACATCGACCACCACGGTGCTAGTGACTGCCGTGAGATCAAGAAGCTTGCGGAACGCTTCCGTGAGCTACAACAACAGCGGCCGCACCAATACGCTGGTGGGAGGGCAAACAAAAGGCCAAACCCGAGGCCGACGCTGAGCAGAAGATGGAGTATCAAGACACCCAGAGGGCGTTGAAGGCCGTCTACGACCGCTCCAACTCCGCCTCGAGCACTGGCAGCGAGCGACGCAAGGCGCTCCACGTCTAATCAGACGTTCCCCCATTGTGGGACAAGGGAAACACCCTATTACACTGGCGTAGATGGTCGAGGCCGCCCTCCCCCAGAACACAACAAGGGCTCATCTCACATTCGGACAAACGACGAAGACACGCAGAACCAGCTTCTACGTGAAGAAATTTACCTCATCGATGAGGTAACGTGGCTAGAGGCTGCTTGAAATGCGCTACTTATAGGTGCTCCGGCGATATCAGCAACAGTTTGCGCAGAGTAGACAGCCCAAGGCAGGACCACCTGGTGCCTTGGCTAAACACTGTCTCAGAAGGGGTGACAAACCCTCCCCCAGCTGGGAAGGTCCCTTTTGAGCAACACAAGTGTGCCGCCCCAGGTGCACCCACCTAGCCACGGAGGATGGGCACCTCTACCAATCCACGGAACATAGAACACCTTTGTATGTTCTACCCTTAGCGCAGCGGTAGGGTGTTTTTTCTTTTTCTCTTTCTTTGTAAAGGTGTCATAGTGTCTAGGAACAATGCTTAGAACAGCTAAGCCCGGAGGGGTCCTACTACTCTTGTCATCCGGGGCGGGTCACTGCCTTCTTACACAACCTGTTTCCTCCTATCACCCGAAGGAAGCTAGAAATAAGAGAAATTTATCCTACCCTGCATACCTTATTTACAGTTTGTGCTTACTCATGCATATCAACTGTAAAGGCATATCCGGAGCCTGTCCTACACACTTGTCCTAGGTCCCGTGCCACTGGAAGGTCTCCTCGCTGAAAGGTTAACGTCCACGGGAGGTCCAGGGTGTGTAGCTTGCTATGCCTAAATCCGTACCCCTAGCGCACACATCCTGCCTCCCCTACGCTACAACTGAGTACTTGGGGGCCCTAAAGAACACACCTACGGAAAAGAAGAGTAACAGAACCCCGGACATTGCCCCCATACTTTTCGTGCTTTCTTTCCATACCGCTCCGGTCATGTGGCCAATCACTTTTCCTTGTGTTCAAACTTAGCAAGGGATGTGCTATCCTTATGCAGGCGGGTCTGCTTGAAGTACCTGTGGTGTACCCGGGGTCCTGCAGTTGTCTCATTGCTCGGGGGCCCTATGGTGCCGAATGGTCCCTCCCCCGAAAAGCTTACGCCAGCGGGAGGTCCAGGGGTGTAGACTGCTATGCCTGGTTCCGTACCCCTAGCGTGCGTACCCTGCCTCTCTAGCGCTACAACTCGGTACCGGGGAGCCGGACGGCTCATACCCCCGACCAAAGTCTTGACCGTAACTTAGGGACCTTTGGTTGTCTCATTGCTTGGGGGCCCTATGGTGCCTAACTACCCTCCTCTGAAAGGCTTACGCTCGCGGGAGGTCAAGGGTGTGTAGCCTGCTATGCCTGGTTCCGTACCCCTAGCGTGCACACCCTGCCTCTCCAGCGCTACAGCTCGGTACCAGGGAACCGGATGGCTCATACCTCTGGACAAGACTTTAACCATAGCACGGATGACCCACATCGAATTACCCAAGCCCCGCAGCTTAACTAAGGACCGTAAGCCACAAAAAAGCTACCAAACAAGGAAGAGTGACCAGAGAGCATGATTACTCCCTCTTCCTCCCATGACTACAGGAACACACATGTCCTTGGCGTTCCGGACGTCCTAGGGGGGCCGATGCTGACGTCCTGCCTCATCCGGTGGTAGGTGCGCCCCAACACAAGGGCCACACCTACCAGGGGGCCATCACGGTGAACCATGCGGGCAGGACGTCGGACCACTACAGCAGCAAGCAGAAGACTCGGAGCACCAGCTACGACAAGGTGAAGAAAAGGGCCAAACTTCCCTCGGGTCCTTACGCCGTCAAGGACCCGGAAGGAGTGATAGTCACACTGTTGGAGAGCCCTGGGTCCTTACGATGCTAAGGACCCGGAGGAACAAGCTCGAGACTTTGGCAAAGAGCTATCCACGTCGGTTAAGTCATTCCTGACTTTTGCTCTGCCAAGGGTCCGAAGGCTACATCAACAACTCAAGACACATAAGACTTGAAACAAAAAGTCATCAACAATAACAAAACTCCGGCATACATAGGAGGATACAAGGCAAACGAGAGACCTAGGAGCTATCCACGCTGGAACCTAGCACCTTCAAGTAAGGCGACTTCCTCCATGGAAGACATCGCCGCCACCGACAGCTCTGCGCTGTGGCCCTACACCACAGGTTCCAAGGAGATGCTGGGGTCGCAGCTCCGAAGGTAAGTGAGCACATGCCCTGCCACCATATGGGCATAGCTTTGCCTTCGGCCTCCAGATGCTCCCCCATGATATTCACCAGCGTTAGGAGCTTCTCCCCGGCTGAGTCCAGGGCAGGGAGCACCTGGCTCACCTCCTGGACCGGCCCTCCGTGTCACAAGGGGCCGAAGTCGAAGGGTTCCAGAGCCGCCTCTGCGCAGCCGAGGAAGTCCTAGACCTTCTCCGCCTCAGTGGCATGAGAAGCCCGGAGATCTTTGACCTCCTTGGCGGAAGAAGCCAAACTCCTCCTCGCCAGCTCTTGTTCCCGAGCGGCTAGCCCCTGCTCCAGAGCAACCAGGGCCTGCTCCCTGGTGGCCAGCCGTGCAGTCCGCTCCTCCAAGTCAGACTCCCTGGACGCAGCGGAGAGCTCCCGGTCATGGACGCCCCAGAGCCGCTCCTCCAGGCGCCCCCACTCCTCCTCATAGGAAGCCAGACGGTAATAGAGCTCCCTCTCCCTCACCTTTGCCTCCTTCTCCCGATGAAGGAGCGTCTCTTGGAGTTCCGTCAGTGCCGCGAGACGTGCATTGGCGGCGGCATGGAGGCTCTTAGCCTCAGCTTGGATGTTCGCCGCATTCTTTTGTAGGGTCGCGATGGCGACCTCTGTCTCATCCAGCACCTCCTCCCGAGCCTCGAGCCGCTCCTCCCGAGCCTGAGCCTTCGCCCTGGCAGACTGGACCCGCGCCTTCAGCAGGTTGTCCCAATCTTGAAAGCGCTTCCGCTCGGACCTCAGTTTGGACCACTCTTGCTCGAGCACATCCTGCATCTGGTCTAGACTAGAGCGGACGACCCTTACGGCCCTAGGGACCGAGACAACCTTCGACATTGTCAGGCGAGGTACTGCCTCAACACCCTCCGGCTCTTTGCCCTCTGGTGGTGCTGCCACTACGGCAATTCGTGAAGGGAGAGGAGGAGGGCTAGCAGCTCGCCCAGCAGCAGCCGTACTGCTGCCAGTGACGTCCGCGCCCACCGGTTGGCTGGCCTCGGGGGCCCGGGTACCGACATCCGGAGCTGCCCCAGGCACAGGCTCAGGCACTGCCGCCGGTGTTGGAGCTTCGGCGGAAAGGGAGCTCTGACTCCCGGACTGTTGCGGCGGAGGAGTAACAGAGGTGCTCTGCTGAGGAGCCTTGCAAAAAGAAGCACCAAGCATCAACTACGCTATCCAGCAGCTCAGTACACAACTCCACGAGGTTGAGCCGTACCTGGAGGCCTGGAAGTTCCACTCCCGTGCGGAGCTTCTTACGCGGGGGCTCGAGCCACTCGCCCCTGCCGACACCGAGGTCGCTTCTGCCGGCTTCGGAGCTGGCAGAGCCTCGGGGGTCTTCGTCGACGAAGACACCACATCAGGAGCCTTCCCTACCGAGGACCACAACGCCGAAGATGCGCCCTGAGCTGGTGCTGCCCTCGACGGTTGAGAAGCCGACGATGTTGCTAGGGCCCACCTTGAAGCTCTAGCAACACCAGACGCTCTTCCCGTGGCCGCCATGACTACTCCGACAGCGACAACCCTAGAGCTGCACCGATGCCAGCCGCCGAGCCTGATGCGGGACTACTGCTGGGAATTGGGCCATGCCGGGCCGGCCTGGCCTGACCCGATCGTGCTTCGGGCCGTTCTAGCCCGTGGCTCGAAAGCACGACGTGCCTATTCGTGCTGGGCTGGGTGGCCCGAGGTGTAAGAATCCTGGCCCAGGCACGGCCCAAGGCAAGCCGGGTCAGCTTCGGGCCATGCCAAGCCCGAGCTCGGCCCGAAAATGGTGCTGAGATAGAAAAAGATAAATATATATAAAAACAGGAAAAATACATAAAATTACAATATATAAAGTGGAACAGAAAAACTGCGTAGATAAAGATGGCTTACAAGATTTATCGAGAAGTTCATGCATGCACACAAAAAAACAAACATAAGCCAAAATTTTTGTGGTTTTTCGATCCTTTTTTTCAAAATTTTGGGCCAGATTCGGGCTAATGGGCTTTTTCGGGCTGTTTTCAAAAGTTTCGTCCATTTCGGACCAGGCCGGCCCGAGCACGGCCTGAAACTTCGTGCCGTGCCATGATGCCCGTGTCGCATGTCGGTCAATGGGACCCTCCCGCGACGGATCTTTCCTTCGTACGTGGTTGACTGCCAGCCAAGCAGGCACCTCACAATAGCGCCTCAGAGGACGAAGCAGACCACTCTACTCAGAGGACGAAGCCCTAGATCATGTATAGGATTCACATAGCTCTGGGCCACCTGTCGGGCCCCAAACCTCATTGTAACCACCCCGGCTTTGAACTATAAAAGGACCGGGGTGAACACCCGGCAAAGGGTTCGCATTCCATATCCCGCAACGCACAAGCACACATGCTCAAGCAATAGAACAAGCACTCCTATGGACGTAGGGTATTACGCTCCGGCGGCCCGAACCACGTAAATCTCGGTGTTCATCCGCTCCCTCAAGCCTAGGTCGCGTAGGGCGCCAAGCCTCCTCCGAAAAAAAGAACCTCGCGGGCTGCTTCCGAGCAGGCCGGGAGGAGTGCCACGACTCACGCACTCCGACATTTGTCATGGGGGAGAGTTCACAGCACGCACATTCGTAGAGCATTGCATCAAGGAAGGTATTCAACGTCATCTGACCGCTCCATACTCTCTAGAACAAAACGGGGGTGGTCGAATGGTGGAACCAAACTATCATGGGGATGGCAAGGAGTATGCTCAAGGCAATGAGAATGCCCGACTGGTTCTGGGGGGATGCGGTGAATACTGACGTCTACATACTGAATCATTCACCTAGTCGGAGTGTTGAAGGGAAAACTCCTTACGAGGTATGGCATAGTAAAAAACTGAGCATTCACCATTTTTGCACTTTTGGGTGTGTTGCACATGTGAAACAAGGGAACAAGTGCCTCGGCAAACTTGAAGATCGCAGTACTCAGATGGTGTTCATCAGGTATGAACAAGGAAATAAAGCTTGGCGATTTTACAATCCCAACACCGTGCGCGTATGTGTGTCACATGATGCACTGTTCAAAGAAAACCGAGCCTGGAAGTGGAGTCATGGTGAGTCAGATGCACTGAACAATGATTAAGACATCTTCAGGGTGGAATATACCATCCACGATGGACGTCCCGTAGGGGTAGCTGACTGCTGTTCGTCATCCATGCATTCTGATCGTGACAAAATAACACTAGGGGAGAGATGCACCCAAGGGACTAGCAGACGCCACCTGCACCAGGCGTGGTGGAGTTTGTATCGCCACCCGGTGTGACACCGGAGGTTGACATTGAATCCGATGATGCACCTTGACGCTATCACACCTTGAAAAACATTCTGGAGACTATACCCTGTTGTGAGTCCAGAACGGTGGTCATCGAGGAACTGCTGGCTGCCATTGGAGAAGAACCTTGTGATGTATATGAAGCCTTGAAGACTAAGGAGTGGCGGGCAGCCATGATAGAAGAGGTGACATCTATTGAAGAGAACAGGACGTGGACAATGGTGCATTTACCAGAGGGACACCGGGCCATTGGCCTAAAATGGGCCTTCAAGCTAAAAAGGGGCGAGTCTGGAAATGTTTTACGAAACAAAGCAAGACTCGTCGCAAAAGGCTATGTTCAGAAGCAAGGCATTGATTTTGAAGAAGTGTTTGCACCCGTTGCAAGGATGGAGTCTGTTCAGGTTGTGTTGGCAGTTGCAGCTCACTTCGGGTGGCATGTGTATCATAATCCGCTTTCTTGAATGGCGATCTTGCATAGGAGGTCTATGTTGCCCAACCACCAGGCTTCACAGCTGAGGGAAAAGGAGATATGGTGCTCAAGCTTCACAAGGCCTTATATGGACTTAGACAAGCCCCTCGTGCCTGGAACTGCAAGCTTGATGATAACTTGTGCAAGTTGGGTTTCAGCCGTTACAGAACTGAACATGGCTTGTACACAAGACCTAGGGATGCAACAAGGCTCATTGTTGGGGTTTATGTCGATGATTTGCTGATCGTTGGAGAGTCAATGGAGGTGATCAGGCAGTTCAAGGAAGAAATGAAGAAATGCTTCCGAATAAGTGACCTGGGTAGCTTGTCTTACTATCTCAGGATAGAAGTGAGACAAGGGAAGCGTGGCATTGAACTTTGCCAAAGTGCTTATGTATCTAAACTGCTTGATCGGAGTGGGATGGGAACTTGCAATGGATGTGCGATACCCATGGAGCCACAACTGAAACTAACCAAGAAAGGTTCATCATCAACCGTAGATGCCACAACATACCGGAGTTTGATTGGCGGATTGAGGTATCTCTTGCACACTCGACCTGATTTGAGTTTCAATGTCGGTTATTTAAGCCGGCTCATGGCAGAACCACAAGAAGAGCACATGATGGCTCTTAAACACTTGCTTCGTTACATGGCGGCACCAACAAGTTATGGCCTTCTCTACACTAGAGCTGAGGAAGAGTTCATCCTAGTGGGATATAGTGACAGTGATCTAGGAGGGGACCTAGATGATCGTCGAAGTACTACTGGAGTCATTTTTTTCCTTGCAGGAAATCTAGTGAGCTAGATGTCTCACAAGCAGAAGCCAGTGGCGAAATCGACGTGTGAAGCTGAATACAGGGCTGGTGCAGCAGCAGCCAGCCAAGCTGTGTGGCTACGACGAGTATTGGCAGAGGTAACTGGGGTGCAGGTACCAACGTCAATAATCAAGATGGACAACACGGCGGTAATAGCCTTGGCCAAAAATCCCGTGCTGCATGATCGAAGTAAACACATTGATATCAAGTTTCATTTCATCAGGGAATGTGTAGAGCGTGGGGACATCAATCTAGAATATGTCAACACTGATGAGGAACTTGAAGACATTCTTACAAAGGCCTTGGGAAGAATAAAATTTCAAGAACTCCGGGAGAAGATTGGAGTAATGCAGATTAAGACTCGGAAGTAGGGGGACATTGTTAATACTTTTGAGTGTTTTTAATTATGTTTTAGCTTCTGCAAATAAGTGTAACGTGTGAGCCAATGACCTGTCTTGAGCACACGTTGTGGTTGTTAGCTGGACGTGGTCACGTCGTGCATGGATCGCGCAGAGGTAGGAGATCGCCTGGTAACTCAGCGCCACGAACGTTGTGGGCGTGCACGACATCGGGAGACTCGGGCACATCGTTAGTCAGTTGTTATCTTTGCTACTTAATCGAATGGAAAAACACAAGAGCACTTACCACTGCTCAACACCACGGCGAGATCTAGTTCCATTGTCCCACTCTGCGCTTCACTCGCTTTGATTGTGAGGCAGGAGAGAAAATTCACAACATTCTTCATAAAATAGTAATTTGGGATTATGGCTTTAGTCTTGGCCATGATATGCCTCCCCCGATGCTTCATTGCGCAGATGACATGCTAATCTTTCTCAAAGCGTCCCTCTCTTCTCTTTATGTTCTCCAACAAATATTAGATAACTTAGCTAGTGCAGCTGATCTTCAATCTAACTTTCACAATATCACCTTTCTACCTGTTCACATAACCATGGATGAAGCTGAGGCTATGGCTGCCTCTTTTGGTTCTCTAGTGGCAACTCTTCCTCAAACTTATCTAGGCTTACCGCTATCACCTTGCAAACTCTCCAGTTCTGATTGTAGTCCCTAGCTTGACAGTTGCGATAGATACCTCTCGGGATGGGTAGCCTCGCTGTTAAGCAAAGGAGTGACCTTGGCCATCCAATAAATTTACCCTCCTTAAAGTTTTTAATATAATAGTATCACCACCGTTTCTATTCACAATTTGGCATCCACGACCTTTTGACTTGATCGTTGGCTTTCTTCCAACGCTATCTTGACTATCCACAATACATTTTTCACTCATACTATTAGGCCAAATGTCTATGTAAAGCAAGTTTTCTACAAAGCATTTGATTCACATCTTAGGCCATGTCTGACTCATATTGTAAAGGGGCAAACAAATTCTCTTCTTTCTATTTTGCAGACTATTCAGATGGACGACGAGCGGGATATTTGTTACATGTCTGATACTTCTAAGCCTTATTCAGTTAAGTAAACAAAATCTAGGGAGGGATCACTGCTACACATATCGAAGACCCAAATCTAGCGTTTATTTTTGGATCATGTGTGTCAAATGAAGCAGAAGTATTTACTTGGCTATTCTTCAATGGATGGCTCAATATGCGTGTCAGTTTGTTCTACAATAATATTATCATTGTAGTGGATTGCCTTGTTGCCTTCTCGATGCATTAAAAAAAAGACATCTTTTCTTTCGTTAGTTTGGAGTACAATCAGACTGTCAGGTTGCTGCACATCATCATCAAACACTCAACACAAGTGCCTCAACCTTAGCGTCCTCTCGCCTACTTGGTCTTCGAATTTACTCACAATTCTCTAGAAAATTTAGGAAAAAAACTTTCTACCTAGATGAGTCATTAACAACATTGTTTCAGATATAGAAGTTTGATATTATCGCTTAGGAGATGACCACAAACCACTAGGCAAGTTCTAGTGTTGTCCTCTTTATTTGCCCGCGAGTAACATATTAAATAAATTTTCACTTTCATCACTCAGCGATAAAAAAGGGGCACAAAAACCCACTAGCTTTTGATGCATATGAAAATAAGAGAGCGGTTATGACTCACAAAAGGCCACTATCTTTGTTAGAACATGTCAGATTTCCTAAATAAAAATATTAGCTACAATTAAAGATCAAGAAATTTTCCCATTTCTCAGCTTCTCTACAAGCCCCTGTGTTCTCAATCCTTCTTGAGTCAACCGTGGGACGGCTCCGATACCACAGCAATGCAAGGCGGCGTGCGCGCTCGAGCGCTCTTGTAGTTGTAGAAGGCTGAAGCTTCCTCGGCGCCTACCTCATCTCCTTCCATCTGACCATCTCCTGCACGAACCCACCCGCCTGCGTTGCTTACGAAAACCCTAACGTCCCTTATCCCCTCTCCCTCCCCCCTCAGCCACTCTCACTCCAAACTACCCAAAAGCGTCGCCCAGCTCTTGGCCTACGCGGCCATTGTCTCCCATGGCGCCGGCACTGAGCGGGACCCTGGGTGCGTCGCCGGTGGCGGCTCTGCGGCCCTGCTCGGGGAGGAGGGCGTCGCTCACCGTGAGCTCAGCCGTGCCGAGGTTTAGCGGGGCGGCGAGGTGCGTGAGAGGGGTAAGATGGGGGGCCGGGAAGCTCGGCGGGAGGCTGGTTAAGGTGCGGTGCGACGCGGCTGTTGCGGAGAAGCCCGCCGCGGAGGAGGCTGCCGAGGAGAAGTACGAGTACCAGGCTGAGGTAAGGCATGGGCACAGACGCACAATACATATTCATTATTCATGATGTGTGTCAAAACGTAATTTCTACTGTAGGTTAAATATGACTACATGATGATGAGACTGTAAAGTAGGTAGAAATGTTGCCAAATCAGTATGTCCGATTTTGATTGTGTAGCTTTCGTTTATGTGCGTGGGCTGGCTATTGAAACATGCTTGTATGTCCCTATTTGTGCTCTAGAGGTTACCCGCTTAATGGATTTGATTGTCCATAGCCTGTACAGTCATAAGGAGGTGTTTCTTCGGGAGCTTGTCAGGTTGGTAGCTCTGCTTGAATTTAGAAATGTTTAATTTGTTCATCTAATTTAATGATTCATGTATCCTATTTATCTGTGTCTGGCCCAGTAATGCGAGTGATGCATTGGGTAAGCTGAGGTTGCTCAGTGTGACATTCCTCTCTACTTGCTGATGGTGGAGAGCTTGTGGAGAGCTCGAAATAAGGATTAAACCTGACCCTGATGCTGGAACTATTACTATCACGTAAGCTTTCCTAAGTCATGTTGATGTTTTCTAAAGATGCTTTAATAGAATAGAACTTGTCGGTACCTTGTAGACCAGGTACCCTGCGTAGTGGATAAAAGACAGACTGGGTCCCGCCTCCCCGCTGAGGCGCACCCCAGCGTAAGTCACGTGCCCTTGGCCCTATGGTCAGCCCTGGGGCTACCACGTGCGTTTAAGCTCCGGAGCTGACACGTGTCCTGGGCTCTGGTCCGAGCTTTCCCGCTGAGGTAAGGTCCGGAGCTGCCACGTGTTCCCTGGCTCCGAGCCACCTCCCCGAAGAGGACAACACCGGGGCTGGCACGTGTCCCAGGCTCCGGCCTAAGCCTCCGTGCTGAGATGAGGTCTGGAGCTGCCACGTGTCCCCCGGCTCCGAGCCGCCTCCCCGCTGAGGAGAGCTCCCGTGCTGACACGTGCCTCGGGCTCCGGTCCGAGCCTCCCCGCTGAGGTGATGTTCGGAGCTGCCACGTGTTCCCGAGCTCCGAGCCGCCTCCCCGCTGAGGACAGCTCCAGTGCAGACATGTGCCCTAGGATCCGGCCCGAGCCTCCTTGCTAGGGTAAGGTCCGGAGCTGCCACGTGTCCCCAGACACCAAGCTCGTCGATAAGAGCTCCAGAGCCGCCACGTGCCCCACGATCATTCGTGGGTCGCGGGTCGACAAAGTCAAGAAGGAAGTGCGCTGTTTGGCTTCGCATTCAAGACTCGCGCCTTCCCCAGAAGCATGGCGTGCTGCGCACGCCTTTGTCCTCTGCCCGTTCGCCATTACGGTGACAATACAGGGCGAAGACGTGACAACAGTACAGTGCCGCCCAATGGCATGAAGCCACCCAGGCAGGGCGAGAAGACACAGCGACAAGACGACGTCTTCATCATCATCTGACACGCGATCAGGGGTGCTCACCGCGCCGGACGGAGGGATTTAACTCTCCCGTTGTTCGCTCTACTCAGAGGACGAAGTCCTAGATCGTGTATAGGCTTCATGTAGTTCTAGGGCCATCTGTCGGGCTCCAAGTCTCATTGTAACCACCCCGACCTTGAACTATAAAAGGACTGGGGTGACCACCCTGTAGGGGGTTCCCGATTTTCACCTAGATCCCACAACGCACAGGCACTCATGCTCAAGCAATAGAACAAGCACTCCCGTGGACGTAGGGTATTACGCTTCGGCGGCCCGAACCACGTAAATCTCGGTGTTCATCCGCTCCCTCGAGCCCAGGTCGCGAAGGGCGCCAAGCCCCTCCGGAAAAAAAGAACCTCACGGGCTGCTTTCGAGCAGGCAGGGAGGAGTGTCGCAGCTCACACTCCGACATTTGGCGCGCCAGGTAGGGGGATTTTCGCGCTCTCCTTGCAACTATGGTGAACATCACTTCTCATGGCGAGCCTCCTCGCTAGCTTGCCGTCGTCTTCATACGGGGGACAACGAGGCTACCTCCCGCTCCAGAGCGGGAAGGTTTGGCCAGACCGGCGGTCAGGCGACCGACGTGCCACCGGCGCCCTCGGCGCCCAAATCCGGCCAAACTGGTGACTAGAACACTGGTGCCCCTGAGGCGCCCGTGGCGCCCAGGTCGGGACGGGCCGGCAACCGCACAGATGGTCCGCCGTCGGCTCTCACACTACCAGTGGTCGCTTCCTCTCGGCCACCCTCTTCTCCGGCATTGGCGATAGCACCGCCACGGCCGAGCCCAGAGAGCGTGTTGGCTGTAGCATGCACCCTGCTCCACAACCCTCCTGGTGAGGGAGCCACCCCCGAGGCGGCAGAGCAGCTGCAACATGACGTCGACCATCTCGTCGCCGCTGCTATGAACTCTCCTGCCTACAGGAGACAGCCGTCTGAACCCTCGCTGGCCTAGTCACGTACGCCGACGGTGGCTCGTGGGGTGGAAGCCCCACGCGTGACGACCACACCCAACCTCAGGGTCGAGTTGAACCGTCGCCTCGCAAGCGAAGATGGTAGCACCACCATCGAGCAACGCCACAAGAGGCATCACAATCTCGAAGGAGAGTACCGCTCTCCGCCTACCCCTGCCTCTCCAGGGGCAGTAGGGGGCTGCATGACGCTCGTCCCACACCTTCGTATGGTGGTCTGGCCACCCAAGTTCTGGCCCCACCTGCCGGAAAAGTATGATGGGACAGTCAATCCTGCCGAGTTCCTACAGATCTACTCCACCTCCATCCTAGCTGGAGGAGGGGACGAGGCCGTCATGGCCAACTACTTCCCGGTGGCTTTGACCGGCACAACCCGATCACGTCTTATGAACCTTCCACCAGGACCCATCACGTCTCGGGAAGAGTGGTGCTGGAGATTCACGGCCAACTTCTGGAGTTCCTACACGCGCCCCGGCACCGAGCTAGACCTCCACCCCGTGCGTCAGCGTGATGGGGAGTCGCTGCGGTCCTTCATCCAGCGGTTCTCCCAGGTCAGGAACACCATCCCCCGCATCTTGAACGCCTCCGTCATCATCGCCTTCCGGCAAAGCGTCCACGACAAGAAGATGCTCAAGAAGTTAGCCACGCACGACGTGCAAGACGTTTCCAAGCTCTTCTGCCTGGCGAACAAATGTGCCAGGGCGGTGGAAGGCTGAGACTGGCACTCGCGACCTGCCTCCGCGGCGGGGAGTGCTGGAGAGGCTGCTGCTTCACGTAGCAGCAAGAAGAACAAGACCGGAGGCAGGAACAAGCCTCTAGCCGGGGCACCCACTGCTGCTCTAGCAGCAGCTGGCAAGGGCTGAGCCACGCGCCCATACAAGCGCCCGCGACCGTCGTCTGCCAGCGACGACAACCAGTGGTGCCCGGTGCACAACACGGACAGCCATGGCGCTAATGACTGCCGCAAGATCAAGAAGCTCGCGGAACGCTTCCGCGAGCTGCAACAGCAGCGGGTGCACCAAGACGGTGCACCCTCCCACCAGCGGGAGGGCAAACAAAAGGCCAAACCTGAGGCCGACGCTGAGAAGGGTATGGAGTATCAAGACACCAAGAGGGCGTTGAAAGCCATCTACAGCCACTCTGACTCTGACTCCAGCGATGACAGCGAGCAACGCCAAGATGCTCCACACCTAACTAGGTGTTCCCCTCTCCGTCGTGCGACGAGGGAAAACACCCTCTTACACTGGTGTAGGGGGTCGAGGCCGCCCTCCCTCTAGAACAAACCAAGGGCTCACTCGACGTCCGGACATAGGACGAAGCCACACAGGACCAACTTCTACGTGAAGAAATCAACCTCGTCGATGAGGCAACGTGGCTAGAGGCTGCACGAAATGTGCTACACTGCAAAACGCGCCGACAATGGTACGCGCAGAGTAGACAACCCAAGGTAGGGCCACCTGGTGCCTCAGCAAATACTTTCTCGAGGAGGGGTGACAAACCCTCCCCCAGCTAGGAGGGTCCCTCACGACCAGCGCAAGTATACCGCCCCAGGTGCACCCACCTAGCTGCGGGGGATGGGTATCTCTACCCAGACCACATGACATAGAATGTAAGTTCTACCCTTAGCGCAGTAGTAGGGTATTTTTTATATTATTTTTCTTTTTCTCTTTCCTATAGGGTGTCATAGTGTCTAGGAACAGTGCTTAGAACAGCTAAGCCCTGGAGGGGTCCGTCTACTCTTGTCATCCGGGGCGGGTCGTTGCCTTCTTACACGTCATGTTTCCTCCTAACACTCGAAGGAAGCCAGAAATAAGAAAAACTTATCCTACCCTGCGTACTTTACTTACAGTTTGTGCTAGCTCATGCATATCAACTGTAAACAACATGTCTAGAGACTGTCCTACACACTTGTCCTAGGTCCCGTACCACTTGAAAGTCTCCTCGCTGAAAGATTAACGCTCGCGGGAGGTCCAGTGTGTGTAGACTCCTATGCTTGGTTCCGTACCCTTAGCGTGCGCATCCTTCCTCCCCTGCGCTACAACTGAATACTTGAGGGTCAGAAAAAGCACGCCTACAGACAAGAGAAGTAACCGGACCCCGAACATTGCCCCCATACTTTTCGTGCTTTCTTTCCATACCGCTCCGGCCATGTGGCCAGTCACTTTTCTCTGTGTCCAACCGTAGAAAGAGTTGTGCTACCCTTATGCTAGCGGGTATGCTTAAAGTACATGTGGTGTACCCAGGGTCCTGCAGTTGTCCCGTTGCTCAGGGGCCCTATGGCGCCGAATGGTCCCTCCCCCGAAAATCTTATGCCAGCGGGAGGTCCAGAGGCGTAGCCTGCTATGCCTGGTTCCGTACCCTTAGCGTGCGTACCTTGCCTCTCCAGCGCTACAGCTCGGTATCGGGGAGCCGGACGGCTCATACCCCCAAGCAAAGTCTTGACCGCAACTTAAGGGATCTTTAGTTCTCTCATTGCCTGGGGGCCCTATGGCACCTAACGACCCTCCCCCAAAAGGCCTACGCCAGAGGGAGGTCCAGGGGCATGGCCTGCTATGCTTGGTTTCGTAAGCTTAGTGTGCGTACCATGCCTCTCCAGCGCTACGGCTCGGTACCGGGGAACTGGATGGATCATACCTCTAGGCAAGGCTTTAACCATAGCCTGGATGACCCACATCGAATTACCCAAGCCCCGCAGCTTAACTAAGGATTGTAAGCCAGAGCAAAGCTACCAAACAAGTAAGGGTGACCAGAGAGCACAACTACTCTTTCTTTCTGCCATGACTACATGTCCGCACAGGTCCTTGGTGTTTCGGACCTCACAGGGGGCCCGATGCTGACGTCCTGCCTCATCTAGTGGTAGGAGCGTCCAAACTCAAGAGTCACACCTACCAGGGGGCCATCACGGTGAACTACATGGGCAGGACGTCGGACCACTGCAGCATTGAGCAGAAGATCGGAGCGCCAGCTACGACAAGCTGAAGACAAGGGTCGAAGTGTGACACACCGCATTTTGCATCTCAGCCTTTCAAATCATTTCACTAGCATTTGGTTAAGTTATGCTCAAAACCCATATTAGTAGTTATGTGAATAATTCATAATTTCATATGTGCATCACAATAATTTTTTATCATCCAGCACGACATACTCATTTGCATTACAGCATGTGCATTATCAGCATACTATATTGACTTTGCATAAAAAACATGCTTAATCAAGGTGAAAATAGCTCATATGCATGTGTGCATTTGAAAAATCATAAAACCGAGTTAAACTTAACTCAAATTTAAAGCTTGAGGTTTCCGAATTTAGTTCAAGATGTCAAGAAGCTACCATCAAAATTTCATAATTTTTGGAGTTCATTTGTTATTTGTTTTCCTATTTTGAAACTTGTATGTTTATTGGGAAAACCTGGAAAACTTGCCTCTATGACAGCAGGACCCCACTTGCCAGCCTCCTTCCTTCCTCCCGCCGTCTTCTCTGTTCCAGCTTGTACAGAGAGCTTGCGCCACGACGCATGTGCCCAGCGACCGCGCAAACGGAGAGTAAAGAGAGCGCCACACTTTTCCTTCTCCCGCACTCCACACGCCACCCCCTCGACGGCTCCGCGGTCTCCATTCGCCTTCATGTTCGTCACTCACCATTGACGTCCCCTTCGAGCTCTCTGTCGCCCCACTGCTACGCTGCACCGTAGCTCAAACCAAGGCCACGAATTCAAGCGCCAGACTTCCCTCCGACTTTTCCCTACTTCCATCCCCGCGAAGACCCGAGAATCTTGGCTGAATTTCTCCTTCTCCAAGTGCAGTAACCGGACCTTCATCGCGTCGCCGGCTCGATTCACGCTCTCCGGTGAATGTGAGTACAATTCCTTTCTTGAATGGCTTCCTAACTCACGTGTGCTTGTCCCTAAGCACTTCATTCGGTAGGAAAACCGAAGCCTGAGCCGGATTTTGGAGCTTTGTCGCCGCAGGCCACGAACCACCTCGACCTCACCGGTGCGCCCCCATTTACGGCCGATTTTCTCATGAACCAACCACACACCGGCCTTCCTTACCTCGAGGTGAAGCTCTCCGTGCCATTTCCCCCATCTCTCTCCCCAAGGAATGAGCGGAAGCTGCCGCCAAAGTTCGGCGCCATGGCAGGCTCATCGTCGGCATGCTGCAGCCCACCCTGGTGCTACTGCTACCCAGTGGCGAGGTGCCCTAGGCGCTGCAGTTCGGCTGGGCTCCTCCCCGCTGCCGAGCACCGCTCCGGCGAGGCTTCCGGCCAACTTCCGGCGAGGAGCAGCCTGAGCAGACGCCAGCCATGGCTAGTCGAGCTCCAGCCGGGATCTGGTGTGGCCAGCGCCAGATCCCGCGCGCCCAGGCCACCCTGTGGCTCCGTGTGACAGACTCAGCCACTTTAAAAATTCCAGGAAATTGCCCCCACTTCAAAAATTCATAGAAAATTGTAGTAAACTCCAAAAATAATGAAACCAACTTCGTTGAGTCTATAAAATCCTCCTCTATAAAGCTGTGATCTTTTTATATCATAAAAACCTATAATATTTTCTGGGTAATTTAATTTCCTTAAACACCATTATCCCAATTGTGGGCCCTCTATTGTTTTGATTGAGCCTAAATTTTGCCAGAATGCTCCACCTATATATGCTAGATAACCATAACAATTTCAGCTTCATTGCTCTTTCAGAACTGTATTAATTATAACCATGGCATAATAAGACCTATTTGCTTATTATTTTTACTGTGGATCCACACTTAGGTGGTTTGACCTAAAATTTTGCAATAACCCTTTTGATAACCCTAGAAGATTGCCATAAAAATTTCAGCTCCATTTCCTATGTAAAACTATTTTAATTTTGCCATAAAAATTTCAGCTCTATTTCCTATGTAAAACTATTTTAATTCTAGCATTTGCATAATGGCACATAAACAAAAGTGAGAACTATATGCATGTTTAATATGTTATTTCTTAAACCTTACTACCAGCTTCTATATTTGATCATCATATTTCTAAAAAGTCTTGAGTCACACTAAGTTGATTCTTAGATTCATTTTAATCATAATTACACCTTGTGCACCTATATGATTAAGTTAGCGATTGGTTTTCTTTTTTCATACATGGCATAAATTAGGGACCGAGGAGCTTGAGGACGTACAACAAGAGGAGGAGGAAGCTCAGCTGAACCTTAACTTAAGCACTAACATAGAGCAGTGCAAGCACCGATTTTACTCATAATCCTTGTATTGAGTCCTTTTATATAATCTCATGGGTTCGGTTATTTTATTTGTTTTATGTGCATTACGTTTAGGTGTTGTATGAAACCTACTTGCATGACCATAAAGCCTTGGGTCTGAATGGGATTTAGAACCTACCCATGTTGCGCTAATCACTAGGTTCTACCACTAGAAACGAGTAAGTGGGGACTACTAATGGGGGTATGGTGTCCACATGAGGGTTTATGTGGATTAATCATCCTTTAATGAAGTTTGAGACCGAGCGAGCATGTAGGGCAGGGGCACATGGGTGCCATATGCATAGGCTTGCTCGTGTCGATTGAGAACCGTGTCGTAGTCGTCCCCTTGAACAAGTATTGATTGTGTATCGGAAGGATGCTAGTAATATGGGAACTAGTAAACCGACGTACCACGGAACCTCATGTTGAACGATCCTGCGACTGACTCTGGTCAGGCGTTGAGAGGACAATAGGTAATCCTGCACGGGGTATGTCTGAGACATCACGTGGGGAACCCTTTGTCCGGGTCGGTCACCTTTTTTCGGCATTAGGCGAAGTGGGAAAGGTTGCCACATACGACTTGAGTGAGCGCGTCGTGCGTCTTCAAAAGTGCATATGTGTCGTTTTTTCGGGTTATGTTCTGTAGAATAAAACCATTGGTTCGAATCACCGTTCACTCACGGTAAAAATTAGTCCGCTTGTTTAAGTCATCGTCGCATAGTAACAACTGACATAATCTTGAGATTTGATGATTGTGTAATTAATAATTCCAAATTTTCTTACACCCTTGTATGTTTAGTTATAGTTGCTAATTAAGTTTACACTTCCATTAATTGTTAACTTAAGGCTAAAATATGACCACCCTCCTAATGCTAATGCTTTTATGCCATCCACTACCATTCAAACAAGTACGTGAGCCTTGCATACTAGTATGGTCTAGAAATTATTTTCATCGGGTAAGTGTTGCTAAGCTTAGTATCTTACCGGTTTGTTGATCCTATTTTCGGGTCTCTCCTTTATGAGCATGATGCATATAAGGGCTTCCCTAATATTGCACCACCGCCCGAGGGATGGGTGGCCCAATGAGAGCCTGAGTCACCGCCGGCTTGATTTGTGTGTTGCTAGTACGGCGTGCCATTAGATTATGGCGCGCTGTTTTGCTAAATGTCGTTATGAGAGAATACTCCGTTACTACTCATATTTTGCTACTCTCAAGTGTGTTGCAACGTTTAACCTATGTACTCACTGTAAAATTCTATGTATGTTGTTCATAAATTATATCGCTTGTATATGCAATTGACGGTGATGCATCGCGTGTCACCATCCCGTTCAAAGATCATGTGGTGTGATTGTGTCGGTTGCTTTCGGGCGACCGCCCGTCACACGAACTTCCCTCGGGTCCTTATGCCATCGAGGATCCGGAAGGAGTTGTAGCCACACTGCCGGAGCATCCCGGGTCCTTACGCTGCTAACGACCCCGAGGAACAAGCTCGAGACATCGGCAAAGAGCTACACACGTTGGCTAAGTTATTCCGGATCTTTGCGCCGCCAAGGGTCCGAAGTCTAGATCAACAACTCTAGGTAACATAAGACTTGAAACAAAAAGTCTTCGATAACAGCAGAGCTTCGGCATACACAGGAGGATACAAGGCAGGCAGGAGTAGGAGCTATCCTCGCTAGAACCTTGCAGCTACAAGTCGGGTGGCTTCCTCCACAGAAGACTTCGCCTCCCCCCCCAGCTCTGCGCTGTGGCCCTGCAACATAGGTTCTAGGGAGATGTTGGAGTCGCAGCTCCGAAGGTAGGTGAGCACATACCCTACCACCATCTGAGCCAGAGCTTTGCCTTCAGCCTCCATATGCTCCCCCACGACATTCTCCAGCGTCAGGAGCTTCTCTCCGGCTGAGTCCATGGCAGGGAACACCTGGCTCACCTCCTGGACCAGCCCTCCGGGGCACAAGGGGCCAAAGCCGAAGGGTTACTGTAAAATCCTAAGATTTTACTTGCTAGAGTGTTCATCACATCACCACACCATAGCTCATCTTGTGGAAGTCTCATGAACATTTGTGAAGAGCAAGTAAACACCATCAAGAGGATAATTAGAGGAAAAACTCATAACTCTAAAAAGTAGGATCTCACACATACAAACATGAGAGGTTGAGCTCACCGTCAGGCCCTAAACATTCTTAAGAGTGTTCAGGCCAAGTTTCATGCAAATCCAAACCATTTTGAGACACTTTTAGATACATTTGTAAAAAGGGCTAATTCGAATGCAAATTCAAATTTCAGTTACTTTCATCACTTGAATTCAAAAGTGGACTTTATATTTAAACTCAGCAAATTTTTCTGAGTTAGCCCACCAATTTTCATCCTCATTGGAGTTCATCTTGTCGGGAGCTACATTTGAAGTAATTCGAAACTGAATTTGAAACTCAAATTCAAATGTGAATCAAATTTGGCAAACCAAACTCCAGTTTGAGGATTTCAAATTCAAGTCAAGACTTGGGGGTGAAGTCTACACTTAAATTGTGAGTAGCTGAGATCTTTGTAGTGAAAACAAAAAGAAATGACATAAGAGGGAAAGAGGAGCTTTTTTTTCCTTGGGCCTCTTCACCGGACGACGCCACCGAGCTGCTCTCGGTTGCCACCTCCTCAGCGTGCACGTCGTGCTGGCAACCAGCTCCGCTGCCTTCTTGCCCACGAAGCCCCCTGCTCGTTGCACGCACCGAGGCTTGGCACTGCTATCGCACGCACGAAAGAAAACACAATCACCACCGGCCGCTCTCTCTGCTCCCCGGTGCGCCACTGTTCTAAGCCGTTTCGTGGCAAACTTTCTACAGCAAAGAGGACCGCCCTACGCCGCTCAAACTCACGGTGAAAACCTCTCCTCGTTTCGTTCACTGTTGGGAGAGAGTTTTGCTTTTTACCGCATGAGCGTCTAATGAACCGAGCCCCATAAGTTTCCAAAATTCGTGGTGATTAGTTCACCACAGAGTATGTCGAGCTACACACACGTTCTACACTTTCCCCCGCCCATCTAGGTTAAAAAATCATTGAAAACCGTCGAGTTTTGGCGCCATTCTTCAAGAATTCTGAGCCGCCGCCGGTTTTTGCCCTAGGTCGCCGATGAGCTCATGGTTGCAGCCCATTTGGAGCTGATTTGAGCGCATGACGATGATTAGGGTTCCACCATGGTGCTTTAAGAAGAAGAAACGAAGCTTTTGAGCACTTGTGGAGTGAGTTCAACGTTGCCAAAGTGGTACCGTCGCAGACGGGTTTCCGGTGGCCTCGGCCGACCCCGTGGATGAATTCCCTGTGTTCCTAAAGTGAGAGGCGGCGAGATTTAGACCGAGAGGCGGCCGGGAAGTCACTTCCGGTGGACCTCGCCGGAGAGCGCCGCCACCCGAGCTCTGCCCACGCGTGAGGAAGAAGAAAGTGCGTGGTGGGGCCCGTGCGCAGGGTTTTAAACTTTTCTTCGAATTTCCAGTTTTAGTTCAACTTCAAATGCCCATAACTTTTGCTAGGATGGTTCAAATTGAGTGAACCAAATTTTGTTGGATTCATCTCTCCGAGTACTATCCAACAGAACAAGTTTCAGTTCATGAAACTTATTATTTTCCAGAATTAATTCCCTAAATTTTAAACTGTTGGGAATTTTATCTAGAGAATTCCTTTATGGAAAATTCTAAAATTGGGCTAGGATGTTCATTTAAAAATTCTTGAGTCACATGAAAAATTTCAGATCCATCCAAGTTCATTTAGTCCCCCTAATGGTGTGATTAAGTGAACTGCCCTGAGAAAATAGAAAAATATACAGAAATATTTTTCAGAATTTTCTCAAATCTTGATTAGGGAATAACTTTCTCTAGGTTTCTTTAAATTACATGAAACCAACTCTATTAGAAACATCTCAAACTCTAGTCTACAGAAAGTAATGGTTTGATACATGAAAATCCCTATAAATCATTAGAAGATCTAGTAATGACCATTTAGACTTTTATTTGTGCAGAGCTCAAATGAGCTTTGTTTCAAATGGAATTTGGTCAAGTCTCTGGTTAGGTTCTTACCAAGCCACAGCAAAATTTCAGAGCCAAATGGGATGTCTAGCTAGAGTTATAGTCCTTATATGCTAAATTTAACACATTTGCATTTAATTTGACATATCGTTAAATTGATTACGTATGGTCCCTGAACGCGAGGAGACCCCGGAGATACTGGACTTCATACCTCCGGAGGAGACACTAACCCCTGACCAGCAGCAACAAGGCAAGCCCCGGTTTGCATTTAACAAGTTTTATCAATTTTTGCTTTATACTCACTTAGCTTGAAGTATGTATGTGCATTAGGTGTAGGATGATTGACACTCCACATGCATAACCAGATTATTCCAAAGTGAGGGTAGTGTCTAAGTCCTCGAGTAGATCATGCTTGGCTTAATGTTTATAGACTTCGGTACAAGTCGAGTAGTTGGAATCTACTCGCGAGTATAGGGTTCGTTACACACGGGGTTGGTTCGAGATGTGGGACAACTTTAGCAAGAAAAATGGGACTAGGCGGAGGCTAGGACACAGCAAGAGGAAGTCTTGTGTGCGTAGCGCTGTCCGTGTCGATTGAGGACCGATCCGTGTGCGGCCCACGCTGATCAAGTTTGAATGTACCAAAGGCATATCAGATATATGGGGTCCGATAAACTGATGTAACCTATACCTCCGGGTGTCGAGGCATAACGCACCGATTTATAGATGTAGGCTGAGGGCAGAAAGGTGGAAATCCGCTAACGGGCATAGAGAGATGCTCCATGTAGGGAACCTCCTGTCCGTTTGGGTGCGATCGGTTTGACGTTTGGGCTGTCTGGTGAAAGGTTGTTCCATACGACATCGAGTGAGCGTGCTGTGCAGCTCCGCGGTTGGGCGTACATGACATGCTATTCGGGTATCACTGCAGGTGTATATCGAGTCGATTCGTCGTCCCTCGCGGTAATGAGTACAGCTTGGTGACTGAGTCGTGACGTAGGTTAAAATATGGAATGTTGTGATTCAATACTGCTGATATGAATAATTTGTATTGCTACATGTGTGACACTAAATATTGCCCACTAAATTTTAGATTCATGAACCGTTAACTTATGGCTAAAAGTTGAATTAAGGACGAACTTGTAGGCGTGTCCTTTTGCTACAAATTTTCATCCTATATTCGAGTATGACTTGCATGTAGCGTTTCATGTGTAGGAGAGTCGGTTAAGACTTGCTGAGCCATCGTGCTTACGGTTGCTATTATGAGTGTTTGCAGGTGAGGAGTACCCCACAGACTCGGAGTACAAGTCCACCGGCGAGGGCTACCCTTCGTCGGGGACTACTGTTGTGTGGGAGCCATACACGCCGCGCTGAGGCTGAGTGGAGCTAGTGTGGGTTGTCCGTGGCCGGACAACCAATTTTGCTAGTTAGGTGTTGGCGTGAGTTGTATAAATACCTTCCACTGTAGTAGACTCTGTTGAGGAGTTGTAAATGAAGAGTGTACCACTTTCGTACAAATTCAGCATGGTTTCAATATAATACTATATTATCTCATCGTGTGTGCTGTCGGGTGTCGCATCGTGCGGCACCATCCTCTGTGATCTTGGAATGTATGGATTTCGGTCCATCGCAGGCTGGCATCAGAGCTGCTTAGGGTACAACACACTAAATAAGGACAGTATTACAGGGAACCTTAGGGTTACGGTGATGAAATCGCTCGTATGCCCAAATAAGGACTATATTAGTATAGTTACTCAAAGTGGCATGACTAACCTACTTGTTATAATTCTGAATTTTGATTATGTAACGACGCACCTACAACCAGGTAAGAGGTAAGGGACGCCACCAAAAGCGTATCAATTTCGATTAGCTCCCCTGACAAGGAAAGTGGTTCAGGGTATAGGTCTCACAGCTTGGTGTGAGACGTCAATATGAAACTCATGAACTCTTCATGTTCCTGAGTTCATATGAAACGATGATCCCTGGTGTGCCTTAGGCAAGAAAGCAGAAACCCCATCGTGTGGTCGGTAACGCGATAGTGTGTTCTTCTGGAAATAGCCTAGGAGGACATACGCAGCGCTTGCCATCGGCGTGCCCTGCAGGGCAGTAGGTGGTATCCGTTGGGTTGATAAAATTTCCAACCGTGACGACCCGTTCGCGGTCTACTCGGGTTCCCCGTCGTGTGGTGTGAAAACACGACCATGTACCTTGAGAGGTGGCTTAACTCAAGGACAACCGTATGGCAATAATACGGGCCTATGTTTTTATTATGATATGGACCTGCCTGAAATGAGAAACCCTATGTGTGCATTATTATTGAGTGTTTTCTGCAGGTGATAACCACGTACGTATCTCGTGTAGTACACGTTTGCGAGAGACCATTTTTAGTGCCACAGTTGAGAAGTATATGCCGGTATAACCCCGTTAGGATTTTACATTTTGTGAGGAACGTAGTACCGACATGTACTAATCATTATTACGTTTAAAACAATGTTGAAAAGTAACTAAGATAACCAAGTTTTAATTTTTAGGGCTCCGGTTTTGAAGAAAAATTCAGAAGCTGATTAGTTCAGCTCAAAGGACTTGAAAAACAGAGTGCTCTGTTTTTGGGCAGCAAGTTTGCTGAACTTTAACAGAGCCTACCTCACAAATTACTTAGCCAAACGAGATGTGGGATATATTTCTGGAAATGGGCTTAAGTGCTTTACAACTTTGTTGTAGACTTCCAAAACATAATGGCACATCAAATTGGTTGAAATTCCAGATGACTGTAAACTGTCCAGAACCAGGACAGATTTAAAACACTCTTCTGACTGTTCTTTTTTCAAGCATAACTTCCTGTAGAGAAATCTAAAATAATCATATGATACATTTTTGGAAAGCTTAGGAGATGTGTTACTTATTTTTAATTCAAAGTTTTTGCAGTGGCAGCACGGAATTCAGTAGAATTTGGAGTTGAAAACAGCAACTTTCAAAGGAGATGCTGTTGAATTTTTTCCGGACATTCTGTTGACTTTTAATTAGCATAAATTTATAAACAGAGCTGATATGGGGGCAAATAAATACTCGTTGGAAAGATACTGAACTTAACTTTAACTTTGGTATTCAACTTGAGTTATGAAAATACCAAGTACTAGGTCAAAATCTGGGATAAGTAGAAACTGGTCATTCTGGGCAGAGGAATGAACAGTTGAACTCATTTGAGGGAATGTTGTACCTAGTGGGGTTTTATTATTTCCAATGGGGTAGAAAATACTCATGAGTTGTTATCTTCAACTAGTGAAATATTTTAGTACATTACCTACTGAAGTTCTTTTTGCTAGAGACCATGTTTGTGTCATATTAAAGATAAAGAGTAGTATACGTGATGACAAAGCGATATTAACGTCTCGTAGTAATCAAATCTAGTTTAGATTAACTTCCAAAGAGGAAGTCCGTCAATTTGAATTTCACTAATTTGTATTTGGTCTGGTAATGGTGTAGCTCGTGCAAAGTTATTACATTATCTATGTACGAGACTTCTTGCATGTTTTTTGTCATTATGTTTACCACTATGTTATGGACTGCATGGAATATGCTATGGGGCTAATTTTATTGTCGTTATGGTTGTAGATGGTTCGTACCCGGACCACGCACGAGGTAGGGGCTCGAGTCAGCAAGGGGGTGATGACTCCCAGCCACCCGCCTACGACAACACCCCACAGCAACAACCACCACCGCCGCCTCCGCTTACACTAGCGTATGTGATCTCGGCGCTGGGGGTACTCTCGTGAGGAGCAGACCGACCTGCTCCGCACGATTGTGCAGAATACGTCCGAGGCAGGGACACGTCAAGAGAGGGGGCCTCGTGATCCCCACATCACTACGTACTCGGATTTCATGAGTACGCATCCTCCGGTGTTCACCGAAGTGGCGGAATCACTAGAGGCCGACAACTGGCTACGGACGATCGAGTCCAAGTTCAAGCTGCTCCAATGCACGGAGCGGCAGAAGACTCTCTTCGCGACGCAGCAGCTTCACGGTGTCGCCGATGCGTGGTGGACGAATAATCTCGCCTCACTACCTGCTGGCCACGCCGTGGAATGGGCAGAATTCCGGGAGGCATTCCGCGCCTATCACATACCTCCCGGTATGATGAAGAGGAAGTTCTAAGAATTGTCGGATTACATCTACACCGAGGAGAGGAAGCGTGAGCAGTTTTATCGGGGTTTAAATCCCGAGATGAAGACTCACCTCGCGCAATGCAATCGTGGCACCTTCAACGACCTTGTCAATGCCGTGATTCTTCAAGAGGCTGCTCAGCGGGAATTCGCAGCTGAGCAGAGGAAGCGCAGCGCTCCACCGAACAGCGGGGGTGGAGCTCCGAAAAAATACCGAATGGTGTATCGGACACCATCCGGTCAGCAGTGGCATCCACCGGCACAACCTCAACAGTTTGGGGGTCGTCCTTATCAGCCACCCCTATTCCGACCGCCGATGCCACCACCGCGACCGCAACAACAGAAGATGGTACCCCGGGCGTTTCCGCCGCCGCAACACGCCCTGGGATTCCGTCCACCGGTCAGCGGAGGACCGCCTCGCTACACATGCTATACGTGTGGCTAGGTGGGTCAATTCTCGAAGGACTGCCCACAGGGGAAGCAAAGCAGCAGGCAAGCCCAATATCAGGGCAGTGCTCGAGGCCGATCACCGGTTAAGAAGGGAGGTCAGCGACCCGGGGGAGTTCGTTCCCTCGACAATGAGGACGCCCAGGAAGGAGAGAACGTGCTGGCGGGTACGTTCACTCTCAATGATCGTGCAATTATCATTTTATTTGATTCAGGTGTAACCCACAACTTCATAAGTGCATCATATGTGGTTAAGCATCAACTGCAAGTCTTTCCAACCGAGTGCTCATATATGATCTGCTCACCAGGAGGGAAGATTTCAGCAAATGTGATGATTCCAAAGCACCACTGTGCTTAGGTGGGTTCCCACTACTATGATTATTTTTGAGGGGCAGAAGATTGATGCAATCTTAGGAATGTCATGGCTAAGTTACCATGGCGCTGTACTAGAAACTTTATCACGGATGGTTCACCTCAACTCTCCACTCCACCGTCCGCATTCACTTGTATTAGATAACACCGTCCTGGAAGTTTCAACAACATACCATACTGAAGCTTCCAAGTTAGAGGACATCCCTGTAGTACGAGAATACCCCGACATGTTCCCGGATGATCTTCCGGGAATGCCACCTGAACGAGGTGTGGAGTTCAAGATTGAACATGCAAACGAGACAACACCAATATCACGGAGACCTTTTAATATGGCTCCGAATGAGCTGGCTGAGTTGAAGGAACAGCTCAATGACTTGTTGAGCAAGGGTTTCATTAGACCGAGTTCCTCGCCATGGGGATGCTCGACGCTGTTCATCAAAAAGAAATATGAAACCTTGAGGTTGTGTGTGGATTACCGACCGCTCAACGCCATCACCATCAAGAACAAATATCCACTGCCCCGCATTGATATCCTGTTTGATCAACTTGTGGGTGCAAGGTGATTTTCAAAGATGGACCTTCGCTCCGGGTATCATCAAATAAAGATCCGGGCGGAGGATATCCTGAAGACGGCATTCTCGACGAGATATAGACTATATGAATATCTCGTCCTGTCGTTTGGTCTCACCAACGCTCCGACACATTTCATGTACCTCATGAACTCGGTATTCATGCCGGAGTTAAACAAGTTCGTGGTGGTGTTCATTGATGACATATTGGTTTACTCCAAGACGGAAGAAGAACACGCCGAACACTTACGTATCGTCCTTCAACGATTGCGGGGCCATAAACTCTATGCCAAGTTCAGCAAATGCGAGTTTTGGATCAACCAAGTGCCATTTTTGGGACATATCATCTCAGCGGAAGGCATTGCGGTTGACCGAAGCAAAATTGAACAGGTGTTGAAATGGAAAGCCCCCACTTCTGTTCATGAAGTCAGAAGCTTCCTCGGTTTAGCGGGATGTTACCGGAGGTTCATCCCAAGCTTCTCCAAGCTTGCTAAGCCGATGACTAAATTATTGAAGAAGGGGACGAAATATGTTTGGAACTCAGCATGTGAAGGAGCGTTCCAAGCATTGGTGAAGCATCTCACCACAACCTCGGTCTTAGCTCAACTGGATACAACCAAACCTTTCGACGTGTATTGTGATGTGTCCGGTATCGGGTTTGGCTGCGTGTTGATTCGAGAAGGACGTGTGGTCGCGTATGGCTCACGCCAACTTCGAAACCACGAGCAGCACTATCCGACTCATGATCTTGAGCTCGCTGCTGTGGTATTGGCGTTAAAAATGTGGAGGCACTATCTTCTGGGAAATTTGGTGCATCTCTACACCGGACACAAGATCTTAAAGTATATCTTCACCCAAAAGGAGCTGAATATGAGACAAAGGAGGTGGTTAGAATTAATCAAAGATTATGATATTGAGATTCATTACCACCCCGGCAAGGCGAATGTGGTTGTCGAAGCGCTGAGTCAAAAATCACATGTCCATAACCTTACCATTACACCGATGAAAGAGGAAGAACCGAGTTTATACTTGGTTACATATGGATCACTCTACAACCTTGCTCTCATCCCTACTATTAGGGAGGATATTATTGCAGCTCAGAAGATTGACAAAGGCATGGCACATCTCCAAAAACGGATAGACAGCGGTGATATCAGATGTTTCCGGAAGGATGATGAGGGGGCGCTATGGTTCAATAACCGCATAGACGTACCCCGGAATATAGAACTGAGAAAGAAGATCCTAGATGAAGCTCACTTGTCTAAGTTTTCTATTCATCCGGGAAGCAACAAGATGTACCAAGATTTGAAGAGTAAATTTTTGGTGGACACGGATGGAGCGGGAAATTGTAAAGTACGTATCCGAGTGTGATACGTGTAGACGAGTGAAGGCGGATCACATGAGAAAATCAGGGCTGTTGCAACCCCTGAAAATTCTAGCATAGAAATGGGAAGATGTGAGCATGGGTTTCATTGTGGGATTACCCATGACTTTTAAAAAGCATGATTCCATTTGGGTAATCGTTGACCGGTTAACCAAGTCGGCTCACTTTATTCCCGTGCATACACATTTCCATGCCAGCAGGTATGCGGAGTTGTACATTGCAAGAATCTTATGCTTGCACGGGGTACCCAAGACCATAATCCTAGATCGAGGGGCACTGTTCATGGCTCGTTTTTGGGAGCAGTTGCACGCTGCTTTGGGTACCAAACTGATTAGAAGCTCCGCCTATCACCCTCAGACAGATGGGCAATCTGAGAGGGTGAATCAAGTGTTAGAAGACAAGCTGAGAGCGTGTGTCATCCACCACGGTAGCAATTGGGATGATCATTTACCGTTGGGGGAATTCTTGTATAAAAACGGCTATCAAGCGAGTATCAAGATGGCATCCTATGAGGCTCTCTATGGTCGCAAATGCCGCACCTCGTTGAATTGGTGCGAATCCGGTGAAAGGGTCACGTTCGGGATTGATTTAGTGAACGACGCCGAAGAGCGCGTCCGGGTGATTCAAGCAAATTTAAAGCCGCCCAATACCGACAGAAAAGTTACGCTGATAAGAGGTGTAGGCTGCTGCACTTCGATGTCAGGGAACACGTGTACCTCCGTGTGTCTCCGATGAAAGGCGTGCACCGATTCGGCGTGAAGGGGAAACTCGCTCCCCGATTTATTGGACCCTATGCCATCACTGAGAAGTGCGGACCAGTGGCGTATAGACTGGAACTCCCGACATCTCTTGCTGATGTTCATGACGTGTTCCATGTTTCACAACTCCAGAAATGTCTAAAATATACAACTACTATTTCCACTGAATACATTGGCAAGTTGCAACCGGATTTAACCTACGCTGAATATCCGGTGGAAATTATTGATAAGAAGGCTCTGACCCTGCGTAACCGAACGTTGTGGATCTACATCTTGTGGAGCAACCACACCGTTGAGGAAGCAACATGGGAGAGTGAAGAATTCTTTCGCTCAAACTACCCACATTTCATGGCGTCTCATCACGGGTAATTCCTCTTACATATTCGCCTCTTCTTTTGTAATCTCGGGACGAGATTCTTTTAAGGGGGGAGGGATGTAAAAGGCAAAGTTTTTACTTTTTAGAGTGTTCATCACATCACCACACCATAGCTCATCTTGTGGAAGTCCCATGAACATTTGTGAAGAGCAAGCAAACACCATCAAGAGGATAATTAGAGGAAAAACTCATAACTCCAAAAAGTAGGATCTCACACATACAAACATGAGAGGCCAAGCTCACCGTTAGGCCCTAAATATTCTTAAGAGTGCTCAGGCCAAGTTTCATGCAAATCCAAACCATTTTAGACACTTTTGGATACATATGTAACAGGGCTAATTTGATTGCAAATTCAAATTTCAGTTACTTTCATCACTTGAATTCAAAAGTGAACTTTATATTCAAAATCATCACATTTTTCTGAGTTAGTCCACCAATTTTCATCCTCATTGAAGTTCAGCTTGTCGGGGGCTACATTTGAAGTAATTCAAAACTGAATTTGAAATTCAATGTGACACCATCAATTTCGATTTCTGCATGCATTCATATTTTATATAAAGAAAATATTTTAAAAGAAGTGGAAACAGAAAAGGAATAAAAAAGATAGCCAAAAAGAGCCAAATCCAATCAACAGAGAGCGCCGAAGACAACTCCCGCGGCTGCTGGCCATGTGGCGTGTTCAGAGCTCATCCCCGCAAAGGGGGAGAGGTCCGCCGCTAACTGGCTACGTGGCAGGCTCGGAGCTTGCCTCTGTGAAAGGGGCGGGGTCCGATCCCGTGGGACACGTGTTGCCCCCGGAGCTAGCCTCTGCGGAGGAGCGAAGGCCAACCCCATAGGACACGTGTCGCCTTCGGATCTAGTCACTGTGGAAGAGAGAGGACCAGCCGCGCGGGACACGTATCGCTCTCGGAGCTCGTCTCTGAAAGGTCCGACTCACGGGACACGTGTCGCTCTCAGAGCTCATCTCTAAGGAGAAAGGAAGTCTGGCGCTACTGGACACATGGCGTTCTCGGAGCCCACCTTCGAAGAGAGGGGAGGTCCGGCTCTGACACGTGGCACTATCGGAGCTCCCCTCCGAAGAGAAGGGAGGTCCGGCACTGACACGTGGCGTATGCGGAGCTCGTCTCTGGAAAGAAGGGAGGTTCCCGCCCGCCAGGATGCGTGGCGCATGCGGAGCTCACCTCTGAGGGAGAGGGAGGTCTCGCCCGCCTGACACGCGGCATAACAGGAGCCCGCCTCTGCGGAAAAGGGAGGTCCGATCTCTGTTGGACACGTGGAGCCTCCAGAGCTCATCACCGCGGAGGTGACGAGATCTGAAGCGGTTTTTGCTTCTGTACGCGCGGGAATACTGACACGGAAGGAAACCGACACAAATTCTACGTTATTACCGCACCAAATCAATTGAAGATAAGTTGTTAAGATTCAAAAACAATTTGAATAGGACTCTTATTTGAAATCCAATCAGAATAGGACTCTTCGTTTCCCTCTTATAAATAGAACCCGAAACAACCCCTTGGTCGTAACATATTTTCTAACCGACAACTTAGAAGCCCTAGCCCCAAACTTGCCGAGCTAAACCCTTCGCCGGAGTTGACCACCGGAGAGACCGCCGACGAGCCCAGACACGATCACCATCACCGAAGGAGAGCCGACGATCTGTTTTTCCTAGAGGAAGGATCCGAAGGAAGTAAGGTAGGTCTCCATTACCACCTTACGACATCATCGCGGTTTTCTTTGCATCTGTTCTTCGATTCCTTCGAACAGAAGCTTTTTCATGGATAGATCACGTGTTGATCAGTTTGATCTAGATCTTGAGTCCAGATCAACACCACGTCCACACTTGATCCCTATACCTTTGTTCATCGTAAAACCCATGCAAGAACACGTACAAACCGATCTAATAAAAACAGCACCATAGGATTATCATGCATATGCACCATTGCATCTTGAGTAAAGTTTGTGCATGATGATTGATTGCTATGAATCTTGTATGTGCGTGATTATAAATAGAAGGACAAACTCAGAGAGCTATCTACGAAGGATTTCAGCAACAAGACTTCGAGATCACAGAGCAACAGAAGCCACAGGAACAAGGCAAGTGCCCCTTGACCATATTGATCCCATGATTTGGAAAAAACTATTTTGTTTGTGAAAATTGTGAATGCTTGAGTCAACTCGATGGGAAACCCTTTGATAGGAGTTTACTAGTTTTGTTAACCACCCTTGTCATCAGAGAAGTTTATGAGTCGGATATGGTCGTTTTTGCTTTTTGCTTCGCTAATCTACAGGATATGGGAAGCGATAGAATGTGTCTAGCTAACTGCACTCGTATGAATAATGGTAAAGAGAACTTGATGTTAATGAACATGAATCGGAGGGAGATCTAGGCAAGCTTGGTTTTGTGGAAGTGGTAGAATAAGATGGTGGTTTACTTGCCGTAGATTTAAGGACCGGTTCATGCCAGCCATGCCAGGATAACAGTGCCACCACAAGGCCAAATATGGGTGCGGCTTAGCTGAATAATTAGGTAAGTTGCTAGATTGTTATGGACCATGGAAGGCGCGGGAAATGGGAGTCGAGTGAGGACTGCCCTGGGAACTGCATGGCACAAGAGGGGGCCCGTAGGTGGGAGAATTTGAGATTCTAGCCTGCTGGTGAAACCTTAGTGAGTCCATACATCTAGTAGCCCCTTTGTAAAGGCTATTTTATGATCTCTTGGCCATACACCGACGGTTGTATACTGGTATAATGGAGGTTCTACAATCGCTGACGGGTGACGAAATCACAAACTTGTGGGTAAAGTGGTGCCACCTCTACAGAGTGTAAAACTATCATGATAGCCGAGCTTACGGTCACAAGCGCCTAAACAACTCACATGATTAGATGGGATGATTAGATGGGATGGTATTTGGGATGGTATTATTTGGTTATGGTTTGGTCTTTGGATTTGGTTTTCAGGACTGTTGAGTCCGGGTAATGAGATTGGCTGAATGACTGTTGAGTCATGGCTAAAGAGAATGGTCTCGGTTATGAGACGGAATCGAATATGAGATGAAATGGTAGTGAATACAATATGGTATTCATGAGATGGTAGTGAATACGAGATGGTATTCATGAGCATGAGGAAAAGTTGAGAAAGATCAATGTCTGGAAGAGACATGAAAAGTGGTAAATCATGATGGAGGTATGTTGATGTTTAAATACATGTTGGGATTACATTCACTTAAAGTTAGTTGTTGTTTTTATCATGATTTGTGAAATAAACTTTGCTTTTATGCAATGAACCTTTTTATACCTACGTTGTTGTAAACTACATATCATGTTTTCCCGCACTTGCTGGGTACATCATGTACTCAAACTTGCATTATTACTTTATCATCAGCAACAGGAGAGGAGTACTATGAAGACCACATGGAGTATTAGGCGTGTAATCTATCCTCAACCTTTACTGTGGAGTAGAGATGGAGCCGCTGCTGCTGCTTAGTTTGCTTCCGCACTTATTAGAAAACTTCCGCTGCTAGAATAAAGACTTCCGCTACAATAGAGATTGATGTAATAAAGTACTTGAACATGTTCATTCGTCGTGGTTATATATATTCTGAATTCAGTTTGTGGATTATATGTGTATGTGTCATGAAAATTCTGGGCACACATACGCATCAGTCTCGGTTCCGAGAGGTTTTCTCTCAGAACCAGGGCGTCACAGATTGGTATCAGAGCCACGGATTGATAGTAGGTCACACGCCTAGATAGGTCACAGATTGGTATCAACCTGCCATGGTTGATCGTAGGTCACAAGCCTAGGTAAAATCACAGATTGGTATCAAGCTACCATGGTTGACCATAGGTCACAAGCCTAGATTGATCTTAGATTGGTAGCAGAACCACGGTTGACCATAGGACGCAAGCCTAGTCGTGGATTGGTATTAGGAGTCACGCTGAACATAGGATGCAAGACTAGGTAGAATGCATAGATTGGCATTAGAACCCCATTGACCATAGGATAAAGTCACAGATTGGTAGTCACAGATTGGTCACAGATTGATATCACCCCAAACCACATAGGACCCCCATTGAATAACCTTGAATAGGAGTTGTGTGCTGAACTTTTGTGATGATTGCTTGTGCTTGAGTGCTTAGTGTGAGTTGTGGGACGTTTCAGCGTTGTCCATATCCACACATAATAGAGAGATGTGAGATGCTTCGGCACTTGTTCACATCCTCATATAAGCTAGTATATGTAGCCCATCTACCTTGATGCATATAGTTTGGGGGATCCATCTGATCTTCTAATCTCTATTCTATCCAACTCTCTCTCACAGATGGTGAGAGGAACGCCGGCCGTCAAGGGAGGAATGTCTGTGGCAACCAAGAGGATGACCACGTCGAAGTTCCTGAGAATGACAACCCCAGAGCTGGTGCAAACAAGCTGGAACGGTTGATGGCCATGCAGAATCAGCTTATGCAAACTATGATCCAAACTTTGGGTCAGCTGCAAGCCAACAACAACAATAACCTCGTTCCAGCACCCCCCACCACCACCACCGCCGGCTCACAACCGACTGGGAGAGTTCATGAGGACTCGACCACCCACCTTTGCACAAGCTAATGATCCAATGGAGGCCGATGATTGGTTGAAGTCCATGGAGAAGAAGCTTGCCATAGTTCAATGCAATGATCGAGAGAAAGTTCTCTTTGCATCGCACCAACTTATGGGAGCTGCCGCTGATTGGTGGGACGCTCTCTAAAACGCTCATGTCGATCCGGAGACTATTACTTGGACCGAGTTCAAGGAGAGTTTCCGCTCTCATTAAATCCCTGCTGGTGTCATGATGCTAAAAAGGCAAGAGTTTGAAGGTCTCCGCCAAGGAAAGAAGAGCATGAATGAGTACCTCAACAAGTTCACGCGGCTTTCAAGGTATGCCCCCGAAGATGTCAACTCGGACCAAAGGAAGCAGTACTTGTTCATGAGAGGGTTGAACAATGAGATCCAGGTTCAGCTCCTCAACAATGACTATGCAAACTTCCAGAAGCTGGTTGACAAAGCAATAGTGGTTGAAAGCAAGATCTGAGAGATCGAGCAAGAGGGCAAAAGAAAGATGCCATACCAGCCATAAGGGAGCAACGTACGCTCTCGGTACATGCCCCCAGCTGCACCGCAGTATGGCTCGACCCCTTTTGATTTTCGCCCTAATCAACCACCACAGCAACGTCCTGCCATGCAAGCACCTCGTGTGCCTTTGCCTCCTGTGCCCCGACCCAACATGGGCACTCCTGCTCAAAACCCCCGCCCCAACGTACCTGCTGTCGTGGGCAACAAGGCATGCTTTGCATGCGGGGAAACGGGACACTTTGTGAGACAGTGCCCGAAGAGAGGTCCTGGACAACCAAGCAACGTGCCCAAGCAGAACCCACGGCCGAACGGAGGAGCCAATCAAGGAAACTGTGGACAGCGGAATTACGCTCGCGGCAACGTGAATCATGTCTCTGCTGAGGAAGCGCAACAGGCTGAGGACGTCGTGATTGGTATGTTCCTTGCCAACTCCAACCCAGCCACCATTTTATTTGATTCCGGAGCACCACATTCATTCATATCATCCAAATATGTTGCCAAGTATAATCTACCCATATCACACTTGAAATATACTATGTTTGTTAATTCTCCCGGTGGAGAGATGAGGACTAATATAGTATGTCCAAAAGTAAACCTTAAAATAAGGGGGGGTAGACTTCCTTGTCAACCTCATTGTCTTGGATTCCCAAGGGTTTGACATAATACTCAGAATAGATTGGTTAAGCAAGCAAAACAGAGTGATCCAATGTGCTAAGAGGAGCGTGCAGTTGACAAACGAGCACGGAACCCGTATCGAGTTTGAGTCAGCCCAGCCAATAACCAAGAAGGCAACGTTGAACCACGTCGAAGGAGCAACATTGGAGAGCATTCCGGTAGTTCAAGAATTCTCGGACGTGTTCCCGAAAGAACTTCCAGGTATGCCGCCTGACCGGGACATCGAGTTTTCCATTGACTTGATACTCGGAACTGCACCTATAGCAAAGAGACCCTATAGGATGCCCGTCAACGAACTAGTGGAGCTCAAGAAGCAAATTCAGGAGTAGCTGGAGAAGGGTTTTATACGTCCAAGTTCGTCACCATGGGGAGCCCCCGTGCTCTTCGTAGACAAGAAGGATGGGACCCAAAGGATGTGCATGGACTATAGGTCTCTCAATGAGGTGACGATCAAGAACAAATACCCTCTGCCCCGTATAGAGGACCTGTTCGACCAAATGAAGGGAGCCTGAGTCTTCTCCAAGATTGATCTTCGGTCGTGATATTTCCAGCTGAAGATTAAGCCCTTTGATATACCCAAGACTGCTTTTCGAACACGGTATGGTTCGTATGAATATACTGTTATGTCTTTTGGGTTAACGAATGCACCCGCATACTTCATGTACCTCATGAACAAGGTCGTCATGGAGTACTTGGACAAGTTCGTCGTGGTTTTCATCGATGATATCATGGTGTATTCGAAAAGTGAGGAGGAACACGAATAACACTTGAGGTTGACATTGCAAAAACTGCGAGAGCATCAGTTGTATGCCAAGCTCAGCAAGTGTCAATTTTGGCTAAAGGAGATATCGTTCCTAGGTCACATCATCTCTGAGGAAGGAGTATCGGTTGATCCCGAAAAAGTGGGAGATGTTCTGAAGTGGAACCAACCGCAAAACGTGAGAGATATTCGGAGTTTTCTTGGGATGGCTGGATACTACCGACGTTTCATCAAGGACTTCTCCAAGATAGTGAAGCCTATGACGGAGCTATTGATGAAGGGAAAGGCATTCCAGTGGACATCAGCATGCCAAGAAAGCTTTGAGGAGCTCAAGAAAAGGCTAACCACAACGCTGGTTTTGGTATTGCCGGACGTAAGCAAGAGCTTTGACATATATTGTGACGCATCAAGACAAGGGCTCGGATGTGTGCTCATGCAAGAAGGACAAGTGGTAGCCTATGCCTCACGACAATTAAAGAAGCACAAGCTTAATTACCCCACACATGACTTGGAACTTGCAGTCGTGGTGCATGCATTAAAGATTTGGAGTCATTATTACCTTGGTCATCGATGTGAGATCTATATGGATCATAAAGCCTCGAGTATATATTCACCAAAATGGATTTGAATTTGAGGCAACGTCGATGATTGGAGCTCATCAAGGATTATGATGTTGGAATCAACTATCACACTGGAAAGGCCAATGTAGTAGCTGATGCATTGAGCCGAAAGGGAGCATGTCACCACCATCTCACGGTTCGGGAGCTACCGCCCGAGCTACGCAAGGAGTTCGAACGGTAACATCTCGGGTTCTTGAACGATATGGAAGTGATGGAACTCCACTCTTCGTTGGAACAAGAGATAAGGGATGGCCAAGCATCGGATGAAGAAATCAAGGAGATCAAGGAAAGAATCCAACAAGGCATCGAAAAGGACTTCAAGGAAGATGAAAAGGGTACGCTTTGGCTAGGAAAAGGATTTGTGTGCCTAACGTGAAGCACATCCGCGACACGATATTAAAGGAGGCACATGATTTGCCTTATTCCATACATCCCGGCAGTACAAAGATGTACAAGGACCTGAAAACTTGTTACTGGTGGGATGGTATGAAGAGGGACATAGCTGAGTATGTTGCCCTATGCGACACATGCCAACGGGTGAAGGCCGAACATAAAAGACCCACTGGACTGTTGCAACCCTTAAAGGTACCCGAGTGGAAGTGGGAAGACATCAGTATGGATTTCATCGTCGGATTGCCACGTACTCGGTCGGGTTACGACTCCATCTGGGTTATCATGGACCGATTGAAAAAAACAGCTCATTTTCTTCCTGTTAAAACCACGTACCGCGTGGCAGATCTAGCCGAGCTGTACATGGAGCAAATCGTGTGCCGTCATGGAGTCCCGAAGAGGATAGTTTCAGACCGGGGTACTCAGTTTACCTCTAGGTTCTGGAAGAAGCTGCATGAAGCTATGGGTACACGGCTGGATTTTAGCTCCGCTTACCACCCGCAGATTGATGGACAAACAGAAGGACAAACCAAATTTTGGAGGACATGTTGAGAGCTTGCGCCCTGAAACATGGGCGTAGATGGGATAGGAGCTTGTCGTATGCCGAATTCTCCTATAACAACAGCTATCAAGCTAGCTGGAAGATGTCACCTTTCAAAGCATTATATGGTAGACGGTGTAGAACGCTGCTATTTTGGAACGGGACCGGAGAGAACCAAGTGTTCGGACCCGAAGTGCTGCAAGAAGCTGAGAAGCAAGTCCAAACAATATGGGAGAACTTGAGGGCTGCTCAGTCACGACAGAAAGGCTATGTGGACAATAGGCGAAGGAAGTTGACTTTTGAAGTAGGAGACATCGTATACCTTAAGGTATCGCCTATCCATGGCCAACGACGTTTCAACGTCAAAGGCAAGCTAGCACCTCGCTATATCGGGCCATTTAAGATTTTGGGCAAGCGAGGGGGAGTAGCTTATCAACTAGAACTTCCAATGCACCTCTCCGACGTACATGACGTGTTTCATGTATCCCAGCTCAAGAAGTGTTTGAGAGTTCCAGAGGAACAAGTACTAATGGATGAACTTGAACTTCAAGAGGATCTGACCTATGTAGAGCACCCTATCTGAATTTTGGACGTAAAGGAAAGGGTCACGAGGAACAAAGTGATCCGTTGGTGCAATGTACAATGGAGCCATCACACAGAAGCTGAAGCCACATGGGAGCGTGAAGAAAACCTCAATGCAGAATTCCCTCATCTATTCTCCACTATCGAATCTCGAGGGCGAGATTCAATTTAAGGGGGGTAGATTTGTGACACCCTCAATTTCGATTTCTGCATGCATTCATATTTTATATAAAGAAAACATTTTACAAGAAGTGGAAACAGAAAAGGAATAAAAAAGATAGCCAAAAAGAGCCAAATCCAATCCACAGAGAGCGCCGAAGACTACTCCAGCGGCCGCTGGCCACGTGGCGTGTTCGGAGCTCATCCCCGCAAAGGGGGAGAGGTCCGCCGCTAACTGGCTACGTGGCAGGCTCGGAGCTTGCCTCTGTGAAAGGGGCGAGGTCCGACCTCGTGGGACACGTGTTGCCCCCGGAGCTAGCCTCTGCGGAGGAAAGAAGGCCAGCCCCACAGGACACGTGTCTCCTTCGGACCTAGTCACTGCAGAAGAGAGAGGACCAGTCGCACGGGACACGTATCGCTCTCGGAGCTCATCTCCGAAAGGTCCGACCCGCGAGACATGTGTCGCTCTCGGAGCTCATCTCTGAGGAGAAAGGAAGTCTGGCGCTACTGGACACGTGGCATTCTCGGAGCCCACCTCCAAAGAGAGGGGAGGTACGGCTCTGACACGTGGCACTATCGGAGCTCACCTCCGAAGATAGGGGAGGTCCGGCACTGACACGTGGCGTACATGGAGATCGTCTTTGGAAAGAGGGGAGGTTCCCGCCCGCCAGGACGCGTGGCGCATGCGGATCTCACCTATGAGGGAGAGGGAGGTCTCGCCCGCCTGACACACGGCACAACAGGAGCTCGCCTCTGTAGAAAAGGGAGGCCCGGCCTCTGTTGGACACGTGGAGCCTCCGGAGCTCATCACCGTGGAGGTGACGAGATCTGAAGCATTTTTGCTTCTGTACGCGCGGGAATACCGACACGAAAGGAAACCGACATGAATTCTATGTTGCTACCGCACCAAATCAATTGAAGATAAGTTGTTAAGATTCAAAAATAATTTGAATAGGACTCTTATTTGAAATCCAATCAGATTAGGACTCTCTGTTTCCCTCTTATAAATAGAACCTGAAACAACCCCTTGGTCGTAACATCTTTTCTAAGCCGACAACTTAGAAGCCCTAGCCCCAAACTCGCCGAGCTAAACCCTTCGCCGGAGTTGACCACCGGAGAGACCGCCGACGAGCCCAGACACGGTCACCATCGCTGGAGGAGAGCCGACGATCTGTTTTTGCTAGAGGAAGGATTCGAAGGAAGTAAGGTAGGTCTCCATTACCATCTTATGACATCATCGCGGTTTTCTTTGCATCTGTTCTTCGATTCCTTCGAACAGAAGCTTTTTCGTGGATAGATCACGTGTTGATCAGTTTGATCTAGATCTTGAGTCCGGATCAACACCACGTCCACACTTGATCCCTATACCTTTGTTCATCGTAAAACCCATGCAAGCCATGCAAGAACATGTACAAACCGATCTAATAAAAATAGCACCATAGGATTAGCATGCATATGCACCATTGCATCTTGAGTAAAGTTTGTGCATGATGATTGATTGCTATGAATCTTGTATGTGCGTGACCATAAATAGAAGGACAAGCTCAGGGAGCTATCTACGAAGGATTTTAGCAACAATTCTTCGAGATCCCAGAGCAACAGAAGCCATAGGAACAAGGCATGTGCCCCTTGACCATATTGATCCCATGATTTGGAAAAACTGTTTTGTTTGCAAAAATTGTGAATGCTTGAGTCAACTCGATGGGAAACCCTTTGATAGGCGTTTTCTAGTTTTGTTAACCACCCTTGTCACCAGGGAAGTTTATGAGTTGGGTATGGTCGTTTTTGCTTTTTGATTCGCTAATCTACGGGATATGGGAAGCGATAGAATGTGTCTAGCTAACTGCACTTGTATGAATAATGGTAAAGAGAACTTGATGTTAATGAACATGAATCAGAGGGAGATCTAGGCAAGCTTGGTTTTGTGGAGATTGATGTAATAAAGTACTTGAACATGTTCATTCGTGGTTATATATATTTTGAATTCAGTTTGTGGATTATATGTGTATGTGTGATGAACATCCTGGACACACATACGCGTCAGTCTCGGTTCCGAGAGGTTTTCTCTCAGAACCAGGGCGTCACATTCAAATTCAAATGTGAATCAAATTTGGCCAACCAAACTCCAGTTTGAGTATTTAAAATTCAACTCATGACTTGGGAGTGAAGTCTACACTTAAATTGTAAGTAGCTGAGATCTTTGCAGTGAAAAAAAAGAAATGAGATAAGAGGGAAAGAGGCCCCACATGTCAGTCCCACAAACTGAGCGAACCGCCATACACTCCGTGCTCTGTTTTTCTCGGGCCTCTTCACTGGACGACGCCACCGAGCTGCTCTCGGTTGCCACCTCCTCAGCGTGCACGTCGTGCTGACGACCAGCGCCACTGCCTTCTTGCCCACGAAGCCCCCTGCTCGTTGTACGCACCGAGGCTTGGCCCTGCTATCACACGCACGACATAAAACACAGCCACCACCGGCCGCCCTCTCTGCTCCCCAGTGCGCTGCCGTTCTAAGCCGTTTCGTTGCAAACTTTCTACAGAAACTAGGACCGTCCTACGCCGCTCAAACTCACGGTGAAAACCTCTCCTCGTTTCGTCTACCGTCGGGAAAGAATTTTGCTTTTTACCGTATGAGCATCTAATGAACCGAGCCCCATAAGTTTCCAAAATTCGTGGTGATTAGTTCACCACAGAGTATGCCGAGCTACACACATGTTCTACACTTCCCCACACCCACCTAGGATCAAAAAATCATCGAAAACCGTCAAGTTTTGGTGCTGTTCTTCGAGAATTCCGAGCCGCCGCCAGTTTTTGCCCTAGGTCGCCGATGAGCTCATGGTTGCAGCCCATTTGGAGCTGATTTGAGTGCATGACGATGATTAGGGTTCCACCACGATGCTTTAGGAAGAATAACCAAATTTTTTTAGCACTTGTGGCGTGAGTTCAACGTTGCCGAAGTGGTGCCGTCACCGGCGCTCGTCGCCGACGGGTTTCCGGTGGCCAGTGGCCTTAGCCGACCCCGTGGATGAATTCCACGTGTTCCTAAAGTGAGAGGCGGCGAGATTTAGCCCGAGAGGCAGCCGGGAAGTCACTTCCGGTGGACCTCGCCGGAGAGCGCCGCCACCCGAGCTCTGCCCGAGCGTGAGGAAGAAGAAGAAAGTGTGTGGTGGGGCCCATGCACATGGTTTTAAATTTTTTTCGAATTTCAAGTTTTAGTTCAACTTCAAATGCTCATGACTTTTGCTAGGATGGTCCAAATTGAGTGAACCAAATTTTATTGGATTCAGCTCTCCGAGTACTATCCAACAAAACATGTTTCAGTTCATGAAACTTATTATTTTTCCAGAATTAATTTCCTAAACATTAAACTATTGGGAATTTTATCTAGAGAATTCCTTTATGGAGAATTCTGAAATTCTAGGATTTTCATTTGAAAATCCTTGAGTCACATAAAAAATTTCAGATCCATCCAAGTTCATTTAGTCACCCTAATGGTGTGATTTAGTGAACTGCCCTGAGAAAATAGAAAATATGCAGAAACATTTTTCAGAATTTTATCAAATCTTGATTAGGGCATAACTTTTTCTAGGATTCTTCAAATTACATAAAACCAACTCCATTAGAAACATCTCAAACTCTAGTCTTCAGAAAATAATGGTTTGATCCATGAAAATTCCTGGAAATCCTTAGAAGCTCTAGTAATGACCATTTAGACTTGTATTTGTGCAGAGCTCAAATGAGCTTTGTTTCAAATGGAATTTGGTCAATTCTGTGGTTAGGTTCTATCAAGACACAGTAAAAATTTCAGAGCCACATGGGATGTCTCGCTAGAGTTATCGTCCTTATATGCTAAATTTAGCACATTTGCTTTTAATTTGACATATCGTTAACTTGATTATGTATAGTCGCTGAACGCGAGGAGACCACGGAGATACTGGAATTCATACCTCCAAAGGAGACACTAATCCCTGACCAGCAGCAACAAGGCAAGCTCCAGTTTGCATTTAACAAGTTTTATCAATTTTTGCTTTATACTCACTTAGCTTGAAGTATGTATGTGCATTAGGTGTAGGATGATTGACACTCCACATGCATAACCTGATTATTCCAAAGGGAGTGAGGGTAGTGTCTAAGTCCTCGAGTAGATCATGCTTGGCTTAATGTTTATAGACTTCGGTACAAGTCTAGTAGTTGGAATCTACTCGCGAGTATAGGGTTCGTTACACACGGGATTGGTTCGAGATGTGAGACAACTTTAGCAAGAAAAATGGGACTAGGCAGGGGCTAGGACGCAGCAAGAGGAAATATTTTGTGCGTAGCCCTATCCGTGTCAATTGAGGACTGATCCGTGTGCGGCCCACTCTTGTCAAGTTTGAATGTACCGAAGGCATATTGGATATATGGGGTCCGATAAACTGATGTAACCTATACCTCCGAGCGTCGAGGCATAACGCACCGATTTATATGTGTAGTTTGAGGGCAGCAAGGTGGAAATCCACTAACGGGCATAGAGATATGCTCCGTGTAGGGAACCTCCTGTCCGTTTGGGTGCGATCGGTTCGACGTTTGGGCTGTTTGGTGAAAGGTTGTTCCGTACGACATCGAGTGAGCGTGTTGTGCAGCTCCGTGGATGGGTGTACGTGACGTGCTATTCAGGTATCCTTGCAGGTGTATATCGAGTCAATTCACCGTCCCTCGCGGTAATGAGTACCACTTGGTCACTGAGTCGTGACGTAGGTTAAAATATGGAATGTTGTGATTCAATACTGCTGATATGAATAACTTGCATTGCTACATGTGTACCACCAAATATTGCTCACTAAATTTCAAATTCATGAACCGTTAACTTGTGGCTAAAAGATGAATTAAGGATGAACTTGTAGGCGTGTCCTTTTGCTGCAAATTTTCATCCTATATTCGAGTATGACTTGCATATAGCGTTTCATGTGTAGGAGAGTCGGTTAAGACTTGCTGAGCCATCGTGCTCACGGTTGCTGCTATGAGTGTTTGCAGGTGAGGAGTACCCCACGAACTCGGAGTACGAGTCCACCGGCGAGGGCTACCCGCAGTCGGGGACTACGGATGTGTGGGAGCCGTACACGCCGCGCTGAGGCTGAGTGGAGCTAGTGTGGATTGTCTGTAGTGGCGGACAACCGACTTTTGCTAGTTAGGTGTTGGCGTGAGTTGTATAAATACCTTCCGTTGTAGTAGACCCTGTACAGGAGTTGTAACTGAAGAGCGTACTACTTTTGTACAAATTCAGCATGGTTTCAATGTAATACTATGTTACCTTATCGTGTGTGCTGTCGGGTGTCGCATCGTGCGGCACCACCCTCTGTGATCCTGGAATGTACGGATTTCGGTCCGTCGCAATTACAGGGCTGCCTCTGTGTGGCCAAGGAAGTTCAAGACCTTCTCCGCCTCAGCGGAATGAGAAGCCCGGAGATCTTTGACCTCCTTGACGGAAGCAGCCAGATCCCCTGCTGAACTCCTCCTCGCCAGCTCCTGTTCCTGAGCGGCTAGCCCCTGCTCCAGAGCAACCAGGGCCTGCTCTCTGGTGGCCAACCGTGCAGCCTGCTCCCCCAGGTCAGACTCCCTGGACGCAGCAGAGACCTCCCGGTCATGGACGCCCTGAAGCCGCCCCTCTAGGCGCATCTGCTCTGCCTCATAGGTAGCCAGACGGTCGGAGAGCTCCCTCGCCTCCGCCACCTCCTACCGACGAACGAGTGTCTCTCGGAGACGTCAGGGCTGTGAGACGTGCATCGGCGGAGGCATGGAGGCTCACGACCTCAGCATGAAGGTTCGCTGCATTCCTTTGGAGGGGTGCGAGGGCGGCCTCTGTCTCCTGCAGCACCTCCTCCCGAGCCTCAAGCCGCTCTTCCCGAGCCTGAGCCTTTGCCCTGGCGGACTGGACCTGTGCCTTCAGCAGGTTGTCCCAGTCCTGGAGGCGCTCCCGCTAGGACCTCAGTTCGGCCCACTCTTGCTCGAGTGTGTCTTGCATCTGGTCTAGGCTAGAGCGGACGGCCCTTGTGGCCCTGGGGACCGGGATAGCCTTCGGCATCGTCAGGCGAGGTACTGCCTCGACACCCTCTGGCTCTTTGCCCACTGGTGGGGTTGCCATCATGGCAACTTGCGAAGTGAGAGGTGGAGGGCTAGCAGCACACCCTGCAGCAGCCGCACTGCTACCGGAGGCGTCCGCGCCCGCCGGTTGGCTGGCCTCGGGGGCCTGGGTGTCGATATCCGAGCTGCCTCAGGCACAGGCTCAGGTGCTGCCACCGGTGTTGGAGCTCGGCCGGACGAGGAGCTCCGGCTCCTGGACTGCTGCGATGGAGGAGGAGTAGAGCTTCTCTGCTGAGGAGCCCTGCAAAAAGAAGCACCAAGCATAAACTACACCATCCAGCGGCTCAGTACATAGCCCCTCGAGGTTGAGCCGTACCTGGAGGCCTGGAAGTTCCACTCCGCGTGGAGCTTCTTGTGCGGGGGGCTCGAGCCACTCACCCCCGCTGACGTCGAGGACACCTCCGCTAGCTTCGGAGCTGGCGGAGCCTCAGGGGTCTTCGTCGATGAAGCCACAACATCAGGAGCCTTCCGTGCCGAGGACCTCGACGCCGAAGATGCGCCCTGAGTTGGGGCGGCCCTCAATGGCTGAGAAGCCGATGATGTTGCTGGGGTCCGCCTTGAAGACCCAGCAGCACTAGACGCCCTTCCTGTGGCCGCCGGGACTGCTCCTGCAGCGGCAGCTCCAGAGCTGCCCCCGGCGCCAGTCGCCGAGCCCGGTGCGGGATCACAGGAAGCCTGGGAACCCCTCGCCTAGGGCTTGAGACGAAGCTTCCAGGACGGGCCAGCTTCCTCTTCGACGCCCTGCCTGGCTCTTGGGCATCCTTGGGTGGTGAACGGGGGCGCGCCTCAGACTCAGGTCTCCCTGTCGACTCCCTCCCCCTGCTTGGGAGTGAGGCTAGCGCAGGCCCTGCCTGACCACCGGCACCGTCTGCTCCAAGGATCTCGATGCCCCACGAGGGATCCCCAATCTGCCGCACTGCGACATCGATGCCGTCCAGCGTCGGCGGTTCCTTCAGCAGCCTCGACCGTCCTTGCGGGTTGAGGTAGACGGGCTGGCAGCTTGTCGGTGGGGTGATAGAGTCGTCAGAAATCGGGTCACAGGAGAGCTTCTGCAGCATCACCTCCAGCATCTCCCAATCCGACGACGACCCTGCTCCGCGCTCCAACCGGGTCATATCGCCCTCCCCGGTGTACTGCCAAGCAGCCCGGACACGCTGCTGGAGAGGAGCTATCCGGTGGGACAGGAAGTCAGCCAGGACCATCAGCGAGGTCAAGCCTTCCTCCGCCAAGTACCTGATCCTCTCCAGCACTGGGGTGTAGGCGTCCTGCAGGTCAGGGATCTCATCCCCAACGGCCACCTCAGTCCAGTGCTCCCACTTCCCGGGAGTGAAGGGCGCGATGTAGAGCGCGGAGTGCCTCCCCCGGTGCTGGAAGTAGTAAGCCCCCAGTTGGCTTGTGCTTCTCCCCGAGGCCCTCAAGGAGAAGAACACCCTGAAGAGCCGCACTGAAGGCCGAACGCACACGAACATCTCGCGGAAGTGGACGAAGATGGCCACTAGCACGAGAGTGTGTGGCGTGAGGTGCTGCAGCTGCAGCCCATACACCTCCAGCAGGGTGAGGAAGAAGGACGACGTTGGGAGCGCGAACCCGAACAACATGTACGAGGTGAAGAGTACCACCTCGCCGGGTCCCATTTCGATCAGCGGGATCTTCCCGCGGCGGATCTTCCCATCGAATGTGGCCGATTGCCAGCCGAGCAGGCGCCTCACGACAGCGATGTCGCCATCGCTCCTAAAACTGGATGAACGGAGGCCGGAAGACATGGTGGCGAGGAAAGGTTGTGAGCGCTAGGGAGCAGAGGCTTCGAGCGTGCAGGAGGAAGGTGAAGATTGCAAAAGGCGGAAGGGAACCGTCCTGCTCCGGAAGGATTCCCTTTATACGTCCGCAATCTCTGGCAAGACAATAGGCACGACATTTAGGTTTCCATCGCGCCACGCCGCGGGTTACCTGCCCCCCTCAATGATGAGTAGGACCCAGTTCCACCCGTCAGACACTGGGGGCCAGGTGGGTAACTCCTCGGGAACGTCTAGCGGTTCACGGAAAAAGTGGTGCGGTGGAGCTGCAGCGGTCGACCCAAAGGTTGCCGCAGTAACTGCCCCGGGGCAACCCCTCGAGCACGTCGCCACGACCGACCAGTCAGGAGCGAGCACGCGTCCACTACTTCGACGATGTGCTGCCACTTTCACTAGTTAGTACGCCCACTACGCCAAGGACGTGCAGCCTTTTTCGACTCCAGGAACAACCACTCGTCCACTACGCGAAAATCTCACCGCCGCTTCGGTTTTCAAAGCACAGGTTCAAAATCGCCACGCGGGAGAGATGGGGGCCCCACCTACAGGCTCGATGCCTCCCCCAAGATGAGCCCGGGGGCCACTGTCGGTACCCTGCAGACCGGGTACCCCCGCGTAGTGAATAAAAAACAGGTTGGGCCCCGTCTCCCTGCTGAGGCGGGCCCAGCGTAAGCCACGTGCCCTTGTCCCTATGGTCAGCCCTGGGGCTACCACGTGCGCTTGAGCTCCAGAGCTGACACATGTACTGAGCTCCGGTCCGAGCCTCGCCGCTCAGGTGAGGTCCAGAGATGCCACGTGTTTCCTTGCTCCGAGCCACCTCCCTAAAGAGGACAGCACCGGGGCTGGCACATGTCCTGGGCTCCGGGCTAAGCCTCCCTGCTGAGGTGAGGTCCGGAACTGCCACGTGTCCCCCAGCTCCGAGCCGCCTCACCGCTGAGGAGAGCTCTGGTGCTGACACATGCCCCGGGCTCCGGTCCGAGCCTCCCCACTGAGGTGAGGTCCGGAGCTGCCACGTGTCCCCGGGCTCCGAGCAGCCTCCCCGCTAAGGACAGCTCCAGTGCAGACACGTGTCCTGGGCTCCGGACCAAGCCTCCCCGCTGGAGTAAGGTCCGGAGCTGCCACGTGTCCCCAGACACCAAGCCCGTTGATAAGAGCTCCAGACCCGCCACGTGCCCCACGATCCTTCGTGGATCGTGGGTCGACGAAGTCAAGAAGGAAATGCGTTGTCTGGCTTCGCATTCAAGGCTCGGGCCTTCCCTAGAAGCAATGGCGCGCTGTGCACCATTATGGTGACAAGACTGCGCAAAGGCGTGACAACAGTACAGTGCCGCCCAACGGCACGAAGCCGCCCAGGCGGGGCGAGAAGACGCGGCGATAAGATAGTGTCTCCATCATCATCTGACACGCGGTCAGGGGTGCTTAGCGCGCTGGACGGAGGGACTTAACTCTCCCGCCGGCCACTCTACTCCGGGGACGAAGCCCTAGATCGTGTATAGGGTTCACGTAGCTCTGGGGCCACCTGTCGGGCCCCAAGCCTCATTGTAACCACACTGGCCTTGAACTATAAAAAGACCGGGGTGACCACCCTGTAGGGGGTTCACGATTTTTACACCCCAGATCCCACAACGCACAGGCACTCATGCTCAAGCAATAGAACAAACACTCCTGTGGGCGTAGGGTATTACGCTCCGGCGGCCCGAACCACGTAAATCTCGGTGTTCATCAGCTCTCTCGAGCCCAGGTCGCGAAGGGCGTCAAACCCCTTCCGGAAAAAAGAACCTCGCGGGCTGCTTCCGAGCAGGCCGGGAGGAGTGTCGCTGTTGGGATCAGACTTCCCAGGGCGCCGGACTCAAGGAGCACGAACTCTTCTTCGCACTTTTGTGAGAGAGAGAGAGAGAGAGAGAGGGTGTGGACGAGATGTGTTTTCCTCGCGAAAGCCAACTGCTTCCCCTCGGTTCTCTGATTTTACTCACACAAACTAACAGACCTCACTCCCTCCCCGATTCTTCTGCCATGCCCCGAGGTCCATCAGGTCAGGAGTCTGTTTGGCATTCCTGATGACTCGGGCGCATGCAGGTGATGGGGTACTGCAGTGAGTGGCTCAGGACACCCCCCTGGCTCACCTCATTATTCACAAAAGCAAATATAATCACGATCAAGACAAACTGAAGTACTAACAATCTCCCCCTACTTCTGTTTCTTGGTCGTGGAAACCTGGACGACGCCAATCTTCTTCCGAAGCTCATGAAAGCGCTTTGCCCCCAACGCCTTTGTTAGTGTGTCCGCCAACTCCTCGTTGGTGCCGATGTGCTCCAGCTCGATTTCACCACGCTCAACGCATTCTCTGGTGTAGTGGAATTTGACATCGATATGCTTGCTCCGGTCATGCAAAATGGGATTTTTGGCCAATGCAATGGCTGCCGTGTTATCCATCCTGATGATCGGCCTTGGAACACTAATACCCATCATCTCCTCAAGAAGATGGCGCAGCCAAGTCGCCTGTGCAGACGCTGCCGCACTCGCCATATACTCTGCTTCGCACGATGACTTTGCCACAGCCGTTTGCTTCCTGGACAACCACGTGACTGGGCTGTTGCCAAGGAAGAACAACACTCCCGTCGTACTTCTACGGCCATCGACGTCAGCTGCCAAGTCACTGTCGCTGTATCCAAGTAGTCGAAGCTCCCCTTCTCCTCTGTCATACTGTAAGCCATAGTCTGTGGTTGCCGCGACATACCTCAGCAAATGCTTCAGTGCTTCCATGTGATCTTCTTTGGGATCCTCCATAAAATGACTGAGGAACCAGACACTGAACGTCAAGTCTGGTCGCGTGTGGAGCAGGTAGCGTAGGCTCCCAATGATGCTGCGATACTGGGTTGCATCCACCGCCGGCGCCGTGCTTCTTTTGGACAACTTCAGCTTTGGTTCCATGGGTGTCACGCACCCGTTGCATCCTGTCATGCCTGCCTTCTCAAGCAGCTTCTTGGCATACGCCCTCTGGCATAACTCGACTCCATGTCGTCCCTGCTTCACCTCGATACCGAGGTAATATGACAGAGGTCCTAAATCACTCATGCAGAATGATTGCTTCATTTCATTCTTGAACCTGTCAATCTCCTCCACGCATTCACCAACAATCAGTAGATCATCAACATAAACACCAACTACTAACCTCGTATTGCTCCTGACTCGGGTGTACAGTCCATGCTCAGAGCTGCACCGAGTGAACCCCAGTTGCACGAGGCTCGTGTTGAGTTTTGCATTCCATGCACGAGGAGCCTGACGCAGTCCATAGAGAGCCTTGTGAAGCTTCAATACCTTCTGCTCATGACCTTCTGATGTGAACCCCGGTGGTTGAGTGACGTATACTTCTTCATTGAGGTCCCCATTCAGGAAGGCTGACTTCACATCCATCTGGTGTACCGGCCAGCCATGGTGCGCCGCCACGGCCAGAACCAAACGCACAGACTCCATCCGTGCAACCGGAGCAAAAACTTCATCGAAGTCTATCCCATGCTGCTGAACATACCCCTTAGCGACCAACCATGCTTTGTGCTTCACAATGTCACCAGCTTCATTGTACTTCAACTTGAACACCCATTTCAGTCCTATGGCGCGGTGACCGGGTGGCAAGGTCACCAGAGTCCACGTTTTGTTCTCCTCAATTGAGGCCATCTCATCCAGCATGGCCATGCGCCATTGTTTAGTCTTCAGAGCCTCTTCAGCTGAGCTTGGTTCTTCGTTGATTGCTGCAAGTAATTCTTCAGTGATTCCCTGATCAGCAGGGCCAGGTGGAGATCGTTGCCCCAATATGTCCTCCAGCCTGCGAAACCGACGAGGTGCATCGTCGTGATCTGCATCGAGGTCAGGACTCTCTGCTGGTGGCGTCGTGTATTGCACCATCCCGGGTGACGATGGCATTGGTGAGCGGTCCCCACCGTGTGGAGTTAGGGTCGATGCCGAGCCAAGTTCCCTTGGCGTGAGCACCTCCTGCCGCCGGTCCGCTTGACTATGCAGCCGCATGCCACCAACAGAGAAGTAGTCAACAAGAAATGGCTCCATGCCGTCTCCCGACTCGTCATGGCCCCAGTCCCATGCACGATCCTCCTCGAACACTGCATCCCGTGACATGCGGACGCATTCAGTAGATGGGTTGTAGAAGCGCCAAGCCTTGCTCCCATCTTCATAGCCGATGAACACCATCGGCGTACTTCTGTCTTCGAGCTTCGACAGCCTCTTGTTCCCTTGCTTGACATGGGCTACGCATCCAAACGTACGAAAATGGTGCACAGATGGTTTGACCCCATGCCATACCTCATACGGTGTGCACCCGTTGACGCTCCGCGTAGGAGACCGATTCAAGATGTAAACGGCCGTTGCCACAGCCTCCCCCCAGAACCGACCTGGGACTGCCATGGCCTTTAGCATGCTCCTTGCCATGCCCATTACAGTTTGGTTCCTCCTCTCAACAACCCCGTTCTGCTCCGGCGTGTACGGTGCGGTCAGATGCCGCTGAATTCCCTCCTTGGTGCAGTACTCGATGAACGTGCGTGCTGTGAACTCGCCGCCCCGATCCGTTCGGAGAGTGCCAAGCTTGCGCCCGGCCTCCACCTCCGCCCGTGCTTGGAATGCCACAAACACCGACATGGCTTGATCCTTGGTCCTCATCACGGTCAGCCACATGTAGCGACTGAGATCGTCGACAAGGAGAAAGAAAAACTTGTTGCCGCTTGGTGTTGCCGGTGTCACCGGCCCACACAAATCACCATGGACCAACTCCAAGCGGTGCGCTGCTCTGTACTGCGCCTCGCTAGGGAATGAGTGTCGTCTCTGCTTCCCGGCAAGACAACTGTCACATACTTGATCCACCTGATCAAGCTGAGGCAGCCCCCTGACCATACCGCTGTCAGCCAGCCGTCGGAGTCCTCCGAAATTGAGGTGACCATATCTTGCATGCCATTTCCATGTCGCACTGCTCCCTTGCGCTGCCATACACACAGGGCGCGCGATGTTGAGCTCCAGCACGTAGAGCCGGTTTGGTGTACGCTCCACCTTCACCATCAACCTCCCCCTGGCGTCCCAGATCATGAGGTACCCACCGAACAGCAGGATCCGGTGCCCTCCTTCTTCGAGTTGTCCAAAGCTCACGATGCTCGTAGTAAGGCGCGGAATCAGGTACACTCTTGGCAGTGCCTTGTTCTCACCATTCTTGCACTGGAGCAGCACTGTCCCACACCCCTCAATCCCTGCAACGGACCCATCACCAAAACGCACTGTCCCGTGCACCTTGGAGTCTAGCTCGGAGAACATCGAGCGTTCCCCTGTCATATGATTCGTAGCTCCCGTGTCCAGGATCCAACGGGTACTACCCCCAGCTTTGTCACCAAGTTGCACGAAGAGCTTGTCCTCCTTGAGGTGTACCTCGGTTGCTGCCGGCACCACAGGATCAGCTTCGATGCTTGCACTTGCCACCAACAGAGCGGCCTCGCCATCATCATCCACCTGTGCTGCGTGTGCCTGCTCGTCACGCTTCTTTTTCTTGCACTCGCGAGCCCAGTGCCCGCTCTTGCTGCAGTAGCGACATTCATCGCTCGCAACCGTGTTGCCAAAACGGCCGGCGTTGCCGCCGCCACGACCGCCGCTCCTAGCGCCCTTTCCACGTCCACGGTCGCGTCCTCTCCCGCGCTTGCCACTAGACGATGACGCCTCCTTCTGCTGATCAGTGTTGCCACCACCGGCAATCTTCAGCCGCGAGGTGATCTTGGCGATGAGCTCGTCCTCCGTCAGGTTCAGGCTAGCGATCACACTACCCCCGCCGTGATTGATCCGCTCTTCTGACGGCTTGAGGCGCCCAATCAACTCATCGACCGTTATGGTCTCCAGATCGACCAGCGTCTCAATAGACGTGGCGATCTGCTCGAACCTCGGTGGCAGCGCTTGGAGGAACTTTCGTACTATCTCCTCCTCCTTGTACTCGAAGCCGAGCACCGCGAGTTGGTTGGTGATCCGGCCGATGCGCGCGCCGAAGTCGTCGATCGACTCGCCATCGAGGAATGTTAGCGAGTCGAACTCGCGCTTGAGGGTGCTCGCCTTTTCCTTGCGCACCCGATCAATGCCTACGTTGCGCATGATGATCGCCTCCCATGCCGCCTTCGCCGACGGCTTGCTCGCGATCGAGCCCATCATCTCAGGCGGCACTGCCTTGGCAATGACCTCCAATGCCATGCGGTTCTCCGTGTAGTCCGACGCTTCCTCAGTCACCGCGTTCCACAGGCCCCGTGCCTGCAGCATTACGCGCATGAGAGCGGCCTAGTCGTAGTAGTTCGTCTTCGTCAGCACCGGGAAGTTCCCGACCGGCGCCGCCCGCTCTACGATCCGTTAGACGACGACCTCTGGCTCGCGCACACTTCTGCTGCGCCGTCCCGCCCACCGTGGCGGGGACCTGCCGCGAAGCCTAGCCGAAAACCGCCGGCCTCTGCGCTCCGGGGTGAGTGAGCCATCGTTCCGAGGTGGAGCCGACATCGTCAAAGATCGCCGAACCTGCTCTGGTACCAATTGTTGGGATCAGACTTCCCAGGGCGCCGGACTCAAGGAGCACGAACTCTTCTTCGCACTTTTGTGAGAGAGAGAGAGGGTGTGGACGAGATGTGTTTTTCCTCGCGAAAGCCAACTGCTTCCCCTCGGTTCTCTGATTTTACTCACACAAACTAACAGACCTCACTCCCTCCCCGATTCTTCTGCCATGCCCCGAGGTCCATCAGGTCAGGAGTCTGTTCGGCATTCCTGATGACTCGGGCTCATGCAGGTGATGGGGTACTGCGGTGAGTGGCTCAGGACACCCCCTGGCTCACCTCATTATTCACAAAAACAAATATAATCACGATCAAGACAAACTGAAGTATTGACAGTCGCAGCTCACACTCCGATAGAACTAATTGCAGAATTTTATTTGTCATTACACAATACATACTGGTGTCGGAATGACCAAAGATGAGCTCAAGGACTGCCTTGGTACGATTGCTCAGAGTGGCACCTCAAAATTTTTGTAGGCGCTCAAGGTGCAGTTCTGTACGTTCCTTTTCAACTGTGGATGAGGCTCCGAGAATTCATTGTTTGTTTCATAATGTGAATTGGATTACTCTTCAGGAGAACAAAGACCTTAGAGGCGACAATGGTCTAATTGGACAGTTTGGTGTTGGATTTTACTCAGCTTTTCTTGTTGCAGAGAAAGTATGTATATTTCTTTAATGGCCCCTTTTTGTAATATAGTACTTTACACGAACCAACCTGTTATTCTTGTTGCATGTGAGCTAAGACCTGTTAACGTTCTGTTGAGCACGTTGCAGGTTGTGGTATCCACAAAGAGGCTGAAATCAGATAAACTGTATGTGTGGGAGGCTGTGGCTGATAGTAGCTCTTATGTCATCAAGGAAGAGACTGACCCTGAGAAAATTCTTACACGTGGAACTCAGATTACTCTGTTTTTAAGGGTGAGTTCATCAGATGTGTCATGTAATAGCTAAATCGTCATTATAGTTTCTTGTAGGAATCCCACATTCTTATTCCCTTTGCAGGATGATGACAAGTTTGAATTTGCCGACCCATCAAGAATTCCAGGTTTAGTGAAGAATCATTCTCAGTTTGTATCTTTCCCAATATACACATGGCAGGAGAAATCAAGAACCGTTGAGGTGGGTTTTTAATGATGCTTCTTGCTGATTTCCTTGACTACATAAGATATCTTTTGAGCTACTGCTATGTATTGCCTTTCTATTGGTTCACTAATATAAAACCCTTGGCAGGCTGAAGAGGACGAAGAGCCAAAATGTCACAACCCACGTGAAAAAAAAAAAACCGCTCACGCCCTTTCGCGCTCGCTCGCGTCCGCGCCGTGCGCCCGCTCGCCCATCAACTGCCACCCTCTATATAAACCGGCTCCGGCCTCATTCGACTGGTTGCCGATCATCCCAACACCTCACCGCCCCCGTAGGAACCATCCACGACAAGTTTCGTCGCTCGATGCCCCTCCCCAACGTCGCCGAAGGTTGGACATCGCACCTCATCATGGAACACATACTTACGGCCATTTTTTCGCGTGGGCGACATCCATGGTGAGTTCCTCACGAGCTCCTCTTCATTTTCCCTCAAGTCGCATAGAGTTTGGACCACCGGAACGCGATCCGGCGAACTCCGACCATGGCACCACCATCTTCCTCATCTCAGGCAGCCTCATACCTTACCGGAGATAACGTGGCTCAATCTGAAGCCTTGATTTCTGTTGTGCGGCTAAGATTAGAAGGAAACATACCCCTTCGTTTCATAAAATCAAAGCCCTCCATTTAGAATCGAACGGTTCACAATCAATTCAGTTCAAACTGTTCGAAATTTTAGGGATAACCCCCTGTAGTTTTCTGAAAAAGTAATATAGGTCCTGTATTTTATAGAATCAACCCTGTTCTTTAATGTAATCATGTAAAACATTACAAAATGACTGGACAACTCCTGTATTAGTGAAATATTAGAAAATTAGCTCTGTAAAAGTTATATAAGCCCCTAGAAAAGTTGTAACTAATATATTTCATTCCAAAATAGTTTATAATTTCATATTTAATTCTGTAAATAATCAAAATAGAGTAAATAATCTCTGAAAAATCATAGAAACATATAAAATAATCTGTTTTAAAACATTTCAACTAGTATATATGTTCTGAAAATAAAAAGAATTAATTCTGTAGGCTGAAAATATATTCTAAGTAATAAATTAATGCTGAAATCCAAATAAAATAATATATACTTCAGAAAATTTATGGAAATTATCTAAAATGCATATATAAATTCTGAAAAATACAATAATAGCAGTATATATTCTAGAAATAGTTATAATAAAACTTTTAGAAAATTTTTTAGGTCTGAAATTATAATAAAATTAGTATAAATGCATATATATACACTCTAAAATTTGTTATAAATTGCTATAAGTTAGGAAATAAATTTTTTGTTAACATAAAAACTAAATATAAAAATATATATCATGTTATTAAACCCTTTTTGCTCTCAACACACATAGAAACAAATGAAAAATGAATTAAATTATATATACATATAAGTTTTAGGTAAAATGCTATATTCTTATTGCATGTTTGCGCTATTCTATGTGCATATTCATGGGTAGAACCGTCACAAGAGACGTTCCTCAATCTTCAAGAGCAAGATTTCTATATCACCGAGCAGCAATTCAAAGGAAAGCGTTTCTTGACCATTTTGCTCCTATTCTAGGATGATTAGTTAGAATGATTGCATGTTGTCTTCAATATGAAACCCAATTTAGGATGTTTCACTAGTTTTTATTCCGTATCATTTCTTGCAAAGCCATGGAGGGATTTAGTTAGGAATTGTTGGCTGTCATTTTATGTACTTAGCCATGCTTAGAACTTAGACAATGAATGAAACATAGTTGTTGCTAGTCTGGTGGATTATATGAAAGACACAGGAGTGTGTCATAGTGATAGGAATATAGACAGGCTGGATTGTTTTGGATGGTGCTTCGTGCACGAGACTCGGGATAGTGATAGTGCATGTGTTAGATTCTAAGGATCGGTTCATGAAACAGTTAACCCGGTTTTACAGTGCCACCGCAAGACTGAGATGAGGCAGCTTGGCCAATGAATTAGGAGTGTGCCGGTGTAGTATGAGTGTTTGGATGGTGCAGGGAATGGGAGTCAATTTTTTACTACCCTAGGAACTACAAGGCTCAAGAGGGGGCTTCTGCAGGGGAGGTTTTACTCCTAGGAACTGCAGCGGTGAAACCTCAGTGGGCTTGTACTTGTCGGTAGACCCTTTGTAAAGGCCATGTAGTGATCTCCTGATCGCACACCAAAGGAAGTGTGTAACGTGGCTTGCAACCACGGATATTAGGGAGGTTCTTAGTCCACCTGGCAACAGGGGATGAAATCACTACTTGTGGGTAAAGTGGTACAATCTCTGCAGAGAACTAAACTGTCATGACAGTCGTGCTCACGGTCAAGAGCAGCTTGGACTTGTCCATGATTAGAGAAATATGGATATGAGTCGGAAAAGGTTGTTAAGTGGTGTAACCTGACATTAATGACTTATTTACAAAGATGGTGGGATTGATCATTTAGTAATATGAGTTGCTAAATTAAAGCTAAGGTCTAGGTTTAATTCATAGTGCTTAACAGAGTCAGTCTTTCCTTCCTATTAGCATTCATAACATATTTTCCTACACTTGCTGAGTACCTTGGGGTACTCAAACTTGTTTTTGTTGGATATCATATGCTGCTCAGGTGTAAATGAAGATATAGATTTCAACTAAGAGGATTTTGATCCCGAAGAGCTGCTCTAGGCTGGCGAAACCCCCGGGCAACGCCTCTGGATTTGGAGCACCACATAATTGATTTCCGCTATTTGTATAATTAGTGTAATAGCATTTTTATTAGTCTATTATGACTTATTATGTAATATTATGTTATACGTTGAACTTGGCTTGTAATATAATGATAGTACACTCTTGTCGGCACATGTATGAGTCAACTGATCCTGTCATACATGTGAGAATATACTCGGTTGTTCTTTATGGAAAACCGAGTGTGACACAAAAGAAAGTGAAGAGGCAACAGATGTTAGTTCTATCTGAATGAACTGCCTATTGATCCTTTCTGTTTATAGAGACCTTGCTTCTTTTGCAACTGATCCAGTGTACTTATGTACAGGCTGAGAAAACGAAAACGAAGAAGACTATTACTGAGAAATATTGGGACTGGGAGCTAGCTAATGAAACCAAGCCCATATGGTTAAGTAAGCAGTTGATATTGCTTGTTTGTTAAAACTTATGCATACTTTGAACATCTTTCTGGTGTTGCCGTAACTTTACTCTCAACATCGGGCTTATGAAGAAAACAAATAGTTGAAGTATATTCCTTGATGCAGATGAGAAATCCAAAGGAGATTGAGAAAACTGAATGCAATGAGTTTTACAAGAAGACATTCAATGAGTTCTTGGATCCTCTTGCCCACACACACTTTACAATGGAGGTTTGTGGATTCATTAGGTATCACTCTGTTATACTCACTATTTGGGATATGTCACACCCGGTATTCCATAAGAAATACCCGAGCGTATACTCACATGTATGCCAGAATCAGTTGATTCATACATGTGCCGACAAGAGTGTAATATCATTATATTACAAGCCAAGTTTAACGTACATCACAATATTACATCATTATTCATAATATATCAACTATTAATACCAATACATTAAACACAACAGCGGAAGACTACATCATGGGTGCTCCATCTCCACAGGCGTTGCCCGGGGGTTTCGCCAACCTAGAATAACTCCTCGGGATTGAAGTACTCCTCGTCAAAGTCTACGTCTTCATTTGCACCTGAGCCAACATATGATATCCAACAAAAGCAAGTTTGTGTACCGAAGGTACTCAGCAAGTGTAGGAAAGAATGTTATGAAGGCCAATAGCAAGGGAAGGCTATCATGGTTAAGCACTATGCATTAATCCTAAGCCTTAGCTTTGATTAGCAACCTATCTTACTAAGTGATAATCCCACTATCATCATAATTAAGTCATTAATGTTAGGTTACACCACCCAACAACCTCTTTTGACTCACATCCATGTTTCTCTAATCATGGACAAGTCCAAGCCGCTCTTGACCGTGAGCACGGCTGTCATGACAGTTCGGTTCTCTGCAGAGATTGTACCACTTTACCCACAAGTAGTGATTTCATCCCCTGTTGCCAGGTGGACTAAGAAACCTCCCTGATATCCGTGGTTGCAAGCCACATTACACACTTCCTTTGGTGTGCGATCAGGAGATCACTATATGGCCTTTACAAAGGGTCTACCGGCAAGTACAATCCCACTGAGGTTTCACCGCTGTAGTTCCTGGGAGTAACCCTCCCCTACAGAAGCCCTCTCTTGAGCCTTGCAGTTCCCAGGGCAGTCAAAAATGGACTCCCATTCCCCGCACCATCCAAACACTCATACTATACCGGCAAACTCCTAATTAATTGGCCAAGCTGCCCCATCTCAGTCTTGTGGTGGCACTGTAAAGCCGGGTTAACTGTTCCATGAACCGGTCCTTAGAATCTAAGACAGGCACTAACTCATTCCCGAGTCTCGTGCACGAAGCACCAACCAAACAACCAGCCTGTCTAGATTCCTAATACCATGACACACTCGTGTGTCTTTCATATAATTCCACAAGACGAGTAACATCAATGTTCCATTCATTCTCTAAGTTCTAAGTATGCATGGCTAAGCACATAAAATGATAACCATCAAATATCAACTAAGTCCCTCCATGGTTCAACAAGAAATGATAAACGAATATAACTAGGGAAACAATCCTAAATTAGGTTTCATATTAATGACATCATGCAAGCATTCTAACTAAACACCCTAGAATAGGAACAAAGTGGTCAAGGAACACTTGTCTTTTTCTTGCTACTCAGAAATGTCAAAATTTGACGTTGAAGATTAACAACTGGTTTTGGGGCTGCTTTTTAATCCAACGACTCCGAGAGGGCCACGTTGTCCTGACCGTGACCGATAGCGACGCGCGTCGACGCTCGACGGCGGCGATGATTATCTTGCCGGAAAACGCGAGAAGACGGAAAAATTCACTAATTCTCAACTTTTTCTACTAAATTCGAAGGAGGGAAATACGGGAAACTTACCTAGCGTGTTTTTTTATTTGGATCAGTTCTGAAATGAGTCAGAGGACGACGATGAACTCGATTCTCATCGGTGGAGTTTGGTTTGCGTGTGGAGAAAATTTTAGGGGCTCTTGAGTTGTTTAAATAGGAGGGAAGGGGTGGCAGTTTTCTGATGCAAATGGACAAAGGAGGGGTGGGTGCGATGCTTTAGCGGCCGCAGGCGCGCGCGAGCGGGCGCGAGCGAGCCGTGGGCAACGGGCGCAGTTGTGAGGGCGTGAGCAGTTTTCTTTTTTTTTCTTCTTTCCCACGTGGGGTGTGACAGGATATCATCTATGACCTGGCCTTTTATGTTAACAGGGTGAAGTGGAATTTAGAAGTGTTCTTTATGTCCCAGGAATGGCGCCACTTAGCAATGATGAGATAATGAATCCTAAGACCAAAAATATTCGGCTATACGTCAAAAGAGTCTTCATCTCTGATGACTTTGATGGTGAACTGGTATATTACTTTGCAATACGCACTATAACTATCTGCCATTTACAAATTTACAATTGATTGCTATATTTTTTGACATTTGTCAATTTAGATGAAACAAATTACTGATTCAGCATGTACTTTGCAGTTCCCAAGATACTTGAGCTTTGTAAAAGGTGTAGTAGATTCAAATGACCTTCCCCTCAATGTCTCTCGTGAGATTCTTCAAGAAAGTCGAATTGTAAGTTATGGATAAAAATACCTGTCAGTTTCTATACTTGAAAGTTGGAGAATCTGAATGCTTGTACTAGAGACTTCCTTTTTGTGTGGATATTTGCTGATACTTGTATGATCCTTATTCAGGTAAGAATTATGCCTAAGCGACTTGTGAGGAATAGAGGTGGGAGTCGGGCCGGGCCGGGCCGGCACGGCCCGAAATTTTCGTGCTTCGGGCCGATTCGGCCCGCGGCCCGAAAGCACGCCGGGCCTTTTCGGGCCGGGCCGGCCGGCCCGAATTACCAAACCGGCGGCCCGAGCACGGCACGCGGCCCGGCGGGCCTATTTCGGGCCGGGCCCGGCCCAAGCACGGCCCAATAATAGAAAATTCAAATAATTCAAAAAAAAATCTGTAAATTCGAAAAAATTCAAAAAAAATCTGTAAAACCGAAAAAAAAATAAAAAATCCATACAAAATCAGGAAAATTCCAAAAAAATCCAAATAAATCTAAAAAATACAGAGAAAATTCTAAAAAATTCGGACTTTTTCAGACATTTCGGGCCAATTTCGGGCTGATGGGCCTTTTCGGGCCGATGGGCCAATTTCAGGCCGGGCCGGCCCGAGCACGGCCCGAAACTCAATTTCGGGCCGGGCCGCCCGAAGCCTCCAAACCTGGGCACGGCACGGCCCGAAATCCCGTGCCGGGCCGGCCCGACCCGAATCTATTTCGGGCCATTTCCGTGCCTGGGCCGTGCCGGCCCGTCGGGCTTCGGCCCGCCCGAATTTGGCCCGGCCCATCTCCCACCTCTAGTGAGGAAGACATTTGATATGATGTAAGAGATTGCTGAAAAAGATGATAAGGAGGTATAACTCACCTTCATTTCTTTTTTCTTTGTGGGGTCTATTCTCTATAGCCCTCATGCTGCCTCAATTATTCTGTTTACTTGATGTCGATTCTCTGTAATCCGACTGCAGGACTATAAGAAGTTCTGGGAGAGCTTTGGCAAGTTTATCAAGCTTGGCTGCATTGAGGACACGGAATCACAAGCGCCTTGCTCCTCTGATGCGTTTTCACTCTTCTAAAAACGAGACAGATATGATAAGTTTTGATCAGTATGTAGAAAATATGCCTGAGAATCAAAATGCGATCTACTATATTGCTAAGACAGTCTCCAGAGTGCAAAGACTGCCCCATTCTTGGAAAAGCTGGTTCCGAAAGATATTGAAGTATGGACATGACATATTGATTATGAGCTATCTTTTATTGTTTCATTACTTTGGCTAAGTATGCCACTTGTTTTTATTTAGGTTCTCTAACTTATTGAGCCTATAGATGAGGTTGCCATCCAGAACTTACAGACCTACAAAGAGAAGAGATTTGTTGATATCAGCAAAGAGGATTTGGAATTAGGTGAGGTTGCAAAAGTTTACTTCAATTGATTATACACTTTTTTTCCTGCTCCGTCATAAATAATAGGTTTGTGTATCGGTTTTCACAGGTGATGAAGATGACGATAATAAAGAGACCAAGCAGGAATATACTCTCCTCTGTGACTGGGTAAAACAGCTTGGCGACAAGGTTGCAAAGGTCCAAATATCAAAGCGCCTAAGTTCTTCACCATGTGGTCTTGTATCTGGCAAATTTGGTTGGTCCGCCAACATGGAAAGGTTAGCTTATTGTTCAAGATATGATTTTGTAGAGTAATTACATGTCTCCTGGGTCTTGATGCACATTTCTTAAAATCACAGGCTCATGAAGGCGCAAACACTTGGTGACACATCAAGCTTGGAGTTCATGAGGGGGCGAAGGATTTTTTAAATCAACCCTGACCACCCTATTGTCAAAGACCTGAATGTAAGACTCGTGACTCCTGGTCACTCACTAGCTATCAATGATTAATGTACCTCGTACTATTTAGTATTGACAATTGCTGGAATAAGTCTTGTAGTCCTTTGGTCCCTAGTCCCTTGTACCCTAATCCTTTAGTTTGTTGCACTTTAGTCCTTGGTACTTGTTGTACTCTAGTCCTTTGGTCTTTGTGGCCCCAATTAGGACATCATCTAAGGACACTAGGACAGCATATTAAGGACACTAGGACAGCATTTTAGTGTCAGCCAAGTGCAACATATTAGGACAGCATCTAAGCATCTTAGACTAGCATCTTTGTGGCATATGTTTGGCTGCTATGGCAGCAATAAATATGTAACCTCAACCCCTTGGGTTGGTATGGCATTGTGTGAGAAATAGACAAGAAAATTGCCCCAACTTCTAGTGTCATCCTCTCTTCCAATGAGAGTAAGAATTCAACTACTAACATCTGGTATCAGAGCCGTTCTATCCTGCAGCTTAAACATCTCCTGCCCATCCCCTTCCCGCACCTCTCTCTGTCCGCAACCGGCAGCGGGAACACCGGCTGTTCCAGCTCATTCCTCTCCTGCACAGACGAGCAGCAGCTTGTCTTCCACACACAACAGCCCTCCCCCACTAGCGCGCCATGTCCGACGGACAGTCTCAGCGCTCGGTCGCCTCGAGCGCGCGGCAGACGGAGGTCGCCGCGGCAGAGGAGCACGAGCGAGCGGCGACAGAAACTGCGGCGACGGCGGCAAGGTTGGCGGCGGTGGAACTGGTAGCAGCGAGGGCGGAAGTGGAGGCAGCGGCGGCGGCTGTAGCGCGTGCGGCGGCAGCGGAGCTGGAGGCTCTGTGCGGCAGTAGCTCCAGCAGCTCTGTCGACGGCGGTGTCGACGATGAGCTTAGGCCGGTGAGGGAGGCGGCGCAAGCACGAGAGGTGCAGCGAGCAGCCGCGCGCCCCCATGGGCGCGACAGCCGCAGCCCAGACGGCGCGGACGCGCCGGTGGCGCTCCCGGCGGCGGCTAGGTCGACGGAGAATGCGGCCATTACAGGCGGCGCGGTTCTCCCTCCCCGGACAGGTACCATGGACACCACGGGGTCCAGGCCATTGTCAGGGACGTCGGTCCCGGCGGTGGGTGGCCTACCCTCACCAAGACCAACTACGTCGAGTGGGCCACGGTGATGAGGGTACGGCTCCAGGTGCGACACATGTGGGAAGCAGTTCAGTACGGCGACATCGACTACTACGAGGATCGACAGGCGTTGGATGCCCTCATTGCTGCAGTCCCGCCCGAGATGCAGTTCTCGCTTTCCAAGAAGCGGACTGCTAAGGAGGCATGGGATGCCATCGCGGCGGCACGCATCGGCAGCGACCGCTCCCGCAAGTCCACACTGTAGGCGCTTCGCAAGGAGTAGGAGAACCTGGCCTTTAAGCCAGGTGAGGACGTTGATGACTTTGCTCTCCGTCTCAACACTTTGTTGCAAAAGTTGATGCAGTTCGGCGATGACACCTACGACGAAGAGAGAGCTGTCAAGAAGCTCCTTCGGTGCATCCCCGAGAAGTACAAGCAGATCACTCGCTCGATCGAGTCTCTGCTGGACCTCTCCATGATGTTGATCGAAGAGGCGATAGGTCACCTCAAGGTTGTCGACAGCGATGAACCACAACCTCTCTCGGGGCCTATCACCATTCGCGGGAAGCTTCATCTCACTCGCGAGCAGTGGGTGGCTGGCCAGGGTGACCGGAAGAAGGGGGAGTCCTCTTCCTCGACAGGCGGCCGCAAGCGCGGCAAGTCGCGCAAGGGGCGCGGAGGTACCCAGGCCGGGGCACGCGGACATACCGAGGGTGGCGCCCGCGGAGGCGCCCATGGCGGCACCGTCGGCAACCACAAGCCGACACGAGAGGACACATGCCACAACTGTGGCAAACTTGGTCATTGGGCCAGGGAGTGTCAACAGCCACGACATGGCCAAGCCCACGTGGCACAAGTGGAGGAGGAGGCCCATGTGGCACAGGTAGAGGAGGAGCCAGCTTTGCTTCTGGCACATGGAAGCATCAAGCCACCTCTAGTGGCATCGACCGCAGCGGCTCTCCTTCATCTTGATGAGCCAAGAGCACACGCTTTCCTCGGCGACGGCTCTAGCAACAACAAGACTGACGGGTGGTGCCTCGACACCGGCGCCACCCATCACATGACCGGTCGACGGGAGTTCTTCGTTGAGCTTGACTCCAATGTCCGAGGCTTTGTCAAGTTTGGTGATGCCTCCGGTGTGGAGATCAAGGGTGTCGGCTCCGTCATCCTCACCGCCGAGTCTGGTGAGCACAGGCTGCTCGTCGGAGTCTACTACATCCCCGCGTTGAGAAACTCCATCATCAGCCTGGGACAGCTCGATGAGAACGGTTCGCGCGTGGAGATTAAGGACGGAGTCATGAGGATTTGGGATCGTCATCGTCGCCTTCTTGCCAAGGTAACTAGAGGCACCAATCAACTCTATGTCCTTCACGTGCAGGTAGCACAGCCTGTCTGCCTTGCCACTCGTCGGGACGACGAGGCATGGCAGTGGCACGAGCGCTTTGGACATCTTCACTTCGAGGCCCTAAAGCAGCTCAGTGCCAAGGAGATGGTGCGAGGCATGCCATGCCTTGACCACGTGGAGCAGCTCTGCGACGTCTGCGTATTGACAAAGCAGAGGTGGCTTCCTTTTCCCCAGCAGTCAAGCTTTTGAGCTAAGGAACGGCTCGAGCTTGTTCACGGGGACTTGTGTGGCCCGGTGACACCAGCTACACCAGGAGGACGACGCTACTTCCTGCTGCTCATCGACGACCTCTCCCGCTACATGTGGGTCGTGGTCCTTGGCAGCAAGGGAGAGGCTGCGAACGCCATCAGGCGCGCGCAGGCCATTGCGGAGGCAGAGTGCGGCCGCAAGTTGCGTGTGCTGCGCACCGACAACGGCGGCAAATTCACGGCGACTGAATTCGCGTCGTATTGCACGGATGAGGGTGTTCAGCGCCACTACTCCGCGCCCTACAGCTCGCAGCAGAACGGCGTCGTCGAGCGGCGCAACCAGACGGTTGTGGGGATGGCTCGGGCCCTCCTCAAGAAGAGGGGAATGCCGGCTATCTTCTGGGGAGAGGCGGTGGTGACGGCTGTCTACATCCTCAACCGCTCGCCCACCAAGGCTCTCAACGGCAGGACGCCGTACGAGGCTTGGTATGGGCGCAAGCCGACGGTCTCTCATCTACGGGTCTTCGGCTGCCTCGCGTTCGCCAAGGAGCTTGGCCACATCAGCAAGCTCGACGACAGGAGCACTCCGTGGGTGTTCATCGGCTATGCGGAGGGCTCGAAGGCCTACCGCATTCTCGACCCAGAGACACAGCGTGTGCGCATGACGCGCGACGTTGTGTTCAATGAAGGGCGAGGATGGGCATGGGACAAGGCGGTGGACGACGGCTCGACTCCGACATACGACAACTTCATCGTCGAGTACGTCCACTTCAAGGGAACTGGGGGAGTGGGCAACTCTTCTCCACCAACTTCAGCGCCACGCTCCCTAGTCACAACCTCGGCTGCGACGACCTCTCCACCACCACAGCCGGTGACCCCACACACTCCAGCACCGACTGCCATCCCTCCGGGTACGTCCACTCCGACACCAGCTCATGTCGAGCACAAATCGGTGCAGTTCGTTACTCCGCTCTCCAATGACGAGGAGTGCATCGACGCATACCACGACGGCGAGCCGTTGCGGTATCGTACGATGGAGGATCTTCTTGGTGACCAGTCGGTGCCGGGACTGGTCCCCTGTGATCTGGAGGCGCAGTTGCATCTTGCGTGCGACGACGGCGAGCCTTGGTCTTTCGTGGAGGCTGAGAGACACGCGGCATGGCGTGCCGCGATGCAGTCGGAGATGGACGCGGTTGAGACGAACCGCACTTGGGAGCTTGCTGATCTCCCTCGCGGTCACTGTGCGATCACCCTTAAGTGGGTGTTCAAGTTGAATAGGGATGAAGCCGGCGCCATCGTCAAGCACAAGGCTTGCTTGGTGGCACGTGGCTTCGTGCAGCAGGAGGGGATCGACTTCGACGATGCTTTTGCCCCCGTGGCACGGATGGAATCCATGCGACTCCTTCTTGCACACGCTCCCAAGAAGGTTGGCGTGTCCAGCACATGGACGTCAAGTCGGAGTTCCTCAACGGCGACTTGAAGGAGGAGGTCTACGTACACCAGCCGTCGGGGTTTGTGGTCCCTGGCAAGGAGGGCAGGTGTTGCGCCTGCGCAAGGCCCTCTATGGCTTGCGTCAGGCACCAAGGGCGTGGAATGCCAAGTTGGATTCCACGCTCAAGAGGATGGGCTTCAGGCAATGCCCGCACGCGGCGACCATCTACCGCGCGGGGCAATGGAGGAAACACCCTACTGGTGGGTGTCTACGTCGACAACTTGGTGATCACCGGCACCAAGGATGCGGAGGTGGCAGCGTTCAAGGAAGAGATGAAAGCCACCTTCCAGATGAGTGACCTGGGATCTCTCTCCTTCTACCTTGGAATTGAGGTGCACCAGGCCGACTCCGGGATCACACTTCGACAGACCGCCTACGCCAAGCGCATTGTTGAGCTAGCTGGGCTCACAAACTGCAACCCATCTCTCACTCCGATGGAGGAGAGGCTGAAGCTGAGCCGCGACAGCACGGCGTAGGAGGTGAACGCTACGCAGTACCGGCGTCTTGTGGGGAGCCTTTGCTACCTCACCCACACACGGCTGGACTTGGCATTCTCCGTCGGCTATGTTAGTCGGTTCCTGCAACGACCGACGACGGATCACCAGCAGGCTATGAAGAGGATCATCCGCTATGTTGCGGGGACTCTCAATTACGGCCTCCACTACCCGAGGTGTCCTGAGGAGGCACACCTTGTCGGGTACAGCGATAGCGACCATGCCGGCGACATCGACACCAGCAAGAGCACGAGCGGGATCCTCTTCTTCTTCGGCAAGTGCCTCGTTAGCTGGCAGTCGGTCAAGCAGCAGGTGGTGGCCCTGTCCAGCTGCGAGGCCGAGTACATAGCGGCCTCCACCGCTTCGACTCAGGCGCTCTGGCTTAATCGACTGCTTGGTGATCTCCTCAGCAGAGACACTGGAGCGGTCGAACTCAGGGTGGACAACGTGTTCGCTCTGGCCCTGGCAAAGAATCCCGTTTTCCATGAACGGAGCAAGCACATCCGGGTGAGGTACCACTTCATCCGCAAATGCTTGGAGGAAGGGAGCATCAAGGCGAACTACATCAACACCAATGACCAGCTTGAGGACCTGCTCACGAAGCCCCTTGGGAGGCTCAAGTTCATTGAACTTCGCACTAAGATCGGGATGGTCCAACCCTCTCACAAGACGACGTACAAGACTTAGGGAGAGAATGCTGGAATAAGTCTTGTAGTCCTTTGGTCTTTGGTCCCCTAGTCCCTTGTACCATAGTCCTTTAGTTTGTTGCACTTTAGTCCTTGGTCCTTGGTCCTTGTTGTACTCTAGTTCTTTGGTCTTTGTGGCCCCAATTAGGACAGCATCTAAGGACACTAGGACAGCATATTAAGGACAGTAGGACAGCATCTTAGTGTCAGCCAAGGACAGCATATTAGGACAGCATCTAAGCATCTTAGACTAGCATCTTTGTGGCATATGCTTGGCTGCCATTGCAGAATATGTAACCTCAACCCCTTGGGTTGGTATGACATTGTGTGAGAAATAGACAAGAAAATTGCCCCAACTCCTAGTGTCATCCTCTCTTCCAATGAGAGTAAGAATTCAACTACTAACAACAATCACTGTGATATATATGAAATTTGTAGGCTGCTTGCAAAAATGAGCCTGAGAGCACAGAAGCCAAGAGGGCAGTCGAGCTTTTGTATGAAACTGCTTTGGATATACTGTAAGTTGAATGAACTGCATTAGTGTGTTTCATGGTCTGTGAAACCTTTTACTTAAATGTCCAGCCTGAGAGTCCAGCGGAGTTGGTGGCAAGATCTATGAGATGATGGCGATTGCCCTCGGTGGGAGATGGGGGAGGTCTGACACAGAGGAGGCTGAAGCACCGGCTAGTGCAGAGGGTTACTCATCTGAAAACACAGCGACGGAGGTGATTGAGCCTTCGGAAGTCAGACCCGAGAGCGACCCGTGGAAGGATTAGTGAATTCTTCGGCATCCGTGCAGAAAGCTTCATAGCTAGTTATGATAGTGAAATTCACGGGCTGCTGCCATGGCATTTTTGTAGGTGTAGGCTTAAGACCTCTTCCGTTCTATAGTTGGGAGTGACCTTAGCAATAAAATATGTAGGATCTTTTGTGATTTCTGCATGGGTGCATAACAGTTCTGTGCCGATGATGAACAAGAAAAATACAAGATAGATGGACGATGCAAGAGGTATTGTGGTTCTTTGAGCTGTTGACGCAGTGGGGTTCTTATATTCTCCGTCGATTTTTGTACTAAAGCAGCTTATGTGTTAGAAGTAGAAGGCAATTTACTGAACAATTGCGGAAAAAACACGCAAATTCAACAGCGAGAAACACCGCTCGATAATCGGAACGAGAATATTTGCGTACCGATTGGAAGCCGGAGAAATCGCTGTAACTCTCACGGCGACTTGTCGCTGCAGGCGTTGGTAGCGTCGTTGGGCAGCAGCGCCCGATCTCGGCGGTAGACGACCCGTGATGAAGAACGCGAGCAGTCGCGCGAAGCGCTTCCCAAAAACCTTATTCGCCCTTTCCCGGTGCAGGATCGCAAGGGCGAGAGGTTCCGAAGACCTGCTCTCCCGATCGTCGGTGCAAGCCGGCGCTTGGGATGGAGTAGACTACAATGGCGGCGCAAGGAACTCGAACGTGGGATCGCTGGATCGTGGGATCCCCTTCTCTGCCGCGAACGCCCGCTATTTATAGAGTCCTTGAGAGGCGGTTCGGTTGCAATCCGGAGGATCCGCATCTGAACCGACTCGGTTGTTGTAGACGCGTCCGTCTCCAACAGACTCAGCCCAATTCGAAGCCCAGAGTCCAACTCGTATTTTTTTCTGCAGCAAAAATAAAAGTTGGGCTCGGCTCGAGGCTCGAATTCACACGAACACACGCGCGCGCGCGTGCGGGGCGGGGCGGGGCCGGACGAGCGAGCGAGGAGGAGGAGCGCGCGTGGGCCACCCCTCTCATCTCATGTTCTCACTCACTCAGGTAGTGGCAGAACAACCTCCCTTATATGTAGGAGTTGCTCCCCTCCAACTTCCCATGTGGGACTAAACACACAACACCACTCACTCTGGCACTAATGGGTCTTTGAGGTTTATTTGGAATTATTCAGAATTTCTATTGGGCCTAGCCCTAAATTCCAACAATCCCCCACCAGATCTCAAAGCCATTAGGAGAGACATCATTCTCGTTCCTTGTTTGATATACTAGTGTTTCAGCAGAGACTGTTAAGTTGAACTTCTGCCTAGATCCTCAAGTTACATCAATTCATAACTTGAACAATGGACTACGCCTTGAATTGCAAGTTTTATGCGAACCAATTTCACTCAAAGACCATTACTAGTACTTGACTACCAGTAGTCTACCCCACGGGTGGAGCATATGCGTCGTACTCCCTAGTCTCTTCATGAGTTTTTCTAGAGATCACCCAAATCTCACAGACTGCGACGTTAGACAGTCGGAACTCATATAGGTATGTTTCTTTCAAGATTGCCCTGTAGGACGGCATCTTTGCTACACATAGCCAACAGAAACACATTAAGGCTTAGTACCAACCTGCCTTACAGTTTGAGAGTATATTTGTGCATCTTCACATAGAGAGGGTCTCAAGGAAGTACTCTCCTCAGTGAACCACTAGCTTGTTTATCTCATATCCTAATTCACGGGATCTTCGATCACATAGGCTGGGTTACCACTATGGTGTCACATCCATGGGTCTCAAACCCATCTCCCTCGATGCACTTTCTATCACATTACGTGATAGTCCCTTCGTAAAGGGATCTGCCAGGTTTTTATCTGTTTGTATGTACGAAATAGTAATAACTCCGGAGTTCCTCATTTTCCTGACAGATTTTAGTCGTCTCTTGACATGTCTTGATGATTTTGCATTATCCTTAGAACTGTTCACTTTGACAATCACAGTCTGATTATCACAGTTCATAAGGATTGCCGGCAATGGTTTCTCAACCACAGGCAAATCCATCAAGAGCTCTCGCAGCCATTCTGCCTCCGCAGTTGCTGTCTCTAAAGCAGTGAGTTCTACTTCCATGGTTGACCTCGTCAATATGGTCTGTTTACAAGACCTCCATAATACAGCGCCACCAGCTAGAGTGAACACATATCCACTCGTGGCATAGAGCTCATCAACATTAGAGATCCAGTTCGAATCACTATAACCCTCAGGCACGGCCGGATGCCCCGTATAGTGAATTCCATAACTCATCGTACCTTTCAAGTAGCGCATAACCCTTTCAAGTGCATGCCAATGATCTATACTCGGGTTTGACATGAACCTGCTCAATTTGCTCACAGCAAATGAGATATCGGGACGCGTTGCGCTTGCTAAGTACATGAGTGAACCGATCATCTGAGAATATTTAAGTTGATCTCTTGGCTCTCTCTTGTTCTTTCTGAGTATCACGATAGGATCATAAGGTGTTGGAGAAATCTTGCTATCCATAAAGTCGAAGCGACTCAAGATTTTCTCAATATAGTGTAATTCCACTCTCATCCTTATTTAGCTTAATGTTTAAAATAACATTAGCTTTTCCCAGATCTTTCATATCAAAACACTTTAATAGAAACGACTTTACCTCAGAAATTATATTAATGCTCGTACCAAAAATGAGTATATCATCCACATACAAGCATAATATAACACTATCGCCCCCACCATGGCGATAATACACGCACCGATCAGCCTCATTAATGACAAAGCCTGCAGACATTAAAGTACTGTCAAACTTCTCATGCCATTGCTTAGGTGCTTGTTTCAGACCACACAAGGATTCAACAATTTGCACACCTTTCTCTCTTCACCCTTTACTACGAACCCATCAGGTTGTTCCATATAGATTTCCTCTTCCAACTCTCCGTTAAGGAAAGCTGTTTTCACATCCATTTGATGGATGATCAGACCATAAGAGGCAGCCAAGGAAAGTAGTACACGAATTGTCGTCATTCTGGCGACAGGTGAATAGGTGTCAAAATAGTCTTGACCTTCCTTTTGAGTATAGCCTTTTGCAACTAGTCTCGCCTTGTACTTTTCGATAGTACCATCAGGCCTAAGCTTCTTCTTGAACACCCACTTACAACCTACTGGTTTGCACCCGTACGGTCGTTTAGTTAGCTCCCAAGTTCCATTAGAAAGAATTGAGTCCATCTCACTATGAACTGCTTCTTTCCAGTCATCTGCATCAGGTGATGCATATGCCTCTGTTATGTATTTGGAAGTATCGTCCACAAGGTACACAATGAAATCATCACCAAAGGATTTTGCAATCCTTGATCTCTTACTCGACTGAGTTGTTTCATTGTGTTCCTCCTCCAGGACATTCTCAAATGTTTCAAGAAACTCACTAGTTGCGGTAGAATCAGGACAAATTTCAGATGAAATCCTAACAGTGCTATGCATATCTTTCATAGGAAATATATTCTCAAAAAATGTTGCATCACGAGATTCCATAATAGTATCAACATGCATATCAGGTATCTCAGATTTAACTACTAAAAATCTATATGCAATGCTCCGCTGAGCATAGCCTAGAAAGATACAATCCACTGTCTCTTGCGTTTCTTGGTAATTGGAATATTGACCTTTGCCAAACATCCCCAAGTATGCAAGTATGAAAGTGATGGTTTTCTCCCAACCCACTCCTCATAAGGGGTTTTCTCTTTATTCTTTTTAGAACACGATTTAGGACATGACATGAAGTCAATAGAGCCTCCCCCCACCATGCCTTAGATAAATCGGAAGTGTATAATATGGCATTCACCAAGTCACACAGTGTTCGGTTTTTCCTCTCGGCTACCCCGTTTGATTGGGGTGAATAGGGAGGTGTCCTCTCATGTATAATACCGTGTTCCTCACAAAATTCATCAAATATTTTGGGAAAATACTCTCCACCACGATCTGACCTAAGACGTTTGATCTTTCTCTCTAACTGATTTTCTACTTCAGCTTTATAGATTTTAAAGTAGTCTAACGCTTCATCTTTAGTTTGCAACAAGTAAACATAGCAGAATCTGGTAGAATCATCTATTAATGTCATGAAATATTTCTTTCCACCTTTTGTCAACACACCCATTCATCTCGCAAAGGTCAGAATGTATGAGTTCTAGTGGTGCCAAGTTTCTCTCCTCGGCTGCCTTGTGAGGCTTTCGAGGTTGCTTTGATTGCACACAACTATGGCATTTAGAACCTTTGACAATGGTGAATTCTGGAATTAATTTGAGACTAGATAGCCGATTCAATAAACCAAAATTAACGTGACATAAACGAGAATGCCAAAGACTTGCATCATCATCAACACTGCCACAAATATGGTTTACTGACTTATTATTAAACTCCAAAAGAGAGAAGTGGAACAAGCCTCCGCACTCATAGCCTTTACCAATAAATTGTCCATGCCTAGACAAAACAATTTTATTGGACTCTAACACTACTTTAAACCCATCTCTACACAGAAGGGTCCCGCTAACAAGATTCTTGTTCATAGTAGGGACATGCTGCACGTTCTTCAGTTGGACAATCTTTCCCGAAGTGAACTTCAGATCGACCGTGCCAACACCACGAACAGAAGCATGTGACCCATTCCCCATCAGCACGGAGGAATCCCGGACGAACTGGTAAGAAGTAAACATCGACATGTCAGAACATACATGAACATTAGCACCCGTATCAAACCACCAAGATGGTGTTTGAGAAACAGAAAGAACAGTAAAAGAATTACCGTACCCATCTGCATTGCTAGATGTCACGACGTTGACATTCTTTTTCCCTCTACGGTCTGCCCTCTGAGGACAGTCCTTGGAAAAATGCCCGTGCTTGCCACAGGTATAGCAGCCCTCATTGGCTTTGTTTGACTTCTTCCTTTTCTTGAAAGCAGTAGTTTTGTTTGGCTTGTTATTCCCTTTATTCTTGACATTGGGTTTCTGCACCATATTGGTGCTAGATTGACCGTCACCTCCTTTCTCAGTAGCGTCCTTAGCCCGAGCCTTCTCCTCAACATCAAGAGATGCTATCAGGTTTTCAACTGATATTTCCTGTCTCTTGTGTTTGAGAGTTGTGGCGAAGTTTTTCCATGAAGGAGGCAACTTTGCAATAATGCAACCAGCCACAAACTTATCGGGTAAAGGACACTTAAGAAGGTGGAGCTCTCTCGCGATGCACTGTATCTCATGAGCCTGTTCCACTACGCGACGGTTGTTAACCATCTTGTAGTCATGAAAATTCTCCATGATGTACAGTTCACCGCCTGCATCGGCTGCACCATACTTAGCGTTTAGTGCATCCCAGAGCTCTTTCCCATCTGTGACTGTCAGATAGACATCACAGAGTTTATTGTCAAGAACGCTTAAGATGCATCCTCTCAGGGCAGAATTGGCTTCCTCGAACTTTGTCTGTTCTTCAACAGTCAAAGGACCTTGAGGCCTGCCCTCGGTCACCTAGAAGATCTTAAGCGCCTGGAGCCAGAGCGTGGCTTTAACTTTCCACCTCTTAAAGTGCACACCAGAGAACTTCTCCGGCCTCAGTGCATCGGCTAAAGTCATCATGTTCAACTCAGGAAATTGCCTAAATAAGGTTTTTGGATTGTTAGAAGTAGAAGGCAATTTACTGAACAATTCTAGAAAAAACACGCAAATCCAACAGCGAGAAACACCGCTCGATAATCGGAACGAGAATATTTGCGTACCGATTGGAAGCCGGAGAAATCGCTGTAACTCTGACGGCGACTTGTCGCTGTAGGCGTTGGTAGCGTCGTTGGGCAGCAGCGCCCGATCTCGGCGGTAGACGACCCGTGATGAAGAACGCGAGCAGTCGCGCGAAGCGCTTCCCAAAAACCTTATTCGCCCTTTCCCGGTGCAGGATCGCAAGGGCGAGAGGTTCCGGAGACCTGCTCTCCCGATCGTCGGTGCACACCGGCGCTTGGGATGGAGTAGACTACAATGGCGGCGCAAGGAACTCGAACGTGGGATCGCTGGATCGTGGGATCCCCTTCCCTGCCGCGCACGCCCGCTATTTATAGAGTCCTCGAGAGGACGTTCGGTTGCAATCCGGAGGATCCGCATCTGAACCCACTCGGTTGTTGTAGACGCGTCCGTCTCCAACAGACTCAGCCCAATTCGAAGCCCAGAGTCCAACTCGTATTTTTTTCTGCAGCAAAAATAAAAGTTGGGCTCGGCTCGAGACTCGAATTCACACGAACACACACGCGCGTGTGCGGGGCGGGGCGAGACGAGCGAGGAGGAGGAGCGCGCGTGGGCCACCCCTCTCATCTCATGTTCTCACTCACTCAGGTAGTGAAAGAACAACCTCCCTTATATGTAGGAGTTGCTCACCTCCAACTTCCCATGTGGGACTAAACACACAACACCACTCACTCTGGCACTAATGGGCCTTTGAGATTTATTTGGAATTATTCAGAATTTCTATTGGGCCTAGCCCTAAATTCCAACATTATGAACTTGGAAAAATGATGATTCAAGAGGACCCGCCCTGGTCCGTGCACTACTTAATGTTGAAAAAGAACTGAAACTTGAGCTGTTACCATGACATGCATGTGTCATCCCTTGTGCGTCTCGTCGTTCTTCTTCTCGCACTCTATTCCGGGAAGCCTGGAGCCGTTCTGTTCGCCTGTTGGGGCCGTCGCCGGGCTCGCTCGCGTTTGCAGAGCTGGTGGTACAGTGGCGCTATTGCTTGGACAAAGGAAATCAGGCTGAATCTAGAGAACTGGCAGGATTACCCCTTAGTCGATTATTGGTTTAATGTGTTGAATTTCTTATTTTGATTGAGATTTTAATCTGGTTACATAATTCCCTCGGTCTCATTCTCTATTACAAGAATCAATCCTATTCTAGATCACAATTCGATGAAGGATTTCGCTCATGCTTTATGTACCTTCGTTTGCAGATGAGTTCGCGGCCATTGGTATGGACGATGGAGAGAGTCCTTCCCGAGATTTCTTTCTCGCTATTGATCGTCTTCTAATCAGGTTCTGCTTCTAATCTTTCTTCTCTGTTTTGTTCTTTTTTTCATGTGTCCCCCGATGAGGCAAATCCTCTCCTTTTATAGACGAGGAGGCATCCCACGGGGCCTCCTAACCGATTCGGTTGAGATGACTTTCGATCAAAGCCTCTGAAAATCGAATTGGTTACCATCGTAACCAATTCAATCTCTAGGTGGTCAATTTCTAACATAATGACCTTCAAAGCTCTTTCCCAAGCAAGAATAGTGCAGGGGGTTCCGTGCCCTTATCCTTCTCACACTCTGGTGTTTATGGAAAGAGTGCAATGCGTGGATCTTCCACAGTGTGGAGCGCACAGTGCAACAGTTGTTGGACGACATTAGAAGTCAAGCATCGAACTGGTCGGAAGCTGGCTGTCGGGACATTGGCTCTATCCTACTGTAGCACACCTTCGCCTTCGGCCGTTTAAGTGATTGGGGGTGTGTGTGTGAACCTTTTAGGGACCCATTAATTGTAATTTTATCTTTGTTTGTATTCTTGCACCTCTGGTGCAAAAAACCTTACTCCTTATAATTGAATACCTACAAGTTTTTGAAAAAAAAAACAGCGGCGCCATTGCCGAGCTGGATGGAGGAGGAGATTGTTAACGGCAACTGCTGCAGCTTCCCTGTCTCCGTTACCTGTTCCGGTCGATGTCCCCGTCCACGTGGAGGCCATCGAGCCCTCCTTCCTTCACCCGCGTCTGCAGAGAACGGAGCCGTTAGTTTTTTTCTCTCCCCTTTATTATCTGTGTTGACTGCTTTGCACGTCCACTTCAGGCTCTTTGGAAACACGAAAAGTTCTTTAATCGTCTTAGGTTACATTTTTTAGTTTAGATTTTTTGTATTTTGGCGAAATGCCTTGTGAGTTTGGGCCTGGGCATGGGAAGCCCACTTGGGCCATTCAGATTGTCAACGCCGGAGGCCGGAGCCCAGCAACAGCTCGGCCGTGACGTGGCTGCCATCATCAGCGGCTTCTCAGCGTCGCTGTGGTCCAGCCTGTCACACGCCACTTCTTCTCGCTGCTTACATGGCCCTACACACGCTGGACCCCACATGTCACCGAACAACCAGCAAGCCCCAGTACCACAAAAGCGCGGAAAAAACGGGTTCCCGAAACGCGGCCCCAGAGCGCGATTTTTTTTCGTCCCCTCTCGCATCGCGATCCGTGACATAGCTTCCTCATCCATCCACCACCGCCTCGCCGCCGATGAGACTCAAACCCTGGAGGCCTCATCCTCCTCCTCGTACTCGTCCTGTTCCTATGACGATGCCTTCGTCCCCGTCTTCCGCTCCGATCCGTCCGCCTCCTCCGCCTCGGCGGCCACCGACCGCGTCCGCGGCCTCTTCCGCTCCGTGGAGATCGACCTCCTCTGCGACGTTGTCACACCCGGTTTTCCATAAGGAACACCCGAGCGCATTCTCACATGTATGACAGGATCAATTAGATCATACATGTGCCGACAAGAGTGTAATATCATTATATTACAAGTCAAGTTCAATGTACAACATAATATTACATCATAAGATATAAAATACTAAATAAGAGTATTAGTACACTAATAACACAACAGCGGAAGACTCTAGCCTCGATGCTCCAGTTCCACAGGCGTTGCCCGGGGGTTTCGTCAACCTAGAACAACTCCTCGGGATCGAAGTCCTCCTCATCAAAGTCTATATCATCATTTGCACCTGAGCAGCATATGATATCCAATAAAAGAAAGTTTGAGTACCAAAGGTACTCAGCAAGTGTAGGAAAGAATGTTATGAAGGCTAATAGCAAGGAAAGGCTAACATGATTAAGCACTATGCATTAATCCTAATCGTTAGCTTTGATTAACAACCTATCTTACTAAGTGATAATCCCACCAAATACATGATTACGTCTTTAATGTTAGGTTACACCACTTAACAACCTTTTCCGACTCATATCCATGTTTCTCTAATAATGGACAAGTCTAAGCCGCTCTTGACCGTAAGCACAACTGTCATGACAGTTTGGTTCTCTGTAGAGATTGTACCACTTTACCCACAAGTAGTGATTTCATCCCCTATTGCCAGGTGGACTAAGAACCTCCCTCATATTCGTGGTTGCAAGCCACATTACACACTTCCTTTGGTGTGCGATCAAGAGATCACTACATGGCCTTTACAAAGGGTCTACCGGCAAGTACAAGCCCACTGAGGTTTCACCGCTGTAGTTCCTAGAAGTAAACCCTCCCCTACAGAAGCCCCCTCTTGAGCCTTGCAGTTCCCAGGGCAGTCAAAAATAGACTCCCATTCCCTGCACCATCCAAACACTCATACTATACCGGCAAACTCCTAATTAATTGGCCAAGCTACCCCATCTCAGTCTTGTGGTGGCACTGTAAAGCCGGGGTTAATTCCTAGGGACCTAGGGTTAATTCTGAAAAGAACAGGGGCTATTTCCTAGTTATTTAAATCTCCAGGGACCTAACCAGAAATTTTCTAACGTTTATAACTTCTTTGAATGTGGGTCGTTGGATCTGAGATCAACGGCCCAGATTTAAATAACCGAATCGGTACGCTCCTTCTAATCTGAGCCGTTGGCTCAAATCCGACGCACCAGAAGCGGCCACGTCGCCCCAACCCCGTCTCCCTCGCGTCTGGCGGCCGTGCGATCGCCGGCGAGCGGCGGTGGTGGCCGGAAACTCTCGGTTTCTTCGATTTCTCCACCAATTCTTGATCTATTTGCACCATAAGAGAGAGGAGAGGATGGGGAACTCACCTAGGGGATTTTCGGGGACCGGGATTGGCCGGAGAGTGGCGATCGACGGCGGCAGTGAGGGATTCCGGCGATCTTCATTGGCAGCGCTTCCCAGTCGTTTTTCTTTAAAGGTTTTCGTCGGGATTGTGTTCTGGTGATCAAGGGAGGGCTCAGAGGGTGTTAAATCCGAAGATCAACGTATGTTTCTCGCGGAATTGAGAATTGGTGGTTTTCTCTTCGGGAGGGGATGGCTTGCGGTTTTTGTGAGGGAAAATGGCCGGCTATGGGTCGGTTTTATAGAGGACGGAGGGGTGACGGTTGGGGAGGCGCCGGTTGATGAAGAGGCGCCGCAATTCGGCACATGGCCGAGTGGTTTTCTCACATGTGATAATAGGGGGAAGAGGGGGAGAGAGAGAGGGAGCCGGCGGTTGCTTTGGGGAAGAAAACTGACGGCTGGGCCCCGGTGGCAGGGAGGGTAGAGAGGGAGAGGGGTTGGCTCCTCTTTTTTTGTATAATTCGGAAGTTACAAACTCTACCCCAATTAAGAAAAATCTCGTCCTCGAGATTTGTTATTATAGAGGAAACAGATTGGGAAATTGTGACTTGAGTTTATCTTCTCTTTCCCATGTAGCTTCTGCTTCTGAATGATGTTTCCACTGAACCTTACACATACGAACTCTTTTGTTTCTTGTAGCCTTTTCCATTATGTCAAGAATTTTGATGGGGTATTCGGTATATGAAAGATCTTCTTGTACATCTAACTCATCCATTGGTAGTTGCTCTTCTGGTGTTCTCAAACACTTCTTGAGTTGTGATACGTGGAACACATCGTGTACATCCGATAACCGGGAGGGTAACTCCAACTGATATGCTACCTCTCCTTTGCGTTCCAGTATCTTGAATGCTCCGATATACCGAGGTGCTAGCTTCCCTCTTACTTTAAATCTCTTTAGTCCACGCATGGGTGACACTTTGAGATACACATAGTCTCCCACTTCGAAGACTAGTTCTCTTCGCCTTGTGTCCGCATAACTCTTTTGTCTTGTTTGAGCTATTTTTAGATTATTGCGAATTTCCTTTACTTTCTTTTCTGCATCTCTTAGTACTTCAGGTCCAAACACTTTATTTTCACCTATTTGATCCCAAAATAGCGGAGTTCTACATCTTCTTCCATATAAAGCCTCAAACGGGGACATCTTCATACTTGCTTGGTAACTATTATTATAGGAGAATTCTGCATATGGTAAATTCTTATCCCAACTCCTACTATCTTTGAGTGCACAAGCTCTGAGCATATCTTCAAGAACTTGGTTGGTTCTCTCGGTCTGCCCATCAGTTTGTGGATGATATGCAGAACTGAAATTTAATCGAGTTCTCATGGACTCATGTAAGTTCTGCCAAAATCTTGAAGTGAATTGAGTACCTCTATCTGATACTATCTTTTTGGGTACCCCATGTAGGCAGACTATTCTTGACATATACAGTTCTGCTAATTTGGAACCGTTATAATTTTCTTTCATTGGAATGAAGTGAGCAACTTTGGTAAGTCTATCCACTATCACCCATATTGAGTCATACCCTGTTTGTGTCCTAGGCAAACCCACTATGAAGTCCATCCCAATTTCTTCCTATTTCCATTCAGGTATCTTTAGTGGTTGTAATAGCACTGCAGGTCTTTGGTGTTCTGCTTTGACTAGCTGACATATGTCACACAATGCCACATGCTCTGCAACATCTCTTTTCATTCCGTACCACCAATACCTTGTCTTAAGATCATGATACATCTTTGTACTTCCAGGATGGATAGAATAATCAGAATCATGAGCCTCTTTTAAAATTAACTTCTTTATTTCCTTGATGTCTGGCACACATATTCTTTTACCATGCCATATGATACCATTCTCATCTTCTCTAAATCCCGGGGCATTGTTTTTTTTTATCACCTCCTTGATTTCTTTGATCTTTTCATCGTTCTTTTGACCATTTCGTATATCTTGTTCTAGAGTTGAGTCAACTTTCATTTCTATGGCTTCTGTATAATTCACCAAGCATAAGTTGAGTTTTGCGAACTCTTCACAAAGTTGGGGTTGTAGATCTCTTATTGTTAACATGTTAACATGTGTCTTTCTGCTCAAGGCATCTACAACCACATTAGCTTTTCCAGGATGGTAATTGATTCCCACATCAAAATCATTAATGAACTCCAATCATCTTCTTTGTCAAAGGTTGAGATCTGGTTGAGTGAAAATATATTTCAAACTCTTATGATCGGTATAGATCTCGGTTCTTTTACCAATTAGATAATGTCTCCATAACTTCAACGCATGTACAACTGTTGCAAACTCTAGATCATGGGTAGCATAGTTCTTCTCATGCTTCCGAAGTTGTCGGAAGTATAGGCAATAACATGCCCTTCTTGCATAAGCACACATCCTAACCCTTGTCCTGGAGCATCACAATATACAGAGAACGATTTCTCCATATCGGGCATAACCAAGACTGGGGCAATTGTTAACTTCTTCTTTAATTCTTGAAAGCTTGATTCGCACTCTTGAGACCATACAAAAGCTGCTCCTTTTTTCAACATCTTTGTGAGTGGCTTGACTATTTTTAAAAATCATTCAATGAACCTTCGGTAATAGCCTGCCAATCCTAAGAAGCTTCGGATTTCTCCGACATTCTCTGGTGTCTTCCACTTTTGAACACCAGATATCTTTTCTGGGTCTACTGATATTCCTCCTTCGGAGATAATATGTCTCAGAAAAGCAACTTTCTTAAGCCAAAATTCACACTTACTGAATTTGGCATAAAGTTGGTTTTCTCTTAGCTTTTGTAATACTATTCTCATGTGCTCTTCATGTTCTTTCTCATTCTTTGAGTATATGAGGATATCATCAATGAACACTACTACAAACTTGTCCAAGTATTTCATGAACACCTTATTCATAAGGTACATGAAATATGCCGGAGCATTTGTTAATCCAAAAGGCATAACTGTATATTCATACAGTCCATACCTAGAAACAAATGTTGTCTTTGGAATATCCGACTCTCTAATCTTTAGTTGATGATATCCGGAACGGAGGTCAATCTTGGAGAATACGCATGCACCTCTTAATTGGTCAAACAAGTACTCAATATGAGGTAAAGGGTACTTGTTTTTTATTTTCACTTCATTGAGGGCACGGTAATCTACACACAACCTCTTGGTCCCATCCTTCTTCGGTACAAATATGACCGGAGCTCCCCATGGTGAGGAACTAGGATGGATATACCCTTTCTCCGATAACTCTCGGATATGATCCTTGAGTTCTGCTAGCTGTTGGGTATCCATCCTATATGGTCTTTTATATAGGGGAGCGGTACCAGGTACTAATTCTATAATGAATTCTACTTCTGGATCCGGTGGCATACCTGGTAACTCCTCGGGAAACACATCTGAAAAATCATTGACAACCTTTATATCTTCAATAACTACTTCGGTCTTATTGAGTTGAACATTTTCAGAGGGTACTTGAATAGATGTGAACTCAACCTTTGTTCCATTCATATGCGTTAGTTCCACCGTTCTTGTTGAACAATGTATAACTCTTTTATACTTGGTTAACCAGTCCATTCCTAAGATGATATCTATCCCTTGTGATTCTATCACAATGAGATTTGCAAGAAATTCTACTCCATTAACTCCTAGCTTTACCTTGGGACATACTTGTTTTGTCTTTATTTCTCCTCTAGGAGAAATCACTACTAACACTCTATTCATAGATGTAATTGGTAATTTATGCTTGGTTATGAATTCCTTGGCTATGAATGAGTGTGTTGCACCAGAGTCAAACAAAATTGTAGCAGGATAAGTATTGGCAGAGAACATACCAATCACCACATCTGGTGTCTCTTGTGCTTCCTCCATGGTCACATGATTCACCTTGCCACGCACAAGATTCTGTTGCTGAGGTGGCTTCTTATTGGGGCACCGGTTGGCATAGTGTCCCTTTTCTCCACAGTTGTAGCATTGTCCTGTGACCTTGTTTAGTGGAGCCTTATTGCCTTGTTGTGCATTTAGAGGGTTTGTCCCTGCAGGACGAGGTTGAAAGACAGGACGTTGTTGCTGCACTTGTTGTCGCTGCTGTTGTGGTTGAAAAGTTGGATTCCTAGCAGCATGGTTGTAGCTCCTCTGAAACTGATTGGGAGCTATAGGTCGATTCATTGCTCCCGTCGGCGGTGATAAGAAACGGGGCCGACTGTTGCTGCTAGAAGACTGTCCTTGCCAATTCATTTTCCTCTTTCGCTCCTCAACCAACTTTTGTCTTTTTCTTTCAACTATGAAAGCCTTATTGATGAGCTTTTGAAAACTCTCATAGTCACTTGAAGACATGGCATACTGTATTTCTGAGTTTAAACCTTCAATGAAACAATTTTGTTTCTTCTCGTCAGTGTCAATATCTCCCGGTGCATAGCATGACAACTGGGTGAACTTAGTAAGATACTCCCTTACTGACATGCTCCTTGTTTCATACCGAGAAACTCCTTCCGCTTGTTCTTTATTTCCCCTGTTGGTACATAGTGGTTACGGAGGGTAAGTTTAAACTCATTCCATGAAATACTCTCTGGATCCTAATGAGCTCCCTTATATGTCGTCCACCAATCTGCTGCAGATCCATATAGTTGGTGAGAAGCAAAGAGTACCTTCTCACGCCCTTGGCATTGTATGATCTGCAACTAGTTCTCAACATTCTTAAGCCAATCATCAGCTTCTAATGGCTCGATAGCATTGTCAAACCTCGGTGGTTGGGTGCTCAGGAACTCACTTAACTTGGGTTGACGTGGTGCATTTTGAATTTGTGGTTGAGGTTGTTGCATGTTGGCCACCACTTGTGTCAAGTTTTGAATGAGTTGGTTCTGCATGTTCATCATTTGTTGGATCATCTCTCCATCAGCTCTGCGTGCAACTCTTGGCTGCCATCCAGGTAAAGGAAACTCTGTGGCCTCATTGTTGTTGTTCCCTTCGTTGCGTCTCCTTCTTCCTGTCATCTATTGTGAAAGACTAGGTTTAAACTTAATGTATATATATATGCTCTCTTAAGTGTATTACGTTGTGTATATACTTAATAAGTTCTACAAAAGAGTTACAAAAGTTTTTACTTCGTTCATTAAATGATCATGATTGAAGCAAACTAAGTATTTATATTCATTAATAGATATGTACATACACTAACGAGGTTGTGAACATAAGCCTATGGCCTTCACAACTCACGTTCATACACTAACAACACATTACATCATCAACCTAAACAAGTACACTAATCAACCATTACACACTAGTCAATATAATACCATACATACGTACTACACGAGTCATTACATGAGCAAGGACACCTATCCTAGTTGTCCTCTGGGTTCTGTGCATCCTCCTGTGGGTTCTCGCCATCACCATCGGGAGTGCTAGCCTCTGACTCAGCTGTGGAGGCCTCAGGTGGTGGTGAAGCATGAGGGCGTTTAGCTGCCCTATGGTCTGGAGAGTCCGAGGTCCAAGTGTCTCCATCTGAAACATAGAGATCACTAATCTCTCCATCCCTCATCCTTATTATTTCATGCATTATGGCCTCCGTCTTCTTCAGTAGGTCACGCACATCCTGAAGTTCCTGCTGGCAGTTCTGTAGCCTGGTGCTGACGTCCACTCCAACCTCGAGGCTCACATCCATCTGCACTATGTTGCAATCTTCACGGATCGACTCGTAGTTGAATACGCCACTTCCACTTTGTCACCGAGGGGTGTACATGTATTGAGTCCCCTCAAGGCGGCCACGGTTGGTGTAGCTCTGGCAAGTGATCGCCTCCCAAGTGACATCCTTCTCAGCCTCTGCCATGGTAGACCTCCATGCTAGTGAATTGTGGATCTTGAGCAGTTTGTTCTCATAGTAGATCCTTGCCTGCGACTTTCACTCCTCGCGTTCTGTGCGAGAAACTCGAGTGGTATCGTACTGCACCTCTAGCTTGCCGGTGTAACCAGCACAGCGAAGGAGGTGTCTAAGGCAATCTACCATGCCTCTAGTAGACTCCCCGTGAGTCTTGTAGGTGGCGGGGTTGTCCACATTCTCGACAGTGCGTGCAGCTAGCTGGTGTCGAGGAACTTGTCCTCCGGTGGATTTACGGGCCGTAAGACGTGTGTGTGCCATCTGTTTGAAAAAAAAATTTAAAATGTGTTAGAAAATAAACAATAATATAATTTTAAGTATAGATGAGGTTAGAAAATATATATATAATCTAAATAATCCTTCTTCTAAAAAAATATTTAGTAAAATAGTTTTTAATAAAATAGTAATGTGTATCTCGTCCATTTCTAACTAGGTTTACGTTCTTACATTTTACGCACAACCTTGTCTCTGATATCACTTTGCCACACTCGGGTGCTGTGACATGACGGACGTCCTCTTCGCGTCAGGAGAGAGGATCTCGGATTGATGGAGGACTTGGCAGACGAGGGCGACGCCTCGACCCACTGGGACTGCCTCGAATTGGGGGGACGCCGAGCCGGATCCGCCGCTCGTTTCCACCGCCGCGGGGTACGAGTTCGAGTGGGAGGAGGTGCCGTCAGCGTCCACGTCCGCGGGCGGCGGGGAGGTAGCGGAGCCGGAGTGGGAGCTGCTTGCCGACCTGCCGCCGCCGGCCGACGTGACCGACGCCGAGGAGGGGTTCGTGTACACCTCCGACCGCGAGGCGTACGATGTGCTCGTGGCCGGCGGGGAGGGGCTTCCCCTGAAGAACAAGCCGCCGGCTGCCAGATCGGCCATCGAGGCGCTCGACTCCGGGGTTGTCGCGGCCGGCGAAGAAGGGGAGGGGGAGGAGTGCGCGGTGTGCAGGGACGGCGTCGCGGCCGGGCGCGTGAAGAGGCTGCCGTGCTCGCACTCTTACCATGACGAGTGCATCCTGCCGTGGCTCCAGGTGCGCAACTCGTGCCCGCTCTGCCGCTTCGAGCTACCCACCGACGATCCCGAGTATGAGACCTGGAAAGCGGGGCGAGCAGTGGCGGCCTGAATGAAGTGCGCGGTAATGGCAAGCTCTGATCTTGTGGTCCTATAGAGTTGTGTGAATCGGTTTGGTTTTGAATAGGTCCTTCTATCATGGTTATGACTCAGTTGTATGAAAGAAAGCATAGAAATAGATGCAGAGATGGTTTTGCGCGTTTCACTTTTTTCCTAAAGAGAGGACAAGCTCAACAAGTTCTATACATGTTAGTTGCTACAATTGTATTATATGTACTCTAAATTCAGAGGGAGTAGCTGTATATCTTGTTGCACTGAATGGCTTTTTTGTTGAATATTCTGAGGGAAATTTGGCCTATGGTACCTGGTCACGACTTGCTAGTTGCTGCTATTACCTGTAGTTTGGATGATAGAATCTTGTTTCTTTGATACCTGTTGCATAACTGCTGTGGGTAATTACTTGATTCTTGTTCTTCCAATTTGTATGAAATATGATCAACTGTCTCCCGGACAGCTGATAATTTATTGGCTCCAATTTCTTTGTTTTATTTGCTAAAGGGAATTGTTACTAGCTATTAGCTAGGATTTGAATTAGTTTGGTTAAGTTCTGACTGTAGTGGCTAATAATCTCATTTTGTAAGTAATGTAATCCTGAGTTCATCAAGTTGGCGCCACAAAAATGTAAAGTGGTCATAGCCTGACTGGTAATTGACGTTGCCACACCCAAAGCTCTCGAAGTGGGTCAGTTTAATGACTGACTCTCAACTCTGAGACAACGATAGAGCTTTAGCAGATTTTGTGAGATCCCTGCAGGACTGTAATAACCTCAGGATTGATTCCTGATTACATTGTCTTTAATTCTTACTGCACCAAGGACTAACTCCATTTTGGGGAGCTTTTACATGATTAATTGTTAAATGCTAAATCCAATGCCCCTCTTTATTCTGTGTTAGACTGTGCATATGATGGCAATAACCTGACCATATCCTCATGGGAGCACAAGCGGACATGGTTATCACTGTCAGTTTATTGCTATTTATATGTGGCAATAATGACTAAAATTGACTGTAAAAAGCAATAAAACCAAGTTGATTTTTTCTTAGATAATAATAAATGTTTTTTCTAATCTAGTCTTTGGAAGATGACAATTCACAAATCAGTTATGCTACTGCAGACAATGCAGAGATCGGTTTGTCATACATCGTAATGAAATCCATCTATCACGAATATAGCGATTCACCTCTAGGGTTATAGGTGTATAATTAATTCAGTTTAGCACCAAATGTAACTATATGCTGTCCCAATCAAGTTATATGGTAATTTCAGAGATACTTTGAGAAACGTGGTTACTCTCAGATCTCATGTGAATGAACAATAGCAGATAAGCATAGGCTATTAAGTTTGCCCCAACCCTTCGATGTTTCTCTTCATGTTAGTAGAGTACATATATATTTAATGTGGCATGAAAGGAGTACGTGTTTATTATCATGGCAAGTTCGAGTGAACTCCGTGAAGGTCATCCTGTGTCAGCATGATGTGAGCACGACTGCATATGGAAGGAGAAATTTTTTTAGGAACACCCACTCTGGGATCTTAGGTTTTCATGTCCAACTGAAACATAGGAAAACATGAGTAAATATTCTTTTCAAGGCACTTTATGAGGTTCCTTCAAAACATTGGCACCAGTCCAAATTTATTTAGAGAATTTCATATCTCAGTAACTTGTCCTACTTTGACAATATTAGGCATGGTTATGTGATTTGTGATGCTGGATTTGGACTCGATTCAATTCATATTAATAATTCTTTTCCTGTCAGAAACAAAGCTTTTTAGATGGGTGATATAAATGCCAAATTGGTTGTACTGGAAGTTAGAAAAATGAAACATGGATCATATTCCTCGAACCTTGATTTGCGTCCTTTTAGATGGGATGTCTTTCACAATGTTATTTTGTTACGACGTTGCCACATATTTAAGGTTCCTCTGCCCGATGCCTTGAGAATGATAGCTGACGCTTGAGTCATGTCTTTTTCCCCTGATGTGCTACTTCTGGCTACTAAGTTTGTAATAGTATGGTCCAATTACCAAATCACAAGGTACGGATCAGCAAGAATCGATAGGAAGTTGGGGTTTTGAAGCACTTCTTAAGTTAACCTTTTTTTATCGTGGCTCTTGCTTTCTGATATCTTTGCGCTGTGTACAATATGCATGCCTAAGCTTTCATCTTGGGTGTTGAGGGCCTCAGGTTCATGCTTTGGTCATACACACAGGCCCATGTGGTGATCATAACGAGCTTGCCGCTTTCCGTCGTTCTCTGAAGCTGTTGGTTGTTGCAGAAGCTTGCATTAAAGTAATTCTGTGAAGATCACTTCGAAGCAATTTCGCAGTGAGAGTTGACATGGAAACCTGATTCTCGAAGCAAACACGCGGTGGCTGCGGCTGCAGGCAGTTGACTTGCAGTGTATACTATTTCCTTTTTGTGCAATATTAAGCAACCGGCCAGGTCCATTCTCGATTAATGAACACGAACGTTTGCAAGTGCCGACCCCTTTTGATTCGTTCACAGCCTCACAGGTATGGAATACCATTTCACAATAGCGGAGAGTCCACATTGAGTGATAAACGAGCACACAACAAAAAGAAGTAAACAAAGGAGCATCGGAGTAATACTAGTAGTATTCAAATGGACACTCACCTTGAATGACCGTTCAGTTCCTCTTGTCCAGTTCGTCCGCTGCTGGCGCGTGTATATCCTCCGCATTGTTAAGTTTTACTATAGTAGTTTTCAAGGCCCAGTGCTGCAAAGTTTGCTCGCTCGGCTAGGGATTTCCTCTCCGGTACGAACAGAGGAGGCCTCCTCGAACGAGCCATCGTGGGCTATATCTTCCAACGGAGGGCCCAATAGCAGCCCGAGCAATGCATATATATCCGAAGAGCCTCCTCGTTTTGGTCTTGGCTCGACACCTGTCGTCCCGAACGTGGCAGCTCGGCAACCCGGCCGTCACGCGAAAGCAGCCGCGGCGACGACGACAGACACCCAAACCGAACTCACAAATTGAAGTGACCGGCGTCAGCGGACAGGAGTGGTACGATCTGACGCTGGTGCCGAACAATTAAACCACCAAATTAACCCGTCGCCGATCTAGCTAATGCTCCTCCCAAACCCTACTGGCCCCTCTCCCTCTTCCACGTCGCGTGCCTGATGACTGCCTATGTCGCCGCGGCTCCAGGGCTTGCTAGTGCTCCTTCGTCACCGGCAGCGGTGAGCCGGCCGGTCGGCGTGCACCGCGCATGCATGCAACCCCTCTCTCGCCCGGCCGCCGTGTAGTCCGAAGTAACACAGCTCGCATGCCTAATGAAGCCCAGTGGCGGAAGCTAGCGCAGAAATCACCCTGGTGTCTCACTTCTTTCATGTCCAAATTTTCATGTAAAATCTAACCAGTTATGTGCTATTTTAAGGAAATTTTCATTTTGACCCTGATTCACAACGTGGCTTCGCCAGTGATGAAGCCTGCTGATCTCATTGGACGTCTTCGTGTGTGCTTCCTTCCACTAAGTACGGTCGAAAGGAAGGCTTCAGAGTCTACTCCTTCGGTTGCTGAGCCTGTTGACGTTAATTAGGACTACTTTACTATTGTTTTCATTCGTGAATAAATAATATTTAGGACAATTAATTTAGTTCAAAACGAAGGAAGTATTTTAACTAAGCAAGTGTTGTAACGTCAACGTTTAAAACGTAATGTTCGTGTACTTGGCCTAACGTGAGAAAAACGTAATGTTCGTTCACGTTTAAACCTGTGTTTTCGAGCGAATCGCATTCCATGGATCCAGTCTTATCCACGGAAGGAGGAGGAGCCGAGGAGGAGTGCAGCCGATGTCGAGTAGTCCCCGTACGTGGCCGGCGGCAACTCGCGCGACCCAACCTGAAGTGGCGATAGTCTATTAAGGCCTGCTTGCTGCTTTACGGCCGGGAAGTGAGAGGGGATGGATCGATCTCGATCGGTGCGCCCCGATCGAGTGCGTGAAGAAGAAGTTCGAAAAAAATGCTCTTTTTTTAGGTAGTGCACCCAGCATACGTACGCAACGGCGTGGTGGCGATTACGTCGGACGTATCCCCGAAAGCAGGATGCGTGCTTTGTCATTTTCGGGTCCGGATGGGGACCGGCCGGGGTTTCGTGGCGCAACATGGCAACAGGCAGCTGGAGCCTGTGGTCTGTGGAGGAACGCTGCCGGCAGCGGCAGTGGGTGGATGGCTCTCCTCACCGGCGAGCATGCATGCCTCCCTTGTCCTTCTCGTCGGAGCTAGTACATGCATGGGGCTGGATAACCTGTGCTGCTACAGTGCCTTCACGCACCCAGACCCCTGGGAATGACACGGGAATCTCGTGTCCGCACCACCCGGCGTCTCGGCCGTCGTCGCACGGTTTGGACGAACGGCACGCGACGCCGAGCAGCTTAGACGGGACAACGTGACGAGGGTCCTCCATCGGAGCCACGATTAGCAGGCCAGCCGGCCGAGGGGCCTGGTCGTCGACCGTCCATACCTACGCATCACAAGATTGGCCGCCGGTTCGTTCCCAAGGCTGCAGATCGCACCGTCTTCGGGGCGTGCCGGTCGCGCGCCTGTTTTAAATTTCAGTATTTCACACACGGGTGTGTACCGACTGTTCTAGAGACCACCAGAGTGCATGCGCACACATATACGGCCAGTTGAGTTAGTCTACATATAAGCAGAATAAAGTTACTTTATATATGCATCATATGACAACTTGTGGACACCATGCATAGCTGACCAATCACTTGCCAAGAGTAAAGTAGGCACTGTACACTTGTCATTGTTTTTGCCTGTGCCAGTATTTGCTAGAGGCCAGGGGTAAACGTTCGGTTAAATTAGGTTAATTCGTTTAAGCAAAATTTCGGTTATGAAAAATTGTTAACCATTTTTTATTCGAAAAAGTCATAACCACACAATTCGGTTTTGGTTAATTTGGTTAGGTTTTGCAGTTAACTGCATTTTAATGTGTAATATAATTTATTAGACAAAAATGATAATAAACACATAAAATAGTAATAAATACGTAAACATGATATATATATATATATATTGGTGATGGGTGGATTTTATTAAAACTAGACTATGATATGGGAAAAGTTTTGGTGAGGATAAAAATTAGTAATATTGAGCTTTATTTTTATGTGTTATAAGATAGTGCAGGTTAAATTTTTGGTTAAATCGATTATTCTGTTAATACGATGTGATAATCGAATTTTATTTAGTTAACAGAAATACATAGGAAGGATAACCATATTTAACAAAAGTTTTAATTAACCATGCATTTCGATTCAATGTGGTTTTGCGGTTATCGGTTAAACGTGCTCACCCGTACTGGAGGCCATCTCTGATGATAAAGATCACGCGCATGAATAATTAACAAACAGTTTCAAAAGGTCTTCATAGTTGTCTACAGACCTTCAGTTGTGTCAATCATTCCTGTCTGGTAGTACATGCACAATTTGTCTTCTTACTCTGAATAGTTAGAGGTGCGACACATGACCCAGTGTCGCATGATCGTCACTCAGTTCGATCGAGAAGAGTTAAAACTTGTCGTGAGGAAACTGCTCACCACTCACTCTTAGTAGCTTTTCTTTATGCACAAAAAAGTATGATGAATAGGCAATTTGTTGTCATTGAGCAGCTAGGAGGTTCATCGGTTTGACGTTTGGTCGTCACCATATAAAGCTCACTGTCAGCTAATATCTAGGTTGGTGCATGTGAGCTCCCTTCCTAGTTTGGGAAGCGGGTTTATGTTTGTTTTGTGTTGAGTTATAGCAGCTGAGTCTGACGGTAACCATGTTCGTATTTTATATTTTCTCTAAATTTCTGAAAGAATAGGAGCACCTGCCATTTGCATAAAAAAATATCGTGAATCCAGACGCCGTAATATATATATTTGTAGCCAAAAAGGAACGCAAAGGAGATACAGCTGCGTCGTCCTCATCTGACCGCACTGATGACAAGTCCCTAACAATTGTAGTATATTTAGGACGACGTCAACTTGAAACCTTGAATAGTCTGGTTGCTGCCTGCTACGTGTCAAACATTGCGAGAGCTAGGAGCATGCTGTTTGATCGCGTTCTAATAAAGGGCAGCAAGGGTCTGTTTATTTGTTTACCCTCTTGTTAATTAGATTATATGATCTGGAGAGGAATATTGTACATTGGGACAGCTTATAAGATTATCAAAACCTTGAGGTGTATAGCAGATCATATGATCTGATAATATAATTTAATTCTTTTATTTCATCTTGAAACTAAATAAGCTAGACTATATAATCTAGGGGTAAACAAACAGGCCCTAAGTAAAGCTTTCTTTGGTCTCAGGGAAATCAGTAGCGTTATCCGGAGGATGCAACTGGACGAAACATCAAGATTGAACTTTTTCTAAAAAAACATCAAGGATGATATCTAAATTCTGAACTTTTTGCAGCTGTTGCACGTCCTTAACTACATATTCTTTTTTCTTGAAATTCATAGACTATAATAATTAATTTTAGAAAAGCGAATATGTGGACACAAAATAATCTAGCTAGCATGGTAACTACACATTTATATAACTAATCTTGTTATTTGCCAAACGAAAAAGGTAAAGATTTTTTAACAGAGCAAATAACAGGGTCGAATCATAGGGCGCAAACTTCACATCTTTCTGCCTGATTTTCACATGTACGCACAGTAGGACCACCACGATATGTGTGACTTAGTTAACCTTATATTAGTCTTTTTTTTAGCATATGTTCTATATTCTGTCATTGCTTAGTGGCATCCCATCCGATCGATCCCATGTTAGGCACGTTGCATGACCAACCTATATATGATGCTAAGATGGAGTTCATACCCAGGGAATATTAGCTGCAGGAAGAGAACCTGAAAAGATATAACAACCAAGGTGAAGCTACGAGGATGTCCCCCAATTAACCAAACCAGCAAAGATGATGAGTTGTTACAGAAAATCACCAAAAGAAACAAAAAAAAAGAGACGACAGCCCATCAGAGCACTCTACTCTTTAACAAGGATCAACAGTGAACGACAACAAGAGAATAATTGGATTTTTAGATATGGGCGATGCAATAAGTAAGGGGGTAAGTATAGCCAGAGCCTTCAATCTTATCATGCGTGATGCGTCCGATAATTCTTGAACACCCAGAGGATATTAAAATAAAAGAAAATTAAAACTCAACGAATTTAGAAGATACTAGCTAGGTGGCTCTTATACTAGGGAGAAATAAGCACCTAAAAGGACTCAAATTGTGTTAGTCTAGGCGCACATAGATCCTCAACTAATTGGCCTAAGCTCAGTTTCTGCTAGTAAATAAAATAAAATCATGCAACACATTTAACAGATATTCACTATGTTTACCATCAATTCTGTAAACATAGAGTCTCATATCTCACCCTTCAGATTTTGTTAAACAACATTTGGTGCCCCGCGTCACAGAGCATAGCTTTGCTACTTGGTGACGTCGAGCTAGCTAAAGGGTCACGGAAGTTCAGAGAAAAGAAGTTAACACTCTCATTATTTTAGGAGCCTCGATGTCACAGGAACAGAGAGACTCTTTGTGTCTTTAAGGGGGGCTTCACCAAGTGTCCCTTCGACCTTGAGGAATTTGATATTGGAGTCTCACCTCTAGACACCCTAGCAAGAGCTTCAAAGCTCCAAGGTCTTGAGCTAGGCCGGCTTGAGAATTAGGCCTAGTGTCGATAGTCGGGTCGTTATTTGTTTTTTTCCGGGTTTAGTCTTTTTGTTGCTGAACAATCCCTCCTACTTTGATCCTAGTAAGATATGGGTTTTTGTATGGACCGTTTCTTTCTTCTCTATAATATAAAGATACACAAGTCTCCTGCTTGTGTTTGAGAGAATTTTTTTTACAGATCGACAAAAGGATCGCGACAATTAGTGACAGCATGATAGATCAAATCAGTACTTCACTTATAGAATAAAGTAGTAGTATCCAAAGGACCTAACAAGAATTAATCATAGTTTGTGGCACATCAACTTAATTTCACTAAAATTGCAGTATCACTTCTGAAAAAAACTCATCTATGCTATAATATCTTGTGCATTTTCTTCAAGAAAAAAATCTTCGACTTGACATTGAGATAAAGTCACCAACCTTATGTAGTCATATTCCAATTCAGTGAATAATGTGTATCAGTAACATTTCTCCTTTTAAACATACATTTCTTATTGAATGCAATTCGTATTATGGCGAGGACTGATTACTAATTATCCACTTGTCGTGAGGGCTAGAGAAATTTTTATAGGAGAGTGGGGTCACTGCAATGGACAACCACCTCAATCATCCAAAAGCTTCATGGCCCCTTTGCACAAAGCGACCACTTGGATATGGCGTCACACTACCCATCCAAATCCAATTGCCAGCCTCTCAGACACAAATAATGCAACGTTACTCGCAACTTTGGTCGTCTCTTGCCATACGACTCTGGCAACAGGGGTTTTACAAGGACGGAACGCCACGTCTTTATCTGTGAACTGTGTACCGACAAATGAGTAATAGGTTCCTATTAAAGGGATAGAAAAAAAGAATATAATCTAGATTCTTCAGTCACCCAATTAATAAGTTCCTATGACCTGTTTCATCATGCAAGCGTCGTCTTCATCAGAAAATCGTCTCTAGTGGATCGCATCAGAACGGCATGCATAGGCATGCTTGGACATTACTGAACTGCTGTGAAGAATTTACTCTGGCAGTTTCACATAACTTCCATATGCAGTATAGCATGGAAATGCTGTGAGAAGCAGTGGATGTGTTCTGTTTGGAGAAGAACAATCCGACGCCGTCTCTTCCCAAGTTGCACCACTAACGATGCTATTTTAGTCTCAGGGTGCCTATCAACAAGCCAGCAGACAGCCAACAACTGGCTGTGTCCCAGTGTCCCTTGTGATTTTTTTCACACGGCTTTTGCTGAAAAGACATTTCCTTAAATTAATCCATGCATGCAGTATTATACACAAAAACTAAAAGTGATAACCGAAAGCAAGGTACCGTCTAGCTAGGAGAATACGTAAAAGCTAGGAGGTTTGGCAAGACTCAAATCCAGAATTACATTCACCCTGCGATGATGTTGATCCTGGCTCAAGTCAAGTCATGCAACAACAAAAAACGATAAAAAAACGCAGTCTCTTGGGAAGCCAAGATATGCAGTGATATAGGAGAAGAATCTACAAGAAAACACATGGAGTGCTTGGATATGCCAGTGCCCTTTTTTAAGCTCAATAGGCATGTCCATATTTGCAAGCTAATCATATACTCTACCCTAAAGATTCTGAGAACGAAAAACGAAAATAATAAATAAATAAATATATAGACTAGCTTGCTCAATGTGGTGGACCAAACCTGAGTCTTCTCTCAGATGGGATAGAGGACAGGGAGATAATTTCTCTCTCTTATGCAAGCAAAGCTATTGTGGCTCGCTATAAAAGGCCGTCACCAACCCGGCCCTTCTTCGCAAAAACATGAGTGAGCAGAGCAAGCTCCAGTCACCGAACAACGCCGCCACAGCCACTCTCCACCACTACCTCATATCGCAAGCAAAAAATAGCAGCGAAGACAGAGGCGAGGAGCGCAAGAGAGATGTACCACCATTTCCATGGCGAGGTGGCCAGCCTCCGCTTCCTCTCCCCTCCCAACCCTTCGTCCTTCGCCTCGCACCACCACATGAACATGGCCTTGCCGCCTCAGGCCTACTTCCCGCCGTGCTTCGAGCAGGCGTCGTCTTTCCAGGAAGGTGCTGGGGCTGCCGCTCTGCTCGGCGACGTGGATAGCTTTGAGCTAGACGCGGTCGTCCGGGAAGCGGCTCATCACGTCGCCGGCGGCAATGGCTCGCCCAGCTCGGGCTCGGGATCCGACGGCGGCGGCTATCCTCTGAACGCTGCAGCGGTGTCGGCAGAGGAGGAGCGGCGGCGCCGGCGGAAGGTGTCGAACCGGGAGTCGGCGCGGCGGTCGCGCATGCGGAAGCAGCGGCAGCTCAGCGAGCTGCGGGCGCAGGTCTCGCACCTCCGCGGCGCCAACCGTCGCCTTCTCGACGAGCTCAACCGCGCGCTGAGGAGTTGCGCCGACGCCCGACGCGAGGGCGCGCGGCTCAGGGACGAGAAGGCCGAGCTGGCCAAGAAGCTCGAGCACTTGCTGCAGGCGGCCACGGATACGGACAAGAGCGCCGGCGCCTCCTCGAGCAACCACAGTTGCTCATCGGAGCCATGCAACAACGCCAGCACTAGTACTTCTGAGTGAACACATTATCGGACCCAATTTTTTACTTGAGAGGGTAATTATATGAATAAGAGCATGTATAATTAAGCAAGGATAATTGTTGGAGATGTACACATGCATGGATACATGGATGCGCCTTCTGAGAGATTCAATATTTTTGTTTCTGACAGCTGTTTAGATACTTAAAACCTGAGTAAACGTGGGTCAGATGATCATGTATCCTATTTGCATGCTGCAAACCTGAAGTCAATGGAACAGTAAGAGCAGCGGAAACATCGAAGATTAGCGGGAGGGCGCTAAAATGGAGTCCTAAACCGACCAACTAGGGCTAGTTCGGCAAACGTGATCTCCCGGCTTTTACAGGACTCATGAGAACTATTAGTTTCCAATGAAATTTCTATGGTCCAAAGGCCAAAGCTGTCTTAAAATGGGAGGGGTCTAAAACGACTTGCCATTAACTTAGTATAGCTGATGCCATGCATTGGTCCAACTTATGCTAAATTTTCCTATAATGGGCTGTAAGCTTTTTTTACTGTCAATTTCTAGTAGCTTCTGCTTTTCTAATTCACAACAGTAGCAGCAGCACTATCACTGTCGGACAAGTTTCAGCAAATCTGTCAGGTATATGCATACTGTAACATCGAAAATCTTGATGGGAACCACATATCCGATATTCATCGAGATGTCTATCGAAGATGATTCCTGGAAACCTTGAACAACTGTCAATAGCATGTGCTGCAATACAATTTTTTCTTAATCTAATGCCAAAAGAATAAAATGGACGATGGCGAAGAAGGAACAATTATCCATGAAAGCATATAACTCGTTCTTCAAAATATACAAACATTATTAGCATTATGAATATTTTAGCCTCAAATACAATAGTGATAATAACAATTCACTTGGAACATATGAATTCACATGGACATTTCAGTTATAAACGTGCGTAGCAACTCCTGAGATTTTACCGTCATATATAGAGATGGCTACGAACTCTGGCAGAAAACCAACGCATAAGATTACACTTGGCCACACAATAGAAAATACAATAACGTAGCAAAGAAATAAACTACTGCAACATAGCAAAAAGATTATCTATGTGGCCAAATAACTGATAAGCCTATATTCAGAAGAAGATCGGGCTACATACTATTTTTTTTGTCTTTGCACGTGTACTTTCAGTTTCCCTTTTTTTTTGCAGGCGTCGCTCGCAGCCAGCATGAGTTATCTGTATATGCCACCTGCTAATAGACTGTTTTGTAATTATATTCCTTCTCCTTCTTTAAACGACAGAACTCCTGACTTAATTCGTCAAAAAAATACACTGCGACTGCAAAATTGTGTGGCTCAGGATTCGAAGGCAACAGTACACTAGCACTTAGAAAAATGCAGAACAACAAAGGAGAACAAAAACAGATCTAGGACGACCTGAGGGCGCATTGCGCTTTCTAGCGCGGCATCAGCTCAGGCCTGTCCAAGGGTAGGTGTGAACACAGGGGAGAAAGGTAGCCACCAGCATGAGATGCTCACATCACAGGGCCCAATCAACAGTAATCAAAAGGCGCTTGGGCACTGGCTTACACCAGGTGCGGTGGAACGAGCACCAATGCACCATGCAATGTCTCGCAGTGGTGCCAATGAGCTTTCCTTATAGAAGAAACAACTTGAAAGTACAAGAGGAAAAGCACTTCAACAAACTGTCCTTCCCAGGAGTCAAGAATCAGTTGCATGAAGATTAGGACAGCTGCAGTTAGGAACATTCATCCAGCTCATCATGATTCCAGGGGAAATTGGAGATTGCAGGCTGTAGCTTCCCGTTGATGTTGAAGATGCACCAAAACAAATGGACTCCAAAGCGCTAAGATGTTGGTACTGCAAATAAAATGTTAGGTGACAAGATGCTAATGCCCTCAATGACCGCATTCAGGAAAAAGGAATCAGCAAATATGCAAAGATTATAGATATAACATCCATAACAGGTAGAAAGTTGAAACACCCATGTGGACAAATAGTCTCAATACCATTCCCAGCAGTATTGGTAACAGGTCTCAGTATACATGCTAGAGCATCTACAAACCAAGATTCGGCTTTGGTTTAAACCATTACTAAGTTAATTCACGTGCCATCCTTACAAGCTCCAGGTCACTTGAATTAAGGATGACAACTAATAAGTCAAAGTGATGTAACTACTGGCCCTTACCCATCAGGTGGCAATGATGGATAGTAGCCACATGCAGTTGTTACAAGATGTCTGCAGCTATGAGGTGCTTAATTTTTGGACAAGGCTTCACCAGCCAGAGATGGAGAGATGTCCTTCTTAGTACAGCTCTGTTCTTGGTAAACCTTTGCTGGATCTGCAAATAACCTTGTAAACGGCCACCTGTAGACAAAGGCAAATGGTTGCTGCAATGGAACTTCTGATCAATATTTGGAAAAGCTATGTGACAGAACCGCACCTGCTTAACTGAATGGTCTCGTACTGTATAACAATTTCTTCAAGCACGTCTCCTGTTCACATCGTGTTGACAACAGGAATAAGAGGGACGGAAAGAAAGACACATAAACATACATTGTGAGTACAGACCTATCATTGCTAGTTGACTAATTAATCAGAAGGACCGGTAAACTTGACTGCCACACTTGTTTCTTGTTTGCAAAAAATAAGGAACACATCAGAATTAATTTCTCATGAGGCTGCAATTTTGTATTAACATAAAAGCTTTCAGTAACAACATGCAATGAAGACTCATACAATCAACATTATGCGGTTTTAGGAATATTAGGCTTCTCCACTAAGCACATATTGGGTTTCAGTACATATCATTAGAGTGTCAACTAGTATCTCCAAACCAGAACCTTGATTTAGATTAGGAGAATGGTTTTCAGTATGTACATGTTGATAAATGCATCACTATTAACACAGTCAGATATGCCTTGAGATTGATGCAATTTTTTATTTAAACAACCAACACATGCTTCATTATCTGTAAATTAAAGACTCTTCCTCACCAGGCTTCAGAAACATAGGATCATATATTGCATAAGCGGTTTCACTTGTACCCAGTAATAAGGAATGACAAATATAAATTGTCCAATTGATTTTGATTTTTAATTCATTAACTACACCTAACTCGATAGCAAAAACTTCTGAAAGATCACCAACTACACGTCTTCTGAAAGATCACCAACTACACGTCAATAGAAAATGTCAGCTTACGTAACCAGACAGAGATTGTACCGACTAAAACAAAATAAGCAATATAAGACCTTAATTTACAAGTTCATTCAGTTATTATAAGTTACCTCTTTCAAGAGTCTTGGAAGAAAAATGTTTGGCCTTCAAACGTGCTGCGAGCATAGCCTGATATTTGTTGATTTTTTCTGCATGTTCCTCGGGTTTTAAATGTCTATGCAGAGTAATAAAGAAGTTTCAGTCTAGATTTCATGATTTTCATAGTGACCAAGGAACAACTCAACTTGACAAATAGAATGCACAAGTTTATAACTTAAAATTATTTTAAAGATCCATTTTCATACAATCATTATGTATGGATCGCTAATTGTGGAGAGCAATATCAGCAATACAGAAAGGAAAATGAGACCTGTGTTGAAAAAATGAATAGGGTTGCCTTCCATGGGCCATGGACTAGCATACTCTTGATGCAAACAGCGTCGTGGCAGTAAGAAAAGGCTTAGAGTCCATCTGATGCAATATTATGATATGTCGAATGCACTTCTAAAATTCTACCATGAAGACTTGGCATGTGAATTCATGATATATCCATGTAATGTGAATTTTGAACTAACCAGCGTCAAATAATTTGAAACGGAGGGAGTATGTGATATGTACGTCAACTCACATTATTCTAGATCAACGAACACATATTGTCCCAGTTCCAAATTGTTAATATTCATTCTCCAAAAGGTTCGTATGGCCAGTTTATCCACACGAGAAGAAATAATTGTTGTGCCAGCAGGAATTTTGTAGTAGTCATATCTCACGACAATATTTTTGACACATTGGACTGCAATCTAGTTTCCCACACTGTTCTACAAGGAAAACGATAAGAAATAGCAACGCCAAAATCATTACAGAACATTCATGCAAGTCACTCGGCCCACATGTCATTCACTCCGTGTACTCCATATGTCCCTCACAAATGGCGGCATACATATCAAGCGTCAGTGTTTAGTGGCAATTTTTGTTTATTTTTTCGATTCCTGATCAGTTCACATCATCATCTGGATTCTGGACACCCACGATATAGCGCACACAGGAACACAACGAAGCACACTCGGCGACAATTGCACAAACACGGAGCGGGAGAGAGGAGGGGCAGACGAGAGGGCATTACGAGTGGTAGTCCTCCGAGGGGATTCGAGCGCTGGTCTCCTGCGCCGCCACGACGGATTCTTCCTCCTGCGCAGGGACAGATCGGTAACCCTAGGGCGTCGGTGAGCTGAACGCGAGATGAGTAGAGAGACAGTGACGTGGGAGCGAAAGGCGGGGAGGGCGGGAGATGCGGTACCTTGACGGGTTGATGCTCCCGCGCCGCGGCGGAGGCCGCGGCCGGTGCTGCTTGCGGCGCCGGCGGAGCGCCGGCAGTTGGAGGCCACGGGGAGAACGGCATTGGAAGAATGGTGTTGACCGACGAGCGTGCGGAGTAAAATCCTGGAGTGAAGACAAAAAAAATCAAAAATGAATGCCGGAAGTTCGTCCCGCGAAATGCGATCATTATATACCCGACGGCGTAAATCTAAAAGCAACTTCTGAATTATTTGACGCTGACCAATTTAATTTTGAACTGACATATCACCACACATGCATGCGTGTGTCCACTGGAGGCTCCTTCCATCCACTACCATCCTCTACGTCTTCACCAGCAGGCTCGGTGCTTGAGCCACGCCTCCTTCGATCCATCGACTACCATCCTCTACGTGTTTGTGTCGCATTATGGCCCCTATTCTTTGTTCAGTAACATTGATTCAAGATTCTCAATATTTTCTGTTTCCTTTCCACTTAAACGAGACAAATTTGCGTTTTCGTTGCACTTCTCTTCTTTCCATCTTCGAATGAAATATGAACAGTGCCGTTCTGGTTTTGTACCTAGCCTCTAGTGCTTCAGTTGATCTGTACATCAGCAAATACGACTGCCAAATACCAGCCCCGTTTTCTCCCTGTTCCTGAAGAGAGCCTGCTGCGAAGCTCTTTGCTGAAGAGATGCATGTTCTGTCTCTTCCTGGGGCGCCGTGGGCAAGTTCAGAGTTCAGACCTAATCAGAGTTGTATCTCTGCTGATTATCAATCGTGATAGCAGATCATTGGCGTGACCGCGCGAGGGCTTAATTGCGGCATGCTGTTGCCACCACATAGCAGAAGAAGGCGCAGCCGTACGCTGCTCAATTCGTGTATAAAGTATAACAGCTCATTGCCACATTACACGAGGTGATTGGTGCAGAAAAGCGATACATTAGCTGTACTCATGTTGCTATTTCCATATATTCTTCTAGAACATTGGACTGATTATTTTCCGTTTGGTGTGGATAGAAATAAAAAAAGAGTTGTTTCAGTACATAAACCTGCTTACATTATTGTTGGTTTGGTTATGGCTACTGATTAGCTTGGTCCCTGTGGGGCAAATCATTGTTTCCACCCTGTCCAAAGCATGTGCAGCAATTGCCGCCTTAATGCTGCATGAGTGGTATGGTTAGACAAATACTCCTCCCTGAAGTTGAGTCCAGATAATTCTTTTGGTGCATTTGTTATATACTTACCACATGATGGGCATCCATCATTCCCATCATGTGGTAAGATTACTTCAGGCCAAGTCACCTGCTATCAGCATCTGCTTAGCTCAATGCTCAAGAATGTGAGTTGGCAAAGTAAGAGGGAAAGCTAGAAGCTAGCCGCAGCAGGGTAGCAGCAACGTTTGCATGTGATACATGCATGTTCCTGTTCTTTACGTTTCTTTGATTTTTTTTCTTTCCAAACGATGTGTTTGGTTGAATATAGGCTGTGATGATTGGTGAATATTCTTTGCTGAGATGTATGGTGATTTTGGTACGAAAACATGTGTGCATGTGCCCTCTTTTCTGAATAGTAATATTGTTGTGATAACAGGTTTCGTCAGGATATTAAAATGCAGTATCAGAACATGCACACATTCCTGACATTCTAGATGAGGAAATCCCCCATGCTTCAATGCAGCATACCATGAGGAGATCCTCAAACCTATCTGGTCAGTATGTAGGCTCTGATTTCTGAGTTATGACTATTCTTTGCTGAGATGTATGGTGATTTTGGTAGGAAAATATGTGTGCATGTGCCCTCTTTTTCTGAATAGTAATAGCGTGATAACATGTTTCGTCAGGATATTAAAATGCAGTATCAGAACATGCACACATTCCTGACATTCTAGATGAGGAAATCCCCCATGCTTCAATGCAGCATTCCATGAGGAAATCCTCAAACCCATCTGGTCAGTCTGTAGGTTCCGACTTTTGAGTTAAAAGCAGTTATTTTTTTAGAAGGCTCATTGAGCATCTTTCATTAAGAGGAATAAAGTTTTACCTAAAAGGGAAGAAAAGAAATAGCACAAGGAGTGCTGAGAACTAAGGCTACGTTGATACAACACACACCATCACTACAGGAATCGAGCAAAAGGTCGTCGGCCTTATAACCGTCGGTTACCTATTGTAGCCGATGGTTTTAGCCTATGTCCGTCGGTGCACCGACGGTTTTACCGGACGACTTAAAGTCGACGTATTTAACTCATATGACCGTCGGTACACGTGGACCGATGGTTTTAACGTGTCAGTGGACGACCGACGCCCTTACGTGGTGTTATAACCGTCGGTCGCCGGGACCGACAGCTTTAAATGTAAAGCCGTTGGTGTGGACCCTGGGCCGACGACTTTAATGCCTTTATGACCGTCGGTTCAGCAAGCCAGCCGACGGCTTTAAGTACATTATGGCCGTCGGTCGGTTTAGAAACCGACGGTTACAACGTATTTTTTTAACTGCCGTATTTCATTCCTCCCCGGCTGGGGAGCCTCCAGCTGCACAGTAGCACCACCAAATTTCATACAGCACCAGATTTCACAGCATAATAACAACAAAAATAGCAGAAACACCAGAATTTCATCATATAAACAGTAGAATCACAAGTTCATCACAGAAACAACAGAAGCACCACATTAGTTCAACTATTGTCCGAAGCTCCACCACTCTCACCTCCGTCACTCCAGCCTCCGCAACTCCCACCTCGGCCGCTCGCACCTCTGTCGCTCGCACCTGCACGTCCACTGTTCAAATCGAGGAAACTATCACACGCATCAGGCATTCCTTGACGGAAACCCTACAATAAACAAATACAAGAAAAACCACAGAAGTAACTAGATTATGTCTAAGGATTCATGAAAGCTAGTGATTCAAATCATACCGTTGCGAGTGAAGGTGGTGATGGTTGGAGTTGCATCGGACCTAAGGACAGCGGCGGGAAAACACTCGGATATGGTGGCCATCCTGGCTGATTTGCGGTCAACATGGACATAAATCCTTGAGGTGGTGGAAAATATGTCTCACCACTCTCAGAACCCTGTGACAAATATGGTTACTATTTTGTATTGCAAGTTGAATTAATAAGACATTCACTCATACCTGTGACGAGGGACCAACAGGAGGACGAGTCGTATCGAGATGCGATCCTATGTCACCTTGAGGTAAGAACTGACTCAAAAGTAATAATATTCAGTTAATTAATGTAACATATTTATGGTAAGCATTATTCGATCTCGAATAAAATAGACATATGTACCTACGATATTGGGTCGAACTAAGACTGTTGCAACATACCGAACTGAGATCCAATATTACCATGAGACAAGTACTGGATTAATAAAATATTTATAAGATCTTAAGTAAAACTATACATTTACTAAATCAAGTAAATTGCGCAATTGTTAAAATTATATGTTACTTGAGTCATATATAAATTCTGTATATGTTGTTGCATCTGTTACATCTGCTCCTGGGTGCGTCTCAATTATACCCTCAATTCATTCTCCGTATTAGACCGACACCGACTAGAAGTAGAAGTGGAGGACCGACGTACTCATTGTCGCCATACGCCTCCGTCGCCTAGAATCAACATTTACGACACGAACGCATTTAACGTGTGCCGTGCCGGGTCGGGACATACCGTGCATTCATACAAGATAACCGTTGCTAATTAAGCTCGCATATACAATATAACCATTGCTAATTCATACAATTTTATTTATCATATTAACAAGTTAAGCATTGCCAAAATCATTAACAAGTAATCAAGTTCACATGATCGTATTAGTGCGACGAATTAATAACACCATGTCCATTTTCCACATTGCTAAGATCTTCATTTATACAAGTTAAAAGTTTACTAAAATGGGAACTTAGTCATCAACAAATAATCATTTGTACATTTAGATACTATCATCTCTAGCTAAATAAGAAAATTCACTACATCGGAAACACAATCGTCAACAAATATTCATCCATAATGCAAGGATTCATCCATAATATAAGGAATCAGCAAGATTTTACCTTCGAACACTGAAAGGCGGCGCCGCTCGGGGACGGGAGGAGGCTGTGCGCGTGGGCTAGAGGAGAGGCGGCGCGCGGGGCTACGGGAGAGGCGGCGCACGGAGCTCCGAGGCGGCGGTGCGAGGGGCTCCAGCCAGGAGAGGCGGCGCGCGGGGCTTGGAGGCGCCGACGCACTCGGAGTTACGGGAGTCGCGCGCTCGGAACTCGAGAGGCGCGGCGCTCGGAGCTTGGGAGCTCGAGAGTCGCGCGCTCGGAGCTCGAGAGGTGCGGCGCTCGGAGCTTGGGAGCTCAGGAGTCGTGCGCTCGAAGCTCAGGAGGCGCGGAGGACGGGGAGGCACCGACGGGCGAAGAGGAGGTGGCGGGCGGCTGTGCGGGCGAGAGATGGCGGCTGTGCGGGCGAGAGAAGAGGATTAGGGCGAAAGAGAAAGGACGCGCGCGCACGCGGGTGTGATGTGACGGGCCCACGTTTATGACTGTCGGTTTCATTTGGCCAACCGACGCTCTTATTATATCCGTCGGTTTCCACAGCGGGACCGACGGCTATAGTTATGGCCGTCGGTTGTGTCACTGAAAATCGACGGTTATATATTAAGTGCGTCGGGGCCCGCAAACCGACGGTTATAATTCATTTATATGCGTTGGCCCCGACGACTTTAATTTTCGTGATGGCCTATTGATTGTTTCCTGTAGTGCATACAGATTACATCATGATTTTCCAGAACGCAGCTAAACGCTTGGATCCTGCTTTACCCCATCGCAGAGCCTCCTCTTTGATCTCAGCAACCATTGTAAATCTGATCTATTAGGCAGGGTTCAACGTTTGTTGAAGCAGGTTTTTTGCCCCTGCTTGCGCCCAAAGAGAAGCCTCCTCCTGAATCATCCCAAGAAGCATGGATCCTTTCCTCGGATCGGAATACGCGCACATTTCTCTCCTTCCACAAGACCCAGCAGACAAGGATGACTAGCGAGCAGGTGGCCGATCGTGTCTGTCTCGTAACAAGATTTTCATACCATTTAGCAATGTCGAGGCCACATTTCCAACTTGCCGGCCGCAGCCCCACGCGTTTGAAACTAACTGTTGTGCGCTCCCAGACCTCCCTCGCCACAGGGTACTCTATGAATAGGTGGGTGGACGTCTCTAGGCTCCTGCGGCACATCAAGCAGAAGTATTGATTTTCCCACCCTCGGGCCTACAACCTTGCCGCTGTCCAGACTCGGTCTTTTAATAATAACCATACAAATATCTTACACCTTCTAGGAGCCCAAGCTTTACAAAGCTTCTTGTGGAACCATGATCCAGTGCTTCCTACAAATTGTATTCTGTATGCAGAGCGTGTTGTATACTGTCCATTTGCAGTCTCTGTCCATTTAATCTCATCATCCAAGTCTTACTGTGCTTATACAAATTGAGAAATCTGGCCGCAGGGCAGCTCCCTTGCAGCCAGCTAGGCGTCCAGAACCGAGCTTGCCTCCTATTATGAACAGTTAACGACGTCATCGTTGCGAACAACATCTCATCGAATCGATCCACACGTAACTCCATTCCCTGCCATGGCCTTTACGGTGAGATCCATAAAAGCCATAACCACCGCAATCTCAGAGCTCTGCTGAAACGGTCAAGATCAATCACCCGGACCGGGCGACAGACACAAGCCCAGTTGACTTTGCACTTTCCCTTGTGATTTCATCCGATCCTGCCCATAAGAAATGTCTCCTGATTTTGTCCATCTCACTGAAGAACTTCTTTGGCAGGCGCAGGGCAGTCATTGTATATGTCGGTAAGGAGATCAGTACTGTCCGAACAAGCTCACACCGATCCCCAATGCTCAAGAGTGTTTTCTGCCAACCAACGACCTTGGAAATGGCCCTATCCTTGATGTGTTGCAAATATATCATACGTAATGGTCCCACAGACATTGAAATGACCAGATAGTTAATAGGCATTTCTTTCCTTACACCCTAAAAATTCTGCAGCACATCATCAAGAGAGACACCCTCACACCTAACATCACACCTAACAGGAACCACACTGCTCTTTGCCATGTTTACTCGTAACCCCGTCGCCTCCCCAAATCTAGGGAGAATATGCAAGTTCTGCAAGCAACATTGAAAGCATGGCCGGAGAACAGGAAGCAGAGGTTTACAGTAGAGTTACATGGTAACGGCTAGCCTGCTACTGGGTGGTCAACGGGCTGGAGAACACCATGGAAGGCAAAAATAAGGACCAAAAAAGAACCTTCCTTTGATCTCCATGCATGCTCCTGACAAGGATTTGAGGTTCATATAACAAGCAATGGTGAAAAGACGCATGAGACAGCCTAGTACAGCTGATACATCTGGTGGTTTGGTCATTTACCAGAAGAAGGTTCTTGAAGGCGTGCATTTCTTGCTATGGGTTCGCCTTGATGACTTGCCTTCTTCTCCGCCTTTGTCAACCTTGCCGGATTTCTTGCGGGACCCCGTCGAGAATTTGGTACGCCCGCCGTGTTCGTCCTCCTCGTCGTCGTCACCGTCGTGGCCGTCGCCATCACCGCTTTTTCCACGGCCTTCGCCTTCATGTTTGCCGCCTTCCGACAGGTACGAAGGCGCCTTCACTTTAGCTGGCCCAGTTGAAGCGTCGGAGGCCAGAGAATCATCATCGGCGTAGTCTTCGTACGCTTTGCCGGTTTTACCCCTGCCATCGATGTAGCCATAGCCGTCACCCACACTGCTTCCTTCACTGCCGCTGCCGCGGCCATCACCGCCATGCATGGGGGAGGCAAGGTACATTGTCCACCCGGACTCACTGCTGTTACAGCCCTCACCATCGTCCCCACTCCCAGTGATATGGGAGGAGGAGGATTCCATGGCAGGGGAAGGAGAAGGAAGTAAGGAACTAAGGATAAGAAAAGAAGGCTGCAACTAGCCAAGGGATGAAGGGAATTGGAGTTTGTAGAGAGGGAAGAAGAAGCAGGTTTGAATCTGAGCTTGAGAGAGGATGAATACTGGATAGGAGGAATACTGGCTATAGCTCCCCTTTTATTTATGCTTCCTCTCGGCACCTCATCAATGCCAGGCTGAGGAAGCCATTGTTCTCGCCCTTATCTCTGCTTCCACAGCGTGAAGAGAACATTGAAGCCTCTGACACCCGGCCATCTTCTTCACAGGAGAGGGGGGGGGAGGGGATGCAGCTGTAGAACCGCCGCGAGAAACGCCAAGATTTTTGCTGTGTGCCGTGCCGGTGTTGAGATGCGTCAGGAGGAAAGGAGAGAGAGAGGGAGAGAGAGAGAGAAAGACAGTGTCCTTAAATGGGAAAGACAGGCTATCCCTCCAACTGTCTCTCATAACTTTCCCAACCATTTTGTTCTTGCCTTGTCACCAAGCCCGGAGGAGGAAGCGGAGGCCCGTTTCCGATGCAGTGTTTCACAGGGCTTCGGGGTGGCGTTGCCCATGTGGCTTTCGCTCACGATGGGGGCCTACCTCCTCGGGTTGACACGCAAGAACAGCCAGTGGCTTCTTTGTAATCTGTAGCTTGTACTCGTGAAAACGAAGCAGGAGTGTGGGGTTGTTCGTTCAGTCTGGTTGAGGCTCGTAGAACACTACTGGAATGCAACAGCCATTAGCAGGTTTCAGAAATGGCCATGCATGGACGCGATGATGGGTTAAGCTCAGCTGAGTTGTTTGATCATGTGCTGCATTACTAGAACCAATGGTGCTTGTTTACGATCTTCCTTGGTTGCACGAAGGACCATCACAGCTTCATATCCAACGACGCTGGGAGTGAGATTCGGAACGATAGGATGTCGACTCATGTGCTTTGCCTGAGCCTGAGCCTGAACTGTTGGCCTGTCGCTCGAACATGCTATGGCACGCGGACGCTGGCGCCGTTTTCCCGGAAGTGCAAGGACGACGACACGACGACCGATTGAGGATTGACGCTCGGAAATGCCGGCTTGCTCTGTCCTCGGGAACGCTCATGTGTGTATCCGCAAGTTGAGTTGCGCATGGCATGCACGCACGCACGCGTGGCCCGGTCGATGCGCCGGCAAGCTGCCACTGCGGAGCCCCATCTATCCGCGCGCACCGATCATCAGGCTCGACGTGACCGGCGAAGCTGTTGGGCTCGCGTCATCATCACGCTATCGGTCATGCAGGCACGGTGAAGACGTTCCCGGCCCTGACCGACTCCATTGCCGCCATGCACGGAGGCACGCGGCTCTGCGCCCATCGACCATGGCCTGTCCAATCCGCCCCGTCCGCCGGCACGTGCCCGCCCCGTGGGTTCTCGCTGCCGCCCTCTGCCGCGCCTGCCGCCGGGAGCGCGTTGTTGGTGACGGACGGTGGCCAATCGCGCCGCCGCGCGCCCCGTTGCGCGCTGGCGGACAGACGCACAGGCCGAGCTGGTTAGGTCAGTGTCCAGTCCTGCATCTGCACGACAGGCATCGCGTACAGGTGCAGGGGAGAACACATGGCGAGGAGAGGAAGAAGGCGACGGGTCCAGGAGGCCGAGTTAAATTTCTAGCAGAGCCAGGACGGCGGACGGAGACGGAGCCCGCCGGCCGTGCGGGAGGAGCCGGGGGGGGGGGGGGTGTTCCCTGCGGCTGCCGGGGTAAGTGACGGGATTCACGGGAACATGCTGCCTTTTCTAGGGGAGTTATTGGCCATTTTACTTAATGTTAATAGCTTTTAATCTATATTTAATAACTTTATTTTATATTTTTTTATATTTAATATATCAATATTTTTATAGTTAATATATAATCCTAAAAATAGAAAAACAATCGCACAAATCTTAAAAAGTTAAACGTCTTGCGCGTTCATTGAAACATCTCAAAATTTTAAACATATTTAAAATTAACATTCTCGTTTCTGCCTTCAATTGCATGCATAATTTGCCTAGATCTGCGTTTGTTTTCTCGCTTATGTCATGTATCCTCGATGATTAGTGCGCGTGTACATTCGTGCCTCCTTCGGCACAAAAGGTCAGTGGATAAACAAAAAAATGGTTTCCAAAAGCAGAGGAGAAAAAAAAGGATTGGCAGCATCTGTGCCGTGGGGAAGGATGTGATGGGATGTGTGGTGCGGTGTGTGTGCAGTGCGCCTGGGCGCAGGAGGAGATGCGACGGTGTCACGCATGTGGCCTTCCGTGCGCTCTTGCGTTGATGTGTCCGCCTGCGGGCACCGCGGCCACGTGAATGAAGGCGAGCGAGCGAGAGAGCGAGGCAGGCTCGCTTAGCAGCGGGAGCTGCGCTGTTCAAGTGCTCTGCTCTGCGATGGAAATATGCTACTACTTCACTGAAACACTGTTTGCACAGTGCCTCCGGATTCAAATATACAACGTCAGCAGAGCATTTCTCGGTTCAATTTGAAAAACTAATAAATCTGCATTTTAGTTTCCATGCAAAGCTTTAAGCAGATCAACTAAGCGAAGAGCCCACATTAAATACGATTTTAGGCTACTATGTGTCCGCTAGTTGACTCTAAAGGCTTAAATTGGTGAGAAATGGTGGACATTTTACTTATTTTTTAATATACTTCAATACCCCCCTCACGTGCAACTTTTTTTAGGCAAAAAACGTGGAATAGGAGTTGATTAGGAGTGTGAGCTGCGACACTCCTCCCGATCTGCTCGGAAGCAGCCCGCGAGGTTCTTTTTTTCGGAGGGGCTTGGCGCCCTACGCGACTCAGGCTCAAGAGGGCAGATAAACGCCGAGATTTACGTGCTTCGGGCCACCGAAGCGTAAAACTCTACGTCCACGGGGGTGCTTGTTCTATTGCTTGAGCGTGAGTGCTTGTGCGTTGTGGGATCTGGAGAATGCGAGAGCGGAACCTTCTACGGGATGGTCACCCCGGTCCTTTTATAATTCAAGTCGGGGTGGTTACAATGAGGCCTGGGGCGTGACAGGTGGCCCCACAGCTATGCGAATTCTATACACGATCTAGAGCTTCGTCCTCTGAGTAGAGTGGCCGGCGAGAGAGTTAAGTCCCTCCGCCCGACGCATCGCGTGCCCCTGACCGCGTGTCAGGTGATGATAAAGACGCCGTCTTATCGCCCTGCTTGTGCCGTTGGGCGACACTGTACCGTTGTCACGCCTTCGCCCTGTCTTGTCACTGTAATGGCAACCGGGCAGAGGAGGGAGGCGTATGTAGCGTGCCATGCTTCTGGGAAAGGCGCGAGCCTTGAATCCGAAGTCTGACAGCGCACTTTCTTTTTTACTTCGTCGACTCCCGGCCCACGACTGGTTGTGGGGCACGTGGCGACTCCGGAGCTCTTGTCGATGGGCTTGGTACCTAGGGACACATGGCAGCTTCGGACCTCACCTCAGCGGGAGGTTCAGGCCGGAGCCTAGGGCACATGTCTGCACCGGAGCTATCCTCAGCGGGGAGGCTCGGACCGGAGCCCGGGGCACGTGTTAGCACCAGAGATCTGCTCAGCAGGGAGGCTCGGACCGGAGCTCGGGGTACATGTCAGCACCAGCGGGGAGGTAGCTCGGAGCCAGGGGACACGCGACAGCTTCGGACCTCACCTTAGCAGAGAGGCTCGGTCCGGAGCCCAGGGCACGTGTTGGCTCCGGAGTTTAAACGCACGCGCCAGCCCTAGAGCTGACCATGGGGCCAAGGGCACGTGGCTTACGCTGGGCCCGCTTCAGCAGGGCTCAGGCTGTCTTTTACACACTACGCGAGGGTACCCGGTCTGCAGGGTACCGACAAATGCAATTTAATTTTAATTTTTTAATAATTGCGTCCGCCAGGATTTGAACTCAAAATCTCTAGCTCCGGTACCATGTTAATTTACTATGTGCCGACCGGTTGACCTCAAAAGTTGAAGTTGATGAGGAATAATGGACAATTCACTTATACTTTAATATATTTCAATACAGAATAACTAGAATTTTATCAGAATAGGAACAATTGAGAGTTCATATCAAATAGAATAGAGGAAAAAAATGAAAATTGTAAACATATAGAGATATATAAATCAAGTTAGCACCTCGATTGCATGCGTTTGAAAGGAAATTTTCTAAATTTAAGAGTCCATGCCTTATGATAACCAAATTAATAAATAAGCAGTTTCATTTTTAGATCATCAACGAGGAGCAGCAGTTGAGATGTATGTTCATTCAAACTCGCCACGCTTTGAGTTACGACGATATTCTTTTATTCTCTGGGTAGTAAATCCATTAACAGCTACCAATGTTAGATGGATACCTATTAATATAAGGAGAAATTAAACATGAAAAAAACCCATCAGTATCAAACCAGACCCGCAATCTGCATGCCAACTTGCTATTTGCTATTGCAACGCTCTCTAGAGCGAAATTACAAATGCAACGCTCCGTATGTTGGTTTTAGGAAAAGGATCTTGCTGTTACGCATTAGTGACTTATGAACCGTGAATTCGATCACGAATGCATTTCCTATAAACTGATCGTTGCGAGTTACGAGCACTAGCAGCATCGTCTGGTGAAAGACTGGTGAACAACCGTCAACTGGTACCACTTGCTTACTGCTTGACAGTGCAGATGAATGCAGAGCTGCCATGTTATGTGTGTCATCCGATCCATAGATTAAGCTTTTATAATTCTACCTCTGTTACTTTTTGTTTGATGCTGGTTAGTTCTTTAAAACGACAGAGAGAGAGTACCTTAGAACGAAGCCGTGTAAGCTGGCGCATGTCCCCGTGTATAAAAGCAAGACCATGAAGTCTAAGGCGACACGATGTACTTTCTGTTTCCGTACTTGGTGAGGTCAGGTCGCTGGGATCCATTGGACGTACTGAAGTTGCTGCAGTGTTACCCAACTAAAGATCGAGTGGATTACCAAACTGATTAGTGACTGTGTTACCGTGTCAAACTAATGCAACAAGAAAATCGATCAGGAATACGGCAGAAGCAAGCGGACAAGACGTGACACAAATATAGTTGATTGGTTTGGTTGAATTCGCAGGAACAGGTGCTTTGCCTTCAGTAACACTTCACGTTGATTCATTGATTGAGATCCGCAATATATTGTACCATTGCACTGTCATTTGTTGGAAGATTTGACCACGAAAGATATCTCTAAGAAAATCAAAGACTCCTCAACCGATTCGGTTGGGAGGCCCCCTGGGGCATCTAAGCAGAGGCTTTTGCCTCATCGGGGATAAGGAAATTAAGAAGCAGAAAACAGAGATTAGACATCACCCGAGCAAAAGGTTGATCATCAGAGAGGAGGAAGTCCCACGAAGGCTCTCTCTCTTTAGCGAAGTGCAAGGATCATCGACAAGCTTCAATGGCAGCGAATACCTCTGCAAACGAAGGTATGCGTGTGTAAACTTAATTACAAGTAGAATTAGATTAAATGTTGCTTGATGATTGAATTAACACATGAGACAAGAACTAGACCGAGGCAATTGAGCACACAAATTAATATCCAAATTTCTTAGAAATTCAACAATGGCATCAGAGCAGACTTGTTTTGCTAATCGCCCTCGGAGATCATCAGAAAGACAAATCCACAATAATTTAGATGCGACACTTGTAATTCAAATCGAATTCAAGTGAATTTGGGGATGAGAATCCCCAAACACCAAATTAGAATCCAAATTGGATCAAAACAGACAAAGTTCACATACAGTAGAAGATCTTGATCTAAAACCTTAAGTAAACTTAGAAAAAATACAAAAGAATAGAAGGAAGAGGAACTTATCTGTTCTTCTCCAGAGTTTGCATCGGAACCTAGGGTTGAGGAACCCTAACCCAAAGAACCCGAGCCGGCATCCGAGTCAAGTGGGCTTTCCGAAGCAAGAGACAACGGCCGTGCCCTCCCGATGGAGTGAGCCCGCTGTACAGCGGCTTCTCGTCGGAAAGTACGGTGGGCTCTCACTCCGGACATGCTCGCGGACACTCGGAGTACATCTGTGCCAGCACTCGGCTCCCTCTGCCACCGGCGCTCAGCGCCTCTGCCACCAGCGCTCGGCTCCTCCGTCGCCGGCGAACGTCGGCGCACGGGCACCGAGGCCTTGGTCTCTCAGTCGCGCCGCGAGGAGAAGGGGTCGGGGGAAGGGAACAAATGAGCTAGGGTTTCAGCGAATCGGGCTTTTATACTTAGTACAAACCACATGCAGTCGTCCGATCGTGAAACAACAGCTAGATTGTTTAGGCGATGTGTATTTGGAAATCGAGACCGTTCTTTGCAGATCCAACGGCTCCAGGCCAAGCGGCCGAGCGAACCGGCCGCGCCCAGCCCAGGTGGGCGCAAAAACGGCCCAGGCGGGCAGGTAACGGGCTTTTGGGCTGCCCTTTCGAATTTCCTTCTGATTTTCAGAAATAAATTAGCATGCTTTTGGGTCAAATTAGTGAAGAAGTGGGCCAACAAAACCAAAAAATTTCTGAAAATTCGTAAAAAAAATTAATTAGGAACTTCTAGGCCGATCAATACTTGGACTAGGCCAACACCGTGTTTTTGGGCCAAATTAGCTTGGGTTTTCCTCATTAAGCATTTTTCTTTTCAGAAAATAGATAAGGATCTATTAAAATTAGTTCAAACCCACCATAATTAAGTTCTTGGCATATGAAAAATTCAGAAAATTATGAATGACATGTTGGTGTACTGTTACTTTAAATAATGTTTTATTACTGAATTTTAGTATTTCTATGCCATAAACTTAATTAAATTGTGGAATTTTGTCTAAGAATTTTTAGAAAAATACCCAAAATTAATTTAGCTTCCGCTGTAATTAAGTGAAGTATAATAAAATTATTGTTAAATAGCCAAGGTGAACAACAAATTTTATTATAATTTAGTTTTCATAGTAAATAAATGTTTAGTAGCCAACGTGAAAAACTTTATTTGCTATGTTGTGTGGTAATTTCTTTGTTTAGTAGCCAACGTGAAAAATAAAGGGATTACCACATTTTATAAAAGGATGACGTTGCATTTTCATTAAGTAGCCAACGTGAAAAATAAAATACAACATCCTAGCATATTTAAGTTAACAAACAAACATGTTTTTGCTTAGTAGCCAACATGAAAATCAAGAACATGTCTTTATGTTTCTATGCACTTACTCATTATGTATTTCTTTTGCATAAACGAAGGTTCCTCCGGGATCAACAACTCACTTAGTTACATCTCCTCCATTGAATATTTGAATGGCAACAACTATGGTTCATGGAGGGAGAAATTGGAAATAGCATTAGCTATCTCAGAGATCGTACCTTGCGATCGTGACACCCCGTCCCACTGAGCCTGAGGTCCCACCTTCTCGTGGGGCAGTGGAATCTCAAGAAAAATATAATAAAAGGATGAATGCCTTTCATAAAGAACTTAAGTAATTTTATGAGGCTCGTGCCAAATGGAACACTTCCAATAGGAAGTGTCTTATGGTAATTAAGGGCACTATTATTGAGCCAATTAGGGGAGTCATTCCCGACTGTGAGATAGCCACAGAGTATCTTCAAAAAATTCAAAGTCAGTTCACCGGCTCCTCTAAGGTAACAACAAGTACTCTAATCAAGAGGCTTGTAACTGAGAAATACACTAGAGGCGGTGTTCGTGAACATATACTTAGTATGTCAAACATGGCTTCAAAACTCAAACCTATGGACTTGGGGATGAAAGATGAATTTTTGATTCATCTCATCTTTGCCTCTCTTCCTAGAGAATTTGAAGCTTTTGTCATCAAGTATAACTCACAACAAGAAGAATTGAATTTAGAAAAGCTCATTGCTACGTGTGTCCAAGAGGAGGAGAGAATTAAGACCTTCCGCGGAAGTGACACTGTCAACTACGTGAAAGTAAAAGGAAAGAAAAACTTTAATAGACCTGCAACAAGAAAGGTAATGAATTCATTAGTAATTTTGATGAATCCCTGTACTTAAAAGATTATTCATCCATGTGGTGGATTGACTCAGGTGCCACTGTGCACGTTTGTAAATCGTTACAGGGGTTAAGTACGAGGAGGACACTTCAAAGAGGAGAAAGGAAAATTAGAGTCGCAGACGGTAATGAAGCACAAGTTGAAGCCATAGGAGACTTCTCACTAGAATTCAAAAATGGCTTTACTCTTACACTTCATGATGTTCTTTATGTTCCATCAGTTAGGAGGAATTTAATTTCAGTTTCATGTTTAGACGATTATGGTTTCGTATGCCATTTTGGCAATGACAAGTGTGTCATAAAGTTTAATAATAAAATTGTGGGTCTTACCATCAGACAAGACAATCTTTACTTTTTGTCTATACATGATAAGATTAATGAAATAAGTGATGTTCAAAATTCCTCACACAATAACTCAGGTTTTAACAAACGGAAAAGAATAAATTGCGAAACTTCTTCGAAATTATGACATTGTCGCTTAGACCATATTTTAAGGGGGAGAATTTAAAACTTAGTTTCACAATCAATTCTTCCTAACTTAGAATATTCTGAATTAGAAGAGTGCATAGATTGCATAAAAGGAAAATTCACTAAGAAAATAAAAAAAAACGCCAAACGAAGTACGAGAATATTAGAATTGGTCCACACGGACATTTGTCGTCCCTTTCCCACGGTCTCTATAGACGGTTTTGATTCATTCATAACCTTCACGGATGACTATACTCGTTATGGCTATATTTTTTCAATTAAGGATCGTTCCGAAGCATTGGACAAGTTTAAGATATTTAAAATTGAAGTTGAAAATCAGCATGACATTAAAATCAAAGTGGTAAGATTCGACCGTGGGGGGGAGTACAATGGTTGTCATACCCCATATGGCCAAGTTCCTGGACCATTTGCACGGTTCCTACAGGAAAATGGCATTGTTGCCCAATACTCAACTCCGGGAGAGCCTCAACAAAACGGAGTGGTGGAGCGACGGAACCGTACATTAATGGATATGGTTAAATCCATGCTTAGCTTCTCAGAATTGCCTGTTAATTTATGGATGGAGGCATTAAAAACCGCAATTCATTTACTTAATAGAGTCCCTTCAAAATCTATGCCTAAAACTCCATATGAAATATGGACGGGAAGCAATCCTTCGCTTAGTTACCTACATATTTGGGGTTGTCCCGCTGAGACTAAAATCTTTAATCCAAACATTAGAAAGTTAGATCCTAAAACTGAGAGTTGCTATTACATTGACTGCCCAGACAAGAGCAAAGGATTTCATTTCTATTATCCTGATAGACACACTAAGTTTGTGGATACGAGACATGTAACTTTCTTAGAAGACGATATGATTAGGGGGAGTAAGGCAAGACGTGAAATCAATGTGGGGGAGAAAAGGGTCTATGTGCCCATTCTAATGATTCAAGAACCATATTTCACTCTGTCTACTGCTGCAGGATCAAAATCACGTGATTTTGACCAAACACCCGTTGTTAGTTATACATCAGCAACTGAAGTTAGTGAGGTTCCTGTCCTACAAGAATCACCTCAGCATTCAGAGCAAAATGACAATGTTGCTATAAATGGTAAAGAACAAAAAATGCCTCAACCTGAAGATGGTGCGCAACTTAGAAGATCTCATAGAGTTAGAAGACCAGCCATACCAGACGACTATGAGATCTATATGAGTGAAGAAGTTAAAATGGAGGGTGATCCCACCTCTTATGAAGAAGCTATGAGAAGTCCTATGTCGTCTGAATGGCATAAAGCCATGGAAGACGAGATGAAGTATATGGATGCTAACAAAGTCTGGGAATTAGTGAAAATCTCCAAAGGAGCCAAAATAGTAGGCTACAAATGGGTCTATAAAATTAAGTGTGACTCAAAAAATAGATAAATTTAAAGCCAGACTTGTAGCGAAAGGATTCACTCAAAGAGAAGGAATATATTATAATGATACATTTTCACCTGTCTCAATTAAGGACTCATTCAGAATCATTATGGCATTAGTAGCGCATTATGACTTAGACTTACATCAAATGGATATAAAAACAGTGTTCCGCAATGGAGATCTGTATGAGAACGTTTACATGACACAACCAAAAGTTTTTGTTGCTAAGCGAAAAGAACATATGGGATGTCATTTAAGAAAGTCTATCTATGGACTTAAGCAAGACTCGAGACAATGGTATCTCAAATTTGATGACACAGTTAGAAAGTTTGGATTCAAAGAAAATGAGGAGGATAATTACATATATGCTAAGTTTAAGAATGGGAAATTCATTTTTCTCGTCGTATATGTGGATGACATACTGTTGGCTAGTAGTGATGTTCATCTAACAATAGAGACTAAGATATTTTTATCCTCTAATTTTGATATAAAAGATCTCGGTGAAGCCTCGTATGTTTTGGGCATAGAAATTCATCGGGATAGATCTAAAGGGATATTGGGACTCTCTCAGAAAGCATACTTAGAAAATATGTTAAAGAAATATTGTATGCATAAATGTAAGCCTTCGCCTGCTCCTATAATCAAGGGTGATAAGTTTGAGAATTTTCAATGTCCTAGGAATCAATATGAGATTGATCAGATAAAAATAGTCTCATATGCTTCAGTTGTCGGAAGCTTGATGTATGCTCAATTATGCACTCGCCTTGACTTAGCTTATGTCACCGGGATGCTTGGCAGATATCAGTCCAATCCAGGTGTGGATCACTGGAAGGCTGTGAAGAAAGCCTTAAGATACATACAAGGCACTAAGGGTCTCATGTTGACGTATAGAAAAACAGATTCACTAGAAGTAGTGGGATATTCAGACTCAGATATTGCGGGTTGTGTAGACACTAAGAAGTCCACATCAGGATATATTCACTCTCGCAAAAGGAGGTATTTTATGGAAAAGCTCTAAACGAACTGTTACTGCATCATCCACAATGTATGTGAAGTTTGTTGCTTGTTATGAGGCCACTAGGCATGCAATTTAGCTTAAGAATTTTTTACCCGTACTTAGAGTGGTAGACAAAATTGAAAAACCACTTATGCTATACTGCGACAATGAACCAACAATATTATACTCTCACAACAACAAGTCGAGTGGAGCTACCAAACACATCGATATTAAGTTTTATGTTGTGAAAGATCGAATCCAGAATCATACTATTAGTCTTGAGCATATTAGAACTGAGCAAATGCTCGCGGATCCGTTAACAAAAGGTCTTCCACACAGCGCGTTCATGTGACTGGTATGGGTTTGAAGGAGAACCTATGATGTCCTGGACACTTAGGGGCCAAACTAAGGATAAGGACATATTTCTAAGTTTAAAATGTGACGTAGTCGTCGAGTCAAGCAGTGCGTAAATGACTGTTTTTGATGCGCCGTACTCTTCACATGGAGCATAGTGAAATATGTGTAAGATTAAGCAAAAGATTAATAAGTTTTTTTGACCGTGGCCAAGGGGGAGAATATTGGAAGATTTGACCACGAAAGATAAAGATTGAGTCGGTTGCGATCGCAACCGACTCGATCTCTAAGAAGTCTTGATCAAAGACTCCTCAACCGATCTAGTTGGGAGGCCCCCTCGGGCGTCTCCTCATCTATAAAAGCAGAGGCTTTTGCCTCATCGGGGATAAGAAAATTAAGAAGCAGAAAACAGAGATTAGACATCACGCGAGCAAAAGGTTGATCATTAGAGAGGAGGAAGTCCCGGGAAGGCTCTCCCTCTTCGGCGAAGTGCAAGGATCATCGGCAAGCTTCAATGGCAGCGAATACCTCTGCAAACGAAGGTATCACTACAGAAAAAACGATCATTGACGAAAGGCAAATTTATTGACGACGGGGTCGTCGTCTTTAATGTTATTGACGACGGCTTTATCTAGCCGTCGTCAATAACTTAGTTATTGACGACAGCTAGACGAGAACCGTCGTCAATAAATTATTGATGACGATGGCCGTCGTCTTTAACTAAATTCGGGCCCACCCGAGGAGTTATTGATGATGGTGACCTAGTACCGTCGTCAACAAGTCCTTATTGACGACAGTTTCCTAGCACCGTCGTCAATAACGGGGTATATAACCCGTGCGCGAGCCGGGAGGCGGCCAGTGCCGCCTCCCGGCTCGCACCGGTCACCGCCGCCGTCCCGGTCGCGCCGCCCGTCCCCGCTACCGCCGCCGCCCGTCTCCGGCCGAGGTAAGTCCCCTCCCCTCCGGCCTGTCCTCGGCTTTTGTCCGGGCCGGCCGCCAGGCGGCGCGACCCCGGCCCCGACACCTCCCCCTCCGGCCCGGGCCCTGTGCTAAGCTGTTGATGATTGATGGATTACTAGCTACATTATAAGAATTAAACTTCTATTACTAGCTACTGCAAAATTCCTGTGCATCTAGTCGCATATGCCTGTGCTCCCCCTCCGACCTGGCCCCGTTGCTCGCCAAGTGCTCGAGCAAATGCCTGTGCATCTAGTCGCATATTTTTTAATACCCTTAAGAACTTCAGTGGCCTTGTGTGTCGTATATATTTTTTGTTCCAATACTTGTCTTAGTTTCTACTTTTCTTTGTTTGAGATCAATCTCTAGCTTATTCAGTTCAGCTTGCTATCCGTGCTTGGCTCTGTTCCATTGTGGGTGATGCATTCTTGATATTAGTAGTGACCAATACTAGGATAAAAGGCATAACCAACTTCGATAAGCAAAAAACTGCATGATCTAGAAGGGCCCTCCTATATATATACACGACTTTATTTGTCTAGTATCTAGAAACAGATATATTACACACTTGACACTAGCATGGTAGAATTCAGATTAAGTTGATATACACTAGCATGGTAGATATATTACACACAGGGTCGTCGGTCGCCGACCAACGAGTACGCCACCTCCCTCCCCCCTCCCCTGCTCCACCGCAGCGCTGGCCACAGACGCCCCGCCGGCCGTCGCCGCCCGTACGGCCCCGCCGGCCGCCGCCACCCCGCCCCTCCCACTACGGCCCTCCCCCCGCCCCCCCTACGACCGATGTTTGCTGCTCGATAAAGAGCAGTGGCTGCACAACTCAATTGCCATTCCTACTCTGCCTTGCACGATTAAATCCATAGCACACGTAGGTGTCGCCGCCGCCGCTTTCCACCCTGCCGCCTCACTGCCGCCGCTGCCGGGAGTGGAGGAAAGAGGGAGAGAGGGTGAGGAGAAAATTAGGGTAGGGTATATTTATATACCCAGTGAAAATGAGGACCGTCGGATCTCATCCGACGGTCCACAATAGTTGGGCCGTAGGCCCACCCGCCCGCCCTGTCGTCGCTCGCCCGCCCGCCCTGCCTCCTCCGCCGCTTCCTGCCTCCTCTGCCGCCTAGCTGGCCGTCCGCCTCCTCTGCTGCCGCCGCCGCCACACCCGCCTCCCCTCCTCGCCTGGCGCTCGCCTTGGCAACCGCCTAGGCGCCTAGGCGTCCCGGCGGTCGGCGGGCGCCTAGGCGTCCGGGCGTTGTTTCACAACCCTGGTTCAAGGACACAATATTTTTTCATCGGCGCTGATGTTCATGGTGTGTCACAAACACAAACCGTGTGACTGTGAAATTGCGAATGAAAGTATGATAACTGATACGATATTCATTTAATATGTTCCAAAGACACGCACCCGTCGAGAGGAAAAGCTGGCAAACAACAACTCATCAGAAACCATGATGGTTTGAGGCTTCGGCCACTCAAACATGTAACCACAGCACCAGGACCTCCCACCCATGCCAAACATAGTGAAAGGAAATTGTAGATGACCCAAGCATCATAGCTGAAACATGACGAGATAGGAAAGTTCAAAATGAGCTGGTAGTACAACTATTAGTTCAAGGACTTCTGCAACTCCAGTAAGAAAAGCTACCATCGTATGGACAACCTCGCGAAAACATGATGAAGAGAAAGAAAGACTTCTGTTTGGCCGCCATCGCCTGGCCGAGGGTCGCCGATGCCGGCGCCGCCTCCGCCCGCCACCGTCGCTGCAAGGCGCTGCTGGCCCCTCGCGCTGCCACCGCCGATGCCTCACGCTGGCGATTCCTCGCGCCGCCACACCCCGCCCTGCCGCCGCGCACCACCATCCCGCCCCTGCCCCACTGCGCACCGCCATCCCGCGCCCCGCCCCGCCGCCGCCGCTGTCGTCCCGCCCCAAGCCCCGCCCGGCCGCCCCTGCTCACGCCGAGCCCCGGTCGCGTCTCGGCCGCCCCGAGCCCCGACCTTAGTTGATTAATTGTTTAATTAGTATTGTAATTGATTATTGTTTAAATAATACTTTGATTGATTACGTGATTAGTTACTATATGTAAATAAATGGGTTTTGGCTCGGTCCGGCCTGACACGACCCATTTAGGGTCTGTCACGGCCTATTTTTTGGTAATGTATTAGTCGAGACAGGCACCGAAGACGGCAAGCTCCCGCGCGTGGACGACGGGCCCCGACGGTGTGGTTTCATATTTGACCCACTTACGACGGGGCATAACATACAACGGCTAACCCTAAAGGCGTCGTAACATAATGACAGGCCCCAGCGGGGCATAACTTAGGACGGTTGATGTTGTTTACCAAGAAGAAGAGTTGCCGGATTCTTTTGTCGTTGAGCCTGGTATACGACTCGATGAATTAGTTGGAGATGCAGAAGATGTACAGACTCATAATGTGAAAAAACGAAAACGGCGAACAACCACGACAAAAGATCGATGGTCCGGTTTACAAAGTAGAGTACATGATCGTGATACTGATGAATTTTGAAATTGAGTACAAGTAACGTTTCCTTCATCTCTTATTTCGTCTTCTATATTTTTCTTTAAATTCATTATCAAATTTCCTTTTATTAGGATGTCGTCGAGTAGTAGACGACGGGGGACGCGGAGCTTTCTGTCCCCGAGAGAAGAATCCGTTTTCCAGGGCTGTCAGTCTAGCAATGGTAGACTGTCTCAGCTGTTGGGCCTCGATAGAGGCCAGGGGTCACGAGAGCGGTCACGACAGGTAAAGAGTATTAAATTACATAAATTATATAAATAACTTCTTGAATCTATATTACCAATCTTCAATTTTTTAGGACGACTCTACGTCTGAGGATACAGAGGCCAGGGGTCCTCTTCAGACACCACAGGTTTGTGAGCCTGTTCCAGATCCTGCTTCGAATCCTCTTCAGGTTTCGACACCGCAGGCTTCAGACCCTACTTCAGAGTCTTCCACAGAGCCTGATGTGGAGGCGGCTCCACAGCGGCGTTACAGGAGGAGCCACTACGTGGCTCCTCCTCCGGTTCCTGCACGGCCAGAAGATCGGGTCGTTATTCGTCCGGTTGGCGATAGGTAAGTAAATCTATTACAAATCAATTTAGATATTTTAACACTTATATATGTACTAATTGAGAATGGTGTATTAGGTCTTGGACCGATGACTCGTTCACGGGTCAAGGACGCCACCGCCAGGTCAACGCTGTCTTGGGCCAGCTCATCCGTTGTCACTACCCTGGTCTAGTGAATGGATGGGCTGCTACGTCTTGGGACGATTACGCTACGGCCCAGTACATTACCTACGGCAACCACCAGGAGCATGTGTCGCATGAATTCATGGTAAGTAAATCTTCTATTCGTTAAATACGAACCTATTATATGTTAAATACATTAACTTGTATATTTCTTCTTGTAGAAATATTACCGTTTGGAGGACGAGACCCAGCTGGATCACGCTCGCCTGGTCTTCAACAACAACGCTAGGAAGCTCCTGACGCAGTCGATATCAACGGCTCGCATTCAGGCTACAAAGGCGTACTATAAGTTGCATCCGGACGAGGATGAGCTGGGGCAGTTTAGGGATGTGACGGACAAGTACTTGACGGAGGCACAATACGCAGAGATAAAATATTTATTTTACTTTGCTTCATTATCCAATTTTCATCCAATAACAAATGTGTGCAGGTCAGTGTACCGTGGCTTGAGTTCTGTCTGGACGCATACAGTTCCGTGTGTGCTCGTTGGGTGAGCCAGGGCTTCCAAGGCGTGTCGATGTCCCACCGACAGAGTCGAGGGACGAACGGAAAACACCATCTTGGCGGGGACGGCTACGTACGCCTTGCTAAACGGATGGTAAGTGATACTCAAATTATATTCTAGTTAATTTCTATCGCTATCATTGTGCTAACATGTATCGATAGGAGCGCGAGATCGGTCAGGAGCCGGCCGCTATCCAGGTGTGGAGGAGGGGTCACATGGGAAGTGACCCCTCGCAGCCTGATCAGCTATCTTCTCAAACAGCGACGGAGACGTTGGTGAGTACTTTAGTTAACTTAACTGTATTCTCTTTAAAACTTCTGATGACTTTAATCTTCTGTATTTTCAGGAAAAGTATTGGGAGGAGGTGCGGAGGCATAGAGACGACGATTACGATTGGCAGAACTTGTCGATCGTACCTGAAGCCGCCTATGCAAGCGGTGGCGGTAAACCTCACGGCCGGTGAGTTATGTTGTTTTTCATTTACTTTCATAAACTTCGAGACACGAAACTTTAATAATCTTACTTCGTTGTGTAGGTTGGCCATATTCGATGGAGTAGTCGACTCGAGGGAGGCGCGGTCTTACTCGAGGGTCTCTTCATCGCAGGATGGATCCAGCAGGCGTGGAAGCCAAGATCTGGAGCTCCAGAGTGTCCAGGAGGAGCTCCAGAGGACGCAGGAAGCACTGAGGCTCGCGAATGAGAGGCAAGCAGCCGAGCTCAGAGCTAGGGACGAGAGATAGGCAACCGAGCTCCGGGCTAGGGACGAGTATCAACACTTGAAAATTGCCTAGAGGGGGTGAATAGGCTAATAAAACCTGAAATTAAAATAAAGAGCGGATAAAACCAGAGTGGGCCGGACTAGTCCGGTATGAGGTCGGACTAGTCCGGTCTAAGCCTAATTTGTGTTTTAGGTTTCCTGTTAAGTTTGTTTGAGCTGAAAATATGTGGTAGTCAAATGATACCACAAATTAGTTGAGAATAATCAGATTGTAAAATAATAGAACAATTTGCGGAAAATAACACAATGAAAGTTTAACAAGTAATTCTAGTGAGCAAGTAAGATAGTAGAGAAGACAAGAGACACGATTTATCCAGAGGTTCGATTCCACACAGAAACCTACGTCCTCGTTGAGGAGTCCACCAAGGACCGGGTATTTTCTAACCCTTCCCTCACCGAGCGATCACCAAGATAAAGCCCGGGCTTTCTCACTATCAATCGAATGTGAATACAATGCTCTTAGGGCTACTCACACTTTGAGGCTCCCTACACCAACCAAGCAGTTCTAGAATTCAAAGTACAACTGTTGAGAACTCAAAATAACAGTTAGAGTGCAAAGGAATCAAACCGAGAGCTCAAACGTCGGTCACCACGTCTTTCCTCTCACAAGAAGCACTAACTCCTTAAGATCCGATCTTAGGGGTCTAGAAGGTGAGGAAAGAGGCTTAGAAGAGATATAGGAATGAGTTTTCAGCGCTTGGGTTCATGTCTTATCAATTCTCAGCTGGGGGGTCTCCTTTTATAGAAATCCCGACATTTAGCTGTTACCAACTAAAGTCCGGACTAGTCCGGTCCCAACCCCGGACTAGTCCGATCTTGAGGGACCACTCACGTCACGGATTACCAAATAAAGTTTTAGTGACCATTGAATTCAAACGGTCATGAAACCCCGGACTAGTCCGGCCAAGAGCGGACTAGTCCGATCTCAGTCAGGAACCTTTGTTCCATATGAGAACGGATAGTCTGGTAAGGGCGGACTAGTCCAGCCCAAAGGGCGGACTAGTCCGGTCTTACAAGACTTAGTCTAAAAGACTCTCTCAACTGGAGCTGCGGACTTGTCCAGCCAACCTCGGACTAGTCCGAGCTCACACAGGAACCTTTGTTCCGTCCTATTTCGGACTAGTCTGAAAAGATCGGACTAGTCCGGCCTGTGGAGCGGACTAGTCCGATGACACTCAGAGACTTCTTCTCCGGACCTAAGCGGCTTAGTCCGCTTAGCGGACTAGTCTAGCCTCTTGGGCGGACTAGTCCGGCCTTCTGAGACTTAGTCTCATAACGGCTCAGACTCACACAACAACGGACTAGTGCGGCCTTTAACGGACTAGTCCGAACTGACTCAGAGACTCTTTATCCAGTCTAAATCGGATTAGTCCGGTTATGAACGGACTAGTCCGGCCATTTGTCCGGACAAGTCCGGTCTTCCCTTTTCTTCATATCTATGACTACCTCATCTCATGATTCTAACTTTCTATCCTTCGTTTGAGATCTCTAGTGATTCTCAAGCACTCTAAAAGAGAAGACCCTATACACAACTAGAAAAATGTGAAGATTAATAGAAAATGCTATTTTCAACTCTTCCAAGTCTTCTTCTTTTTTCCTTTTGCTTCTTGAGAGACTCCATATCCATTTCTTTGATAAACACCTTTTATCATACTAAGTAGAAACTTATTAGCATCTTAATTGTCGTCATCAATCAACCAAAACCAAGGGGATTATCTAGATGCACTTTCAATCTCCCCCCCTTTTGGTGATTGATGACAACTCATTAAGATTTTCGAAAAGTAGATATAGTAGATTGTTTTCATAAAGATTTACTCCCCCTAGATGTGTGCATAATGGATTATTAAGAACGAGAGAAAAATGTGCACAAGAGTGAGTTTATGGGGAATTTCATGCTTACATGTGTTGTGGTGGTGTGACTAAGTATAAGCAGTAACCACATTTAGAAAGATATAACATTTATGAGCAAGCAGATTTCATTATGGCATAATTTGAAGAGATAAAGTAACATAGTCATTACAAAAATAACAAAACGTGGCATAATATAGCATAGTTATTACAAACCATCATGAAATGAGTTTAATGAGCAAGACTAGACTATGACTATGACTATGACTAGACTACTCCCCCCTATTCTCTCCCCCTTTGGCATCAAGGCACCAAAAAGGGAAGGAAAAGGAGAAAAACTAATCACTATCATCTTGATCTTCGTCGTGGTCACTCTGGGTCTCTTCGTCCTCATCCTCTTCTTCATTGTCATCCTGGTGATGGGTGTGGGAGGTAGGAGGAACAGCTGAGGTGAATCCAAAATAGGCAAGCTCATCCTCCGTGAGAGTGGGAAACTCTGTCATGCCGTCATCATCTGATGACGGTGGAGACATAGGTATCTCCATCTTGTCGCACATGGCCTTGAGATACTTCTCTTGGCATTGCTTCATCTTCTGCGTGCGAACTTCCACCTTCCGGCACGAGGAGAATATGGCCTTGAAGATCTTGAGCAGTCCACTAGAGGAGCCACTCGATGACGGAGGAATGGATGGTCCGGCAGAAGAGGATGGAGCTGCAGTGGATCCCCTGCCCATGGATGCAGGAGGGCGAGTAAGAGGAGTCGGCATCTGAGGACGGAGCTTCCGGTGCTTCACATCCTTTGCAAACTCTAGCCCTGTGACTTTTTCAATCATGCACATGATGTATGGTGCATAGCCACAGGATCTGTTCGGGGTGTGGGAGATGTTGAAGATGTCGTTGTAGATGTAGTCAAAGACATTGATTTTTCTTCTTCATTGAGCAGCTTCAACAGGTTTCTGAGGTACCCATGTATCATCCTCGCATCTCAATCTTTTGGAGCTAGAGTCTTCCTCAGAACTCTGTTCATCACTCCAAAGAAAGGTTTTATGTTGTGGGTTGAGGATGCCTCATAGGAGAGGTAGGAAGGATACTTGAAGTCCAAGTCGTCCTTTCCCAGAATTCTCTCATTATGAACTATGATCTCATAGTTCAAGTGCTCCCCAAGTCCTAGGATGCGAGCAAACTCATCATATAGTACTAAGTACACCACCCCATTTGTCATCCAAGTGATTTTCCTGTTTCCATATTTGTGGAAGTAACAGGTTGTGTAGAATTGGACTATGACCTCAATGTTCCAATCATATTGAAAAGCCATCAATTCTTTGATCCCATGGCATTCTGTTGCTTCGATTACTGCATCAAAGGCTTGATATTTCTTGTTGGCCATGTATGGCCAGTCCACCCACTGAGCATCAACTATCGGTGTCTTCATTGGGAGATAGACATGCCGGTAGTAGTCACAATGGAAGTCACACCAGAAGCGAGGGTCTGGTGTGGACTTCTCGTACTTGTAGACCTCCTCCCGGAACCTTCTGGCCTTGTCGGCTCCTTTCCCCTTGAAGGTTGCACTCGCCAAATTGGGTTGGCGGTTTGGGTTGTGCATGGGAGGTGCCCTTTCAAGGGGCCCAACAGGTCCCAATGGGGGATTTTCCCTTCCCCGTCTAGGGTTGTCACGAATGACGAGTCCCCTGTTGGCTAGATCCTTTTTCCTGGAAGGATCATCTGCTTTGCCTTTTCCTTTGTCTGAGGTTGATTTTTGTGGCTTGGCAGGCTGTTTGTCCTTTAGGGTGACTAGTCTCTTCCTCCTCGGAGGGTCAATGGACTGGGAGGCTTGGGCTTCCCTGTCAGCCCGTTTCTTCGTCCGAGCTTCCCTTGCAGCAGCCTCTACTGCCTCTGCCTCGGCTGCCGCACGATAAGCGGCTTGACGAGCCGCTTCGGCCTCGGGATTTGGAAGAGGGCTGTCGTTGGGTCCTGACAAGATTTGGTGAGAAAAGAAGTTTTTAGTTGATGGAGTATTGCGTTTAAATTAGTTTACAAACCCAAAGTTAGAGGTTAAGACTGTATCATCCGGACTTATCCGGGCAGGAGGCGGACTAGTCCGCTCCGGCCGGACTTGTCTGGTTAGAGTCCGGACTAGTCCGGACTTTACAGTTTCAAACCCTAATTAATGTGATTTGCTTATCAATTCATCAAAGTAGGTGCAATACTATGGGGTTTTGAAATAATATGGCCTAGGAAACTCAGAGAGGCCCTAAGATACCCAAGATATGTTCTAGGAATAGAATTTTTGTGAAAAATCAAGGCTAGATTAAAAAGTACCTTGGAGTGAAGGAATGTGATGAAATCTGCGGTTCGAAGGAGCGGAGATGGTCGGAGAAGAGTGCCCGCACTCCACAAGCCTTGAATCGAGGATGCCTTCGAGGGATTTGAGGGAGAGCTCCAAAATCGCCAATGGGGGCGAGTTTTGGAGGAGAGAAGTGGAGTGGAGGTGAATGAGGGAGAGGGAGGGGTTTCAGCCCGACCCTTGAAGGTTAAGTCTCCAAGGGCCGGACTAGTCCGGTCAGTCGGACTAGGTCCGGACTAGTCTTTAGTCCGGACTTGTTCGGGTGCCAGGCGACTAGTCCGTTGTGGACTTGTCAGCTGCTCCTCGGACTTCTTTAGAATGCCCGGACTTGTCCGACTTCTAGGTCGAACTAGTCCGGCTTTTAAAGTCTAAAATTTCTTATATTATCAGAATTTTGCCTTGGTTTGCGGTGGATTTACTTGTACCTGCTATATGGTCCATATATATATATATATGTCCATATATGTACCTGCTATATGGTCCATACATATATATATATAGCCAAAAATAATTATGTGATGACAATATAGCCAAAAATAATGTGAGATGAAAATAGAGGAGGTACAAGTTTTCACTATCATGCACATTTTTGAAGGTTGTTAAAGAATTTTTGAGAACTTCTATTTGCACAATTTTTTCAACTTACATTCCTAGAGTCTAATATATTCAGCTCATTTCGAAGTTCACAAAATCGTTTTTCATCTAGTGGTTTGGTAAAGATATCGGCTAATTGTTTTTCAGTTCTTACGTGTGAGACTGCTCTGTCCCTCTTTATAGAGTGATCTCTTAAAAGTGATGTCGAATGTCTATGTGTTTGGTTCTAGAGTGCTCAACGGGATTGTGGGCTATCTTAATAGCACTCTCATTGTCACAAAGGACTGGAATGTTGTTCATATTGTGACCATAATCCCTTAAAGTTTGTCGCATTCAAAGAAGTTGAGCACAACAACTTCCGGCTGCAACATACTCCGCCTCTGCTGTAGAGAGAGCAATGGAATTTTGTTTCTTGGATGACCATGATACTAGGGACCTACCCAAAAATTGACAAGTTCCTGAGGTGCTTTTTCTATCTATTTTACATCCGGCGTAATCCGCATCGGAGTATCCGATGAGATTAAACTTAGACCCCTTTGGATACCATAATCCTATGTTGGGTGTGCGAACTAGATATCTTAGGATCCTTTTAACGACTGTTAAATGACATTCTTTAGGTGATGCTTGAAATATTGCGCGTAAACATACACTAAGCATGATATCGGGTCTAGATGCGCAAAGATAAAGTAATGAGCCAATCATGGAGCGATATACCTTTTGATCCACGCTTGGTCCATCTTCATTGAGGTCAAGGTACCCATTTGTTGCCATTGGTGTCTTGATAGGCTTTGCTTTGTCCATGTCGAACTTCTTGAGTATGTCTTGTGTGTACTTGGTTTGACTAATGAACGTGTCTTCCTTGAGTTGCTTGACTTGAAATCCGAGAAAGAACTTCAACTCTCCCATCATGGACATCTCAAACCTATATGTCATTATCTTGCTAAACTCATTGCAAAAAGATGTGTTAGTAGAACCAAATATAATGTCATCGACATATATTTGGCATACAAAGAGATCGTTGTCTACATTCTTTGTAAATAGTGTATAATCTGCTTTGTCTATCTTAAAGCCGTTATCAATAAGAAAGTCTCTAAGACATTCATACCAAGCTCTAGGAGCTTGTTTAAGTCCATAGAGAGCTTTATGCAATTTAAACACATAATCAGGATATTCTTGGTCTTCAAAGTCGGGTGGTTGCTCCATGTACACCTCCTTCTTGATTGGACCGTTTAGAAAGGCACTTTTCACATCCATTTGATAGAGTTTAAAATCATGATGACTAGCATAGGCTAATAGAATACGAATAGATTCAAGCCTAGCTACGAGAGCAAAAGTTTTATCGAAATCCAAACCTTCGACTTGAGCATATCCCTTAGCTACAAGTCTGGCCTTGTTTCTTGTCACCACTCCATGGTCATCTTGCTTGTTGCGGAACACCCACTTGGTGCCTACCACGTTTGCGTTTGGTCTTTTCACTAGCTCTCATACTTGATTTCTTGTAAAGTTGTTTAATTCTTCTTGCATAGCTACTACCCAATCCGGGTCCTTGAGTGCATCTTCCACCCTAAATGGTTCCAAGGATGACACAGAAGAGTAATGTGCATAAAAGTTAGCTATACAAGAACGTGTTGCTACCCCTTTTGTGATATCTCCAAGGATGTTATCAACGGGGTGATCTCGTTGAATGCTTTGATGAACCCTTGGGTGAGGCACTTGATTTCTTGAGTGGTTTTCTTCTTCATCATCTTCTTCTCCCCCTTGATCAACACCATGGTTTTGATTTTCTTCTCCCTCAAACTGACCGTCTTGATCTTGGGGTGCTTGGTTTTGATCTTGAGTGAGAGGTGCCGCTTTTGATGAGCTTGTAGCGTCTTGTCCTACATTTTCTTGGGGACGGATTTCTCCAAGCCTCATTCTTCTTAGTGCTTCACTTGGTGCTTCTTCTTCATCTAATACACATTGATCAACTTGCTCCACTTGGGAGCCATTAGTTTCATCAAACACCACGTCACGTGCAATTTCAACGCACCCGGAGGTTTTGTTGAACACACGATAAGCGTAGGTGTTTGAGTCATAACCAAGTAGGAAACCTTCATCGAATTTCGAAGCAAATTTTGAAATCCTAGGCTTCTTGTTAAGAATATAGCATTTGCTTCCAAAGACTCGAAAGTAGGAGATATTGGGTTTGTTACCGGTTAGGAGCTCGTATGAGGTTTTCTTTAAGAGTCGATGGAGGTAGAGGCGGTTTGTAGCATGACAAGTGGTGTTGATTGCCTCCGCCCAAAATCGATCCGAGGTCTTGTATTCGTCGAGCATGGTTCTTGCCATCTCTATGAGTGTCCGGTTCTTTCTTTCAGCTACCCCATTTTGTTCGGGAGTATAAGGGGCTGAAAACTCATGTTTGATGCCCTCTTCATCCAATAATTCTTCTACTTGAGTGTTCTTGAATTCAGAACCGTTGTCACTTCTAATCTTCTTAGTTTTTGAAGAAAACTCGTTTTGAGCTCTCCTCAAGAACTTTTTGAGGATTCCTTGAGTTTCTCCCTTATCATGCAAGAAAAATACCCAAGTGAAACGAGAATAATCATCAATAATTACAAGACCATACTTGTTACCGCCAATGCTTATATAGGTGACAGGGCCGAAGAGGTCCATGTGAAGCATCTCCAATGGTCTTGTTGTCGTCATCACGTTCTTGGCGGGGTGAGCTGTTCCAATTTGCTTTCCTGCTTTGCATGCACTACATGGTCTATCCTTTTCAAAAATAACACCTTTTAGTCTACCGATGTGATCCCCCTTTAGAAGTTTTTGTAAATTCCTCATTCCAACATGGGCTAGTCTTTTATGCCACAGCCATCCCATGTTGGTTTTTGCTATTAAGCATGTGTCAAGCTGAGCTTTACTTGTGGAAAAATCCACCAAGTAAAGCTTTCCTTTTAACACACCCTTAAAGGCAATTGAGTTATCACTTCTTCTAGAGACGGTCACATCCTCGTTAGTAAACAAGCAATTATAACCTTTCTCACATAGTTGAGATATGGACAATAGGTTATAATCCAATGATTCAACGTGTAGAACATGTGAAAGAAAGTGTTGAGAAGAGATTGCGATTTTACCAATACCTAGTACCCTTCCTTGGTTGTTGTCACCAAAATAGATGCCTTCATTTGGATCATCATTTTCTTCATACTCAACAAACAGTTTCCTCTCTCCGGTCATATGGTTAGTGCATTCACTATCTAGCACCCATTTAGTGCCACCGGAGGAGTAGGCCTGCAAAACAATTTAAACATTGCTCTTAGATACCCAAACTTGGTTGGGTCCTTTGAGGTTAGTTACTAGGCATTTGGGCACCCACACACAAGTTTTTGGACTCTTGTGGAGTGGCCCAACATATTTTGCATAAACTTTACCATACTTGCTTTTTATAAGAACATAAGATGCATCGAAATTATAAAATACTATAGATTTTACATTTTTGGTAATCTTATGTGAGGTAGATGCAAGGTTATTACTCTTGTCTTGACTTGAGTTTTCTTTCACGAAGGCTACGAATTTGCTATTGTTTTTAAGTATTCTAGCATTTTGCTTTCCTCCCCTAGTATATCCAAGTCCATCTTTGATGAAGGGAGATCTTGTGATTGTGTATGCACTGCGTGCATAATTGATTTTTTCTTTATCAAAGATCTCACTCTTGTGTGTATTCTTGCTTTGTACCTCTTTGAGCTCATTTTTTAAGTTTAAGACAATGCTAGCACATTTGCAAGTTTTAGTGTTGGATTCTATCTTTGTTGAGAGAGAGGTTTTAGAGGATGAATTAATTGGGACGCTAGACTTAAGTGAGTCAAGTTGTGCTTCAAGATTCTTGTGAGCTTTGGTTAAACTTACAAGTTCATCTTGAAGCGCTATATTCTCACTTTTAAGCTGAACGCATGTCTCCTTGCTTATAGCAAGTTCACTTCCAAGTGTTCTACACTTTTCTCTCTCAAATTCAAGAAGTTTCTCAATCTCAAGGTTTCTTTCCTTTTCAAGGATAAGCAATTCTTCTTGTTGATTGAGAAGCTCTTCTTGTTCAAATATGTGAGGGCCCGGCCCGGGAATCGCAGTGGGTGGTGCCGTGCGATGCGGCACCCAACATCATGCGAAAAGAGGCGTAAGAAACATAACGACACCATTTTTGTTACTCAACATAAGATTTTTTACAACATAATGTACACACGCAGCGGAAATTAAAATTTGCTAGACAAACTACTCACTCTCGACCCTAACTACGCCGAAGAGAAATCGTTCAGCCCGTGAACGCTTCCTACTAGCTTCACCAAAGAAAGGCAGCGGCTAGGTTTCCGATGAGTTGAACAAACCGTGAGGTTCATCGTCTCACCGAACAACCCTCTTCATAGCAGGCATCCTGCTACCTGCAAAAACAACTCAGAAGCAACCGTGAGCACTAAGGCTCAACAAGACTTACCCGTCGATCCTAAACATGCAACTCTACATGCAGGGGTAGTAAGACAGTAGGCATAGGAATTTGCAAAATGCAGCTTGACTAAGCTTGATCCTTATATTCAGATTCTTTTAGCCTTCCTTTTAGTGGTCCTCACGCCTCACAACATCAGGAGTCCACAATCAAACAAGAAACGCTTATCCCGATGTTGCTAGCCTAAGGTGGAAATGAAATTTAGTTGGCTCTATATCTACTTCAGTCAAGGTTCCAACACAGTGATTAATCCACACAGCAAGTTAAGAGACTTAGTTCCTCTTCTTACTAAGTCACGGCGCAGTGGGCAAGTATGCTCAATCCTCTTCCGCGAGCGACGGTGATTCGAATCAATAACAACCCGGAATACACGACACATACGCCCGCCTCGAAAGACTCTCTCAAGAGCTCTTTCTTACGTTGTATGCAGCAACCTTTCACACGACACCCCGACATAGAAAAACGCTTCGCGCCGAGCAGGATGGTCCTCTACGCGGACACGTCGAAGTTGCCCGCTAAAGGATTTACACCTCCCGCCTTCTCAACGCCATTCCCACGCGAAGGATGAGTTTCTATATCACGGTCCATCGAGTTACATCGGTTTCATGGGTCCCATACCCCACTATATATCCGGTACAGCTCAATCTTGTCCAGCAGGGCCGCATACATACGGTCCTTAACCGACATGGACGGGGCTACAACCAACCTCCACATTTGCCTTACCATCCCGGTCCAGGCCAAATGTGGTCTCAAGTATTGTCACACCCATCGCAGGTCGAGACCAACCTTGAGCGCTCCATCCTACAGGAACATCCCCGTCCCCATCTCATATTCATGAGGGTGCTCTTATCATTTATCTGTCGCGAGTAACTCCATTACTCGAACTTTCTCGCGAGTAGCTTTTTACTACTCGACTTCTACCGAGCTAGCTACAATATTAGCCTAGCATCTACAACGAGGCAAAGCCTACACTAAACCTTCTAATGAGGGATGTAATAGGCATGCAAGTGGGTTTCAATCATCCTAGACATAATGCACTCAAGTCTAATAAACATGATGTGATGTAAAGCAAAATTTAAAACGGTAACGATATGCAAACCGGGGCTTGCCTTGCTCAACGGTTTTGTTAGAAGCTAGGAGTTAGTCTTCCACCGGAGAATCCGCCAACTCGTCACGAGATGGAGATCCTCGCTGCAGAGTCGAGTCGTCGTCGAACGTCGACGTCACGTGAGCTATTATACTGCAATGCACATATATTTCAAAAGCAATTTAGAAACTGTTTCAAAACTGTTCTTCAAGTTAACTCACACCTAAAAGGAACAAACAACAGAAAGGTTTCTGTTGTTGGATCTACAACCTTAGAGATGATGAAAGCTAGGGTGAAAAGAAATACTAGTAATCACCATGTGATTAAGTCCATTATATGAACACTTAAACCTAAAATATGGTAGCTCAAGTTCCAGAGGTCCAATGAAGCTGAGAATTTAACCACAGCCTCTATGGAAGATATTTAGGCAGTGTGCAAAGATTGAGATCATGAAATGGCTCAAGGTGATCACAATAATTCCTTATGTGATTTTCACTAATCTGCCTTTACCCCCTAGATATTAAGCATTCCTATGTTGCAAAGTAGACCTTTTGTGAAGTACAAAATGTCCTGAGTCCATATGAATTAGTTTTACCATTTTTGGAGTTTCCTACATGGAGATGTGGATTTTACAAAGAATGGGGAAAAGCTGAAATTGTCTCTGTTCATTTTCCCATTTTTCAGAGACATAAGGAATGAACACATCATTTGACCAAGCAAATGAGGTCCAATGCCTCTAAAATTTTTTACTGAAGTTCAAGGAATTTTGGAACAATGTCCTGTCCAAATTTGGGAATTTTCCAATAAACAGAACTCCTGTAAAAATTCAGACAAGATTTTTCGTAAATGAATTAATGAGCCAAATTCAGGGATTTTCATAAACATTGGTCTGCACCCCGGGATAGTACTCTTTGAGAGGAATCCAACAAAATTTGTTTCACAATTTTTGGACACTCCTACACAAAGTTATGGCTATCCAAAGTTTGAACTAGAGTGGGAAAATCTGGAAAATGTTTAAATGCTGACAGTGGGTCCCACCTGTCATCCCTAACCTCCAGACTCGCGCCAAACACACCAGTGGCGGCCCCTCCGGTGAGGTCGCCGGAAAACCAGTTCCCAGCCACCTCCAGACCCCCTGCTGGCCGCCCCCCCATATTTCCCCATGCTGAACACGTTGGTGAGGTCCCCGGCGGCTGAAACTCGCCGGAAAATAGGGCGCACCGGCCACAGCAAACCCTAGAGCTCCGGCGAGGTCTTGCACGGTGAATTCTCCACCAAATGGTCGGTTCTTGGACTCTACAGCACCAGGGGATCATGTATAAGACCGGCACGAGGTCTAAACCAGCTGGAGATGGCTCTAAACCTATCGGCACCGTGCACCCGATAGGGTCCAGCGGCATACCCTCTAAAAGAGCTCGGATTGCTCACTCTACACTCAATTTCTTGGTCTAAAATCAATGGAGGAGGTGTGCTAGGCAGTTAACAACCTGTGTATGAAGTTTGAGACCCAACAAACATGAATTGAGGACGAATTTTACAATTCTTTACCTCAAGGTCCGTTTCTGCCGCCCGGGAGAAAAACTTGAAATTCTCCCTCTGTGATCAATGGCTGGGGCTGAGCTTTGGAGGTGAGAAACTAGACTTGTTGTTGCATAGATGGGGTGGCTTGCTTGGGCGTGATCCCTCCTGGTTTGGGCTGTCCACGGCGTCCAGTTTCGGTTCCTGCAGTTTGAGCTCGGGAGCAGAGGAAACCTCGCTGTTTCTAGGCGCCAGCAAGCATGGAACAGCGGGGAAAGGGTGCTAGCCGGCCAGAGCACTCATGGGCGAAGGCTTTTGCTGTGGGGAGCTCGAGCAAAGGTTGCTGGTTTGCTGGGGCGATCAGAGGAAAACAGAGGGAAGGTGGCTGCTGTTTTTCTTCTCGGGAGCAGATGCACGGGAACGAGGCAGCACGGGGAGGAAGCAAAATAACCCTGTTGCACTCGCTGTGGGGAGGATCAGATCGAGCAAGCAAGCAGGAGCTGGCCTCGGTGGTACGTCGGTTGACGCCGGTGAGCAGGAGGTGGCGTGCTCCCGTGGACAGAGTCTGTTCTGTGATTTGTGAGACTGACCGGTGGGGTCCACAGCCACAATTCTCCCTCTTTTCCCCCATTTCGATTTAAAATAGCAAACGAGCTCCGAATTTGATCAAATTTGGAGGATAGGTCAAAAGAATTATGAGGAACTCAAATCTGAAATCAGATTTTGAAATTGAGTTTGTTTGGTTCAAAATTCAAATTCAAGTTTGAATTTAAACGTGCCCTCATTTAATCCTCGGAATAAATAGTATAAGAAACCAAAAATTCTCCAAATTTGAAACTTAGGCTCTTGAATACATGAGAGATGCATCTATGATCTCACATATAGGCCTTTGGACAATCTGAATGGAATTCCTTTCAAAAGATTCAAATTGCGTTTAAATTCTCTCCACTCTACTCATAGAGGAGGTGCACATGAGTTAGAGTTTTTGGGAGTGTAATTCTTTCCCCTAGGTTAACATGTGTTGAGCATGGGCTAGAGGAAATTTTTAAATCCCTCACATGTCCATTTATGTGTTCATCATTTCATGTGACACAATTATAGTCTTTTGTTGCCTTAACTTTGTTTTATGAGCTGACATCAAACTTTACAAAAGTTAGGGCTGTTACAAAATATTTCATCCGATAGCATTTTCATTTTAGCTATAGCCTTTTTGTTTAATCCTCTAAACATGAATTCGTTTTCACTACTACTATCGAAGTCACTATCATCTTCAATATGTAACTTAGAAGGTTTAGTCATTACCTTGCGTTTTCCTTCCTTTGCCATGAGGCATGTGTGACTTCGGCTCTTCCAATCACCCTTGTTTGGCAAGAGTGATTTCTTCATGGTTGGCCTCTTGATGGCTACGGTTGCCACTTTTTCTTCATCTTCGGAGGAGGATTCTTCATTTGAGTCCCATTCTTCTCCGATGTAGGCTTGTCCATATGTCTTCTTCTTTGTGAAGAATTTCTTGTCTTGCGGCTTCCCATCCTTCTTCTTTCTCTTGTCATCTTCCTTGCTATGGGGGCAGTTCACAATGAAATGCCCATGTTCTCCACAGTTGTAGCAAGTCTTCTTTGTTCTTGACTTGCCTATGTCTTTGCTCTTGTTCTCATAGTGATAGCTATTCCTTCTCCTCATCAACCTTTTGAATCTTTTGATGAAGAACGCCATTTCTTCATCATCCATGTCTGTGCTCTCATCATCACTTTCTTCATCTTCACTTGTAAGTTGTGTTTCTTTTGCCTTTGACTTGGATGTGGCCTTGAGAGCAATGCCCTTCTTCTTGGATGAAGTGATCTTGGCTAAGTCAGTGACGTGTTGGGCTTCCTTCTCCATCATCTCATGGTTAATGATCTTCCCTAGCACTTCATCCGGAGTCATCAAATGAAATTTTGGACTTTCCCGAATTAGAGTGCATAGGGTCACACTGCGAGGCATAAATGCTCTTATCATCCTTTTAACCACCTCATGGTCATTCCATTTCTTGCATCCGTACGCCCGACTCTTGTTGATAAGAGTTTTGAGTCGGTTGTACATTTCTTGAGGTGTTTCGCCTTCTTCCATGGCAAACCTTCCAAGCTCTCCTTCTATCATCTCAATCTTAGCTTCCCTCACGGATCCGTTTCCTTCATGTGCGATCTTGAGGGTGTCCCAAATATCTTTGGCGAGCTCCAACCCATCTACCTTGTTAAATTCTTCAATGCTCAAAGATGAGTTGAGCACGGCTACTGCTTGTGCATTGCGATGGATTTGTTGTTCTTGTTCTAGAGTGAGTTCATCCTCGTCTTCGGGGATATCTATACCTGTACATACCACATGCCAAAGACTTGGGTTCAAGAAAATTAGATGCAACTTCATGTTGTGTTTCCACATTGTATAGTTAGTTCCATCAAAGTGAGGTGGTTTGCCTAGAGGAATTGATAAATAACTGGAATGAGAATTTAGTCGTTCATAGTTAAAAGGATATCGCGAGTAGTCTTGTTGACTACTCTTGAGTTTCTTCTCTAACTTCTCCTTCTTTTTCCTTTTAGCCTCCTTCTTCTTTTTGAGGAGTGCCATGAGACGAAGAACTTCTTCATCTTCTTCTGAGCTTGTAATGTCTTGTGAAGGAGCAACTGCGGGAGGTGGATTAGAACCTTGTTCTTCAAAGTTGCTCGAACTTGCTCCTTTTCCCTTGTTGAGATCAATTTGGCCACCGACCTTGTCCCCCATCTCCTCTCCAAGCGGTTAAGCTTTTGTGGAGAGTTAGGCTCTCATACCAATTGAAAATTGCCTAGAGGGGGGTGAATAGGCTAATAAAACCTGAAATTAAAATAAAGAGCGGATAAAACCAGAGTGGGCCGGACTAGTCCGGTATGAGGTCGGACTAGTCCGGTCTAAGCCTAATTTTTATTTTAGGTTTCCTGTTAAGTTCGTGTGAGATGAAAATATGTGGTAGTCAAATGATATCACAAATTAGTTGAGAATAATCAGATTGCAAAATAATAGAACAATTTGCGGAAAATAACACAATGAGAGTTTTACAAGTAATTCTAGTGAGCAAGTAAGATAGTAGAGAAGACAAGAGACACGATTTATCCCGAGGTTCGATTCCACACAGGAACCTACGTCCTGATTGAGGAGTCCACCAAGGATCGGGTCTTTTCTAACCCTTCCCTCATCGAGCGATCACAAAGATCAAGCACGGGCTTTCTCACTATCAATCGAATGTGAATACAATGCTCTTAGGGGCTACTCACACTTTGAGGCTCCCTACACCAACCAAGTAGTTATGGAATTCAAAGTACAACTGTTGAGAACTCAAAATAACAGTTAGAGTGCAAAGGAATCAAACCGAGAGCTCAAACGTCGGTCACCACGTCTTTCCTCTCACAAGAACCACTAACTCCTTAAGATCTGATCTTAGGGGTCTAGAAGGTGAGGAAAGAGGCTTAGAAGAGCTCTAGGAATGAGTTTTCAGCGCTTGGGTTCATGTCTTATCAATTCTCAGCCGGGGGGTCTCCTTTTATAGAAATCCTGGCATTTAGCCGTTACCAACTAAAGTCCGGACTAGTCCGGTCCCAACCCTGGACTAGTCCGATCTTGAGGGACCACTCACGTCACGGTTTACCAAATAAAGTTTTAGTGACCGTTGAATTCAAACGGTCATGAAACCCCGGACTAGTCCGGCCAAGAGCGGACTAGTCCGATCTCAGTCAGGAACCTTTGTTCCGTATGAGAACGAACTAGTCTGGTAAACGCGGACTAGTCCGGCCCAAAGGACGGACTAGTCCGGTCTTACCAGAGTTAGTCTAAAAGACTCTTTCAACTGGAGTTGCGGACTAGTCCAGCCAACCTCGGACTAGTCCGAGCTCACACAGGAACCTTTGTTCCGTCCTATTTCGGAATAGTCTGAAAAGATCGGACTAGTCCGTCCTGTGCAGCTGACTAGTCCGATGACACTCAGAGACTTCTTCTCCGGACCTAAGCGGCTTAGTCCGCTTAGTGGACTAGTCCGACCTCTTGGGCGGACTAGTCCGGCCTTCTGAGACTTAGTCTCATAACGACTCAGACTCACACAACAGCGGACTAGTCCGGCCTTTAACGGACTAGTCCGAACTGACTCAGAGACTCTTTATTCGGTCTAAAGCGGATTAGTCCGGTTATGAACGGACTAGTCCGACCATTTGTCCGGACAAGTCCGATCTTCCCTTTTCTTCATATCTATGACTACCTCATCTCATGATTCTAACGTTCTATCCTTCGTTTGAGCTCTCTAGTGATTCTCAAGCACTCTAAAAGAGAAGACCCTATACACAACTAGAAAAATGTGAAGATTAATAGAAAATGCTATTTTCAACTCTTCCAAGTCTTCCTCTTTTCCTTTTGCTTCTTGAGAGACTCCATATCCATTTCTTTGATAAACACCTTTTGATCATACTCAGTAGAAACTTATTAGCATCTTAATTGTCGTCATCAATCAACCAAAACCACAGGGATTATCTAGATGCACTTTCAACAGTCGTACATGCTACAGGTGCAAGCTTCCATGCAGGTAAGTTCAGATCGTTGTACTCAACGTTTCTACTATATGAATGACATGTATAATAATTTACTTCATATTTGCAGGCTATGGCCACAGGACAGCCTGTTGTCTTTCCTCAGTGGGCGCCGCCACCGATACAGCTACCACAGGGGCCGACGTCAGGAGCACAGGTACAAAATTTCTCATAATAGCTGCAACTAGTTAAACTTGCTCAAATTTAGTTGAATTTGATCAAACTTAATCAAACTTAGGGAAAACTAGTTAAACATCCTCAAACTGAGTAAAATATGGTACAACTTACTCAACCATAGTCAAATATGAGCAAACTTACTCAAACATAGTCAAACTAGTTGAACTAGCTCAAACACAAACACTACTAGTCTATACTTCTCAAACTTAGTAAAATATGAGCAAACTTACTCAAACATTGCCAAATCTAGCTAACTTGCTCAATTCTAACTTATAATGAGTTTATTTAATCATATACACATTTGTGAACTTCTAATTTGTCTAACTATACATGTACATCACAGGGATCGGCGACGCGGGCTCAGGAAACTCCATCCCCTCAGCAACCGGCATTTGGACGAGCGCGCGACGACTTCCTAGACTCCGATGGCAGCGATCAGGGTAGTGTGGCGTGCGTATAGTGTTTTTTGCCTCACTGCAATGTATTTTTGATTGGCTGTGATCTGGCCATCGAGCCAGGGCTGGCCTCGAAGTCAGGGCAGAATTTTCTGTTTTTTAGAAAAAAATTGCAAAGTTTATTGACGACGGTTTCTGGTACTTGGCCGTCGTCAATAAGCTAGCTTATTGACGAGAGCCTGACCTTGGCCGTCGTCAATATGATGTTGTAGCTTATTGACGACAGCCAAATTTAGTTGTCGTCAATAAGCTTATTGACGACGGTTACCATCGTCAATAAGCTTAATAACGACTAATAATTGACGACAGCAATAAACCGTCGTCTATAATGTTTTATCGTCATCAATAAGTTATTGACGACGGTATTTGCTTATTGACGACGATTTTTGGCCGTCGTCTATTGTTCGGATTCCTGTAGTGTATGCGTGTGTAAGCTTAATTACAAATAGAATTAGATTAAATGTTGCTTGATGATTGAATTAACACATGAGACAAGAACTAGACCGAGGCAATTGAGCACACAAATTAAGATCCAAATTTCTTAGAAATTCAACGTCTCTCTCTCTCTAAAGAGTAGGCAACATAACATTACAACAAGTGGTAGGTACAAAGGCTATGGTAAATTTGTCATCGGCACAAACGGGAATACTAGTTAATCCCAGTGTCAAGGTCACAAAAGATTGCAATCGGAACGATCCAATTGTGCAGGCAGCGCCTTACCTGAAGTCAACCACCGGCTTCTTAATGTTGAAGTTGAACAACACGTAACAAGATGACAGGAGAAGATGCTAGGGAGTAAAATGGAGTAGTAGTCTCACTGCAACTTCGGACAACAGATCCCAAAGAACTGGAACCGCTTACTACTAGTCTACTACTCACTTCATTTTTATTTGATGCTGGTTAGTTTAATTTTAAACTAACCAGCGTAAAATAATTCAAAACGGAGGGAGTACTATTTACTACCTCAAAAACACCTCATATTTCGGGACATGATACATGACTCATGTTCGTAACTCGGATCAAACCTATAGAGTCTTCAAACTCTCATAATATTTAATTAACTCTCTGGTTGTACATTCAAAACTTCAATGACGGTGATCATTTGTTATATTATTTTGAGTGTATAATTAGGATTATTTGGAGGCAGTTTGGATCGTTTCAAATGCCAACTATAATATCTAGTGGAACGAATATAATGATCGGTTCTCAGTCACTGCCGGCTGGTCTGCATTTCTTAGCTGTTCACTTCTTATAACTGTGCAATCGCTTCCAGCAACGTGCATGGTCAGAACCCAGATCTGCAAGGAAGTAAGCAGTTGAGATGAGCTCGGTTACTTTAGTTCTTTATCACCATAATATATATGCACAGATTAAATTAACGACATGAGAATCTTGAAAGTAGCCACACGCACAACCGTTTGCTAAAGATATCTTTTGATTAGTAATTTAGTAGCCCATCAAACAAGGAAACTTCACCAGACAAGCAGGTAGATTGAAATATCAGGAGCCGATGGTAAGCATTGGTCCATAGGCCATAGCCCCTCTGATGTTTGTGTTTATCCTATGTGCTTAGCTTGTTGCTGGCAACAAATGATGCAAGTGTAGGACAACACACACGAACAGCCATGCAGAAAGGAGGGGCAGAGGAGAAAAAGACTTGCATTGACTTGTTTAGTGGTTGGTCATGCCTTCCTTCTTCTAGCTTCGTCCTGTCCTTATGGCCTTATGGGGTTTAGTTGGCTCAATTAGCCTTTTCATTAACTAACAAAAGTGCAGTTTAGACTATACAGCCAGACAAGAACCTTTCTACCTAAGATGAAGTTTACACTATCCCCATAAAATTCATATGGTAAACTTGAACAACCCACATTACAATCTCCTGCGATCAGTTACTTATCGGCTGTATGAACATACATGCAAACTCATATATGATCATACGAAGCATGGTATGTTTATTTGGTCTTTAGTTTGCCAATGTGAAAAATTCTGATTTTTTCCTTTTGTTCAGTTTTATGCATTGTCTTACGGCTCTTGCCTCTTTGGCTCAGACATTATTGCACATGACATAGGTAGCTTCTTCCTGCAAGTTATTAACTAATCTACCTACTTCTGGAAAAAAGCAACAAATAAGAACTACGGGTCGTCCTACTATAAGACATGCAGGCTAGACTTTCTTCGCAGTTTCTGTTGCAGTTTCTTTTTAGAAAATGGAATAGACTTTCCCTATTTGCGCGTCCGCAAACAAGGTTAATATTACTCCCTCCGTTTCTAATTATTTGACTCTGGTTAATTTAATTTTAAACTAAACAACATCAAATAATTCAAAAAATTTGAACTAACCAACGTCAAATAATTCGAAACAAAGGAAGTATTACATAGTTTCAACTACATCGTTGGTTACCTTTCCAGAAAAATAAATGATGCGAAAATAATGAATGGTAGAGGCTATTGTGTTATATTTTCATCCATGAGAGCCAAACAACTCTAACGAAGTATTCATTTTTCTGCTCGCCAACCGAAATTACTTTTTTGCTCGTCCCCAACATGCTTGGGATAAAGGCTGTACTAAACAACAGCTGTACTGTCGTTTATAAACTTATATACGACAGCCACGTACTAAACGACGGCTGTACTGTCGTTTATAAACTTATATACGACAGCCTCTGCTGACCGTCGTATGTAAGTTTATATACGACAACTAGCCGTCGTATGTTATACTGGCTGTCGTATGTTGCCCTGTTTCCTGTAGTGTTGGTTGTTGTTGTTGCCTCACGTTGCAGCAGCAAATAAAACCAGGAGTATGTTCCCCTGAAGATATCATGTATAAATGAGAATTATTTGCAATTTTTTAAGATTAGATCATTATAACATCTCCCAATAGTCCAACATAATGCAACTGCCCCAACTAGGATATTATCCTTCTCATTTGAATCAAAATTTGAGAATCAACTCCCTAACGTTCTTGTTTTTCTGTTTAGTGTATGAAGTCTGAAATATGTATCAAATCATCACCACATTACAGCCAGCCAAATAAGCTGCTGAAACTTCCTTCCAAGTATATATACCTACAACCTTTTATAATGAACTTCTAGATATGCAAAAATACCTGCACAATTAAAGCCTTAAACAATCTCATTGTGTAGTTCAGGTACCGTTCCTGATGCTACTACTAACCTTGCGGAGCAGGTAATGAGGAAGGTACTATAGGTACTAGCTAGAGCAGATAGAGATTAGGATATATTAGACACACATGCTCAAATATGACAGGAGCAAAGTATGTAAATATGATGTTACCTGGAAACATGTCGGTTAATAAACTATTTATATAAGATGACATTTTTTCTGCTCGCAGCAACATGTCAAAGTCTTGAGGCGCGTCTACGGTACATACGCTGCCATATATACGGGTCCCTACACTGGGTAGCAGCATGACATAGGCTACCATGCTACTTCTTGACAAGCGCCGCATAACCTTCGACTCTTGTCTCTACTCTGCAGTGGTCATCAGGACAGGGATTCTGTGAGCGCTGGGTTTCTGAAAACTGTTCAGCTGGGCGTATACATATACGTACGCATGATGTGTAGTACTTCCTGTGGTCAGCGCATATACAAGGACACAATGTGTACAAAATTGATGGTCTTGAGCAGAGGTCAACCATTGTTTTTAGGGGAAAATTACAAAATGCAGGATGTGATGCTCATCATGCATCATGTTCTTGTGCATAAGTCCACTGACATTAGATTATTTATCATTGTTGGTTGAGCGACTAGGCGTTTCTAGTTTGTCAGCAAAAACAATTGTGTACCTTCCCGTAGAGTCGGGGTGTAGTGTAGGGCAAGCTGACAAATCCGCTGATTCGAGAATCAACTCCATTCTACGTTCAACCTGCATAGAATTGCCTCTAAAGTTAATTGAGCATCGTCGATCGCTGTAGGAGTGTCCCTGAAGATAATTAGGAACGAGGGTCAAACGTCTGCACCGCCGTAGGACAAGAAAATACCTGAATGGATACTGCCATTTTTTTGATATTGAGCACTTTATTAACTTAAAAGTATCAAGTTGATACAATATAATCTGCACTCGCTTCTGCATAACTAAAATGGATACTGTCAGAGTGAACAATTACCTTCACCGCTTTTACTACTAGCTCCCTTCGTTCTGAAATAAATAATGTTTAGGATAAAAATTTAGTTTATTTGAACTAAATTAACTGTCCTAAATATCAATTAATTCAGAACAGAAGGAGTACAACTGAAAGAGGTCATATTAATTACATCAACACTGTGTCGAGAGAGAGACTTCTGCCAAGGTCAGAGATGATTCGGGCTTTAGGAGTTCAGACAGGTGGTGATCTGAAGAAACTATCTTATTTTTGCATGAATAGGCCTCCAACCAAGGCAAACCAGCATGCATGGGAACAATCCACGCTGACGCAACGCCCGTAACCATTTCGCAAAGCGAGAGCCGGCAGAAAATCTCAGATTTGATAGGAGCTGCTGGGTGCTGGCTGGCGGCTTCTGCGCACTGGGTGCTGACCATGGATCGACACAGAAATTATACTACTCCGAGCAAGTCAGCATGAACAAGCAGACACACTAAATATCGTACTTGTTTATAGTAGTCCTCAATTTCTTTTCAGCAGGACAAGAAACGTGCTATACTCTACCTGAAACCTCGATCCTCTTGCGTGCGCGGATCGACTAGCAAAGTCTCTTCCTGCAGTCTGTAAGCACTGCACGATTTAATAGAAAACGCAAGCCAAAATACTTCATCTAACGAGACAGAGACCACAGCTAGTGGACAAAGAAAGGTCACTCGCAAGCGCCTGACAGTATATAAGCAGGCGACCACTCCCCTCCGCGGTGGTCACCACTTGTCGAGAGCCCCCATATCTGCTTTCTTCTTCTTCATCACTTGTTGAACAACGACCAGTGGTGTCTTCAGCTTCAGCAGGTGCACATACCATGGGGAGGTCTCCTTGCTGCGACGAGAGCGGCCTCAAGAAGGGCCCGTGGATGCCGGAGGAGGACGAGAAGCTGCTGCAGTACATCCAGAAGAACGGCCATGGCAGCTGGAGGACCCTCCCAAAGCTTGCCGGTACTGATGGAGATCTTAAACCATTGCACGCACCAGCGACGACTAGCTCCACTGCATATGCTCATTGTAGAGTTCAGTTCCTAAGATATAGGTGCATGTGCATGGTTCTCTTTGCATCATGCATATCAGGTGCTAGGAGTCCGGACAGTTAATCTCTGGTGCATTCATGCCACGTGTCCGGCTAGCTTGTACTGGATAGAGTTATCATTTTCCCGGCAGGTTCAGTTGAGCCGGTAGTGCAGAAAGTTTGTACCATGCATGGTGGACAGATAGTAGATGCATAGATAGATACTGGTAGATAGCATATGAGGTGATTATGAGATTCTGACGAAGATGCTTTGGCACTTCGCGGCGATTGCAGGGCTGAACAGGTGCGGAAAGAGCTGCCGGCTGCGGTGGACCAACTACCTGCGGCCGGACATCAAGCGGGGCAAGTTCTCACAGGAGGAGGAGCAGACCATCCTCCACCTCCACTCCATCCTCGGCAACAAGTGGTCGGCGATCGCGACGCACCTGCCGGGCCGGACGGACAACGAGATCAAGAACTTCTGGAACACGCACCTCAAGAAGCGGCTCATCCAGATGGGCTTCGACCCCATGACGCACCGCCCGCGCACCGACTTCTTCTCCGCGCTGCCGCAGCTCGTCGCGCTCGCCGCGCTCCGCGAGCAGCAGCTCGGCGCCGACCCGGCGGCGCAGATGCATCCAGGCGTCGACGTGGCCGTCCAGGCCGCGAAGCTCCAGTACCTGCAGTGCCTCCTCCAGTCCGCGGCGACCACCATCGCCTCGTCGGCCGCCGCCGGCCCCACGCCCGACGCCGAGGGGACGGCCCTCGGTGCCGCCGTCTCCTCTCTGCAGGGAGCGCATGGCAGCGCTGTCGTCCCGGTGTCCGCGGCCGGCGCCCAGGTGTCGTGCACGACGTTCGAGGAGCCCGTAATAAGCAGCGAATTGGCCAACCAGGGCCTCAGCCACGGCACAGATGATGATGACCTGTTGGTGGCGTGCCAAGGTGGCGGCTTGCTGCCGCCCCTCACCGACCTCCCCGACGCCGCCAACCCGGGCGACGGGTGCAGCGCCACGGCGTCGTCCAGCTTCGGTGACGGCACGACGACGAGCATCAGTCCACTGCCTTGGCCCGAGTTCTTCCCCGACTACCCCTTCATCACTGATTTCCTATGACTCCGTTCAACGTTATTACATACCAATATACTCCGTTTTGATTTATTATATATACCAATTCACAAAACAATGCCACACTACATGCTTGTATGTATCTACAAGCATAGCATCTACGTACATCTCTACGTATCTATCTCTGAATTATGTAATACCCAAATACGAAAACACGAATACATGTGCACACGTCTTCTGGCTGTTATATATTCTAGGCTTCGTTACACCAGAAATGACGGGCGGATAGACGACGGAAGCCTAAATGCACAATACCAGCACAATATCACGAGGATATACAAACACAGAGCCTTGGCTTTGCTGTACTGATGAAGGCGCAAGAAATCCCGATTCTTTATGTGCACATGTGATTCAAGAATGCGCAAATGCTTATGTTTGGACATCTTCCCCATTACTGATCCGAATATCTTTGCGAAAAAAATTACGTTTACTGAATTTGAAGCATGAGGCATGACATTGACCGAACAGGAAGCAGAGGTTGCTCTCTCGGGCTTTTGTTGGCGACCAAACCTCCTAACAGTGGGACTCTCGTGTCTCATCTTCCTATCCACAGCATTATCTTTCAAAAAGGCTTCAGAAAAATAAAATAATCTTTTTAAGTATTTGACGTTAGGACAAATTATTTAGTTCAAAATTGAACTAAGAATCTCGTTCTAATTAATTTCAAATAAAAGAGAACAGAGGGAGTAAGAACAATGAAATAAAATTTTAACGAATGCTGATCGATCGATCTTCTTCCGTTTTTCCTGGCGAGCAGGTAGGATAGTCGATTGATAAAATAGACGGCCGGCCTCTTCGCTCACCGATGACAATATATTCGCAATTTCACACGGTTAATAAGGCATCGACGTCGACCGATCGGATCACGTTGCTCTTATCGTATGTCCAGCCATGCAGCGACTGGAGAGAACGACGACGGAACAAGCGGGGGACTTGGGAGTGAAGCTAGCAGTGCAAGCGAGGAGGGTGGAGTTGGTCGCGGTTGCCAACGAATTTTTGAAAAGCTCACGTCCTCTGAAAGAGATGCTTGTGTCAGGGTGACCCCAGCGTTAATGCCTAGTCCCTGGTCGCCGAGGGGCCTCTTATATACTCTCCCCGTTTTTAAATTAAATGTGGTTTTTATGAACATGGGTGATAGGGATATGTATTCACCTTACTTTGACTATTAATCATGGTTAATATATTATTAAATTTATAATTATTCAGTTAAGTATATCAAATCAGTTACTCACAATCTCATCAAATATATCCAAATCATAATTTTACGTACCAAAATATCAGATTTAAATATTTTGGATAAAACAATGCTTCTCATATCTGAGCAATTAAATCACGATCAGAAGGTTGTCAAACCGTCCACATCATCTTAGGGAAGACGTCTATATGCTGATAAAAGTATTTATATTTAAATTATTTTTGTTAGAACAATAATTTTAGTTTAAAATAAACTAGAGTAACAATAACAATTTGAAAACAGAGAGAGCATACAGATTGGAAGATCGATTATTAGGACCCACCACAACACAACATCATCCACTTCACGGGTTAGGATGTTGTCTCTTACTTTTGCTTTGCCCGCATCACAGCCGAGCCGATAAAATCCAAGGCCCCATACGATCTTCTTATTTGATAATGTCGATGGCAGTCGGATAAATGAAAATGGTCACCAACTAAGATGATTATTAGCGAGAGATATAGTTAGTTGTAGTGAGTCCGAGTATCTAGCATCTGAGTCATATGAACGTGCTGCATGATCTAGCCACAACGTGCTGCATGATCCAGCTGTATTCCTAGAGGATCTGTAACTGAACACGCCCATGTACTCTGCCTATATTAGGCCACTGAATTAATACAATCAAACAGCTTGAGCCGAACATTTTCATGGTAATCAGAGCTCAGTGATGCCCTGTTTTTTTTACCCACCTTCCATTCCCATGATGGCAGACACCTTCTCTTCTGCGGCCAGCCACACCTCCGGCGCCATGACCTCCTCCTCTGCTAGTTCAGCAGCATCTGATTCTCTCCCTCCCAATGCTGCTGCTCCTCATTCCATTGCCGCTGCTGCTCAGTTCGTCAACATCACCTGCCTTGTCTCCGTTCGCCTCGACATGTTCTCCACAGCGTATCGCAGGTGGAAACGACTGTTCCTGGTGGTGCTCGGGAGGTTCAATCTTCGCCACCATGTCGACGGCACCGAACCTCGACACGATGATTCGGTCTGGATCCAAGAAGATCTTGCCGTCCTCATGTGGTTGCATGCTACCCTCGCCGACAACCTTCTCGACTTCGTCATGGAGGATGACATCACGGCGCTCGGCGTCTGGAATAAGATCACCGCCTTCTTCCTCGGCAACAAATCAAGTCGGCCGTCCAACTGGAGCAGGAGCTTCATGGACTAGTACAAGGTGATTTGTCGACCGCTGCTTACTGTCACAAGTTAAAGACATTGGCCGACTCACTTGCAGATTGCGATCAGCCTGTCCGTGATCGAGCACTGGTGCATCAGCTAATTCGTGGACTTAATCCAAAATTTCATGTCCTCCGTCAACTGCTGCCGGCGATGCCTACTTTTCCTACCTTCATGGAGGCACGAGACCAACTCAGTGGCCGAAAACACTCTTCTCTCTTCTGCAGCACCAACACAAGAGACGGCTCTTCACTCCACTGAAGCTACGTCAAACAACACTCATGCGAACAACTCTTCTGCGCCGCAGAACACACGTTCCGACGATGATCGTACTCAGGGCAACTCCTCTTCGCGTGGTCGTGGCCGTGGTGGCGCACGTGGGCGCGGACGTGGTCGGGGACGTGGTGGTCGCAGCAACTTCAACATCTGGCAGCAGAGTATTCCATCTTGGGCTGCACCATGGTTCGCCTCTAGGCAGACCTGGCGTGCACCATGGACAGGCGCAACGGACCAGACGTTCTTGGCTCACGACCACCCTCTGGTCAGGCCTACAATGCTCAGCTAGCTCAACCATCTACTCAGTTCGCGCCAACCATGCCAACGTTCGACACGGCAGGCCTTCTTCAGGCTCTTCATGCAGCTTCTCAGCAATCCGGCAATGCACAGAATGAGTGGTACATGGACACAGGAGCAACAGGGCATATGGCTGCAGACTCAGGTACCTTTTCAAGTTATTCACCATCTTTGCATAATTCCTCTAAAATTTTTGTTGGCAATGGATCTACCACTCCCATCAAAGGTACTGGCACAGCCACCATCTGCACACCTCATGCCACTTTTCAGCTAAACAGAATTCTTCACATTCCCACTCTCATTAAAAACCTCATCTCTGTCAGACAATTCACTACCGATAATTGTTGTTCAATTGAGTTTGACCCCCTTGTTTTTTCCATCAAGGATCTCATCAGCAAAACTCAGATCATGAGGTGCAACAGTGACGGTGAGCTCTACCCATTTCTTCATCAGTCAAGATCACAACCAGCAACAGCACTGCATGTCTCCACCAGCACCCTTTGGCATCGGCGTCTTGGCCATCCGGGACACAAGAGCTTGGGAACCATATTATCTGAATTTTCCAATTTCACTGCCAATAAGCAAGATCACCTATGTGATGCTTGCCAACTAGGCCGACACACTCGGGTTCCATTTTCCAATTCTCCGTCTTTTACATATTTTCCATTCCAAATAGTTCATTGTGATCTTTGGACCTCATCACGGGGTTCCAATATTACATTATATTACTAGATGATTTCAGTCGTTATATGTGGACAGTTCCACTTCGCCATAAATCTGATGCTGCTCAATCTATTATTCAGTTTTGTTCAATTGTGTTCAACCAGTTTCATATTCGTCTTCAATCTTTCCAATGTGATAATGGCAAAGAATTCGATAATGCCATACTGCGATCCTTCTTTAATACACATGGCATCACATTTCGTTTTTCATGCCCCCACACATCGCCTCAAAACGGCAAGGCTGAGAGATATCTTAGAACAATCAACAATGTCACCCGTTGTCTCCCTTTTCAGGCTTCCCTACCTGCCAAATTTTGGGTCGACGCTTTGCACACAACCACTTATATCCTCAACCGAAGACCCTCTCAACCTCTACATTTCTATACACCTTATCAGACACTCTTCGGCCAGTCACCCGATTAAAAATGTATGGATCTTGCCACTATGAAAGCCATTATCTCAAGACATGTGGTTTTTGATGAGTCTATCTTTCCTTATAGCCAAAATACACGGAGTGACAACTTCTCTAAATATGTTCAGACTCGGCGTCAGACTAAGCCTTTCTCTGAAAATCTTCACACAAGCCAACGCTCTATTTTTGTGCCTGCTCCACCTTCATAAACCATAGATCCTTATGCTCACCAGAGAACACACATTCCATCATCTGATATTTCACAATTAACATCCACACCTACGCACTCATACAACCCCCAACAGACTCCTAACTCCAACAGACCATCTCAATGTCTGACACCTATCCGAACTCCACCCTGTGTCCTTCAGACACATCAAATGATCACTAGAGCCAAGGAAGGGATTTTTAAACCAAAAACTTTTATGAACCTACATGCTTCCAAATCCTTTTCACCACTCCCTGCCACTTACAAATCTGCACTTAAAGATCCAAACTGGTTCAACGCAATGAAAGAGGAATACAATGCACTAATGCTGAATATAACTTGGACTCTTGTACCTAAGCCTGCAGGTGCTAATGTTGTTACTGGGAAGTGAATCTTCAGGCACAAGATGAACACAGATGGCACAATTGCTCGCTATAAAGCTCGCTGGGTTGTCAGAGGTTTCAATCAAGAATATGGTGTCGATTTTCAGGAAACCTTCAGTCCTGTCATAAAGCCTGCTACTGTCAGAACTGTGTTAAGCATCTCTACATCATCTTCCTGGCCAATACATCAACTAGATGTCAAGAATGCTTTCTTGCATGGTGAGCTCAATGAGACAATTTTTTGTGCCCAACCTTCAGGTTTTGTGGACCCTGCACACCCTGACTTTGTATGCAGACTGAAGAAATCTCTATACGGTCTCAAGCAAGCTCCAAGGACCTGGTTTTTGAGGTTCAAAAATTATTTGATAACCATTGGCTTCAAAGTTTCAAAAGCAGATAACTCCTTGTTCATTTTCCATGACAGGCAGCAAACTGCATACCTGTTGTTGTATGTAGACGATATTATCCTAACTGCCAATACTACTTCTCTGCTCAACAAGGTGACATCTCTCCTCTGCAAAGAATTTTCTATGACTGATCTTGGTCCATTGAATCATTTTCTGGGCATCCGAGTCCAACGCACTGCACAGGGTTTGTTCCTTGATCAGGAGCAATATGCAAGTGAGATCTTAAACGTGCAACGATGACAAATTGTAACTCTGCTCGAACACCAGTTGATGTCAAGTCAAAAATGTCGGCTACAGATGGTGCTCTCATCAGTCAGCCATTTCATTAAGTATAGCTGGTGCATTACAATACTTAACGCTGACACGTCCGGACCTCACATATGCAGTTCAACAGGCTTGTCTGTTTATGCATGCTCCACGAGAACCTCACCCGGCTTTTCTCAAGAGAATACTTCACTATGTCAAAGGGACTCTCAAGCATGGTCTGCACTTTACAAAATCTTCATCTACTGACCTCATCGCCTACTCGGATGCTGATTGGGCAGGGTGCCTCGACACACGACGCTCAACTTCAGGGTATTGTATTTTCTATGGAGATAATCTCATATCGTGGTCATCTAAGAGGCAAAGCACCGTATCTCGATCTAGCACAGAAGCTGAGTACCGGGGAGTTGCAAATGCTGTTTCAGATGTTTTATGGTTACGACAACTACTTTCAGAACTGGGTCATCCTCTGGAAAAGTCCAGCATTGTGTTCTGTGATCATGTGAGTGCTACTTACTTATCTAACAACCCAATTGAGCATAAACGAACAAAACACGTAGAGATTGATCTTCACTTCGTCAGAGATAAGGTGGCCTTGGGCGAGATCAAAGTCTTACACGTACCGTCAGCACATCAGTTTGCGGATATCTTCACAAAGGGACTACCTTCAACACTGTTTTTCGCGTTCAGAGACAGTCTAAACATTCGGGATAGTTTAGACTGAGGGGGTATTAGCGAGAGATATAGTTAGTTGTAGTCAGTCCGAGTATCTAGCATCTGAGTCATGTGAACGTGCTGCATGATCCAGCCGTATTCGTAGAGGTTCTGTAACTGAACACGCCCCTGCACTCTGCCTATATTAGGCCACTGAATCAATACAATCAAACAGCTTGAGCCGAACATTTTCAATGATTGTACCGACGTGTCCTATTCTTGTAGAAGTGGTTAGCACGACCACGTTTTACATTCCGCTTGATCGGTCTTGAAGTAAAGATTCATGAAGCCTAAGACGTATTTACTTTACCATGCAATAACAAGCAAGTGAATGTTCATGAAGAATCTCATTACAATTTCATTATTTTACCTGGTTGATAAAAAGGGAAAAGAATCAAAATTTCCCATAGTGAGTACTACTAGAAGAAAGTTACGACAACACTACAGGAGCACGTAACCATGGGATTCCACCATAATCTAGTTGATTAGTGCAAATTCATTTTCAGTAGTGACGCTTCCTCTCCCTTCGAAGACCGTGCTAACCAACGTTAACACATTATTACGGGGAACACATGCACACCCACGCGGTATAGAAAACTTACCGTTCCGTGTGCGTAAAGAAAAAAAAGGCTCGACTACGCAGTTTAGATATGTGCTAGGACTGCTGTAGCTGACGCCAAGGGCCCAAGGCACGAGGTAAAAGCCAGGGAACTACATGAATATACGTCACCAAGAAGAGCGCTGAGCGCACGTTCGAAGTAGAGAACGGGCGATAGGGACGACTGCGAGAACGTGGGAACATCTAGAATGCAATCAAGACATTTGGTGTAATCGTGTAAAAATCTCTTCTAAATCACACGATTTATATCCTGCGGTGAGTGTATTTTTACATTTAAACTCTCTCACCTGCACATTTCAATTCTTTCAACTTATATTGCTAGGTGGGAGAGTTTAAGTGAAAAAATACACTCACTGCAGGATGTAGATCGTGTGGTTTAGAAGTGATTTTTACACGATTACACCAAATAACTGTTTGCATTCCTATTGATCATGAGACCGCGCCGATAAGGTTGCGCTTCGGCGGCTCGGCCTGCTTTGATTGCTGCTGAACAAACAACCAGCAGACCGGGGTGAATAGTCAGAGAAAAAATAGGGGTCTCTAAAATATGGGGGCCCTGTGCGGTCGTACGGGCTGCACTCCTCGGGGGCCCGGGCCTGACCCCCGTACCCAGATGATCATCGATGTGCGTTGCCAAACAAGAAAGCAGGTCTCTAACACTCATCATTCTTAGTTCATACAGCGAGAGAACACAAATATATTTTTTTTCAAAAAATGCTCTTTACTATTTTTGATTGCTTCGCCAAACTCATTCAGGCATTCTTAACACCACGACTTGACTTCTCGACATGATGGAGGTATTACTAATCAGTGACTACACGTTGTTGTGCCTATCTTTGCTGCATAAAAAATAAAAATATATTTCCTTCGTTCCAATGTAATTATAAAAATCAAATAACAAATATATTCTTCTTTAAGGATGAATAATTGCAGAAAATGTAAAGAAGAGAACTATTCTTGGTTTTAGTAAAAAGTTCCATCTTCATGATTTTTTCTCACGTGACTTAGGACTATGCATAAATTTAAAATATAAAATATCTAAAAAATATAGCATATAACTTGCATTGTAAATTTGTAATATTGGAACAGTTTGATTTTACTACAAGAACGATTCACAATACAAAAGAAAAAGAACAAAGATAATGTACTCAGCCCAAAAGAGAAAAGAGAGGACGAATTTAGCCCACGAAAGCAAGTTAAATATTAAATGGGCCGTAGGGAGCCGATACAGTGGTGGAATGGCCAGGACTAGGGACTGGTGGTGGCGCGTCCCAACGCCGGCCTGACCGCGTTGGGTGCCTGCCCACCGCTGCAGTGATGAAAAAAGGAAAGAAAAAGAAACGGAAGCGGGAGTCAATAAGCTTTCAGTTGTTGAACAGTTGAGCCCACCCACTTCCACCCTTGACCCTACCCCCTGCGCCCGACTCCACATCCCCTCTCCCCCGCCGCGGCGGAGCGCTAAACCCTAGGCCTCGCCGGAGGCGGCGTGGGGCGGCGTCGGAGCTTCCGCGATGTCACACTTCGGGCGGTCGGGACCGCCGGACATCCGCGACACCTTCTCGCTCCTCGTCCTCAACATCAGCTTCCGTGAGCGAGACCTAATCCTAGCCCCGCTCGCTGGCGCGCGCGCCCCTTTGTCTCTAAACGCTTCCTTCCCCTTCTCCTCCTACGCCTCCTTTGCTTCGCAGGCACCACGGCGGACGATCTCTACCCGCTCTTCGAGCGCTACGGCAAGGTTGTCGACGTCTTCATCCCGAGGGATAGGAGGTGAGGATACAACTAAACCCTTGGACTTCTAGGGCGTCGGTCCGATGTATGTTTCCTAAAATTAGTTGGTGGTTCTTCAGGACTGGGGACTCAAGAGGTTTCGCGTTTGTGCGGTACAAGTATGCTGAGGAGGCGCAGAAGGCGGTAGATCGGCTTGATGGTGGGCTTCGCTTCACTTCTGGGGCTTTTTTGCATTATGTCATAATTGACTCTGTACTTCCAATTTGTTCTGCGCAGGACGAAATGTGGATGGGAGGAACATTATGGTGCAGTTTGCCAAGTATGGCCCCAATGCGGAGCCAATGTGAGTAGGCCTGTTTTGCTGATATGCGTGCAGAGCACTGTTTATTTTGCTAGCATAATAACATAGTATATGTACTGAATAATAATCCTGCTGTTTATATCATTTGTTCAACTTTGTGAGCTACTCCTGATGTGATGTAGGAGTAGCATTATTTATACGGTTGTAATTGTGAATATGATAAGATTAATGTTTCTGACTAACTTATCTTTCTGGTCTTGATGTTGGTAATATGTTGGATTATTTTTCTTATGCCATACCCAAAAGTTTGAATGAGCTAGTAGACCTTCATCTTAAACTTCATGTGCATCTAATTTGCCAATTCTTAAATTTGCATGCCCATTCACGAGGTAGCCTGATTAAATCGTTCTGTTCTCCTGATGGCATTGGACAATTGATACCAAAGATTTGCTTGCATTTAATCTCATTTGCTAAGCCCCATTATAAATGTAGGCATTATTGTCTACTTGACTTCATTCATCCCATCAAATTTGTTTTTTATGCAAGAGAGTATACACATTTACTTATCTTGTCCTCTACATATGTGATCTGAGTCGTTATAGTACTTTAATCCCGCTTTTTTTGTTTTGTAGCCGAAAAGGAAGGGTCATAGAGTCGGTTGAGAGATCACGTAAGTCAAGAAGCCGTAGTCCACGGCCAAGGTGAGGATCTTAGTTTCTCTTGTACTCTCTTCACAATGAAATGTTCTTTCCTTGTTGCTCTAGTAATTCAATAGTTCTTAATTCAGAGCATCACATCTTTTTTTTTGTAATGTAACTTATTTCTAATTGATTTCTTTATGGTTTTCTTTAGGCAACTTATAATGTTTTTATTGTTTTAATTAGGCACAGAGATAGAGACCATCGGAGGCGAAGTCGTAGCAGGAGCAGAGAAAGACACCGGGACAGGGAGTATCGTCGGCGAAGCAGGAGCAGGAGCAGAAGCCGAACCAGAAGCAGAAGCAGGACTCCAAGTTCAAGCCCTGGCCACAGAAATCGCCGCGGAGTTAGAGATGTTGAAAAGCTGAGGAGCAAGAGTAGGAGCAGAAGCAGGAGTAGGAGTAAAAGCAGAAGCAGAACTCCAAGTTCAAGCCCTGGCCGCAGAAATCGCCGCAGAGTTAGAGATGTTGAAAAGCTGAGGAGCAAGAGTAGGAGCAGAAGCAGGAGTAGGACTAAAAGCAGAAGCAGGACTCCAAGTTCAAGCCCTGGCCACAGAAATCGCCGCAGAGTTAGAGATGTTGAAAAGCTCAGGAGCAAGAGTAGGAGCAGAAGCAGGAGTAGGAGTAAAAGCAGAAGCAGGAGTAGAAGCGGCTCATACCATAGGTCATCCAGTATCCTTGCTCATAATTTCACCCTTCAGTTTATATTTATGTTTCCAACTGCTAAATTGATTTTTTTTACAGTGGTTCACCTGCTCGGTGCAGTGCTAGCCCTCGCAAGAGCCCAACCCGACACAGGAGCCCCACAGACAGGAGTCCTGAAACACAGACCAATGGCAGAGCTTCACCTCCAACACATAGTGTTTCTCCATCACCAAAGCGGGCAGGTTCACATAGCCCTGGCAGTGACAAGGTTAGATTCAAGTTTCACTTCTATCTGTGTAGTTTTGTCCCCTTTCAATTGTCAATCAATATGTCTAACGTTCAAAGGCAAATTATCCCATCAGGACTAAAGCTTGTTGATGTGACAAGGCCTAAGGACAATTCCATGGGGTTGCAGAACACTGGAGGAGCACAATGGGAGTAGCACTCAACTGCTATTCAAGGTTGCTAGTTGTTCTCAATGGTTTCTAGAATTGTCTTTTCCAGTTATCAAAACTGTGATGTTGGTTTGTATTTTGACCTTTATTGTGTTCTCATGCACTTATTCTGCATCATATACTTTTCTTGATGCCATTGTATTAACTTGTTAAAACATCTGTGCATTTGCTAGTTCTCTGTTCGTGAGATGGGTTGCTGTTTACTGGTAGAGTATATTGCACGGGATCGGACTGGTGGATGATGTTCTAGCTGTTAGTCTTTGTCGTTGGTGTTGATGTTCGAGATGGTGCAGCTGATGATGTGATGATGCCGGTGTCATATGGGTACTGTGATGCTGATCTGCTGACTGATGGTCTTGATGCAGTCACTAGTTGTGTTCAAAAGGTTTTGGGTTGAATCATGAAGTTCCGGGTGGGTCTCATGACTGGTAAGCATTTATTGCTTGGTGATCTTGTATACAAGATTTTGTTCATTCATATCATAATCCTTTATCTTTGGCAAATGGTTGGCATGGTTGTAGTGACGAGATGTGTGGTTACAACAGTTAGACAGAACACACCAATACTGCTAATTTTGTTTACAAGAATGATCAGATGTCAATGTCTAGCAGAAGAGTCCTGTTGACCCTACCCTGAATATTTTGACATGCTCCTGCTCCCTCGGCGTTGGATAGTTTAATTTTCAACTAACCAAAGTTATTTATTTTGAAATGAAGGGAGTACATTACTTGTTGCATGATTTTGGTTGCAAAATATGAAATGATGCTTTGCAAAATAAGAGCATGAACATGGATTTAAAGGTCTGTGCAGAAGTAATTAATTTTATGACATGTGCATATGTGTTGTAGATGGACAAGGGGAACATTTTTGTGATTTATGCTGCTTCCGCACACATATTACCTATGACGGCCTTAGTTATCGAGTCAGGAAAAGAAAAAGGGGTGGTTTGGAGAGTTGGTATTTCGATGCCAGGCCGGTTTGAAACAGCTAAGCGCGCGGCTGATCTGCAAGGATCGAAATCTCACTCGTCGTTGCCGCCTTCGTCGCTATGCAAGGATTCGTTGTCGTCGCGTCGGTGCAGTCAACCTCCGGTTGGCGGCGGCCCTGCTCTGCTGCGGTAGCAGTGAAATATGGAAATTTACCTAACCATTCGATAAAGATATTTAAAGTTGTACTAATTATCGAGTGATTAAGCTTATGAGTTATACTATAAAACTTTGGGAGAGAGATTAAAACTTTGGGAGAGAGTGATTGAACATAGGAAAATGATCAATGTTACTAAAATTAGTTTGGTTTTATGTCTGTGAGATCTATTATGGAGACGATTTTTTTTATTTTATCAGCTTATGAAAAGATATAGGGTGTAGAAGAAGGATTTATATATGGTGTTTATTAATTTGGAGAAAAGGCGACGACAAGATATTAACGTTAGTCATGTGATGGGCATTAGAGAAACATAAAGTGTCAACAAAACACATTACCCTTATTAAGGATATGTACAATAATATTAGGACAAATATGCGTGTAAGTGATAGTGAGACTGAAATATTTTTTATCACGGTAGGACTACATCAAGGATCAGCTTTGAGCCCATATATCTTTTTCTTGGTGATGGATGAGGTGTCGAAGGATATACAAGGTGATGTTCTTTACAGATGATGTAGTGCTGGTAGATTAAACTAGGGATAGTGTTGATAAGAAATTAGAGATATGGAGACAAACTTTAGAGTACAAAGGGTTTAGACTTAGTAACATCAAGACCGAGTATATGAGGTGTGACTTTAGTGGTGTTGGCCGTGAAGAGGGAAATGTTAGTCTAGAAGGATAAATAGTACCTAGAAGGGACTCTTTCAGATACTTAGAATCAATGTTACAAAGCAATGATGATATTGATGAGGATGTTTGCTACAGGATCAAGGTAGGGTGGATGAAATCTCGACAAGCCTCTGGAATCTTATGTGATAGGAAGGTCCCATAAAAGCTAAAATGGAAGTTCTATGGGACGGTGATCAGACCCGTGATGCTATATGGGATGGAATGTTGGCCAACTAAACGGTAACATGTTCAACAGATGAGTGTCGCAGAGATGCACATGCTACGGTGGATGTGGGGTGTCGGTACCCTCAATACCGGGTACCCCCGCGCGCAGCGTAAAACTTCCTAAGGACCTCGCTCCCTCTGCAGGGGCGAGGTTTGAAGGCACCACGTGTCCAGCGGGGCCGGAGCTCCCCTCCCCACGGAGGCTCCCCTCCACGGAATGGTGGCCCAGGAGGTCGGACCTCGCCCCCTCTGCAGGGGCGAGCTCCGGAGGCGCCACGTGTCCGGCAGGGCCGGAGCTCTCCTCTCCTCAAAGGATAGCTCCGGGCCTGCCACGTGGCCCGGAAGACCGGACCTCGCCTCCCTCCGCGGGGGTGAGCTCCGAAGGCTCCGCGTGTCCAGTGGAGCCGAAGCTCCCCCCTCTCCTCACAGGAGAGCTCCGGGTCCGACACGTGGCCATCAGAGCAGTGCTGTCGCCCGGCGCGGTAGGCAGCAGGAGTAAAGGCGCACCATGCCTTTACCGTAAAGGTATTCAAGGCCCGCACCTTTCCAAGACGCGGAGACGCGGAACACGCCTCTGTCAGGTGCCGTTGCGTCCAGTCGCATCACAGACTGGCGCATCGTGTCAGAACCTGCCAGCCAATAAACACAGCGACAAGACATCCCCTGCCGCCCCTGCCGTCATCAACCACTACGGCTAGCTTGCGGCATGGGCAGGGCGGCATAACGAAGACTCGGAAGCCTTCGCCAGAGACAACTACCGGCATAACTGCAAATACGATAGTCAGCAGGCAATCTCCTCGGGACCACCTGTCGGGTCCCGGGCCCCCTTGTAAGCCACACGAGCCTTGGACTATAAAAGGCTCGGGTAGGCAAAGTTAGCAAGGGTTCGCACTTCAGCAACTCACACCCTAGGTAACTCATCCTCAAGCTCAGGACTCCGGTTCTAAGCAACAAGCAATACAGCGAGCACCTCAGCTCACCGTGGACGTAGGGTTTTACGCTCCGGCGGTCCGAACCACGTAAAACTCGCCGTGTCAAGCTCCTCGCTAACTCGTCCCTACGCTCAAGCTCTCCGCAAGTGACTAGCCCCTCCTAAAAAAAGAACCTCCGCGGGCTGCCCAGTGCAGGTCCGCGGGAAGTGTCGACCACAAACTTCGACATTTGGCACGCCAGGCAGGGGGCTTTTCCCTTGCGCGACGAGTTTTTGCCGACGAAGATGACGAGGCTTCCTTCAGCGGCAAGCTCCCCTCCCCCGCGTTCACGACGGACCATGACTAGCGGGGAATACGTGTCGACATACTCAGGACGGAGTGTGTCGGCGCAAGCAGGAAGCCATCAGCCGACTCCGGCAACGCCGACTCTGGCAATGCAGGCGCCAGCTAGCGTGAGATCTTCTGCAGCGCTGAGCGTTCCCCACGGGGGTGCGATGCTGCAGCAAGAGCGCTACTGCGCAATCCACCTGCTGGGGACGCGCCCCATTCAGCGACCCAGCAGTGGATTCGCGAAGTAGACCGTCTCGTCGTCGTCGCAAACCCTTGACTTCAGCGGGGACGACGCTTCGGCCAACCGGCTGTGTCGCTGACGCGCACGCCGACGGTTGACGGATAGACGGCAGATTCCAGCTCCACCAGGCTTCCGTCGCAGACCTGAGGACTGAGCTGGAACGATGCCACCTGGGCCAAGACGCCCGAGTATTCCTCGAGCGGCGACGAGAAAGGCGTCGCAGCCAAGAGGCCGGCGTCAGCATGACGACTGCCTCAACCCTGGCTGAGGCGCAGACTTTCGCCACGCGAACTCTGCCCCAGGCATACGCCACGCAGCATATGCCACAACCATATGTCCTGCAAACGGCGCCCTTGGTCTATGGCGCGGCCTTGCCCATACCGGGGTACACTGTGCCAGCGGCGAACCAAGCGTTCGCGGCACCAACGCCTGCAGCAACAGGGGCAGGATGTGCGGCCCTGGCGCCCCACCTCCGCTTCACGAGGTGGCAGCGCAAGTTTCGGCCGCACCTGCCCGAGAAGTACGACGGCAGCGTCAACCCGGCAGAGTTCCTCCAGGTCTACTCCACCGCCGTACTTGCCGCAGGAGGGGATGAGGCCGTCATGGCCAACTACTTCCCCGTCGCCTTGACCGACCCAGCCCGGTCTTGGCTTATGAACCTCCCCCAGGGTTCCATAACTTTCTGGGGAGAGCTCTGTCGGCAGTTCATTGCCAACTTCGGCAGTTCCTACACCCGTCCAGGCATGGGGCTTGACCTCCACGCCATCAAACAACAACCTGGGGAATCACTGCGCTCCTTCATCCAGCGGTTCTCCCAGGTACGCAACACCATCCCCCACATCCCGAATGCATCAGCAGTGGTCGCATTCCGACAAGGTGTGAGGGACAAGAAGATGCTCGAGAAGTTAGCCACCAGGGAGGTGCAAGACATCTCGGGGCTCTTCAGCCTGGCGGACAAGTGCGCCGGAGCAGAAGACGGGCGTCATTGGCACTCACTGCCAGCTTCCGAAGCCGGAAGACAGCTCGAAGACGGCGGAGTTCAAGCTGAGCTCCTAACCACGTCAGACAGTCAAGAGCCAAGCACTGACTGACTTCGTGGCTGAATGGACGCCAACGAAGGTTGACCCAGGGGGCCACGAAGACGGTGAACCAAAGCACCGAGCTACGGTCTTCACCGGGCCTCACTGGACGCTCTTCTTCGACGGCTCCTCGCGAAAGCAGGGGGCCGGTGCCGGCGTACTGCTTCTATGCCATCGGGGGAGCAGTCTGGGTACATGGTGCGTTTCAATTCTAAGGCAACCAACAACTCGGCAGAGTATGAAGCACTCATTTTTGGCCTAAAAGACAGTCCTGTCTCTGGGCGCTCGCCAGTTGTTGGCGCAGGGTGACTCCCAGCTAGTTATTAGGCAAGTTAAGGGTGAATGCCCCTGCAATGACCCACAGCTAGCTGCTTATCTGCTCCACGTGCGGATGTTGGAGAAAGACTTCCTCACCTTGGACCTGCGCCATGTACCGCGCGCTGGCAAGGCCGCAGCTGACGACCTCTCAACGAAGGCCTCCACCGGAGCCCCTGTGCCCGAAGGAGCCTTCAAGAGGATGTTGCTGCGGCCCACAGCCCGGCCCGCCGAGCCGGGCGAAGGGGGCTTGACCAGCACCTCGAAGCTAGCGGTCCCGACGGCCCTGCAGCCATGGACGCCGCCAAAGGATCGTAAGCGTCACTGGGGACTCTGTGCAACCCAGCGCTCAAGATCCAGAAGCTCAAGTAGTCCCGATGCATGGACCACGGAGGTCCGGGACTCCTTGAAGGACATCTTTCCTGATGAATGTGCATTTGCTGAACGGATTGTGCGGATAGCTAAGTGCTACGTGCTAGTATCTTTACTGGCGTGGCGCCACGGCATCCTATTGCGGTGCATAACCCAGGAGGAAGGCTGCGACTAGCTTGCAGTAGTCCACGGAGGCGAGTGCTGGGAACGCTCATCGTCCCGCACGCTGATCGGTTAAGCCACCCGGCATGGCTCCTACTGACCGAGAGCCACCTGGACGCCGTCAAACCGGTTAGGAGATGCAATGTGTGCCAGGTCCACGCCAAGCAGAGCCACACAACCGGTGCAGACGCGCACCCAAAGCCGTCGGGGGATACCGGCTCCTCTATGTCGAGGGCTAGTCGGACTTCCCAGGGCCGGGTCACGGGAACTACCCTTCTACATGGTGTGTGGGGCCGAAGCCATGCTCCCCCCTGAGATCACCATGGGGTCCCCCCGTGTCCGAGCGTACAACGAAGCCACGCATGACCCGCTCTGCGTGATGACATGGCGCTCCGACGCTACCCCAGTAAGTTCACCATGCTTACTTAGGTGTTTATTTAAATTACGCATTAATTTATATGATCACCTTCCCACGCTCTAGATAGTGTACATCCATTGTACACTCGGTTCCTCTTTCCTGCGCTCATGCATAGTCGATATTTGCCATCCTGCCGAAGGGAGTAGTGCTTGGGGTACCTGCCAGAGGCCCGGGGGCCTTTCGGACCTCCCCCTGTAAGGGTACTGTACCGCCAGTTGGTCTCCTCCGAGAAAAGACCTACGCTAGACCGGGGGGTCAGGAGCCTTGCTTTGCCCGGTCCTGCACCCAAAGCATGCGCACTCTGCCCCCCAGCGCTACGGTCTGAGTACCAGGGGCCGGGCGGTTGCACCCTGACGGGGGTTGGGGCCAGACCTCCGGGACCAAGTGCACTGGATTACCCAAGCCCTGTATTCTAGCCCGAGACAGTAAGCCAAATGTGACTAAGGGACAGGAAAGGGAGGACTTCTGAGCAGTACCGGACTCCGCCCCCACAGCTGGGCCGAGCTCCGAAGCCAGCCCTCGCCCTCCTTTCAGAGGCGAGCGCTGATGCCGGACCTCACGCCCTTCGCTGGACTGAGCTCCGATGACTTCCGGACCTCACGCCTTTCGCTGACCTGAGCCTCGATGACTTCCGGACCTCACGCCCTTCGCTGGCCTGAGCTCCGATGACTTCCGGACCTCCGCCCCCACAGCTGGGCCGAGCTCCGAGGCCAGCCCTCACCCTCCTTTCAGAGGCGAGCGCTGATGCCGGACCTCACGCCCTTCGCTGGCCTGAGCTCCGATGACTTCCGGACCTCCGCCCCCCGCAGCTGGGCCGAGCTCCGAGGCCAGCCCTCGCCCTCCTTTCAGAGGCGAGCGCTGATGCCTCCCTTCGCTGGCCTGAGCTCCGATGACTTCCGGACCTCCGCCCCCACAGCTGGGCCGAGCTCCGAGGCCAGCCCTCGCCCTCCTTTCAGAGGCGAGTGCTGATACCGGACCTCACGCCTTTCGTTAGCGTGAGCTACGATGACTTCCGGACCTCCGCCCCCCGCAGCTGGGCTGAGCTCCGAGGCCAGCCCTCGCCCTCCTTTCAGAGGCGAGCGCTGATGCCGGACCTCACGCCCTTCGCTGGCCTGAGCTCCGATGACTTCCGGACCTCACGCCCTTCGCTGGCCTGAGCTCCGATGACTTCTGGACCTCCGCCCCCACAGCTGGGCCGAGCTTCGAGGCCAGCCCTCGCCCTCCTTCCAGAGGCGAGTGCTGATGCCGGACCTCACACCCTTCGCTGGCCTGAGCTCCGATGACTTCCGGACCTCCGCCCCCACAGCTGGACCGAGCTCCGAGGCCAGCCCTCGCCCTCCTTTCAGAGGCGAGCGCTGACGCCGGACCTCACGCCCTTCGCTGGCCTGGGCTCCGATGACTTCCGGACCTCCGCCCCCCGTAGCTGGGCCAAGCTCTGATGCCAGCTGACGGTACCCGCGATATGGGGTACCCCCGCGCACAGGGGAAAATGCCTAAGGATCTCGCCCTTCTCCGCAGGGAAAGCTCCGAAGGTGCCACGTGTCCAGTGGGGCCGGACCTCCCTCTCCTCAGAAGAGAGCTCCGGGCTCGCCACGTGGCCAACAGCAGCCAGATCTCCCCCCTCCGAGGGGAGAGCTCTGAAGGTGCCACATGTCCCGCGGGGCCGGACCTCCCTCTCCTCAGAGGAGAGCTTCGGGCCCGCCACGTGGCCGGCAGAAGCCGGACCTCCCCCTCCACGGGGAGAGGTCCGAAGGCTCCACGTGTCCTGCGGGGCCGGACCTCCCTCTCCAGTGAGGAGGGCTCCGGGCCCGCCACGTGTCCAGCAGAACAGCGCTGTCTGCCCCCGAGCGGTAGGCAGCGGGCGTAAAGACGCCCCATACCTTGCCCGTACAAGGTATTCAAGGCCCTCGCCTTCCCAAGACGCGGAGACGCGGAGCACGCCTCTGTCAGGTGCCGTTGCGCCCAGTCGCATCACAGACTGGCGCGCGGCGTCAGAGCCTGCCAGCCAATAAACGCAGCGACAAGACATCCCATGCCGCCCCTGCCGTCATCAACCACTACGACTAGCATGCGGCATGGGCAGGGCAGCAAGACGAAGACTCAGAAGCCTTCGCCAGAGACAACTACCGGCATAACTGCGGATATGGTAGATAACAGTCAATCTCCCCGGGACCACCTGTCGGGTCCTGGGCCCCCCTTGTAAGCCACCCGAGTCTTAGACTATAAAAGGCTCGGGTAGGCGACGTTAGCAAGGGTTCGCATTTCTGCAACTCATACGCTAGCCATTCACGCTCAAGCTGTAACTCACCCCCAAGCTCAGGACTCCGTTCCTGAGCAGCAAGCAATACAGCGAGCTCCATAGCTCGCCGTGGACGTAGGGTTTTACGCTCCGGCGGCCTGAACCACGTAAAACTCTCAGTGTCAAGCTCTTACTAACTCGTCCATCCGCGCAAGCTCTCCGCAAGGGACTAGCCTCACCGAAAAAAGAACCTTCGCGGGCTGCCCAGTGCAGGCCCGGGGGAAGTGTCGACCGAACACTTCGACATTTGGCGCGCCAGGAAGGGGGCTTTTCCCCTTGCGCGACGAGTTTCCGCCGACGAAGACGACCAAGCTCCCTCCGCGTTCACGGCGAACCGTGACCAGCGGGGAGTACATGTCGACGCACTCAGGACAGAGTGTGTCGGCACAAGCTGGTAGCCAGCAGCCGACTCCGGCTACGCCGACTCCGGCGATGCAGGCTCCGACCAGTGTGAGATCTTCTGCAGCGCTGAGCGTACACCATGGGGGTGCGCTAGCTGCAGCAAGAGCACTGCTGTGCAACCCACCTGCTGGGGATGCGCCCCATTCCGCGACCCAGCAATGGCCCCGCGAGGTGGACCGCCTCGTCGTCGCCGCCGCGAACCCTCGGTTTCGGCGAGGACGGCGCCCCCTTCAACCGACTGTGTCGCTGACGCGCACGCCCACGGTTGACGGGCAAACGGCGGATTCCAGCTCCTCCAGGCTCCCGGCGACGGACCTGAGAAGGGAGCTGAAACGGTGCCACTTGGGCCAGGATGCCCGGGTGTACCTCGAGCGACGTCGAGAAAGGCGTCGCAACCATGAGGCTGGCGACAACATGACGTCGGCCTCGACATAACCTGGAGGGCAGATCTTCGCCACGCGAGTCCTGCCTCAGGCATACGCCACGCAGCATATGCCACAACCATATGCGCCGCAAGCAGCGCCCCCGGTCTATGGGACAGCCTTGCCCATGCCAGGGTACACGGTGCCGAGTGCGAACCAAGCGTTCGCAGCACCAATACCTGCGGCAGCAGGAGCAGGATGTGCGGCCCTTGCACCCCACCTTCGCTTCGCGAGGTGGCCGTGCAAGTTCCGGCCGCACCTGCCCGAGAAGTACGACGGCAGCGTCAACCCGGCGGAGTTCCTCCAGATCTACTCCACCGCCGTTCTTGCCGTAGGAGGGGATGAGGCTGTCATGGCCAACTACTTCCCCGTCGCCTTGACCGGCCCAGCTCGGTCTTGGCTCATGAATCTCCCTCAGGGGTCCATAACCTCCTGGGGAGAGCTCTGCCGGCAGTTCGTCGCCAACTTCGGCAGCTCCTACACCCGTCCCGGCACGGAGCTTGACCTCCATGCCGTCAAGCAACAACCCGGGGAGTCGCTGCGCTCTTTCATCCAGCGGTTCTCCCAGGTACGCAACACCATCCCGCATATTCAAAGTGCTTCTGTGGTGGTGGCGTTCCGACAGGGAGTCCGGGACGAGAAGATGCTTGAGAAGCTTGCGACCAGAGAGGTCTGCGATGCCTCCGAGCTCTTCAGCCTGGCGGACAAGTGCGCCAGAGCAGCCGAAGGGCGGAATTAGCACTCACTGCCAGCTTCCAAAGCCGGAAGACAGCCCGAAGACGGCGGAGTTCAAGCTGAGCTCCCGACCACGTGAGACAGCCAAGAGCCAAGCACTGGCTGACTTCGTGGCTGAGTGGACACCAACGAAGGTTGACCCAGGGGGCTGCAAAGACGGTGAACCAAAGTACCGAGCTCCGGTCTTCACCGGGCCTCACTGGACGCTCTTCTTCGACGGCTCCTCGCGAAAGCAGGGGGCCGGTGCCGGCGTACTGCTTCTCATGCCATCGGGGGAGCAGTCTGGGTACATGGTGGTCTCAATTCCAAGGCAACCAACAACTTGGCAGAGTATGAAACACTCATCTTTGGCCTAAAAGACAGTCCTGTCTCTGGGCGCTCGTCAGTTGTTGGCGCAGGGCGACTCCCAGCTAGTTATCAAGCAAGTTAAGGGTGAATGCCCCTGTAATGACCTACAGCTAGCTGCTTATCTGCTCCACGTGCGGATGTTAGAGAAAGAGTTCCTCGCCTTGGACCTGCGCCATGTACCGCGCGCTGGCAAGGCCGCAGCTGACGACCTCTCAACGAAGGCCTCCATCGGAGCCCCTGCGCCCGAAGGAGTCTTCGAGAGGATGTTGCTGCGGTCCACAGCCCGGCCCGCCGAGCCGGGCGAAGGGGGCTGAACCAGTGCCTCGAAGCTAGGCAGTCCCGGCGGCCCTGCAACCATGGATGCCGCCAAAGGATCGTAAGTGTCACTGGGGACTCCGTGTAACCCAACGCTCAAGATCCAGAAGCTCAAATAGTCCCGATGCATGGACCACGGAGGTCCGGGACTCCTTGAAGGACATCCTTCCCGATGAACGTGTATTTGCTGAACGGGTGGTGCGGATGGCTAAGTGCTACGCGCTGGTATCTTTACTGGCGTGGCGCCACAACATCCTATTGCGGTGCATAACCCAGGAGGAAGGCTGCGACTAGCTCGCAGTAGTCCATGGAGGCGAGTGCTGGGAACGCTCATCGTCCCGCACGCTGGCCGGTTAAGCCACCCGTCATGACTCCTACTGACCGAGAGCCACCTGGACGCCGTCAAACCGGTTAGGGATGCAATGCGTGCCAGGTCCACGCCAAGAAGACCCACACAACCGGTGCAGACGCGCACCCAGAGCCGTCGGGGGATACCGGCTCCTCCATGTCGAGGGCCAGCCGGACTTCCCAGGGCCGGGTCACGGGAACTACCCTTCCACATGGTATGCGGGGCCGAAGCCATGCTTCCCCCTGAGATCGCCATGGGGGTCCCCCCGTGTCCGACGTACGACGAAGCCACGCATGACCCGCTCTGCGTGAAGACAGACGCTCCGACGCTACCACAGTAAGTTCACCATGCTTACTTAGGTGTTCATTTAAATTACGCATTAATTTATATGAACACCTCCCCACGCTCTAGAAAGTGTGCGTCTATTGTACACTTGGTTCCTCTTTCCTGCTCTCATGCATAGTCGATATTTGCCGTCCTGCCGAAAACGGTAGTGCTTGGGGTACCTGCCAGAGGCCCGGTGGCCTTTTGGATCTCCCCCTGTGAGGGTACTGTACCGCCAGTTGGTCTCCTCCGAGAAAAGACCTACGCTAGACCGGGGGGTCAGGAGCCTTGCTTTGCCCGGTCTTGGACCCAAAGCATGCGCACTTTGCCCCCCAGCGCTACGGTCTGAGTACCAGGGGGCCGCACGGTTACACCCTGACTGGGGCTGAGGCCAGACCTCCGGGACCAAGTGCATTGGATTACCCAAGTCCCGTATTCCGGTCTGGGACAGTAAGCCAAATGAGACTAAGGAACAGGAAAGGGAGGACCACTGAGCAGTGCCGGACTTCGCCCCCACAGCTGGGCCGAGCTCTGATGCCAGCCCTCGCCCTCCTTTCAGAGGCGAGCGCTGATGCCGGGCCTCACGCCCTTCGCTGGCCCGAGTTCCGATGACTTCCGGACCTCCGCCTCCACATCCAGGCCGAGCTCCGAGGCCAGCCCTCGCCCTCCTTTCAAAGGCGAGCGCCGATGCCGGACCTCACGCCCTTCGCTGGCATGAGCTCCGATGACTTCCGGACCTCCGCCCCCGCGGCTGGGCCGAGCTCCGAGGCCAGCCCTCGCCCTCCTTTCAGAGGCGAGCGCTGATGCCGGACCTCACGCCCTTCGTTGGCTTGAGCTCCGATGACTTCCGGACCTCCGCCCCCGCAGCTGGGCCGAGCTCCGAGGTCAGCCCTCGCCCTCCTTTCAGAGGCGAGCGCTGATGCCGGATCTCACGCCCTTCGTTGGCCTGAGCTCCGATGACTTCCGGACTCCGCCTCCACAGCCAGGCCTAGCTCCGAGGCCAGCCCTCACCCTCCTTTCAGAGGCGAGCGCTGATGCCGGACCTCACGCCCTTCGCTGGCCTGAGCTCCGATGACTTCCGGACCTTCGCCCCCACGGCTGGGCCAAGTTCCGAGGCCAGCCCTCGCCCTCCTTTCAGAGGCGAGCGCTGATGCCGGACCTCACACCCTTTGCTGGCCTGAGCTCCGATGACCTCCGGACCTCACGCCCTTCACTGGCCTGAGCTCCGATGACTTCCGGATCTCCGCCCCCACAGCTGGGCCGAGCTCCGATGCCAGCCCTCGCCCTCCTTTCAGAGGCGAGCTCTGATGCCGGACCTCACGCCCTTCGCTGGCCTGAGCTCCGATGACTTCCGGATCTCCGCCCCCACAGCTGGGCCGAGCTCCGAAGCCAGCCCTCGCCCTCCTTTCAGAGGCGAGCCTTGATGCCGGACCTCACGCCCTTCGTGGACTTGTGCTCCGATGACTTTCGGACGTCCGCCCCCACAGCCGGGCCGAGCTCCGATGCCAGGCTTCACCCTCTCCTAAGAGGCTGAACTCCGAAGCCGTCAAGACCCTGCCAGCACAGCGAGTACTCAAGACAAGAAAGTGCGCGGGTAGGAGAAGGCCTCACCTTGGGCTCGTTACCTCCCCCGAGGAGAGCCCGGGGGCCACTGTCGGTACCCGCGATATGGGGTACCCCCGCGCACAGGGGAAAATGCCTAAGGATCTCGCCCTTCTCCGCAGGGAAAGCTCCGAAGGTGCCACGTGTCCAGTGGGGCCGGACCTCCCTCTCCTCAGAGGAGAGCTCCGGGCTCGCCACGTGGCCAACAGCAGCCAGACCTCCCCCCTCCGAGGGGAGAGCTCTGAAGGTGCCACATGTCCCGCGTGGCCGGACCTCCCTCTCCTCAGAGGAGAGCTCCGGGCCCGCCACGTGGCCGGCAGAAGCCGGACCTCCCCCTCCGCAGGGAGAGGTCCGAAGGCTCCATGTGTCCTGCGGGGCCGGACCTCCCTCTCCACTGAGGAGGGCTCCGGGCCCGCCACGTGTCCAGCAGAACAGCGTTGCCTGCCCCCGAGCGGTAGGCAGCGGGCGTAAAGACGCCCCATACCTTGCCCGTACAAGGTATTCAAGGCCCGCGCCTTCCCAAGACGTGGAGACGCGGAGCACGCCTCTGTCAGGTGCCGTTGCGCCCAGTCGCATCACAGACTGGCGCGCGGTGTCAGAGCCTGCCAGCCAATAAACGCAGCGACAAGACATCCCATGCCGCCCCCGCCGTCATCAACCACTACGACTAGCATGCGGCATGGGCAGGGCAGCAAGACGAAGACTCAGAAGCCTTCGTTAGAGACAACTACCGGCATAACTGCGGATATGGTAGATAACAGTCAATCTCCCCGGGACCACCTGTCGGGTCCTGGGCCCCCCTTGTAAGCCACCCGAGTCTTAGACTATAAAAGGCTCGGGTCGGCGACGTTAGCAAGGGTTCACATTTCTGCAACTCATACGCTAGCCATTCACGCTCAAGCTGTAACTCATCCCCAAGCTCAGGACTCCGGCCCTGAGCAGCAAGCAATACAGCGAGCTCCATAGCTCGCCGTGGACGTAGGGTTTTACGCTCCGGCGGCCTGAACCACGTAAAACTCTCAATGTCAAGCTCTTACTAACTCGTCCATCCGCGCAAGCTCTCCGCAAGGGACTAGCCCCACCGAAAAAAGAACCTCCACGGGCTGCCCAGTGCAGGCCCGGGGGAAGTGTCGACCGAACACTTCGACACCAGCCCTCGCCCTCCTTTCAGAGGCGAGCCCTGATGCCGGACCTCACGCCCTTCGTGGGCCTGAGCTCCGATGACTTCCGGACCTCTGCCTCCACAGTCGGGCCGAGCTCCGACGCCAGCCCTTGCCCTCCTTTCAGAGGCGAGCCCTGATGCAGGACCTCACGCCCTTCGTGGGCCTGAGCTCCGATGACTTCCCGGACCACCCCTCTTCTCAGAGGCGAGCTCCGAGGCCGGACCTCCCCCTTTCACAAGGGCAGAGCTCCGATGCCAGGCTTCACCCTCTCCTCAGAGGCTGAACTCCGAAGCCGTCAAGACCCTGCCAGCACAGGGAGTACTCAATACAAGAAAGTACGCGGGTAGGAGAAGGCCCCACCTCGGGCTCGTTACCTCCCCCGAGGTGAGCCCGGGGGCCACTGTCGGTACCCTCAATACCGGGTACCCCCGCGCGCAGCGTAAAACTTTCTAAGGACCTCGCTCCCTCTGCAGGGGCGAGGTTTGAAGGCGCCACGTGTCCAGCGGGGCCGGAGCTCCCCTCCCCACGGAGGATAGCTCCGAGCCTGCCACGTGGCCCAGGAGGTCGGGCCTCGCCCCCTCTGCAGGGGCGAGCTCCGGAGGCGCCACGTGTCCGGCAGGGCCGGGGCTCTCCTCTCCTCAAAGGATAGCTCCGGGCCTGCCACGTGGCCCGGAAGACCGGACCTCGCCCCCCTCCGCGGGGGTGAGCTCCGAAGGCTCCGCGTGTCCAGTGGAGCCGAAGCTCCCTCTCTCCTCAGAGGAGAGCTCCGGGTCCGACACGTGGCCAGCAGAGCAGTGCTGCCGCCCGGCGCGGTAGGCAGCAGAAGTAAAGGCGCGCCATGCCTTTACTGTACAAGGTATTCAAGGCCCGCACCTTTCCAAGACGCGGAGACGTGGAGCACGCCTCTGTTAGGTGCCGTTGCGTCCAGTCGCATCACAGACTGGCGCACCGTGTCAGAACCTACCAGCCAATAAACACAGCGACAAGACATCCCCTGCCGCCCCTGCCGTCATCAACCACTACGACTAGCTTGCGGCATGGGCAGGGCGGCAGAACGAAGACTCGGAAGCCTTCGCCAGAGACAACTACCGGCATAACTGCAGATACGATAGTCGGCAGGCAATCTCCCCGGGACCACCTGCCGGGTCCCGGGCCCCCTTATAAGCCACACGAGCCTTGGACTATAAAAGGCTCGGGTAGGCAACGTTAGCAAGGGTTCGCACTCCAGCAACTCACACCCTAGATAACTCATCCTCAAGCTCAGGACTCCGGTTCTAAGCAACAAGCAATACCACGAGCACTTAGCTCACCGTTGACGTAGGGTTTTACGCTCCGGCGGCCCGAACCACGTAAAACTCGCCGTGTCAAGCTCCTCCCTAACTCGTCCCTACGCTCAAGCTCTCCGCAAGTGACTAGCCCCTCCGAAAAAAAGAACCTTCGCGGGCTGCCCAGTGCAGGTCCGGGGGAAGTGTCGACCACACACTTCGACATGCGGGTACACGAGAAGAGACCGAATAAGGAATGAGACGATTCGTGATAGGGTAGGGGTGACGCCGATTGAAGAGAAGTGAGTCCCACATCGACTAAGGTGGTTTGAACATATCCAGCGGAGACCTCCAGAAGCACCAGTTAACAATGGAATTTTAAGAGGTAGAGAAAATATTAGGAGGGGTAGAGGACAACCAAGGTTGACCTGGGAGGAGGCGGTAAAACAAGATTTGAGAGATTGAAATGTATCCAGACTTATGATAGGACTGCATGGAAAGTAGCAATTCATGTGTCAGAATCTTAGTTTTTTTTCTTTTGTTTTCTCTTGTTACTCTTATATCTCTTCCTCTCTTTTAGTTCTCTCTCTCTCTCTCTCTCTCACACACACACACACACACACACACACACACACACACACACACATATATATATATATATATATATATATATATATATATATATATATATATATATATATATATATATACACTGTGTGTGTAATTATTGGGTTTCATGTCTAGCCGACCCCAACATGCTTTGGATAAAGGCTTGGTCATGTTGTTTTTGTTTCTGTTTTTATCAAATCGGAAAAAGAAATTCATAAATGGAGCGAAAAGAATTTGGGCAGATTTTTTACCAAATACTCGTGGAAATTTCTGAACAATTTTTGTATTTTATTTCTGAGATAGCAACAAGCCTTGGTCTAATGCTTAAGATCCCAAGACGTCCAGAGTCCAAGATCGAAGTAAACCCTATGTCAGGCGTCATAGGTCTAGGGGTGAGTGAGCGGCCGAGCACGAGTAGTGGAGCACCAAACCCTAATCCTATCGAGCTCGCGCCTAACCCCTATCGCCAGCTCGCCTCGGCTCCGAGGCGGCAAGGCCCCTGACGGCCGATGCAATTGTCTTCAGTCCGTTGGTTTCGCTCTGGTCGCGTTTACAGTCTGCAACCGCCGCCTCCTTTCATGCTCGCAGCCATAGTTGCCTCAGCTCGTGCCCGCATCCGTCGTCGCTTACTTATGTAGTTTTAAATAATGATAAAAATACTTAAGCCTTTGGGGTGTTTTTGGAAAAAATTGAAACCATTTCAGTATTGATATGTGCCATCCTGATATACCTGTTTTCGATATTTTTCGAAATTTCCAATATCATATCCGTTTCTGATGGTACAGTTTTTTATTTTATTTCCAAAAATTATATATGAAAATAAAAATAATTAACGATTTTCCCGATCATTTCTAACTGTTTTCAGCCCTATGCTGCGGCGTTCGTCCCCCTTGGCAGCGCGAACCAACGAAGCAGGACACGGCTGAGGCGGGGACGCGAACCCCGTTCTACTCAGCAGCTCTCTTCCTCGCCGGCCGCGCGCGGGCGCGAAAGAAACCAATAGGGATTGGCGGGATGGCGTAAAACCAGCCACGCGCGGTGGAAGTTGCAGCGGGATTGGCGGGAGTGCGTCTATTGGGACTTGGGAGTCCCCATAGGCTGAACAAATGTGGCGGTGAATTGGGCAAATGACATCCTAAATTAAGATTTAATGAGTGCTTTTACATAAATGTTAAATATGCTACAAGGGTCTGTTTCGTTCAACTTTATTAAACAGATTCACTGTCAATCTAGAATCCCAACCGAAGTAGTCTCTCAATTTTCTAGTATAAATTGAATCTACTCAATCAGATTTCTCATCAACTATTAAAAAATTACGCAAAGTTAATCATTTTCTTTATTTTTCTTTCTCCCATCTCACATCAGATTTTCCACGTCAAAACTAAAATTAGACTTTTAGAAATCCAAAACAGCTCAAGCAAACACCCTAATTACGGAATGGGCTCCGCTCAGAAAAAGAAAACAATGGTGGTTGATATGAGGCTCTGGAAAGCGGCAGCGTAAGCCACCTAACCTGCCGCAGAAGCTCATCTGCAACAATCCACGCAGCTTTTCCTCTGCTTGATTTGTTGAACTGAAGACTGCATATCTGAGATTCCATCGCACACTGACCTTACTGTATACACCTTGGTTAGCGCAAGGCCCCACCAAATTGTATTCTGAGGCGTGTATAATGAATTGAATTCAAATCACCATGAACAAACGAAGAATGTATTGTGTGATACATTTGAGCCACTCGGTCAGGTACTCCTCCATTTTGACGAGTAGTTTTTCTCCGCCTCATCAGTGTTATCTGATAGGGCATCAGAAATCGTTTTGTGTGGCTCTCGTCTGGTCTCTGAATAGCTGATTGGCTGCTGCCTCGAGTTAAATCTCATCCTCAAAAGCAATGAGTTGGCCATCACACCGACTGAACTAAACCCCATTAGAGCCCCAGCTATTGATGGGGTCAGTATCGTCCCCGTAACTGGAAGCAATGCTCCAGCAGCGATGGGGAGTCCAACCTGTAATGCTTAACTATATGAGATTGTACAAGCACAGGCCAGAGCAGGCAGTATACTACTAATCTGGATTGAAATATGTATGGTTTTTATAATCTTAAAATTAAATCCCAAGACCATTTTGGTGATGACAGTCAACTGCCTATAGCACAATCAAGTATGGCAAACATTGCAGGGAGGGAAGGAGGGAGGAAACGTACGATGTTATACAAGAAAGCCCACCAAAGATTTTGCTTCACTGTCCTCATGGTTTCTTTGCTCAAGTCTAAAGCATCAACAACCTGCATTGACGAATAAATAGCACACCGGTTTTTATAAAGGGAATAGGAAGGGCAGGTGGACACAAAATAAATTTTACAGGGCGGTCTGATATGTAATAGTGATAAAATGGCAATTTCAACACGGTTTGCATTTGTAGCAGATTCCTAACCGCAGCGAAAGAAATTACCTGAGATAACCTATTGCCCATAAGTACAACTGAAGATACATCACTAGCTGCACCGACACCACCACCCATTGCAACTCCAACATCAGCTGAAGCTAGTGCTGCAGCATCATTAATTCCATCGCCAACCATAGCAACCAACTTGTGCTGTTTCTGAAGCTCAGATATGAACTGTTTTTTCTCATGAGGTTTAACTTCAGCAAGCACCTATACACATTTGGCGCCATACTCAGATAAGCAAACCCTATATAGTGTAACAGGGGTATGTGCTGTTTGCAAAAGGGGGGAACATATTCAAGCGAATGGTGATGAGAACTCCACATAATATACGAAGTATTTTTTATGCTTTTGGGTTGTTTGTACAATGATATTTGCAATAAATCTACATGACATGATACCTTGATGAGATGAGAGATGAATTCATATTATTCAGATAATTCGAAATACTAGGCGGCAAAATTTCAAGATTGTTTCTGAAATGAATCGAAATACATGATCTGCAGTGTATTGCCCAGGTTGTGTAGAGATAATATCCTCAGAGCAGATAACAGAAAAAGGGGAAGCTAGACACAAATAACATGTTCATTCGGGCACTTTAATTTTTTATATTACTAATTTACTACAGTAAACTGGACAAAATTAGCATTCACACGAATAAATTCCACATTAATAAAGCAAAATTTAACAGATATTACCTTGTCTTCCTGTATGCCAACAATTGAAGCTACGTTCATAGCAGCACTTTCCTTGTCCCCAGATAACATATACACACTAATTCCTTGCTTAGACAAGGCATCAACAACTTGGTGAGAATCTTCTCTGAGTTTATCCTCAAAACAGATAAGACCAGCTAGAGCACCATCCACTGCCACATATGCAACAGACTGGCCAAAATACTCTTCTTCTGGGAATGGGTTGTGAACGACACCATGCCTGAAACAATGCAAATTTCTTGTGAATAGGGTTTCCATTGTGCAGCTTAAAAGTGTACATGATAATGAGGTAAAGTAACAGAGCAGATAGTTCATATTTTACAATGATCCAAACCAATTTGCATTGCCACTTTGCCAGAACAAAAAATAAAACAAGGGGCTCCGACATAGGGTACCTAAGAAGAGATAATTAAAAGCATCTAAAATTGTTGAATATAGCATAGTGGTAGAATTACTCTTTTGTACCTCTGAATCCAATTTAATGTCCCAACAGAAACCTGTTTCTCACCAATGGAAGCCATAGCACCAGATCCTGGTTCTTCCACAAAAGATTCATCATTTGCCTGTGACAACATAAAAGCCAAGAGTGAACAAAGCAGGGTGCTCAAATTTGCAGCCAGTGAATTAGTATGGCAAGATAAAAAAATCAAACAGAAGATGTCATGTCATCATAATAAGCATGAAGACACAACAAACATTGTCAAGAAAGTTTGGCATGTCTAGTGGGGAACAACATTATTATTGACTGCTGAGACAGTTAAGCAGACATGTGGGAAAACAATTATCCTAAAACAGCTTTATACAAGCTTGTAAAATATCCAGTTAGCTTATTACCCAGATAATTTTAGATAAGACGCTTCTGTCATGTACCTGCATATTAGGGCAATTGGCTGCCCTGGCAGCTTCTGCGATGGCTTTTCCAAGCGGGTGATTTGTATTTGATTCCACCCCAGCAGCAAAACTCAGAATGTCGACCTCTGTCCATTCATCGACCCTACAATCCCTGATGACGGAAATATGGTTTGTCAAAAGGGAAGTCTCAGCTATAGTCTTCACTCTTCACTGCCAAGAGGCGGTCATTATATGCTTCCGTTTCATCTATACATAAAGTTTACACCACATATTACCATGAAAATGCATTGGATCTGCATGTTATTATATCCTATTCACTGGTGAATTTTGCAGAGAAAATATTATCGAATGAAAAAGGCACGTATTTGAGAAGATGCACTGCATGCAACTGAATACAATAAATAAAGAAATTTAGAGTATCTAACAGACACTTAACTTTGTGTTCAAATTTCTTTCACTACGGGAAGCTATTACTTTAGTCACGACTGGTCTACCAATTGTTAGCGTTCCAGTCTTATCAAACACAACAGCATCAACATCTGAGAACTTCTCCAAAACATCCCCACCACGTAAAAGAAGCCCTCTTGTTGCACCTAATGAAGTTCCTACCTGGGAACATGGTATCTGAATTAACACGGGAATAGCTATCCATATGAAGAATACCTGGTATCTTTTGTTTCATACCAGTACAGCAGTAGGTGTGGCAAGTCCAAGAGCACATGGGCAAGCAATTACCTACACACAAATATCAATATTTTTACCAGTAGAATTGGGGTTCATTTACAAACTTTAGGCGAGCACAATGGATCACATTGAGCACCCATCCATCGCATATAAAAAACTTTTCATCATAAAACTACCTTATTTGAAACTCTTTTAATAAACTTCATTTTAAAGTAACAAACAGCAGTTCCAATGCCATAGTTATCTAACTTGTTTTTATCAAAATACTTATACTTAGTTTAAGTCAAAATAAATAACCAGTGTAAGGGTGCTAGTGCTATGAAATATGTTCTCATAACATACCAGAACACTGCAAGAAAGTTGCAATGCCAAAGACATTGTGCCTCCATGTTGGATAGCTGCAGGTACAAGTTGTGAGCCAAATATACTCCAGAACATATAAGTAGCAGCAGAGAGTGCCATCACTCCATATGTAAAGTTGCCTGCAACCTGTAGTAGAATAAAATTGGCATATCAAACACAAAGTGACAGTATTAACTAACTAGGCAAAATTTGCTGTGGCACACTCCAAGATTGTGGCTTTGGCTTAGCACACTGCAACTAGTGATTTTTATTGTACCACATTGCAAATTCTTGACCTTTGTCTGCAGCACAATGAAGCAGGGGAAAGTGACATTTTCAACTTTTTTATCCCCTTGCACGGAATACATTACAACTTAGAAGTTAGAACTTTGTAGAAAGATACATTGCATCATTATCTACAATGTGTTTTTTGTAGATTTTTTCACCTGTCCACATAACTTTTCATTGAGAAAAATATTTGTTTTGTAAACTAAACTGTGTGGACAGTTGAAAAAATCTACAAAAATAAAACACAGATAGATCTTTGTGCAAAGTTTCAAGTTGTAATGTATTTTGAGTAAGGAGATAAAAAAGTTGGAAATATCACTTTCCCCTGCTTTTAGTATGCTGCAGACAAGAGTTAAGAATTTGCAATGTGCTACAGCAGAAATCATGAGTTGTGGTGTGCTACAGCCAAAGGCACAACCTTGGAGTGCGCCACGACAAATTTTACCTAACTATTTAAGGTTATGTGGTATGGTACAGAGAATCTGTTTAAGATTATCACTAATTAAATTTACCCACAAGGCAATAAAAGGCTAATGAAGCTTAGAGTACTATATGTAACTCTAAAAATAATTGGCCCTTATGATAGCTGTTGAAGTTTCATATGCAAATATGTATAAGCAACTTGCAGGACGTAAACAACTGATCCTTATATGAGCTGGTGCGATCTCAATATGCAAATATTTGTATGCACCTTGTCAGCCAATCGTTGAACAGGAGCCTCCCTTGCCTGTGCTTCTTGGACTAAACGAAGTATGTCAGACATGACAGTCTCACCGCCAGGCCTTTTAACTTCTACTATGAGTTTACCATTCAAGTTGATGTTACCCGCAGACACTTCTGCCTAACAAAAGAAGTGAGTAATCATCATCACCTCTCACAGTGTAAAAATACTAAAACTGGTCTATAACCTGAATTCAATAAACCAGATAGCATCATCATCTCCACAATAAGAAATGATAAGGTGCTTAGAGAAACATACCCCCGCCATCTTTGTTACAGGCATAGGTTCTCCCGTCAGACTTGATTCGTCAACTGTACTCCTTCCAGATTTGACAACACCATCTGCTGGGATGCGATCCTATATGGTGAATGAGCAAGCAACGATTAAATTGAACATATCCATGATATATTTCACCATATAAATAGCAACATGTACTGAAAACGGCCACAAGTATGCATTTGTGCTTTCTATTTAGCATATAAGCAAACATGACCGATCATATGATTATAAAAATATATACAGAGTTATGCTCACCCCAGGCAGCACCACAACATAGTCTCCAACAGCAAGAGAATCACATGGAACCTCAATCAATGATGATTTTTCAGAATCGTTATCCACCATTAGGCGTGCTTTCGATGGAAGAATAGTGAGCAGTCCAGTCATATCACTGGTAGCTTTTAACTTTGCCCTCTGCTCGAGATTCTTACCTAGAAGAACAAAAGCTATCAACATGATTGGTTCCTCAAAAAATGTCTTCCAACCCTACATGAGAATAAAACAGTATAAGAAAACTTTAGGAGATACTACCATGTATAACGATGCAAACTGATAATATACATTATAAAGAGCTGTGGTGGAATTAAAAGGAGCATAAATTATGACTTTGCTCAAAAAATATAATTTTACATAAAACATTTTAGAAGAAGAGTAGGGTACCAGTGTTGGGATGAAAGCTGCAACAGTGCTGACGGCAAAGGATGACAGGGCACCTAAACCAACCAATGTGTTCATGTTCGGAGAACCCTTGAATAGATTCTTCAGTCCGTCAATTATTAGTCTTTGACCAGGACCAATAAATGTAAAAATCGAGAGAGACAAGTGAAACCCCGTGGAATGAAGGAGGTGCATCAATGGTACATTAACTCCAAAGGTGTGAGAAATGTGTCCCAGAAGGCAAACGGCACACAATGCCCAAGATACAGCAAGTTCTCTACCTACAAGAGAAGGTAGAGCACAGTTTGGATCATAAAGCAGAAACATTTTCATCATTAAAATATATATACTGAATTCTGCACATAAGGTTGAAAGTTATTTGTCTCAACAAATAATCTTACCACTCTGTTTCAAATTTTCAAGTTTTTCAGCCATCTTTGTTTCGAAAACCCTCTGCGAACACACCTTTGAAGAATCTGTAGGTGTGATTGATATTTGCATAAGACCAAGTACACAGACAGTAAATTTTGGAATTTGGAGGAGGTTAAATATTTAAACCAGAGAGGATTGCACATGCACAAGAATATTATTTTATTTCCATCTGTGGTAACTCCATAGTACAATGTGAAAACACAGGACTGGCATTCATGTATCTTAAGAAAGAATTGCCTAACAAGCAATAGGACTTCTAAAGCACCATTAGCATATTCCGAGGTAACCTCAAGATCGTCAAAATGCTTAACAGATGTGACTCATGAATCATGATCTCTCTCACAGTCAACTTTAAATTGAATTTTGCGTTGTAATGATAACTAACAATGCCCTAAGCCCCAACCAACTGGTCAAGCTTCTCTTATTGGCTCATTGCTCTCAGTAGAAATGTATTATTAATCATCCTTGTCACTCCAACATAAATGTAATCAACCAATTTTATTGTGCTTACCTCGAAGGTTGGATTTGTACCCACATGTTGTCAGCTGGTTGGCAAGCTTCTCACCCAAATGCAGTTTCCAGTCTTGTGCATCCTTCACTTCCGGCACTGCCCATACAACTGCCATCTCAGTAGCAAGGTTCACAGTTGCTGACTGCACTTGTGGCTAAACATCCGAAGCACATACAGACTTACAAATGGAACCAGCTAATAATCACTTAAAAAACAATCATTTGATATATGCTGGTTCAACTTAGCTAACCTCACTCTCTAGAATACGTTTGACACTTGCTGCACATCCGCCACATGACATCCCCTGCAATCAAACAAATTAAACGCCTAACATAGCAACAGATTGCAAGCTATCATCAGCAAACTATTAGCATTTAAGAATGAAACCTATTGTAACGATAGTTTATGACGGTTCAGTGGTACAGCGCTAGCATAGAAAGATTCCATTATTGATTACTATGTCATCCTAGCATTAATGCAACAATAGCACCTAAGCAGGATTTAACTTGGACAGTTCAACATCAGGATTAGAGGCATTGGGATGTCAGTAATCAACCCAGTGCTCATACCAGTTTCTCTCCATAATGTATGGTTGAAAGGTTTATCTAGCCGGCTATTCTAAGCTCTAACCTAGATTGCCATATATGATGCTAGTTACATGGTTTGCTTGATACAAGAAATACAAAAAGCTCGACGACTCAGCTGTTAGCCTCACAAAATAACATTCATTGATGGCCTGACTAAAGAAAAACTGCTAAAACTTTTATCCTTCTTGCCGATCAACAAAAGTTGCAATCAGTTGTTGACATTATTTTTTCTGGTGTTTTAGTCCTTCGTGCTTGCTTTTGCAATAAATCAAAGGTCGAGTGATCTCTGATTCCTGTTGACCAGGTGACCACAAAGTTTGGGTCACTGGGTTCTTTTTACAATCCTACTACATCACACTAGAAATGATCATTGATCAGTTTGTAGAGATAGTACCCCAACGTCAAGGACGATGACGTCGGCTTTCGGCGCTGCAGCTTCCTCCGCCAACGCCGTCCCTTGGGAAGCTCGCGGCTGCTTCCACCCGTCCCCGCCGTCGCCGCCACCGCCACCATCACCGTTTCCCGCACTACCTCCACCACCGGGAGGCCCACCCGACGCGAGCGGCGAGGCAGCCGACAGGCTCGCAAACCACCGCCGAGGAGCCGCCGCAGCGCGGGGCCCCGGGCCGCGGAGCGCGAGGCGCGCGAGGGAGAGGAGGAGAAGGTCGCACGGGACGGCGATGCGCCGCGGCACGGACACAGAGGCGGAAGCAGCGAAGGGCGAGCCGCGGCGGAGCGTGGCGGGCGGGGGGACGCATCCGGCTCCCGCGCCGCAGCGGCGTCGAAGGAGGCCGGCGGGGGAGGGCCTGCCGGAGCACGAGGAGGCGACGGCCTTGGAGAGCGCCAGGAGAGGCGTGGCCGGGTCCATCCTCAGAAGCTTCTAGAAGGGCCTAGCTAGCTGTGGCACTAGCGTGGGGCGGAGAGGAGCATTGCTGCTTGCTCACCGCGGCCGCGGGGAAGTGGGAGATGGGAGGTGGGAGGCGGCGTGGAGGATTGGGTTCGCCGTTTTCGGGCTTTTGGCTGCGGGAGCAGAAGTGCAGAAGCGTACCGGCCGGTGAGTGCGCACGCTCTGTTTGGATCCGGCCTAAAGCTCTTATTAATCATTTTGATATTTATACAAATTAAAATAAATAATTTGCAATTTTACGGCTAAAAGGGAGACGTTTAGAATCTAGAATTTCGCATGCGCATCATTTCCCTCCTCTCAAATTCGATAAGAAATTAAAGCGAGTTTAAAAAAAATTGAAGCGAGAAGCTGCAGATAACGGCCGTTCTCAAACCAATCGCGCCTGCTCCACTCCATCCGATGCCTCTGGCCGCGATGCGTTCCGCTTCCCTCGTCCTCCCTACCGCCGGCGATGGCGCCGTTGCGGTCACCGCTCGCACCCGCCCCTTCCTCGCCTACCGACCCCCCTCCCGCGTCCCCGCTGATCGTCGCCTCCGCTGCGCGTCCCCGCTGATCGTCGCCTCCGCCGCGGCCTCCGCGCCGCCTGCTTCCGCGACATCGCTCGACGCCCTCATCTTCGACTGCGACGGCGTCATACTGGAGTCGGAGCACCTCCACCGGCAGGCCTACAACGACGCCTTCGCGCATTTCGGGGTGCGCTGCCCGCCCGACTCCGCCGACCCGCTGTACTGGGACGAGGCCTTCTACGACGACCTCCAGAACAAAATCGGCGGCGGGAAGCCCAAGATGCGGTGGTACGCACGCGAGTTGCATGCTTTCATTCTTCATGTACGCAAGCGATGAGTCGCTAGCGCGTTATGCTCTCTTCCCGAAGTTTTTGAGAAAAAAATGCTCTCTTCCCGTGTCCTTGAGCAGTTGCGTGGTGGTTGATGTTTTTCCTAACCAAATGCGAACTCAGATCATGCTTCAGTTTCAGTAGGATACCAAATCATGCCTTCTGCTTGCGTAAACTTGATCTCGATCATCACTGTGTTTTCGTTTTTCGTCGGATCACGTCCTTTGGCGTGAATGCACGTACCACGTAGGTGTTCATGCAGTGCAAGGAATGTAAATTTACTTTAGAATGCACATGCCAATAAATTGACTAATGTTAGGCGAGGAGTTATGGCATGTCAGTCATGATAGTTCAGTATTCGGTCTTTGTGTTACTCGGTGAATACTGGTTCTAAATTTGTTAGGAGTCATGGCTTGATAGGTACTTTGGGGAAAATGGATGGCCTTCTTCAAAGATCTTTGAGGCCCCACCTTCGACCGATTCTGATAAGGAGAAGTTGATCGACATAATTCAGGTCTGCCTTTAATATCTTTGGTCTACAATAGTAGTGTAGTTTATTAATAGTTTTTCCTGATATGCAAATGCATTGAGGCTTGCATCATTTTAGTATTATCGTGAAAGGTCATGTGTTCTCCTTCCCAATGTGTTATGCAATTGATGTTTTTAATAATTTTGCACATCCAAAATCTAGGATCTCATACCTAGCAGCTATCACTATCTTAGCTCCTGGTTGCTAAAAGTTTTCCACTTATTTTGCAGGACTGGAAGACGGAGAGATACAAGGAAATAATAAAATCCGGAACTGTGAGTTCAATTTGTGCTATTTACTGATATTGCACTCACAGTTCCAATGATGTACATCACAGTTCACAGTTAGTCACCTCACACAATTTATATTGTTAGGTGGAGCCTAGACCAGGTGTTCTGCGGCTTATGGATGAAGTAAAGGGTGCGGTAATATTACTTATTGTAATATCATCCTTTTATCTTGTAAAAATTAGTGTCTTTATTTTCTCCATGCTAGTACTTTTCCTCAAACACTTAACGTTCCACCAAATTGCCTCAATGAATATGCCCATTTTGGTACTAAGCATGCAAAAGTACCTTTTATGCCCTAAGGTAACTTTACACTGGTGTAGGGTATCAAGCTTGCTGTTTGCTCTGCTGCAACTAAAAGTTCGGTCATAATGTGCCTTGAAAATCTTATTGGGCTTGTAAGTTAAATATGACTTATGCTTTTTCCCGTATTTCCAACTGTAAAACTTTTATTTTATTGTCTAACTCTGTATGTTTTTTAACTCTTCTAAGCTTTTTATAGGAGCGATTTAATGGTCTCGATTGCTTCCTAGCTGGTATGTTTCTGTTTCCATTTTTCTCTTCTTTTGTCTTTTCTGCCTTTAGTCTTCTGGAAATTTACTGGCCAGTCAGAGATTAACGAAAGAGAGAATTGTATACCACTGATCATGTCACACTTTAAGAAACGAACAATGTAATTCATTTTAAATTAAATGATACGAAAGAGAGAAATGTATACCGCTTGACCATGTAACACTTTAAGAAATGAACAATGTAATTCAATATAAATTAAATGATACAAAACATTGTTGTTGGTTATTTGAGGATGTCCTCAGTCAGCAAGTCCTGTAAACAGTAGAATGTTGAGGATGATTGGATTCATATTTTCTGAGTGTGTAATATAAGATGATTCATACTGCAGCTGCAAGGTCTGTTACCCATTTAAACAGAATCTCATAATATTCACAATTCTTAATTGTGTTCTATTGCAGGCGACGATGTTAAACTAAAGAAGCCTGATCCAACAATATACATTACAGCGGCAGAGGTACTGAACACTATAGTAGCAGGTCTTGTCTATTTTGGGGGTATGATTTCTTTCCAGGATTGGTCATGTTAAGGACTGTGTTTATTCTACCCAGAAATTAGGTGTGGATAGCAAGAACTGCCTTGTGGTGGAGGACAGTGTTATTGGATTACTAGTAAGCCTTCGAAGTATTTATTTGATTAAACGAAATAAAATCCTTTTTAATGCAAGAGATGTTTTTCATTTGTTAGGCGGCAAAAGGGGCAGGGATGTCATGTATAATAACATATACAAATTCAACTGCTAACCAAGTAAGACCGATCTTTATTGTTAGTTCTTGTTTGCTATAATAGAATGGCATCATGATCTGCTTAACCTTTTCCATAGGATTTCAAGGATGCAATTGCTACTTATCCTGACCTTAGTAACGTGAGGTAGGTACTGATTTGGCCAGGGAGGTGCTTTTTTGTGTCAGATAAATGACAGCTGCCAATCCTTTACAGGCTTGAGGACCTCAAGTTATTGCTCCAAAAATCTCTCGTAACTGGTTAGAAAAATGTCTTGTTTTCCTCTAAAAATATTGACAAATTTCTTCACACATGATAAGTCATGGTAAGTTTGTTTCTAAATCTGCTATCCATTTTTATTAGTTTAAATTCCTTTTTTATTTTACAAAGACTGCTATCTGAGTTATATGTCTTCAATGCCCCGATTTCCTATTTATCATCATTTGGAACTTCAGATAGTTCTTATGTTTTAGTATGTTTTCTCGTTTTGATCTTCTGGCCTTAGGATCTATGGAACATTGGGGAGCGAAGATAGCTTGTGAAGACTCGCTGATATGCCTCGAGATTCTCAGTGTGCTTTTATTAAAAGTGTTATGCATTTACTTTTCAGTCACCATTCACCAGTGGAACAGCAGATTAATCCAAGTCATCTTGTTGAGTGGGTTGGTTTTGGATGCAGTAGCATGTATTATTACTTATTATTCGGATTTGTGATCTTATGATGCTGCAAACCTTGTCCACTTTGCTGGTTGCTTTGCTTAGGAGGACTCAGGCAACCACCAAGCTGTCAGCTGGATAGTTCGAGTGCTCAAACCATTGTTTTCAGAAAGTGAATTACAATTGTTGAAACATATATTGTCTTAAATTGTATAAAAAAATCCTCATGTTTATAATTCATGTTTCCCCTTACCATTATTTGATTACATGAGGAATAATGGTTCTAGAGAAATTCGGAGTGTAAATATCTGCACGGGTGGCACTTTTATTACGCATCTTGACAGAAGGAAGCTTCATTTGTGTAAGTACACTTGTACTTTCAATTTAGCATGTGTCGGACCGAAGGGCAACCACTTCTCTCGCTTGATGGACTCATCTTGTTATAATCTGCTTGCCTTGCTCGTTGGGGAAGCCAAGTTATTCCACGCTATTTCGCCTATAAATTGCGCAGCACTCCAGTCCATATCAGTGCGCCAACGGAACGACCATGGCAATGACCAAAATGAGCTCCATGTTCATGGTGATGACTGCAGTTCTTCTAGGGGCGGCTCCCATTGCCACAGCGGCATCTGGCATCGCTACTTTCTACACGCAATGACGCAATACACTCTGTAATACACTCGCAAGAGCTACGCCAGTGTTGAGTGTTGACAAATGCTACATGAACGCCTACTCTACCTAATCTAATATAATTAACAGATACTGAAGTTTACTTGAGGATAACTAGATCCTCCGTTTTTTAAATCGTTGCTGTTAGAAGAACAATTGTAGCACATACGAAATAAGGTTATTGTCCTAATGATAATAATTTAAAAACAGAGAAAGTAAGTGCTAACACAAAAGGAACATTCTCATGACAATTACAGCTCAAACAAGGCAAAATCGATGTAGCACAAGGAATTGATAGTATTGTCAGCTTATTCCCTAAAACATCAAAGCTTTACATGTGCAACAACCTCCTTACCTCTTGGAAACCAGTGGAACTGACTGACATGATCCCTTGATCTTGGCCCTTGGGAATATCAATATAAGGTGGTTCATTTCCAACGCATTGCCATGTAACGTAACAAGTGAAGAGAGTTGCATTCTTCCTGTTCTCCCGTTTCTCACTTTGCCAAACAGCAGGACAGCTCAAAACCAGCTTCATACACTAACGACTGACTTGCACCAGCTCTCACCATGCTCTTTCTGTTAGACCAACTTTCTGAAATATATATATACCACAGAGTTGTTTCCCCTGAAATTATTCTTCACACTTTTAACAGAACATGGTAAGGCCACCAAATACATGCAACAACCCATGATAGTCCACTCAACTCCAAGAGATTATCAATAAAGAGCTGCTGCATCTCAAGGCTGCCATGAGCCACTGCCACGCATATTAGGATGACCGGATATCTTTTCTTTACATGCTGGGCAAATAAAGCCAAAAGAACCAGTCTGCTGCCCATCAGCGGGACCAAAATGGTGGAACTGGCTGTTGCACCATATACATACACATGTCATCATGTCCCCGGTGACCTTTGGCAAGGACAGGTCCCATCCTACCTGGACTGGAGGACCATTTCCCATCTGTGGTGCATACCCCAATACTAGGGTTGGCTCGGTTCTGCTCAAAAAATTTTGCCTGGTCATGTCTCTGAACTCTGATGCTTCTGTAGGAGGAAATGAACTAGATCTGGCTGTGCTTTCAAACTGCGAGGAGTTGGCAGGAGATGCATAATTAGGTCTGGCCATGCTTCCAAACTGTGAGAACTTGGCATGAGGCACGGAATTAGGCCTAACCATGCTTCCAAAATGTGAAGAGTCAGGAGGTAGTGCACAATTAGGTCTGACCAGGCTTCCAAATTGTGAGGAGTCGGGGGGTCTAGCTGTGCTTCCAAACTGTGTGGATTTTGTATGAGGTACAAAATTAGGTCTTGATACGCTCCCAAACTGAGAGGATTCAGCAGGAGGTACAGAATTAGGTCTAGCCATAATCCCGAACTGAAACGATGTGGGCACAACATCAGGCCTGGCCAAGCTCCCAAACTGAGAGGACACAGAAGGAAAAGAATTTGGTCTGGCCATGCTCCCAAACTGCGAGGGTCCGGTGGGTAGAGAATTATTCCTAGGCAACCCTGGCTGAGAGGATCCAGTACTCGATCTAAGCTCTCCAAAACCAGGAAATATCTGTTGCTTATGGACACCAAATCCGAGTTGCAAATCACACTGTTTAAAAATTATCAAATTATTATCACATGGGTACTCAACATTGAAATAAGTCATGAATGTTCACAACGCAAAAAAAATGCTCTACACACAAGGGTACAAAATCGGTAAAAGTACTAAACCAAATAAGTAAAGTCTACGCTTAGAGAAATAAAGATAATCACACAAAGCAGTTAAGACTTAAGAGAACAAGACCAGCTATCAAGATAATATTTCCGTAAAAGGGTTATGACACTAGTCAGACATAAAATTTGAAAGAAAGACCAGGTATGTTATGTATATTAAAATGGAATGGAGATTGCTGTATATATTATCTGAAAAAAAAACATGTTTTCTATGAACATGGGAGGAGTATGTTAATGTATTTTCTAAAACACCATAGAAGATCCAAGAGGTACCTGTACAAATATCTAAGTCGGGCTGTCAAGGTCCACTATTATGCTAATTAATGGAAATCAGGTGAGCATCAACCCACACACCCCCGACCCTATGTTGTAATGACATAGCCGGTCCCAAGCCCGAGTAAAGGAGGAGGGGGTTGTGATAGGCTTGGCGAGCCAACAACTACACTTAGCCACTCTCATGGAAATGAAACCCAATAGAAATTTGTTGGGGCGTAACCCTCTTAGCGACGCGCCATATCGGAACCCAGGTATGGTGTTAAGTGGGCAAGGGCCGGGTCGCCACCGCCTTAGTGGCGCGCCATATCGGAACCCGGATATGGTGTTAAATGAGCAAGGGCCGGATCGCCATCACCTTAGTGACGCGCTACATCATCGCCCGGATGTAGTGATAAGTGAGCAAGGGTCTTTGCATCTTACTCGACGGGTGCAAAGCGTAAGGAAGCTAGCCGAGGAACATAGATTTCGGGTGGGTAGTTGGAATGTAGGATCCTTGACGGGGAAGCTACGTGAGTTAGTAGATGTTGCCATTAGGAGACGAGTAAATATCCTTTGTGTACAAGAGACTAGATGGGCGGGTCAAAAGGCGAGAGAAGTCGAGAATACCGGTTTCAAGCTTTGGTATTCTGGTTCGGCTGGGACTAGGAATGGCGTAGGTGTTCTAATAGATAAGAGTCTTAAGGATGGAGTAGTGGATGTTCGAAGACGAGGGGATAGGATCATCTTAATCAAGATAGTAATTGGGGACATTGTCTTGAACGTCATTAGTGCTTATGCCCCACAAGTTGGGCTCAACATGAGTGCTAAGAGACAATTTTGGGAGGACTTGGAGGATATGGTTAGTAGTGTACCGATAACCGAGAAACTCCTCATAGGGGGAGATCTCAATGGTCATGTGGGTGCAACTAACCTAGGATTTGAAGGAGTACATGGAGGTTTTGGATGCGGCGATAGAAATCAAGAGGGTAAGGACATCCTAGACTTTGCCGTAGCCTATGATCTGTTGATAGCTAACACCCTCTTTAGGAAGAGGCAATCTCACCTAGTGACCTTTAGTAGTGCCCAACACTCTAGCCAGATTGACTTTGTCCTCACTAGGAGAAAGGATAGACGAGAGTGTCTAGATTGTAAGGTGATCCCGGGGGAGTGTGTTGTGACACAACATAAGCTTGTGGTAGCTGACTTTCGCTTCCATACATGTTCTTTGCGGGACAAAGGTGTCAAAATCACAAGAACAAAGTGGTGGAAGTTGAAGGGAGAATCACAAGAATCCTTTAAAAATAGGGTGATCACAGAAGGACCCTGGGCAGAAAATGGAGATGCAGATAGTATGTGGATGAAGATGGCAACTTGCATTAGGAAGGTAGCTAGTGAGGTGTTCGGTGTGACAAAGGGAAAGAAACTTATAGATAAAGACACTTGGTGGTGGAATGAGGATGTACAAAAGGCCATTAAGGAGAAGAAGGAGTGTTACAAGAGTTGGCATAATGATAGAAACGCAAGCAACATGCTTAAGTACAAAGAGGCTAAGAAGAATGCAAGGCGGGTTGTGAGTAAGGCAAGAGGACAAACCTATGATAAGTTATATGAGAGACTAGGGACAAAAGAAGGTGAAAAAGACATATACAAGGTAGCAAAAATCCGCGAGAGAAAGATGAGGGATCTCAATCAAGTTAAATACATCAAAGATGAGACTGACCGCATTCTAGTGAAGGATGAAGAGATTAAGAATAGATGGCGTGATTACTTTAATGGGCTATTCAATGATGGGAATGAGAGCACTATGGTTGAGTTGGATGACTCCTTTGATGACTCCAACAGGCGGTTCGTGCGGAGGATACAAGAGTTTGAGGTTAAGGAGGCCTTAAAAAGGATGAAAGGAGGAAAGGCCCTCGGCCCTGACGATGTCCCTATTGAGGTGTGGAGATGTCTTGGGGACGTCGCAATGGTATGGCTCACAAAGCTATTCAACCACATTTTTCGGTCAAACAAGATGCCTGAAGAATGGAGGAAAAGTATATTAGTACCTATCTTCAAAAATAAAGGAGATATTCAAAGTTGTACTAATTATCGAGGTATTAAGCTTATGAGTCATACTATGAAGCTTTGGGAGAGAGTGATTGAACACCGCCTGAGGAAAGTGACCAATGTCACTAAAAACCAGTTTGGTTTTATGCCTAGGAGGTCTACAATGGAGGCGATTTTCTTGCTTCGTCAGCTTATGGAGAGATATAGGGAGCAGAAGAAGGACTTGCATATGGTGTTCATCGACTTGGAGAAGGCGTACGACAAGATACCAAGGTCAGTCATGTGGTGGGCACTAGAGAAACATAAAGTGCCAACAAAGTACATTACCCTTATCAAAGATATGTACAATAATGTTAGGACAAGTGTGCGCGTAAGTGATAGTGAGACTGATGCATTTTCTATCACGGTAGGATTACATCAAGGATCAGCTTTGAGCCCATACATCTTTTCCTTGGTCATGGATGAGGTGTCGAAGGATATACAAGGGGATATCCCTTGGTGCATGCTCTTTGCTGATGATGTAGTGCTGGTAGATGAAACTAGAGATGGTATTGATAAGAAATTAGAGTTATGGAGACAAACCTTAGAGTCCAAGGGGTTTAGACTTAGTAGGACCAAAACCGAGTATATGAGGTGCGACTTTAGTGGTGTTGGTCGTGAAGAGGGGAATGTTAGTCTACAAGGACAAATAGTACCTAGAAGGGACTCTTTCCGATACTTAGGATCAATGTTACAAAGCAATGGCGATATTGATGAGGATGTTTGCCACAGGATCAAGGTAGGGTGGATGAAATGGCGACAAGCCTCTGGAATCCTATGTGATAGGAAAGTCCCACAAAAGCTAAAAGGGAAGTTCTATAGGACGGTGATCAGACCCGCGATGCTCTATGGGGCGGAATGTTGGCCAACTAAACGGCAACATGTCCAACAAATGAGTGTCGCAGAGATGCGCATGCTACGGTGGATGTGTGGGCACACGAGAAGAGACCGAATAAGGAATGAGGCGATTCGTGATAAGGTAGGGGTGGCGCCGATTGAAGAGAAGTTAGTCCAACATCGGCTTAGGTGGTTTGGACATATCCAACGGAGACCTCCAGAAGCACCGGTTAACAGTGGGATTTTAAGAGGTAGAGAAAATATTAGGAGGGGTAGAGGACGACCAAGGTTGACCTGGGAGGAGGCGGTAAAACGAGATTTGAGAGATTGGAATGTATCCAGAGACTTAGCTCATGATAGGACCGCATGGAAAGTAGCAATTCATGTGCCAGAATCGTAGTCTTGTTTTTTTCTTTTTTTCTTTTTTCTTTTCTCTTTTTCTTTTCCTTTTTTCTTATTTCTTTTCTCTTTTCTCTTTTTCCTTTTTCTTTTTTCCTTTTTTTTGTTTTTTTCCTTTTTTTCCCCTTGTTCTCATATCTCTTCCTCTGTTTTACTTCATTGATATTGGGTTTCATGTCTAGCCGACCCCAACAGGCTTGGGATAAAAGCTTGGTTGTTGTTGTTGTTATACAGTTAACAAAACTAGAGTTGGGGCAGGGTACCTGATGATCTCTAGTTCAAAAAAAAAAGAGCTAAAAAGATTCATTTTTAGTGGGATTCATTTTTCCAATTAACTCCGCCTATGTTGTAATGACATAGCCGGTCCCAAGCCCGGGTAAAGGAGGAGGGGGTTGTGATAGGCTTGGCGAGCCAACAACTACACTTAGCCACTCTCATGGAAATGAAACCCAATAGAAATTCGTTGGGGCGTAACCCTCTTAGCGACGCGCCATATCGGAACCCGGGTATGGTGTTAAGTGGGCAAGGGCCGGGTTGCCACCGCCTTAGTGGCGCGCCATATCGGAACCCGGATATGGTGTTAAATGAGCAAGGGCCGGATCGCCATCACCTTAGTGGCGCGCTACATCATCGCCCGGATGTAGTGATAAGTGAGCAAGGGTCTTTGCATCTTACTCGACGGGTGCAAAGCGTAAGGAAGCTAGCCGAGGAACATAGATTTCGGGTGGGTAGTTGGAATGTAGGATCCTTGACGGGGAAGCTACGTGAGTTAGTAGATGTTGCCATTAGGAGACGAGTAAATATCCTTTGTGTACAAGAGACTAGATGGGCGGGTCAAAAGGCGAGAGAAGTCGAGAATACCGGTTTCAAGCTTTGGTATTCTGGTTCGGCTGGGACTAGGAATGGCGTAGGTGCTCTAATAGATAAGAGTCTTAAGGATGGAGTAGTGGATGTTCGAAGACGAGGGGATAGGATCATCTTAATCAAGATAGTAATTGGGGATATTGTCTTGAACGTCATTAGTGCTTATGCCCCACAAGTTGGGCTCAACATGAGTGCTAAGAGGCAATTTTGGGAGGACTTGGAGGATATGGTTAGTAGTGTACCGATAACCGAGAAACTCCTCATAGGGGGAGATCTCAATGGTCATGTGGGTGCAACTAACCTAGGATTTGAAGGAGTACATGGAGGTTTTGGATGCGGCGATAGAAATCAAGAGGGTAAGGACATCCTAGACTTTGCCGTAGCCTATGATCTGTTGATAGCTAACACCCTCTTTAGGAAGAGGCAATCTCACCTAGTGACCTTTAGTAGTGCCCAACACTCTAGCCAGATTGACTTTGTCCTCACTAGGAGAAAGGATAGACGGGAGTGTCTAGATTGTAAGGTGATCCCGGGGGAGTGTGTTGTGACACAACATAAGCTTGTGGTAGCTGACTTTCGCTTCCATACATGTTCTTTGCGGGACAAAGGTGTCAAAATCACAAGAACAAAGTGGTGGAAGTTGAAGGGAGAATCACAAGAATCCTTTAAAAATAGGGTGATCACAGAAGGACCCTGGGCAGAAAATGGAGATGCAGATAGTATGTGGATGAAGATGGCAACTTGCATTAGGAAGGTAGCTAGTGAGGTGTTTGGTGTGACAAAGGGAAAGAAACTTATAGATAAAGACACTTGGTGGTGGAATGAGGATGTACAAAAGGCCATTAAGGAGAAGAAGGAGTGTTACAAGAGTTGGCATAATGATAGAAACGCAAGCAACATGCTTAAGTACAAAGAGGCTAAGAAGAATGCAAGGCGGGTTGTGAGTAAGGCAAGAGGACAAACCTATGATATGTTATATGAGAGACTAGGGACAAAAGAAGGTGAAAAAGACATATACAAGGTAGCAAAAATCCGCGAGAGAAAGATGAGGGATCTCAATCAAGTTAAATGCATCAAAGATGAGACTGACCGTATTCTAGTGAAGGATGAAGAGATTAAGAATAGATGGCGTGATTACTTTAATGGGCTATTCAATGATGGGAATGAGAGCACTATGGTTGAGTTGGATGACTCCTTTGATGACTCCAACAGGCGGTTCGTGCGGAGGATACAAGAGTTTGAGGTTAAGGAGGCCTTAAAAAGGATGAAAGGAGGAAAGGCCCTCGGCCCTGACGATGTCCCTATTGAGGTGTGGAGATGTCTTGGGGACGTCGCAATAGTATGGCTCACAAAGCTATTCAACCACATTTTTCGGTCAAACAAGATGCCTGAAGAATGGAGGAAAAGTATATTAGTACCTATCTTCAAAAATAAAAGAGATATTCAAAGTTGTACTAATTATCGAGGTATTAAGCTTATGAGTCATACTATGAAGCTTTGGGAGAGAGTGATTGAACACCGCCTGAGGAAAGTGACCAATGTCACTAAAAACCAGTTTGGTTTTATGCCTGGGAGGTCTACAATGGAGGCGATTTTCTTGCTTCGTCAGCTTATGGAGAGATATAGGGAGCAGAAGAAGGACTTGCATATGGTGTTCATCGACTTGGAGAAGGCGTACGACAAGATACCAAGGTCAGTCATGTGGTGGGCACTAGAGAAACATAAAGTGCCAACAAAGTACATTACCCTTATCAAGGATATGTACAATAATGTTAGGACAAGTGTGCGCGTAAGTGATAGTGAGACTGATGCATTTCCTATCACGGTAGGATTACATCAAGGATCAGCTTTGAGCCCATACATCTTTTCCTTGGTCATGGATGAGGTGTCGAAGGATATACAAGGGGATATCCCTTGGTGCATGCTCTTTGCTGATGATGTAGTGCTGGTAGATGAAACTAGAGATGGTATTGATAAGAAATTAGAGTTATGGAGACAAACCTTAGAGTCCAAGGGGTTTAGACTTAGTAGGACCAAAACCGAGTATATGAGGTGCGACTTTAGTGGTGTTGGTCGTGAAGAGGGAAATGTTAGTCTACAAGGACAAATAGTACCTAGAAGGGACTCTTTCCGATACTTAGGATCAATGTTACAAAGCAATGGCGATATTGATGAGGATGTTTGCCACAGGATCAAGGTAGGGTGGATGAAATGGCGACAAGCCTCTGGAATCCTATGTGATAGGAAAGTCCCACAAAAGCTAAAAGGGAAGTTCTATAGGACGGTGATCAGACCCGCGATGCTCTATGGGGCGGAATGTTGGCCAACTAAACGGCAACATGTCCAACAAATGAGTGTCGCAGAGATGCGCATGCTACGGTGGATGTGTGGGCACACGAGAAGAGACCGAATAAGGAATGAGACGATTCGTGATAAGGTAGGGGTGGCACCGATTGAAGAGAAGTTAGTCCAACATCGGCTTAGGTGGTTTGGACATATCCAACGGAGACCTCCAGAAGCACCGGTTAACAGTGGGATTTTAAGAGGTAGAGAAAATATTAGGAGGGGTAGAGGACGACCAAGGTTGACCTGGGAGGAGGCGGTAAAACGAGATTTGAGAGATTGGAATGTATCTAGAGACTTAGCTCATGATAGGACCGCATGGAAAGTAGCAATTCATGTGCCAGAATCGTAGTCTTGTTTTTTTCTTTTTTTCTTTTCTCTTTTTCTTTTCCTTTTTTTTTATTTCTTTTCTCTTTTCTCTTTTTCCTTTTTTTTTCCTTTTTTTCTTTTTTTTCCTTTTTTCCCCTTGTTCTCATATCTCTTCCTCTGTTTTACTTCATTGATATTGGGTTTCATGTCTAGCCGACCCCAACAGGCTTGGGATAAAGGCTTGGTTGTTGTTGTTGTTGTTGTTGTATTCATTTTTCCAATTAAAGAGGATTCATGAGTACCCATAAAATGCTCCAACCCATAATCATAACAAAAACTAAAGATATCTAGCCAATTTTACCTGATCTTGGGTTGTATTGCTTATTGGAGCATCATCAACAGAACGAACCATACAGGACCTGCTACCAACATTAGCCTGCGTAGACATAGGACCATTGACATTCTGACCAGCATTGACTGGGGCATGTAGGACACTACCTGGGGTGTGATCATTGCGATTTTGCATCTCATCCCTAGACTTCCCCATCACCTCATGCATAGACACATTTGACTCATTGTTGCTTATGTGTCTATTAACAAATGAATTTCTCATAGAGTTCACATCACTTCTGTTAACCAATGATCCATTCATTAAGTTGACATCAGTTCCTTTGGTCAAGTTACATGCCTTCAGTGTGTTTGAATCAGGTAGTGAACAATGGCTAGAAACATTGGGTTTTATTTGAGCAAAGCTGCTACTGAATTGGGCAAACCCCCTCACATTGTTATTATTACAAGCTTCCATACCAATACCAGTGTCCTTACATGCTCTGTTCTTCATGTTATCCATTTGTTCCTTGGTATTGGATGCACGCCTTTTATCACTGTTTTCTGGATGAACTGAATGGGAAGCAAAACACCCTGCCTCGAATTCCATAGAAGACACAGGTTGCATGCCCATATTAGACTGATACACTTTCTGGTTGCCAATAAAATTAGCTTTACCACCAACAGTATTGTTCCCATTACTGGCACTGAAGCATGGGGAGGCAGCAACAGAGGTTTTGTTTGCAACATCGAGAGAAATTCCTTTTTTGGTAGTTGATGCAGAACAGGAAGAAGTGCTAGATACACCACCATTGTTACTAAAACTGCCACTAAAACATTTTGCAGTGAAGGCGGACTGACTAGCTTCATTAAGGGTAGTTGATGTTTCATTGTTTGTACTAGCAATAGGTAAATATGATGTGCCTAAGCAAGAATTGAGGTTGACATCTCTTGCTTTCACAGTGTTACCATGCTTTGAGGCCATGCCATGATCAACAATCTGGTCCTCGTAAGGATTACCACATCCAAAAGTACTAGGTCTAAAAACATGGTGACTTGATGCCTGTTCGTTGTAAACAATACCTTCAGAACCCCTACAGCTGCCATCAGGTTGACCATTGGAGTTGGAATTTACTTTTGGAACTGCTACATTACATGCACCTGGAGCATACGGGGTGCGAGAATTCTCTTCAGGCCTATGCCAAGCTTCATCTGGCCTATTGAAGCCATCCAAACAATTTGCATTAAAGAAATCTTTAACTTTAGAGTCATTGCTTCCATGTTCATTTGAACCACTGAGATGCTGGTAGCCTGCTTCACCACCATGTTCTAACTCCTGAAGGCTAAATGAAATTCCTGCCAAGGAACTGCTATCTACCTTTCCTGAAGAAATCTTGTCTAAGAATGCTCCAGGGGTCACCCCTTGATATCTAGCATGTGCACCAACATGGCCAAAATACCGTGATTCCTCTGAAAAGGCCTTATGACACACAGGGCATTCAAATTTTCCATCTTTTCCTACTACTGGCTCACCAAATTTACCAGTCCTGCGCCTCTTAGCAGTCACTTCATGAGATGACAAATTGTGTTGTAAATAGGAATTCTGATCCTGAAAAGCCAAATTGCATTTCTGGTATTCATAAGCATTTACTGTGTCTACATTCGTTTGATCATTATCCTTTAAATCACCAGAATAGCTGGAAGCAGTAACAGAAGTAACTGGCAATACATTTGGATTGCACACAATTGAACTGATTCGACGTTGAAAACCTATAACCTGTCATATACTCCACAAATTTAAACTGTGTGAACCAAAGTACACAAAAATACAGTTTATATACAATGTAAACTTACATCATCACAACCATTATCAGCAAAAAAGTCAGGTTTTCCTGTGCTGTTGTATTGAGTAGTTACTGTTTTGGCCTCTGGATACCCAAGAAGAGACATAAGATATGTAGAAACTTCTTTGCAAGTAGCAAGTTGAGTTCCCTTAGGGCTGCAAAGTAGGATATGCACATTTAGTTGCTACGGTGGAATACCCATAACAAACAACATATGGAACACAAAATTGACCAGTTCATCCACATAGCAGCACACAAATAATTGACTGGACACAAGGATATCTCCAGCATAGTGTAAAATATCAACTAGACTTTTTAATCAGGTTTCTGCACTAATATAGGATCATGTTTTGTTCCGGTGACTGGTACCACCCCCCCAATTAACATACAACCATTTGGAGGGGGAAATGGCGCGGTATAGTGGCAAACCTCACATAGCTGAAGCAGTGCACCCATGCTGTGCGCTCCTTCCGCTTGAGCCCGAGTAGCAGCTTCCATCCACGGGGAAGGTGATCCCCAAAGAACGACGCGTCCACAAATTTCCTCCGCTGCCTTTGGGTCGCCCATTTTCCCGCCAGGCTAGCAATGAACCCCATCAGCTCGGACTCCGATGCCAGCCCAGCCGTCCGCCTCCGCAGCTCCGCGCCGTAGGGGTCCACCATCCCCGCAAGCCTCACCAGGTCAACGGAGATCCCCTTGGAGTTGGTGGTCTCCCGGTCAGGGTCGGGAGGCGGCGACCGCGGCGGCGAAGGGGAGGGCCCGGTTAGGGCTAGGGTTTGGTGCTCCGGCGGGGGCGGGAGGGAGGGGTCGTCGGGGACGAAGAGGCGGCGGAGGTGGTAGGCAACGAAGCCGCTGTCGGGATCCTTGAGCACGGCGGACGGCGGGGCGGAGGAAGAGGAGGTGGGGCGAGCGGTCGGGGAGAAGGGGGCGGCGGCGGCGAGGCGTTGGCGGTAGAATGTCTGCTTCCGGGAGCCCGCGCTCTCGTTGAAGACGGCGCGATCGATCTTCAACGGCGTTAGGGGGGCAGCGTCGGGGAAGCTACGCGGGGAGAGGGCGTGCGCGGACGCAGCGGCGAGCGCGTCCAGGTCGGACTGCGAGAGCGCGCGGAGGTCCACCACGGGGAGCAGCTCTGTCGCCATTGCCTGCTGCTCCGCCGGGCAGGCGCGGACGTGGCCGGCGGTACGAACGCGATGGAGTAGGAGCCGGCGGCGGGGCCCGATCCGAAAGTGTTGCTCGCCGAGGAGACGAGTGGCGTAGCAGGTCGAGGTAGTTGGGACTCCACACTGAGGCGGAGCGGAATGCGTTTTTCCGGGCTATGAACAAGACGCCCGCTGAATGTCATGATTGCCAGCGGATGCGTGGCCGTCTGAAGGGCGGTGGATTGCTTGAAATGCTTTGTTCTTTTTTTTCTGTAGGTGAAATATATTGGATGCGCATAAACTCGGTCAGTTGTGTCATCTACATTTATAAATTTTTATTTTGCATTTTTGTATTCATGAACTTATCACTTTGTGTCTAGATACATGAATTCTTTTCTTTAGAGCTATAGGTGCATTAGCTTTTTAAGTGCTGCACTATAACTCTAACAGATGCAGCTCGAAATGTTGTGCTCTTGACATATGCATCCATGTATCACTCTTCTCACTTCATTTGGTTGAATAGTACTACAGAAATAAAAATCATTAAGGTTGTTGCTCTCTATTGAGATTGACACTATAGTAATCATCGTGAGCTTCTTCACATCTCTACATTGTTTATTACCCGCAATCAGGTTAGATTGCAAAGAGGGCATGGAGCTTTCTTCATTGAGCGCGGATGACTAGGAATTCTTAGAACGAACACTTGTCCACATGTGATGTTAGAATTGGTGATTGCAGCTGTCGAAGTGTTCAGTCGACACTTCCCCCGGGCCTGCACTGGGCAGCCCGCGGAGGTTCTTTTTTCGGTGGGGCTAGTCTCTAGCGGAGAGCTTGCGCAGATGGACGAGTTAGTAAGAGCTTGACACGGCGAGTTTTACGTGGTTCAGGCCGCCGGAGCGTAAAACCCTACGTCCACGGCGAGCTATGGAGCTCGCTGTATTTCTTGTTGCTCGGGGCCGGAGGCCTGAGCTTGGGGGTGAGTTACAGCTTGAGAGTGTATGGCTAGCGTATGAGTTACAAAGTGCGAACCACCAGGGTTCGAACCCTTGCTAACGTTGCCTACCCGAGCCTTTTATAGTCCAAGACTCGGGTGGCTTACAAGGGGGGTCCGGGACCCGACAGGTGGTCCCGGAGAGATTGTCTATTATCTACCGTATCTGCAGTTATGCCGGTAGTTGTCTCTAGCGAAGGCTTCTGAGTCTTCGTCTTGCAGCCCTGCCCATGCCGCATGCTAGTTGTAGTGGTTGATGACGGTGGAGGCGGCATGGGATGTCTTGTCGCTGTGTTTATTGGCTGGCAGGCCCTGACACCGCGCGCCAGTCTGTGATGCGACTGGGCGCAACGGCACCTGACAGAGGTGTGCTCCGCGTCTCCGCGTCTTGGGAAGGCGCGGGCCTTGAATACCTTGTACGGGCAAGGTATGGGGCGTCTTTACGCCCGCTGCCTACCGCTCGGGGGCAGGCAGCGCTGTTCTGCTGGACACGTGGCGGGCCTGGAGCTCTCCTCTGAGGAGGGGGAGATCCGGCCCCGCAGGACACGTGGAGCCTTCGGACCTCTCCCCCGCGGAGGGGGGAGGTCCGGCTTCTGTCGGTGACGTGCGGGTCCGGAGCTCTCCTCTAAGGAGAGGGAGGTCCGGCCCCGCGGGACAGGTGGCACCTTCGGAGCTCTCCCCACGGAGGGGGGAGGTCTGGCTGCTGTAGGCCACGTGGCGAGCCCGGAGCTCTCCTCTGAGGGGAGGGAGGTCCGGCCCCACTGGACACGTGGCACCTTCGGAGCTTTCCCTGCGGAGAAGGGCGAGACCCTTAGGCATTTTCCCCTGTGCGCGGGGGTACCCCATATCGCGGGTACCGACAGTGGCCCCCGGACTCACCTCGGGGGAGGTAACGAGCCCGAGGTGAGGCCTTCTCCTACCCGCGCACTTTCTTGTCTTGAGTACTCCCTGTGCTGGCAGGGTCTTGACGGCTTCGGAGTTCAGCCTCTTAGGAGAGGGTGAAGCCTGGCATCGGAGCTCGGCCCGGCTGTGGGGGCGGAGGTCCGGAAGTCATCGGAGCACAGGTCCACGAAGGCGTGAGGTCCGGCATCAAGGCTCGCCTCTAAAAGGAGGGCAAGGGCTGGCATCGGAGCTCGGCCCAGCTGCGGGGGCGGAGGTCCGGAAGTCGTCGGAGCTCAGGCCAGCGTGGGGCGTGAGGTCCGGAGGTCATCGGAGCTCAGGCCAGCGAAGTGCGTGAGGTCCGGCATCAGCGCTCGCCTCTGAAAGGAGGGCGAGGGCTGGCCTCGGAACTTGGCCCAGCCGTGGGGGCGAAGGTCCGGAAGTCATCGGAGCTCAGGCCAGCGAAGGGCGTGAGGTCCGGCATCAGCGCTCGCCTCTGAAAGGAGGGCGAGGGCTGGCCTCGGAGCTCGGCCTAACTGTGGAGGCGGAGTCCGAAAGTCATCGGAGCTCAGGCCAACGAAGGGTGTGAGGTCCGGCATCAGCGCTCGCCTCTGAAAGGAGGGCGAGGGCTGACCTCGGAGCTCGGCCCAGCTGCGGGGGCGGAGGTCCGGAAGTCATCGGAGCTCATGCCAGCGAAGGGCGTGAGGTCCGGCATCAGCGCTCGCCTCTGAAAGGAGGGCGAGGGTTGGCCTCGGAGCTCGGCCTGGCTGTGGAGGTGGAGTCCGGAAGTCATCGGGGCTCAGGCCAGCGAAGGGCGTGATGTCTGGCATCAGCGCTCGCCTCTGAAAGGAGGGCGAGAGCTGGCCTCGGAGCTCTGCCTGGCTATGGAGGCAGAGTCCGAAAGTCATCAAAACTCAGGCCAGCGAAGGGCGTGAGGCCCGGCATCAGCGCTCGCCTCTGAAAGGAGGGCGAATGCTGGCATCAGAGCTCGGCCCAGCTGTGGGGGCGAAGTCCGGCACTGCTTAGTGGTCCCCCTTTCCTGTCCCTTAGTCTCATTTGGCTTACTGTCCCAGGCCGGAATACGGGGCTCGGGTAATCCAATGCACTTGGTCCCGGAGGTCTGGCCCCAGCCCCAGTCAGGGTGTAACCGTCCGGCCCCCTGGTACTCAGACCGTAGCGCTGGGGGGGCAGAGTGCGCATGCTTTGGCTGCAAGACCGGGCAAAGCAAGGCTCCTGACCCCCCGGTCTAGCGTAGGTCTTTTCTCGGAGGAGACCAACTGGCGGTACAGTACCCTCACAGGGGGAGATCCAAAAGGCCACCAGGCCTTTGGCAGGTACCCCAAGCACTACCGTTTTCGGCAGGACGGCAAATATCAACTATGCATGAGAGCAGGAAAGAGGAACCAAGTGTACAATGGACGCACACTTTCTAGAGCGTGGGGAGGTGTTCATATAAATTAATGCGTAATTTAAATGAACACCTAAGTAAGCATGGTGAACTTACTGGGGTAGCGTCGGAGCGCCTGTCTTCACGCAGAGCGGGTCATGCGTGGCTTCGTCGTACGCCGGACACGGGGGGACCCCATGGCAATCTCAGGGGGAAGCATGGCTTCGGCCCCGCATACCATGTGGAAGGGTAGTTCCCGTGACCCGGCCCTGGGAAGTCCGGCTGGCCCTCGACATGGAGGAGCCGGTATCCCCCGACGGCTCTGGGTGCGCGTCTGCACCGGTTGTGTGGGTCTGCTTGGCATGCATGGACCTGGCACGCATTGCATCCCTAACCGGTTTGACAGCGTCCAGGTGGCTCTCGGTCAGTAGGAGCTATGCCGGGTGGCTTAACTGACCAACGTGCGGGACAATGAGCGTTCTCAGCACTCGCCTCCTTGGACTACTGCGAGCTAATCGCAGCCTTCCTCCTGGGTTATGCACCGCAATAGGATGTCGTGGCGCCACGCCAGTAAAGATACCAACGCGTAGCACTTAGCCATCCGCACCACCCGTTCAGCGGATGCACGTTCATCAGGAAGGATGTCCTTCAAGGAGTCCCGGACCTCCGTGGTCCATGCATCGGGACTACTTGAGCTTCTAGATCTTGAGCGTTGGGTTGCACGGAGTCCCCAGTGACTCTTACGATCCTTTGGCGGCATCCAGGGCCGCCGGGACTTGCTAGCTTCGAGGCACGGGTTCAGCCCCCTTCGCCCGGCTCGGCGGGCCGGGCTATGGACCGCAGCAACGTCCTCTCGAAGACTCCTTCATGCGCAGGGGCTCCGATGGAGGCTTTCGTTGAGAGGTCGTCAGCTGTGGCCGTGCAAGCGCGCGGTACGTGGCGCAGGTCCAAGGCGAGGAATTCTTTCTCCAACATCCGCACGTGAAGCAGATAAGCAGCTAGCTGTGGGTCATTGCAGGGGCATTCACCCTTAACTTGCTTGATAACTAGTTAGGAGTCGCCCTGTGCCAACAACTGCCGAGCGCCCAGAGACAGGACTGTCTTTTAGGCCAAAGATGAGTGCTTCATACTCTGCCAAGTTGTTGGTTGCCTTGGAATTGAGACGCACTGTCGGTACCTGAGATATGGGGTACCCCCTCGCACAGGGTAAAATGCCTAAGGAACTCGCCCTTCTCCGCAGGGAGAGCTCCGAAGGCGCCACGCGTCTGGCGGGGCCGGACCTCCCTCTCCTCAGAGGAGAGCTCCGGGCCCGCCACATGGCATACAGAAGCCTGACCTCCCCCACCGCGGGAGAGAGGTCCGAAGGCGCCGCGTGTCCAGCGGGGCCGGACCTCCCTCTCCTCAAAGGAGAGCTCCTTGCCCGCCACGTGGCCAACAGAAGCCGAGCCTCCCCCTCCGCGGGGAGAGGTCCAGAGGCTCCACGTGCCCCGCAGGCCGGACCCTTCTCTCCTCAGAGAAGGGCTCCGGACCCGCCACGTGGCCAGAAGAACGGTGCTGCCTACCCCTGAGCGGTAGGCAGCGGGCGTAAAGGCGCCCCATACCTTGCCCGTACAAGGTATTCAAGGCCCCCGACCTATGGTGCAGCCTTGCCCGTACCAGGGTACACTGTGCCGAGTGCGAACCTAGCATTCACGGCACCAGAACCTGCGGCGACAGAAGCAGGGTGTGCGGCCCTCGCGCCACGCCTTCGCTTCGCGAAGTGGCCGCGCAAGTTTCGGCCGCACCTGCCCGAGAAGTACAACGGCAGCGTCAACCCGGCGGAGTTCCTCCAGATCTACTCCACCGCCGTACTCGCCGCAGGAGGGAATGAAGCCGTCATGGCCAATTACTTCCCTGTCGCCTTGACCGGTCCAGCCCGATCTTGGCTCATGAACCTCCCCCAGGGTTCCGTCACTTCCTGGGGAGAGCTTGGCCGACAGTTCATAGCCAACTTCAGCAGTTCCTACACCCGGCCTGGCACGGAGCTCGACCTCCACGCCATCCAGCAGCAACCTGGGGAGTCGCTGCGCTCTTTCATCCAGCGGTTCTCCCAGGTGCGCAACACCATCCCACACATTCAAAATGCTTCTGTGGTGGTGGCATTCCGGCAAGGCGTCCGGGACAAGAAGACGCTCGAGAAGCTCGCGACCAGGGAGGTCTGCGACGCCTCAGAACTCTTCAGTTTGGCAGACAAGTGCGCCAGAGCAGCCGAAGGACGGAATTGGCACTCACTGCCGTCCTCCGAGTCAGGAGGACTGCCCGGATCTGGTCCTACTCCCTGTGGAGGCAACAGGAAGGCCAAGAACCGAGGCAGAAGCAAGATAGAATCACCGACCGCAGCCCCAGTCGTCACTGCAGCGACGCTCAGTGGGCTCGGGGGCCGCGCCCCGACAAGAAGCAGCGAAGATCACCAATCCCAGAAGGTGATCAAGACAATACGTGCCCCGTGCACGGCAGCTGTCGCCACACTACTGCCGAGTGCCGGGAGATCCGAAGGCTCGCAGAGCGCTTCCGCAAGGGGAAGCGGCAGCGGGCTGATGCCCTGCCCTTCCGCCCAAAGGAAGACGAACAGGGGGTGGATGTTCCAGACAACATCGACCACCCAGAGGAGATCCAGGAGTCTCAGCGTGTCGTGAAGGCGGCACACAATCATGAGGACTCTGGCTCCAGTGACGATGAGCGTCGGAAGAAGCTCTACGTCATATACGGCGGGTCCGCCGACCCCTCGTTCCGAAGCGCAGTCAAGACTCTGCGCCGAGCGGTAGCGTCGGTGGCGCCACTCCCAAGTGCTGCACCGCACCTTAAGTGGATGGGGACCCCCATCAGCTTTGACGCCACCGACTGCCCCAGGAACATGGCTGGGGCCGGCCAACTGCCGCTCCTGGTGGCCCCTACCATCGCCAACGTGAGAATGTACCACGTTTTGGTAGATGGAGGGGTTGGGCTGAACCTCATCAACCGTGCAGCTTTCCAGAAGCTGCAGGTCCCGATGGCCAAGCTCACCCCGTCGAGCCCGTTCTCAGGGGTGGGGCCGGGACAGGTTATCCCCTACGGCAACATTAGTCTCCCGGTGACCTTCGGGGCTCCGGACAGTTATCGAACAGAGTACATTCTGTTCGACGTAGCGGAGATAAACCTCCCCTTCAACGCCATAATCGGCAGGCCAGCCCTGTACCGGTTCATGGCCGTAGCCCACTACGGCTACCTCGTCCTGAAGATGCCAACACCGACGGGCGTTCTCAGGATTCGTGGGGACCGCACTGCTGCAGTGTCGGCCCTAGAGAAGCTCCAAGCGCTCGCAACAGCTGGGGCATCTGCCCCCGGCAATACGGAGCCGGACCAGCTCCGCCCGAGCGCACGTCACCGTGTTTCCACCACAGCACCCCGGGTGCAACCTCTCGACGAGGGCGGCGTCTCCTTAAAGGTCGTCCAAGTCGGCGCCGAAGCTACCCAGACCACCCGGGTAGCCGGGGGCCTGGATAGCAAATAGGAAGGCGCGCTTGTCACCTTCCTCCGGCACAACATCGACGTGTTTACATGGCAGCCGTCACAAATGTCGGGGATCCCCAGGGAGGTGATCGAGCACCACTTGAAAGTCTTCCCCGACGCCCGGCCGGTTCAACAGAAGCCCCGCAAGCAGTCCATCGAGCGGCAAAACTTCATCCGTGAAGAAGTCAAGAAGCTGTTGGACGTTGGCTTCATACGGGAGGTCCACCACCCCCGATGGTTGGCGAACCCCGTCGTTGTCCCGAAGGCCGGCGGGAAGCTCCGGATGTGCATCGACTACACCAGTCTCAATAAGGCATGTCCCAAAGATCCATTCCCTCTCCCTAGAATAGATCAAATAGTAGACTCAACGTCAGGCTGTGATATGATGTGCTTCCTAGACGCCTACTCGGGTTTCCATCAGATCCCCATGTCTAGGGAGGACGAGGAGCACACCTCCTTCATCACAGTAGACGGCCTTTATTGCTATGTGTCTATGCCTTACAGCCTAAAGAATGCACTCCCCACCTTTGTGTGGGCGATGCACAAAACCTTTGGGGAGTTAATAAGAGACCTAGTTGAGGTGTATGTCGATGACATAGTTGTCAAGGTCAAGCAGGGTTCATCCCTACTAGATAACCTAGCTCTAGTCTTTGACAAGTTGCGCTCTACGCGCACCAAGCTGAACCCAGATAAATGTGTGTTCGGCGTGTCCTCTGGGAAGCTCTTAGGGTTCCTGGTCTCGCACCGAGGGATTAAGTCCAACCCAGAGAAGATCCAGGCCATCGACTTGATGCGGCCCCTTGTCCGCGTCAAGGATGTTCACAGACTCACGGGATGTCTAGCCGCGCTGAGTCGGTTTATACCGAGGCTAGCAGAGCGGGCACTCCCTTTCTTTAAGCTCCTGCGCAAGTCAGGCCCCTTTGCCTAGACTGACGAAGCAGAAGAGGATTTCCAGGAGTTGAATCGACTCCTGACGACCCTACCTATCATGGTAGCCCCTGAGCCCGGGGAGCACTTGTTGCTCTACATTGCGGCGACAACAGAAGTAGTGAGTATGGTCCTTGTCGCGGAGCGGCCAGACCCCTCACCCTCGCAACCTGCTCCGGTAGCAGAAGACAGACGCCAGGGGGCCCCGCAGGGCCAAGACGGTCTCCCGGACCCCCTGGAAGTCCAAGTCGACCTCCCGGAGGCCCAGGACGGCCTCCCGGACCCCCAAGATAAATCTCCAGGGTCCAATTGGGATCTCCCGGAGGTCCCTAAAGACCCCCCGGAGCTCCCGGATGATCAAGAAGGCTTAAGGGCCTCCGCGTCCCAGTTCCCGGATGCCCCCGTGGGTCCACCCACCTCCAGCAGGTCGGGGCCAATGGACGAGGAGCTCCCAAGCCTAAGAGAGAGGGTCCAAACCATACAGAGGCTTGTCTACTACATCAGCGAAGTACTTCATGAGGCCAAGACAAGGTACCTAGAAGTCCACAAGCTGCTGTATGCGGTGCTCGTGGCCTCCAGGAAGCTCCGCCATTACTTCCAGGCCCACCGGGTCTCGGTAGTCACCTCGTATCCGCTGAAGACAATTCTTCACAGCCCCCATGCGACTGGCAACGTTGCTAAATGGGCGGCGGAGCTGGCGGAGTTTGAGCTAGACTTCCTCCCACATCATGCAGTCAAGAGCCAAGCACTGGCTGACTTTGTGGCGGAGTGGACACCAAGGAAGACTGACCCAGGGGGCCATGAAGGCGGTGAGCTAGAGCCCAAAGCTCCGGTCTTCACCGAACCCCACTGGACACTCTTCTTCGACGGCTCCTCGCGAAAGCAGGGGGCCGGTGCCGGCGTACTGCTCCTCATGCCATCGGGGGAACAGTTTGGGTATATGGTGCGTCTAAATTTCAAGGCAACCAACAACATGGCGGAGTATGAAGCACTCATCTTTGGCCTGCAGACAGCCCTGTCTTTAGGCGCTCGCCAGTTGTTGGCACAGGGCGACTCCCAACTGGTCATCAAGCAAGTCAAGGGCGAATGCTCCTGCAATGACCCGCAGCTAGCTGCGTATCTGCTCCACATACAGATGTTGGAGAAAGAATTCCTCGCCTTGGACCTGCATCACGTACCGCGCGCTGGTAATGCCGCAGCCGACAACCTTTCAACGAAGGCTTCCACCGGAGCCCCCGCGCCCGAAGGAGTTTTCGAGAGGACGTTGCTGCGGCCTACAGCCCGGCCCGCCGAGCCGGGCGAAGGGGGCTTGACCAGCACCTCGAAGCTGGCGGTCCCGGCGGCCCTACAGCCATGGATGCCGCCAAGGATCGTAAGCGTCACTGGGGACTCCGTGCAACCCAGCGCTCAAGATCCAGAAGCTCAAGTCAGACCCGATGCATGGATCATGGAGATCCGGGACTACTTGAAGGACAATATCCTCCCTGATGAACATGCAACCGCTGAACGGATTGTGCGTATGGCTAAGAGGTACGCGCTGGTAGAGGGGGATCTCTACCGGCGTGGCGCCAACCATATCCTATTGCGGTGCATAACCCAGGGGGAAGGCTGCGACTTGCTCGCCGAGATCCATGGAGGCGAATGTGGAAGTCATTCTTCCTCACGCACGCTTGTCGGTAAAGCCTTCCGGCATGGCTTCTACTGGCCGACAGCACTCCAGGATGCCGTCAAGCTGGTCGAGAGCTGCAAGGCGTGCCAGTTCCACGCCAAGCAGATCCATACACCGGCTCAGGTGGTACAGATGATCCCGCCCTCGTGGCCATTTGTCGTATGGGGGCTGGACATCCTGGGACCATTCCCCAGAACCGTCGGGGGATTCCGGTACCTCTATGTCGCCATCGACAAGTTCACGAAGTGGCCGGAAGCTACACCAGTTGTCACCATTAACAAACAATACGCAGTAAAATTCATCAAGTCTATTGTCTGCCGGTTCGGGGTCCCAAATAGGATCATCACCGACAACGGGACCCAGTTCACCAGCGCAGCATTCCAAGACTACTGCGAGGACCTTGGTATTCAGGTATGCTATGCCTCTGTCGCCCACCCGAGGAGCAATGGGCAAGTTGAGAGGGCCAACGCGGAGATTCTTCGGGGCCTTAAGACTCGTACCTTCGCCAGCCTGAAGAAACATGGTGCCAATTGGGTAGATGAGCTTCCGAGCACACTATGGGCCAACCGGACATCCCAGAGCCGGGCCACCGGGGAGACACCCTTCTTCATGGTGTACGGGGCTGAAGTTGTACTTCCCCCAGAAATCACCATGAAGTCTCACCGTGTACGGGCTTACGACGAAGCCATGCAGGACAACCTCCGGCGTGGAGAAATCGACCTCGTCGACGAGGCCCGATAACATGCGGCACTCCGTAACGCGCGGTACAGACAAGCGCTTCGGCGCTACCACCAGAGGTCTGTGCATGCCCGGGAGCTGCAGGAAGGTGACCTGGTGTTGCGGCGCATACTTTCTCGCGAAGGGGCCCACAAACTCTCCCCTAGTTGGGAAGGCCCCTTCTGAGTCGCGAAAGTATGCCGCCCCGGGTGTGTGCGCCTTTCCACCGAGGATGGGGACATGCTCCCGAACCCTTGGAACATAGAACACCTCCGTAAGTTCTACCCCTAGAGCAAAAATAGGACAGTACTTTCTTTTCGTAATAAACTCCATAGAGTCCAGGAGCAGCGCTCGGAGCAGCTAAACCCCAGGGGACGGTCCAGGACTATGTTCAGCTTTGCCTGGTTCCGACTCCAAGCGCGTAGAGTCTTGCTTCCCCTCTTAATGGGGTGGGCCGTGGCCTTCATGTATAGCCTGCCTTCCTCCTGTGGAAAGTTGTACGAAAGAAATCTGCTCTACTTTGCTCTTTCCTTGTACTCATTTAAATTGTGAATTGAGTTTTTTAATCACCCTTGCAGTGCATGGTTGCCATGTGCTCAGCTCCCCCTCTCTACAAGTCCCCAAGCACCAAGCATATGGTTAGGGGCTATAAGTCAAGTAAGACTATGAGATAAGGGAGGGGGAGCCCCCAAGGAGAATTACGTTTCCTCTACCTATGTGCAGGACTTCCAGGTTGCGGCGACAGGGACTGCATGAAGCAGGGGAAAGGAGCTACCAATTACTCCGGCCTGGGATTGGAAGGACCCGGACCTGCCCCTCCAGCTGGGGCGGGACCCGAGGGCCCCACATGCCCAGCAGGCCCGGAACTCTCACCTCCCTTGAGGAAGGCTCCGGGCTCGCCACGTGGCGGGCAGAGACCGGACCTCCCCCCCCCCCCCCCCGGTGGGAGGGCTCTGAAAGCCCAACGTGTCTGGCATGGCCGGAGCTCCAGTCTCTTGAGGAGGGGCTCCGGACCCGCCACGTGGCAGGCAGACTTGGAGCTCCCCATGGGGCGAGATCCGGAGACCCCCGGGGGCCCCTAACACGATTAGGACCCTGGGAAGGTGTCTATGCGGAGCTCCGAGATTGGAGATGGCCTCCGAGTACCTTGCGGAGCTAAGGACTCAGTCGGGCAAAGCCAAGAAGGAGCATCACAGACGCAAATATCTTAAAGAGTCAAACTATGCGAGGCTCCATGAGCTGGACTACAGACTCGATAAAAAGAAAGAAACAAGTCCCAAGGGTCTCCTGACACGACCAGAATCCAGAAGTTACAAGAACAGCCGCATCACCAGGCTTCAGCCCTGGCGGAACTCTCTCGCTCTATGACCCGAGCGCAGGAATCGCCTCCCACATCACCGGCGCAAAAACTGGTGACACCAAGGGAGCACCTGAGGCCCCCTCCGTAGTACTCAGCGGTCTTCCTGGAGACTCTGCCGTCTGGGATCCTCCATGGTGCATCGGCAGCTTCCTTCTCCTGAAGTTCCCTCATCATCGGCGCAAAAGCCGGTGTCGTCAAGGGTGCCCCTGGAGCCTCCTTCCCTCATCACCTGCGCAAAACCTGGTGCCAGCAAGGGTGCTCCTGAGGCCCCACACCCTCCGCAGCTTCAGCGGTCTTCCCGGAGACTCAACCGCCTGGGATCTCCTCGGTGCTCCAGCGGTTTCTTTGAAGACTCCACCACCTGGGAAGGGACGCAACGCCAAGGAGCTTGTAGGTGCATCTAGGATATCCCTTGTGGGTTTTGGCTAATTGATGACGAACATATGAGATCCTAATGAAACTATTAAGATGATTGCAGGATAAACAAAGTGAACTGGCTCGGCACACACACAAAAAGGTGAAAAATAGAGTGGTGCCCGAAAAAGAAGAAGTTAGTGGAATTTAGAGAAGCAAAGTAGATAAAAATGTATAGGTTGTGTGTGAGAGAGACACATCCCAAGAGCTCATGACTTTGCGTAAGGGTAAGGGGTTTAAAAATCAACTAAAATCCACTGAAAACCGGACAAGTCCGTTCATGGACCGGACTAGTCCGTTTAACTTTCTAAAAGATGCAAACATAGTGCACCGGACTAGTCCGCCTTGTGAAACGGACTAGTCCGGTCAGCTCACTAGAATGCAACCGGACAAGTCCGGTTTTAGACCGGACTAGTCCGGTCATGTCTCTGTTGTCCTCTTTAGAGGACTACGGACTAGTCCATCCAAGCAACAGGACTAGTCCGCTAAAGTTTCTGAAAACCCATCTCACATAGCACAGGACAAGTCCAGTTTGTGGACCGGGCTAGTCCGGTTAACCCACTGGAAGTAGGCCGGACAAGTCCGATCATATACCGGACTAGTCCGGTTAACCCACTGGAAGTAGGCCGGACAAGTCCGATCATATACCGGACTAGTCCGGTAGTAGGTTTAACAACGGTAACTTTTTGGGAAAGCCTATAAAAAGAGGTCCTTCGTCTTTTCCCTAAGAAGACACGACTCATACTGTCAAAAACTGAAACCCTAGCGCCGCCACCTGTCCCAAGAGCCCAAAAACACGTCTCCCCACACATCTAAGGTGCAAAAAGGTGAAGATCAATAAAATACTTGGATTTGGGATTGGGAGATCGTCGTTCCTTCGTTGTGAGCTCTTGGGGTTTGATCTCTCTACACTCATATTCTGCATTGTAATCTTTTTGAGTGTATTTGATCAAATTCTCATTGTAATTCTTGTGGGAGCCCTCAACGTGTGAGGTTGCCCCATAAAAACGGTGATTACACTTGATAGTGAAGTCAAGTCGGCCTGTGTGGTGACTTGAAGAGGGAAAGGGTTGGAAACCCGGCTCTGTGTGAGCTTCCTCAACGAGGACGTAGATCTCTTGGTGAGATCGAACCTCGGTAAAAATTCATGTCTTTTGTCTCTCATTTGTTTTACATCTTGACACATTAGATCACTAGTTTGCTAGTCATCGTTTGAATTCCTTACAAGTTTGCACGTGCATCCATACAATAAATTTAAGTTATAAAAATTGTTGTTCTTATTCCGCTGCTATAAGATAAAATTTGTGAGACACACTTAATCAACTCAAATAATTCAGCACACCGGACTAGTCCGCCCACACAACCGGACTAGTCCGATCAGTCAAGTTTCTGACAACTTTATTAAGTGTGCAGGAATTCTTTAAAGGCCTATTCACCCCCCCTCTAGGCCACATTCAATTGGTATCAGAGCCAAGTTCTCCATCAACGAGACTCACATCTCGGAGAGATCAATGGCCTCTGAGAAGAACAACGATATCCCGAAGACGAGCAACAACGATGAGGAGCAAGAAGCCAAAGCCTTCGATGTGCTGAAAGAAGTCCACATGACGCTGAAGAAGTGAGGCAGCTAAAAGCACTCCTGAGAAAGAAACTGTTGGCACAAAAAGGAAAAGAGGAAGAAAAGACGATGGGGAGTGGTCATCACGACTACTCCCGGTATCCTTACAACTACAACCGTCGCATCTCAAATAATCATTATCTCTCTATTCCTATGGGAAGGCCCCCACAGTTTGACGGAAGTGACTACACCATGTGGAAGTACAACATGAAGATGCATCTGATATCTCTGAACCCTAGTCTGTGGCACATTGTTTGCACAGGCATCAATATTCCGGACACGGATGATGAACTCACCCCAGAACAAGAACAGGAGATTCACAGAAACGCACAAGCCGTCGCCGTGATCACATCATCACTAAGCAGAGAGGAATTCACCAAGATCGATGGGTTAGAAAGTGCAAAAGAAATCTGGGATACCCTCAAGACAGCTCACGAAGGAAATAGGTCAGTTCGTGAAGCCAAAATCGAAATGCTTGAAGGAGAGTTGGGGAGATTTGCTATTGAAGAAGGCGAATCACCTCAAGACATGTACAACCGGATGAAAGCACTCATCAACAAAATTCGTGCCTATGGAAGTAAGAAATGGACTGATCACGAGGTAGTCAAAAGGATGATAAGAGCCTTCATGCCAAGAAACGTCACACTTTGCTCAATGATTAGAGAAAGCCCCGGGTTTCACAAAATGACTCCCGATGAGTTATTGGGAAAGATCATAAATTATGAAATGATGGAGAAAGAGGCTCAATACGTCAAAGACTTAGCCGAGCTCACCTCTTCTAAAAAGAAAGAAGTTGCTCTCAAAGCAACGTGCAGACCCAAACTCAAAGAAACTCGTGAAGACCAAGACGATGGAGATACAAGCGACGAAAGCACCGATCTTGATGACGAAGAAATGGTACTCTTCATCAAAAAGTTCAAACGCATGATGAAGAGAAGACACGGAAACAATTCACATGAAGGCAAAATCAAGGATAAAGGAAAATCCAAGGCTCGACGTACTTGCTACAACTGCGGAGAGTATGGTCACTTCATGGTGGACTGTACTTATGAAGAAAACAAAAAGAAGAAGGAAACAAGATCTCAAGAAAAGAAAATTTTAAGAAAAAGAAGACAAGCCCATCAAGCTCACATCGGGAAGAAGTGGGACTCAAACGACGAGTCCTCCTCCGATGAAGAAGAAGAGATGGCCACTATCGCAGTCAAGAAACCAACTATGAGAGCCACACTCTTTCCGAACATGGGAGGACGGGACATGAACAACCACACTTGTCTTATGGCTAAGGAAGGCAAGAAAAAGGTTAGACTTACTCCTCCTATACTAAATTCCTCCATTGATGACTTTGATAGCTCTAGTGATAATGAAGAATTATTTAGAGGGCTAAGTAAAATTGCTTTAAAGAAAATGGAAATGTTATCGAACGAAATCTTTGAAAAGGAAGAACTTGTCAACCGACAAGAAGATATGCTCATCCGTGAGAGGAAGAGATATTAAGAAGTTGAAAAGCTTCTTGAGCTTGAAAGAGATAAGAATGAGTCACTTGAGTTAGAGCTAGCCTTGAGTAAGGAAACTTACTCAAAGTTAGAGGACTCACACATTGCAATCAAGGAAGAACTTGCTAACTTGTCAAAAGTTAACAAAATTCTTGAGGTGCAAGTTGAGTCGCTCAAACAAAGTGACTCCTCTTCCTCCAAGAGCTCTTCCTCTAAAGATATGAGCTCGACAACAATAAGAACCTGCACTTGCTCTAGCAAGAAGAATGTAATTTCTAATGCTTCAACCTCTCATGACATGCATTCTTCTCAAAACGGCATCTTTGATAAGGAGAAGATCAAATATGCACGAAGTGCATATATGATCACTAGACCTCCCAATGTCAAAGATGGTCTTGGCTTTGACAGGAACAGACACATGTCTACTCCTAATCATGCTAAGAATAGAATCATTTTTGTTAAAGAAAAATCACATGAATCTGAGCTACAAACACTGTTCCATACATTTGATGCTTCTTATGCTCTCATGAAAAACAAGTATGGAAAAGTCATTGCTAAATATACAGGGCCACGCCACAAGAAGTTAAAAACTTGTGCGTGGGTGCCCAAAACTCTTGTGACTAACCTGAGAGGACCCAAGCAAGCTTGGGTACCTAAAACCCAGAAATAATTCTATTTTGCAGGCTTACTCCTCCGGTGGATCTCAGTGGGTACTAGATAGCGGATGCACAAATCATATGACCAGAGAGAGAGGTATGTTTGTGGAATACGAGTGCAACAAGGATCCAAGTGAAGGTATATACTTTGGAGACAACAGCCAAGGAAAGGTCCTTGGTAGTGGTAACATTGAAATATCCTCTCAACACACCTTATCTAATGTTTTACATGTAGACTCTCTAGATTATAGTCTTTTATCAATATCTCAACTATGCGACAAAGGTTACAACTGTTTATTTACTAATGAGGGTGTGACCGTCTTTAGAAGAAGCGATGGCTCGATTGCATTCAAGGGATTGTTGAAGGGAAAGCTTTATCTTGTTGACTTCAACAAAGATAAAGCCGAACTCAACACTGACCAACATGGGATGGCTGTGGCATAGACGGCTAGCCCATGTTGGAATGAGAAATCTGCAGAAACTTCTAAAAGGTGGTCACATCCGTGGTCTTAAGGATGTGGTTTTTGAAAAAGACAGGCCATGCAGCGCTTGTCAAGCAGGAAAACAAGTTGGAGCACCACACCCCGCCAAGAATGTGATGACCATCGCTAGACCACTGGAACTTCTCCACATGGATCTCTTTGTTCAAATTGCGTACATCAGCATCGGCGGTAACAAATACGGTTTAGTAATTGTTGATTATTTTTCAAGATTTACCTGGGTATTTTTCTTGTATGATAAATAAGAAACTCAGGGAACCCTCAAGAAGTTCTTGAAAAGAGCTCAAAATGAATTCTCATCAACCATAAAGAATATCAGAAGTGACAATGGGACAGAATTCAAGAACACCCAAGTTGAAGAATATCTCAATAAAGAAGGTATAAAGCATGAATTCTCGGCACCCTATTCTCCTCAACAGAACGGGGTGGCCGAAAGGAAGAACAGAACATTGATCGAAATGGCGAGAACAATGTTAGATGAATACAAGACGTCAGACCGATTTTGGGCAGAAGCAGTGAACACCGCTTGTCATGCCACAAATCGGTTGTACCTTCATCGACTACTGAAGAAAACTCCATATGAGCTTCTCACGGGTAAAAAGCCTAGTGTGTCCTATTTCAAAGTTTTTGGTTGCAAATGTTTTATTCTGAACAAGAAACCAAGGGCCTCGAAGTTTGCTTCGAAGTCCGATGAAGGATTCTTGCTCGGATATGAATCGAATGCCTACGCCTATCGTGTCTTCAACAAGGTGTCCGGCCTTGTTGAAGTAGCGCGTGACGTAGTGATCGATGAAACTAACGGCTCACAAGTGGAGCAAGTCGATAAGTCTATGCTGGATAAGGAGGAAGCTCCATGTGAAGCGCTGAAGAAAATGGCACTTGGTGATATCCTACCACGAGAGGAGACACAAGATGAATTTCAACAAGGAAGCAATGATCAAGGGGGAGCTCCTACACAAGATCAAGTTGAGGAAGATCAAGAAAATCAAGATGATCATGGAAGCAATGATCTAGGGGGAGACATGACACATGAAGACAATGAAGAACAAACAGCTATATGAATTCCACACCCAAGAGTACATCAGTGTGTGCAAAGGGACCATCCTGTCAACAATATCATTGGAGATATTGCTAAGGGAATAACTACTAGATCTCAAATTGCAAATTTTTGTGAACATTATTCTTTTATGTCTTTTCTGGAGCCATACAGGGTAGAAGAAGCCTTAAGGGATCCAGACTGGGTGATTGCGATGCAAGAGGAGCTGAACAACTTCAAAAGAAATGAAGTGTGGGAGCTGGTGGAAAGACCAAGGGCAAACATCGTTGGAACCAAATGGGTCTTTCGGAACAAGCAAGATGAACATGGAGTAGTGACAAGAAATAAAGCGAGGTTGGTGGCCAAAGGTTATTCTCAAGTGGAAGGTTTGGATTTCGATAAAACCTTCGCTCCTGTAGCTAGACTTGAGTCCATTCACATTTTATTGGCATATGCTACTCACCATAATTTTAAGTTGTATCAAATGGACGTCAAGAGTGCCTTTCTCAATGGTCCGATAAAGGAGGAAGTCTATGTGGAGCAGCCACCGGGGTTCGAAGATCAGAAGTATCCCAACCATGTCTATAAACTGCGTAAGGCTCTCTATGGCCTCAAACAGGCTCCTCGAGCCTGGTATGAGTGCCTTAGAGATTTTCTGATTCAAAATGGATTCAAAATTGGTAAAGCTGACTATACACTCTTTACTAAACATTTTGATGATCATTTATTCGTATGTCAAATTTATGTTGATGACATTATCTTTGGATCCACTAACGAGTCCTTTTGTGAAGAATTTAGCAAAATAATGACAGACAGGTTCGAGATGTCAATGATGGGTGAATTGAAGTTCTTCCTGGGATTTCAAGTAAAGCAACTGAGAGAAGGTACATTTATAAGCCAAACTAAATATACACAAGACATTCTCAAGAAATTCAATATGGACAAAGCCAAGCCCATCAAGACACCCATGGCCATCAACGGACTTCTCGACCTCAATGAAGACGGTCCAAATGTGGACCAAAAGGTATATCGGTCCATGATTGGCTCTTTACTATACTTATGTGCATCTAGGCCAGATATTATGCTTAGTGTTTGCATGTGTGCAAGGTTTCAAGCCGCACCTAAAGAGTGTCACTTAATTGCTGTAAAAAGAATCCTAAGGTACCTTGTGCACACACCCAACTTGGGCCTTTGGTATCCCAAAGGATCCAAGTTTAACTTTATAGGGTATTCCGACGCCGACTATGCAGGATGCAAAGTCGATAGAAAGAGCACGTCAGGGACCTGTCAATTTCTTGGTAGGTCCCTAGTTTCTTGGTCATCTAAAAAGCAAAACTCCATTGCTCTTTCCACAGCAGAAGCAGGGTATGTTGCAGCCGGTAGTTGCTGTGCGCAACTGCTTTGGATGCAACAAACTCTTAGGGACTACGGCTACAATCTAAGTCATATCCCGCTTCTATGCGATAATGAAAGTGCTATAAAGATTGCACACAACCCGGTAGAGCACTCAAGAACTAAGCACATAGACATCCGTGATCACATGTTAGGTGACATAGCTATTTCTTAGAGATCATTCATTAAAAGGTGACATAACTATTTCACATGTTAGGACTGAAAAACAACTTGCAGATATTTTTACCAAACCATTAGATGAGAAAAGGTTCTGTGAACTAAGAAATGAGCTAAACATTCTTGACTCTCGAAATGTGGCTTGAAACATTGCATACCTGGTTGCAACTTAAATTGTTCCTCCGTATTGTCAAAAATGCTCCTCCTCTCCTTTGTACTCAGAAAACTATTCTTAATGAATAAATCTTGTGGATTATGACCATTGTTTGATTGTTGATTGCCTACTGGTCGTAATCACCAAGACTACTTGCAAAATTGTTGTCCTTGGATCACTATTAGTTATCTATATATATATCAAGTCTGTTGGAAACGGACTAGTCCGATTTCCAACCGGACTAGTCCGGACAGACAACAATTAGGTTAACTAAGAGGTACCGGACTAGTCCGCTACCATGACCGGACTAGTCCGGTCAGTCGCCTATAGAAGCAGTCAGCCGGACCAAACGCCTCCCTCTCCACTCATAAGCATTTTGTCTCACCCTCTCTCCTAAACCCTACCTCTCAAAGTGATTTTCGAGTTGAGCCCTCAAACTCGAAGTTTTCTCCGTGAAAAAGCCTCTTCTCGACGAGGGGATCCTACTTTTTGGACTCATCCGGACTGATTTCCACTCCTTCAACGCGAATCTTCAAATCTTGGTAAATTCCCCCAAAACCAAAATCTCAATTTTTCTAGCTCTAGCTAGTTTCCTTTGACTTCAAAAGGATGTACATTGCATAAATAGATGTATTCCTACCACTTTCCTACCATTGTGTCCTTAGGTAGGAGATTTGCTTCAAATGAAACACTCAAGTTAGGGTTCTTATGCTAGGCCGGACTAGTCCGGCGTCCAGATGCGGACAAGTCCGGTCCACCGGACTAGTCCGCACTCTGAAACCGGACAAGTCCGGTCTCTGACAGCTGAACTCCTACATTCCCATTTAAAGTCGATAAGGTGTCCGTTTGCATCTAATCCTTAAACTCCTTGTCAGGCATCATGTCTTCAGGATCAGATGACAGCTCTTTTCACATTGACGAAGAAGTTCAACGTGAAAGAGTGAGGAGAGCTAAGGAGGGAGTGATGAAGAAGAGACATGATGTCAATGCTCACTCTCCACCCTCCGACGACAATCTACCTAAGAAGAGAAAAGTCATTATCAAAAGGCCTCAAAGGAAAGATGCTGCTGAGGGCTCATCAGGGCCAAGAAGAGTTCTCAATAAAGGGAAGGGACTTGCTAGTGGCCCCATTGGGCCTCTGAAATTGAAAAATCCCGTTCACCGCAACAGGCAGGCTTCAAGTGAGGATTTCACTGGAAAAGGGAATGAGCTAGCTGATAACTTCAGAAAGATTGAAGTGTATGGCCGACCTAAACAATGTTCTGATCCTAGGTTCTGGAGCAACTTCCATGCAGACTACTACGAGCACGTGTACATGAAGATGAAGAATCCCGTAGTAGAGAGTCAATGGCTGAATGTTGACTACCTGAAGTCGAAGAAGTATCCCGCCTTTCGTGAGATGGTGGAGGCCTTAGAGAGGCACGGTCTGACGGACCTGCTATCCTTTGAGTGTGACTGGAACAATGAAGTCATTACCCAGTTTTACTCCACTCTCTACTTTGCTCGGGATGATGGAGACAGTCTTACTTGGATAACTCATGGTTCAAGGTATAGTGTCACTTATGATGAATTTGCTAGGATTCTTCACCTCCAAAACACTTTGGATCATGAACTGCTCATTCATAATCTGAAACCCCTGGAGAAGGAGGAACTGGAATTTCTCTATGACACAAGGATGCCATATGTCCCTCCAACCATCAAATATCTAAAGCCCTTCTTTGTAGTTCTAAATAGAGTCTTGAGAAAGACGATAGCTCCGAAGGATGGAGATGCAGGAACTATACAAGGAACCTTGAGGACTCTCATGAAAGTCATTAGTGGGAGGAGACCATTCAATGTCTTTGAGTATATCTACAATGACATTGTGAACATCTCAATTACCCCCAATAGGTCCTGTGGATACGCACCGTATATCATGTACATGATTGAGAAGGTGACAGGACTCGAGTTTGTCAAGGATGTCAAGCATACGGGGTTGAAGCCGCAAAAACCCACCGAGTACACTCTCCCTCCGGCTCCAACTGCCCCGTCCTCTCCACCAGTGGAGAGGAGATCAAAGCAAGCTCATGATGATACTAGGTCTGCAGCTGCTCCTCCTGGTTCTCCACCTGCCCAAGAATCATCTAGCGGCATCCTCAAGATGCTCTCCTCTATCTTTGTCTGCTGCCGTAAGATCGAAGACAGGCAACGCAAAGAAAAGCTTGCAAGGAAGAGACATCAACAGTACGTCAATGCAAATATCAAGTCTATCTGTGCAAAGCTTGACATTGAGCCTGTTGGATCACCGCCCGCCTCCGAGGACTCAGAGGAAGATCCTGCTCCCGTGGATGCTGAAGATGAAGATCAGACTGAGACTGACGGAGGAGGCAGCGATGAGTGATTTCCCTCAATTTTTCCCTTTTTGGTGTCTTGATGCCAAAGGGGGAGAGATTGAGATGGAAGATTGAGATTAGACTTGGATTTTTTTTCTATCTAGTATTAGTCATTAAGATCTTGTGTGATCAAGGACATGTACCTATTTTTAAAATCTTGTAATGCACTATTTCTATTCCTATGTGTGATGTACTATGCTCCAATGCCCACTTACTGTTTGTCTTTAATTTATCACATTTTGTTTATCACACACCTGTGAGGCACCCCACCATAAGGTGTGTGCATATGTGAGAAGCGTTTTGTGAATTCTTTATTATTCTCATATGTACACACCTTATGAAAAACAACCTTTTATTCTCAATTGTGATATCTCAAATGGTTGTCATCAATCACCAAAAAGGCGGAGATTGTAGGTGCATCTAGGATATCCCTTGTGGGTTTTGGCTAATTGATGACGAACATATGAGATCCTAATGAAACTATTAAGATGATTGCAGGATAAATAAAGTGAACTGGCTCGGCACACACACAAAAAGGTGAAAAATAGAGTGGTGCCCGAAAAAGAAGAAGTTAGTGGAATTTAGAGAAGCAAAGTAGATAAAAATGTATAGGTTGTGTGTGAGAGAGACATATCCCAAGAGCTCATGACTTTGCGTAAGGGTAAGGGGTTTAAAAATCAACTAAAATCCACTGAAAACCGGACAAGTCCGTTCATGGACCGGACTAGTCCGCTTAACTTTCTGAAAGATGCAAACATAGTGCACCGGACTAGTCCGCCTTCTGAAACGGACTAGTCCGGTCAGCTCACTGGAATGCAACCGGACAAGTCCGGTTTTAGACCGGACTAGTCCGGTCATGTCTCTGTTGTCCTCTTTAGAGGACTACGGACTAGTCCATCCAAGCAACAGGACTAGTCCGCTAAAGTTTCTGAAAACCCATCTCACATAGCACCGGACAAGTCTGGTTTGTGGACCGGACTAGTCCGGTTAACCCATTGGAAGTAGGCCGGACAAGTCCGATCATATACCGGACTAGTCCGGTAGTAGGTTTAACAACGGTAACTTTTTGGGAAAGCCTATAAAAAAAGGTCCTTCGTCTTTTCCCTAAGAAGACACGACTCATACTGTCAAAAACTGAAACCCTAGCGCCGCCACCTGTCCCAAGAGCCCAAAAACACGTCTCCCCACACATCTAAGGTGCAAAAAGGTGAAGATCAATAAAATACTTGGATTTGGGATTGGGAGATCGTCGTTCCTTCGTTGTGAGCTCTTGGGGTTTTATCTCTCTACACTCATATTCTGCATTGTAATCTTTTTGAGTGTATTTGATCAACTTCTCATTTTAATTCTTGTGGGAGCCCTCAACGTGTGAGGTTGCCCCATAAAAACGGTGATTACACTTGATAGTGAAGTCAAGTCGGCCTGTGTGGTGACTTGAAGAGGGAAAGGGTTGGGAACCCGGCTCTGTGTGAGCTTCCTCAACGAGGACGTAGATCTCTTGATGAGATCGAACCTCGGTAAAAATTCGTGTCTTTTGTCTCTCATTTGTTTTACATCTTGACACATTAGATCACTAGTTTGCTAGTCATCGTTTGAATTCCTTACAAGTTTGCACGTGCATCCATACAATAAATTTAAGTTATAAAAACTGTTGTTCTTATTCCGCTGCTATAAGATAAAATTTGTGAGACATACTTAATCAACTCAAATAATTCAGCACACCGGACTAGTCCGCCCACACAACCGGACTAGTCCGGTCAGTCAAGTTTCTGACAACTTTATTAAGTGTTCAGGAATTCTTTAAAGGCCTATTCACCCCCCCCCCCACTAGGCCATATTCAGAGCTTTCTGCCTGCCGCCACCAAGGAAGTGCCCCGTCGAGAGAACAAACCAGAGACCCCTTGGTGGCACCACCCTCAGAGGCAGGGCAGGCAGGCTCCCTGAGTCCCAGGCTTGGTGCGGACGCCATCGCTGGAAGGAACCGAGAGCGATTCTCCCCCCATAAGGCGGGTTAAGAGCCATGGGAGAAGACAAGACTGCAGAGATTCGAGGGAGGCGCAAGGGCTAGAAGCCTTATAAGGGGAGTGTACCCACATGGGGGTTTCATTTCGCACCTTCCCGGGTGCAATCCCAAGCGATTCGGAACTCTTTGGATACCCCGCGTCGGCGACCGCTTCGGTTCCTAGACCGAGTGCCGATGACGGGTGGGCCCAAGCCGTCTAGCTAAAGCGGTGGGGTCAAGGAGTCAGTCTCCTGAGAAGATAAGCCGGCAAGGCACTTCGGCGGTTCCCGAAGAAAGTGCCGCAACGTGCAAAAGTGGCAGTCTTGGGAACCGCCGCAGTAAAAGCAACCATCAAGTGAGCGCACGCTCCCACGATCCCGCGGTCGTTCGTGCTCCGGCAGCGGTCGATTCGGGACTTAGAGAAAGTGCGCGGATCGAAAGAGACGGAGGTCCCACCTCGGGCTCGCTATCTCCCCCGAGATGGGCCCGGGGGCCACTGTCGGTACCTGAGATATGGGGTACCCCCGTGCACAGGGTAAAATGCCTAAGGAACTCGCCCTTCTCCGCAGGGAGAGCTCCGAAGGCGCCACGCGTCCGGCGGGGTCGGATCTCCCTCTCCTCAGAGGAGAGCTCCGGGCCCGCCACATGGCATACAAAAGCCGGACCTCCCCCACCGCGGGAGAGAGGTACGAAGGCGCCGCGTGTCCAGCGGGGCCGGACCTCCCTCTCCTCAGAGGAGAGCTCCGGGCCCGCCACGTGGCCAACAGAAGACGAGCCTCCCCCTCCGCGGGGAGAGGTCCATAGGCTCCACGTGCCCCGCAGGCCGGACCCTTCTCTCCTCAGAGAAGGGCTCCGGACCCGCCACGTGGCCAGAAGAACGGTGTTGCCTGCCCCCGAGCGGTAGGCACCGGGCGTAAAGGCGCCCCATACCTTGCCCGTACAAGGTATTCAAGGCGTGCGTCTTCCCAAGACGCGGAGACGCGGAGCACGCGTCTGTCAGGTGCCGTTGCACCCAGTCGCATCACAGACTGGCGCGCGGTGTCAGAACCTGCCAGCCAATAAACGTCGCGACAAGACATCCCATGCCGCCTGCGCCGTCATCAACCACTACGACTAGCATGCGGCATGGGCAGGGCGGCAGGATGAAGACTCAGAAGCCTTCGACCAGAGACAACTACCGGCATAACTGCAGATACGGTAGATAATAGGCAATCTTCCCGGGACCACCTGTCGGGTCCCGGCTCCCCTTGTAAGCCGCCCGAGTCTTGGACTATAAAAGGCTCGGGTAGGTGACGATAGCAAGGGTCCGCACTTTGCAACTCATACACTAGCCATACACTCTCAAGCTGTAACTCACCACCGAGCTCAGGCCTCCGGTCCTGAGCAGCAAGCAATACAGCGAGCTCCATAGCTCGCCGTGGACGTAGGGTTTTACGCTCCGGCGGCCTGAACCACGTAAAACTCGCCGTGTCAAGCTCTTACTAACTCGTCCATCTGCGCAAGCTCTCCGCTAGAGACTAGCCCCACCGAAAAAAGAACCTCCGCGGGCTGCCCAGTGCAGGCCCGGGGGAAGTGTCGACTGAACACTTCGACACGCACCATGTACCCAGACTGCTCCCCCGATGGCATGAGAAGCAGTACGCCGGCACCGGCCCCCTGCTTTCGCGAGGAGCCGTCGAAGAAGAGCGTCCAGTGAGGCCCGGTGAAGACCAGAGCTCGGTACTTTGGTTCACCGTCTTTGCGGCCCCCTGGGTCAGCCTTCGTTGGCATCCACTCAGCCACGAAGTCAGCCAGTGCTTGGCTCTTGGCTGTCTGACGTGGTCGGGAGCTCAACTTGAACTTCGCCGTCTTCGGGCTGTCTTCCATCTTCGGAAGCTGGCAGTGAGTGCCAGCTCCGCCCTCCGGCTGCTCTGGCGCACTTCTCCGCCAGGCTGAAGGGCTCGGAGGCATCACAGACCTCTCTCGTTGCAAGCCTCTCAAGCATCTTCTTGTCCTGGACACTGTCGAAGTGCCGCCACCACAGAAGCACTTTGAATATGTGGAATGGTGTTGCGTACCTGGGAGAACCGCTGGATGAAGGAGCCCATCGACTCCCCAGGTTGTTGCTTGATGGCTTGGAGGTCAAGCTCCGTGCCGGGACGGGTGTAGGAGCTGCCGAAGTTGGCGATGAACTGCCGGCAGAGCTCTCCCCAGCAAGTTATGGAACCCCGAGGGAGGTTCATTAGCCAAGACCGGGCAGGGCCGGTCAAGGCGACGGGGAAGTAGTTTGGCCATTACGGCCTCATCCCCTCCTGCGGCAAGTACGGTGGTGGAGTAGATCTGGAGGAACCCCGCCGGATTGACGCTGCCATCGTACTTCTCGGGCAGGTGCGGCCGAAACTTGCGCGGCCACCTCGTGAAGCGGAGGTGGGGCTCCAGGGCCGTACATCCTGCCCCTGTTGCTGCAGATGTTGGTGCCACGAACGCTTGGTTCGCCGCTGGCACAGTGTACCCCGGTATGGGCAAGGTTGCGCCATAGACCGGGGGCGCCGTTTGGAGGACATATGGCTGTGGCATATGCTGCGTGGCGTATGTCTGGGGCAGAGTTCGCGTGGCGAAAGTCTGCGCCTCAAGCAGGGTTGAGGCAATCGTCATGCTGACGCCGGCCTCTTGGCTGCGACGCCTTTCTCGTCGCTGCTCGAGGAACATTCGGGCGTCTTGGCCCAGGTGGCATCGTTCCAGCTCAATCCTCAGGTCCGTCGACGGAAGCCTGGTGGAGTTGGAATCCGCCGTTTGTCCGTCAACCGTTGGCGTGCACGTCAGCGACACAGCCGGTTGGCCGGAGCGTCGTCCCCGCCGAAGTCAAGGGTTTGCAGCGGTGACGACAAGACGGTCTACCTCGCGAATCCACTGCTGGGTCGCTGCCTGAGGTGCGTCCCCAGCAGGCGGATTGTGCAGTAGCGCTCTTGTTGCGGCTAGCGCACCCCCGCCAGGTACGCCCAGCGCTACTGAAGACCTGACGCTGGTTGGAGCCTGCATTGCCGGGGTCGGCGCTGCCAGAGCCGGTTGCTGGCTCCCAGTGCAGGTACTGGTGCCGCGAACGCTTGGTTGCGCCTGGCACAGTGTACCCCGGTATGGGCAAGGTTTGCCATAGGCCGGGGACGCCGCTTGCAGAGCACATGGTTGTGGCTTATGCTGTGCGGCGTACGCCTGGGGCAGAGCTCGCGTAGCGAAGGTCTGCCCTCCAGGCTGGGTCGACGCCGACGTCATGTTGTCGCCAACCTCTTGAGTGCGACGCCTTTCTCGACGTCGCTCGAGGAACACTCGGGCATCTTGGCCCAAGTGGCACCGTTCCAGCTCTGTCATCAGGTCCGTCGACGGAAGTTTGGTGGAGCTGGAACCCGCCGTCTGCCCGTCAACCGTTGGCGTGCGCGTCAGCGACACAGCCGGTTGGCCGGAGTGTCGTCCCCGCCGAAGTCGAGGGTTTGCGGCAGCGACGACGAGACGGTCTACCTCGCGAATCCACTGCTGGGTTGCTGCCTGAGGCGCGTCCCTAGCAGGCGGATTGTGCAGTAGCGCCCTTGCTGCTGCTAGCGCACCCTCACTGGGTACGCCCGGCGCTACTGAAGGCCTGACGCTGGTTGGAGCCTGCATTGCCGGGGTCGGCGCTGCTAGAGCCGGTTGCTGGCTCCCAGCTTGTCCTGACACACTCCGTCCTAAGTGTGTCATCATGTACTCTCCCCTGGTCACGGTTCGCCGCGGACGCAGAGGGGAGAGTTTGCCGCTGAAGAAAGCTTGGCCATCTTCGCCGGTGGAAACTCGTCACGCTAGGAGAAAAGCCCCCTACCTGGCACGCCAAATGTCGAAGTGTTCAGTCGACACTTCCTCCGGGCCTGCACTGGGCAGCCCGCGGAGGTTCTTTTTTCGGTGGGGCTAGTCTCTAGCGAAGAGCTTGCGCAGATGGACGAGTTAGTAAGAGCTTGACACGGCGAGTTTTACGTGGTTCAGGCCGCCGGAGCGTAAAACCCTACGTCCACGGCGAGCTATGGAGCTCGCTGTATTTCTTGTTGCTCGGGGCCGGAGGCCTGAGCTTGGGGGTGAGTTACAGCTTGAGAGTGTATGGCTAGCGTATGAGTTGCAAAGTGCGAACCACCAGGGTTCGAACCCTTGCTAACGTTGCCTACCCGAGCCTTTTATAGTCCAAGACTCGGGTGGCTTACAAGGGGGGCCCGGGACCCGACAGGTGGTCCCGGGGAGATTGTCTATTATCTACCGTATCTGCAGTTATGCCGGTAGTTGTCTCTAGCGAAGGCTTCTGAGTCTTCGTCTTGCAGCCCTGCCCATGCCGCATGCTAGTCGTAGTGGTTGATGACGGCGGGGGCGGCATGGGATGTCTTGTCGCTGTGTTTATTGGCTGGCAGGCCCTGACACCGCGCGCCAGCCTGTGATGCGACTGGGCGCAACGGCACCTGACAGAGGTGTGCTCCGCGTCTCCGCGTCTTGGGAAGGCGCGGGCCTTGAATACCTTGTACGGGCAAGGTATGGGGCGTCTTTACGCCCGCTGCCTACCGCTCGGGGGCAGGAAGCGCTGTTCTGCTGGACACGTGGCGGGCCTGGAGCTCTCCTCTGAGGAGGGGGAGATCCGGCCCCGCAGGACACGTGGAGCCTTCGGACCTCTCCCCCGCGGAGGGGGGAGGTCCGGCTTCTGCCGACGACATGGCGGGTCCGGAGCTCTCCTCTAAGGAGGGGGAGGTCTGGCCCCGCGGGACAGGTGGCACCTTCGGAGCTCTCCCCACGGAGGGGGGAGGTCTGGCTGCTGTAGGCCACGTGGCGAGCCCGGAGCTCTCCTCTGAGGGGAGGGAGGTCCGGCCCCACTGGACACGTGGCGCCTTCGGAGCTTTCCCTGCGGAGAAGGGCGAGACCCTTAGGCATTTTCCCCTGTGCGCGGGGGTACCCCATATCGCGGGTACCGACAGCAGCCACTTCTGCACGAACCAGGACACGACAAAAGCAGTTGTAACCCATGGCTGCTCTCCAACAAGAAATGATGAGCCTTATGTGCCGTAGATTATGGATTCTTAGAGCGAGCTTGCGTCCGTATGTTAATGTTGGAAATGGTGACTGCATCCGCTTCTACACGAACCTTGACACACAAGAGAAAGTGGTTGTGGGTCGCCACTTTTATACAGTAAGAGTCGATGAGTCTCGAAATTAGATCTAAATGTTTATTGAAATGGTATGGACATATACGGCACCATTTAAAAAGCTCATGCATCCATAATTATTATAAAAAAGTTTATGGAGCCAATTATGACAGATAGACAAGTTCAAAGAGATAGAAATGCAAAATAAAAGTTTATGGATCTGAACGACATAGCTTGACAAGTTTATGGACCCCTAACACATTTTACTCTTCCTTTTTTTTGATAGGAGGCTTGCCTAGTTGCCTTGTTCGGTTATATTGGTTCATTATAGCCCAACTTAGTGTTTGCTTATCTGCGTTGGAATTTTCGAGCTTTTGAAAAAAAAACTACCTATTAATTTAGCTGGAAAGCTGGCTATAAGTTTTTTTGTTGGTTTTTCTAATATATTTTTAGCTTCTCCGCATACCAAAAGCTAGAAAAGTTGCTTTGGGTGAGCTTCTCTCTCTAAATTAATTTTATCCAATTTTTTAGAAACTCTTTTTTTTCAAATTCTAAATTTCAGCTAAAAAGATAGCAAAGACAAACAAACAGAACCTTAATACCCATCGTAGTTTGGCTCGTCGCTATATACAATAGTGGGCTTTATAGTTTGTACTGTGCGTCGCTAGACTGGGTATGACTTAAATGCAACGGCGGGCAGCAAATCTGGGTCCCATGGACCTAAAACGGGCCGCGAAGTTCGGCCTCTGCGGTTGCCGAACAGTGGAACTGCGAGCACGGGCCACAAGCTCGCCGCCTCATCGAGCGATCCATGTTCATCGGACTGACAGTGTCTCGCGTGTTAGTAAGCGCCTCGTAGATCGTAGTTTCGGGGGCCGCGGGGTCGACCGTGGCACGTGCTCCGATCCGCAGCATCAGAGACGGTATCAACAGAACAGTGCGCTTCACCTCCACCTCCGCGGCACACTTGTAGTGTAGTGTAGCGGCCGTGCATCCCCTGACCACGGCGTGAAGCCACGACTGCTGGAACGGTGAGATGCAGCGTCCCTAGTATGATGGCTGCTCCCGAGGACTGTCCCGCCATGCGCAATAAGCCGGTGTCTGACGGAACACTTCTGAAACGCTGGACATGGCCGCAGCTTGACTTGACAACAACACTTGTAAGCAAGCAGCACGGCCAAACAGAGAAAAGGCAACGTACACGATGGGCCGGCCGGGCGAAGAACGTACAAACCAGTAGCTGTAACACTGTGCAACTCGCGTGTGACATCACCGCGAGCTACGAATGGCAGATGGCAAGATTCCAGGACCACGAACACACGTATACGCGACATGTACAAGGAACAAGACCTCTAGATGACTAGTAGATTCTGTAGAAAAAAACAACAGTGGAAAACAAAACGAAAGGAAACGAGGACCACCATAGCGAACGGTACGGGACGGTGGCCGTGCAAAATGCCTCGTGGGAAATATTTTTTTTTGAAAAACACCGGGTGTGCCGGTTACTTAATAAGAGAGGGAAACAGAAGTTTGGTACATATAGCTTCCAATAGCCTCGTGGGAAATATCACAGCTCTGGTTACCGTCCGTGTCCGTGTTCGAGTCGATCCCGACACCGAGGCTGCGCTCAGAAACGCCGGCCGGCCACGCACCGGCTGCCCGGCCGGGCCACCGACGACGGGCGCGTGACGCCGGCCCGTCCGCTGCCAGGCAGCAGTCGACCGAAACGAAACACGCGCCCGCCCCTCTCGCCGTCCCCGCCACGCGCGTTGGTCGGTGGTCATGGCTCGTACACGCGGTCGCGGCACCGGCACTTCCACCCGACCGGCTTGTAGTTGGAGAGCGCGACCACGTGAGGCACCGCCGCCGCCGCCGCGCGAGTTCGCAGGCGCGCGCGTGCGGCGGCGGCCGCCGGCTCGGACGGCTCGGCCAGCGACGTGGCGGTGGGCATCTGCACGGTCGTGCAGGGGCTGCACTCGTAGCACCTGCCGCGGCAGCTCGGCGGGCTCGAACCCAGCCGCACCTTCTCCTCCCGCGCCGTCTTCCCGCGACCCTGCACCATCCACGTAGCGCGCCACGACGTCACCCCGTGTGACCGTGACAGGAGTCAGGAGGGCACTCACCAAAAAATCGTGGTCGGAAATGAGACCGGCGCGCGCCGTTGATATAGGAGCACGCGTACCTGTTGCTGTTGGCGCGAAGAGAGAGGATGAGCCTGGAGCGGGGGCAGGCTGGCTGCTTGGAGAACCAGGCCGAGAAAGGCGGCCGAGAACACGGCGGCCTTGAGGTGGCGAGGCGCGGCGGTGGCGACGGCGACGGCTGGCCTCATGACTGAAAAGTTGGCGGCTGGCTAGGGCAGTACAGTATACGCGCCCGCTCATTCACGCCCACGGAGCCGGCCGTGACGTGATGCGATTTCGATGCGCGGAAAAGATGACGCCGCCTCCTACTTATGGTTAGGACAACTACTGCCTGGAGTCGGAGCTTTAGAAGCTGCCAGCTCGAGGGGGTGAACACTGAACAGTGAGGTGGTGAGCCGCGAGAATGAAGTAGCCTGTGCGTGGGGGCGCTGAAACACAGAGCTGGTGCTGACTGATGGCTGGTGAGGCAAGGGTCAAAGGAAGCTGGAGAAAAAGGGGCCGGAGGAGCACGACGCCTGCCGCCACGCCAACGTCGGCACAATTTTCAGGATGCCTATCACTATCTCTCTCGCTCGCTCGCTCCCACCCTCTCTCCGGCGGCCGACTGCCAGCCTGCCATTGATTTGATCCTTCGCGTGCTCTAGATTTCGAAATCTCTCGGTTTAACCACCTGACACCTTCCCCCCCCCCCCCCCCCATGCATGAAGCAGTGGAGGTGAGATCAGATCTCTGACTGCGCCTGGCTGCCAGCCAAAGCAGGTCTTGTTGTGTGTAGCAGCAGTGGGCGCAGTCGTAGCAGCGGTACGGACGGAGCTGCGCTCACCGCTGTAAACAGTAAGGGCAGCGCGAGTTTTATTACTAGCTACACGGGCCAGCGCCCTTGTAACTGATCGTCACTTGGGAGGCACGGTGCCCGGAGCTTTGACAGCTTTGACCGGCTTTGCCACTCGCCGGAGATGCAGCAAGGCAAACGACCAGATCCATGGTTGGATTCCATCGCGAGACGATTACATGCGTGCACAGTCGTACGCACCAACCGTAAGCCCTTGATTAAATTCAGATCAGGTCATCAAAGATATGTCAATGCTGGTGGCAGCATTGGAACATCGGATCTGTTGTTCCGAAGGAATTTTGGATGCATTTTGATAAGGGTTAGATTTAGAAGTTAGAACACGTGTTTGCTCAAACGCCAAGCACCAAATCGCATTCAGCTCGAGATTAATCCATCGTTCGGGTCGACAGTCTACTCGTGTGAGAAGGAAAGGATCTGTTCTTCTTTCGGTACATGCATGTTTCTACTACTAGTGAAGTCCTTGGCAGAGGTATGTAAGGAGACAGGTGAAAGACCGAGAGGCATATAGGCGCCTCTGAGCAAGATGACTGCTGTTGAACAGAGGCGATTATAGCTCTGTGCCTCTGTGTTATACGTAGTGCTATACTGAGGGGATCGGGGCAGGTGGTGACAGTTGCAGGGTGTGGCTGACTTGATCTGACTATCTGTACACTACAAGAAATGATGAATAAGGTGTCGGTTAAAATAAAAATGTCGGGGTCTTCGCTTTTATTTTAACTATAAACGTCGGTTATATAAAACCGATCCTTATAAAGTATATGTGTCGGCTAAAATGAGGTAACCGGCCCACTTAATAAATGTGTCGGCCAGACCGACACCCATAATTTAATGGGTCGGCCCAGCCGACGCTTATAGGAGCGTGTCTCGCAGGGAAGCCTACATGGGACTTTAAAAGCCTCGGTCAGAGTACGCGAATCGATGCACTTAATAAAGAGGTCGGTCTGACCAATGGAACCGATGCATCTACTTAAGTGGGTCGGCCGTAGCTGACGCTTGTAGAAGTGGGCCCGGCCCAGGTGGCGCATGGACGGCGCCGAAACTTTAACAGCGTCGGTCCTCTCGCTCCCAAACCTCTGCCCGCACGACTGCCGCCGCCGCACCTCGCTCCAGCGCCGCCTCTTCCGATCGTCACCGCCGACGATACATCGACGTCGCCAACCATCTGAACACGCCGTCGCCGCCCGGACTGCTCCGTCATCTCCCGCGAGCCGGCGTGACGCCGCCGACCGGCGGAGCGCGTTGCCGCTGCTTGGCCTGCGCGCGACCGAAGCCGGTCTCCTTCCCAAGCTGTGCGGCGGCCGGAGGTCGTGCACTCGCGCCGCCCCGTGCGTCGGCCCTATCTTGCCGCACGACGCCATCCGTCGCCACACCCCTCCCCGTGCCGCCCCGTGCGCCAGCCCGATCTTGCCGCACGGCGCCATCTGTCACCGCCCCCCTCCCCGTGGTGCCATCCGTTCGTCGTCATCCCTTGTAAGTAAGGTATGTTTGCTTAACGACTTGTAGACATGTAATGCAAATACAAAGCAAGTGTGTTTGTTAAATGACTTGTATGCATACTTAAGTGATGATGATGTCTAACATTACTTGCAAATTAGTTTAGTATTTAGTAGAAATGCAAATTTCAAAGTTTAGTTATGTTTAAGTTTAGTTATTAAATTATTTCTATGCGTTGCTAAATCGTTGTATGTCATAGAAAGTTTATTTAGTTTATTATGTATATGTTTCTTAATTTTTGTAGGAATGTTTAGTTTCAATGTTGCTAAATGTTGATTACTTCTATGCGTTGTTAAATTTTAAATTAAATCTATGTGTTGCTAAATTATTACTACTTTGTTCTAAGTTTATCACGTATATGTTTATTATAAATGTATTAACATATTATGTATGTACCGGTACGAAACACATTAAATGTGTTTGTGCCATAAGAGATTACTCTAGTCGTAACATATGTGTCAAGACGAGTACCAAGGTGTATGATGACAATTAGGACAACCAATTATCCGCGCGTGGACGGTGGACCTGGACTTGGAACTTTCAACACTGACCAACTTCCCCCCTCTGTCTCATTCTTTTCTCACTCGTAAATGATTGAAAAATAAAAATAAGCAACGAAACCTATAGAATTTCATTACTCGTTTCGAATCGGCACGTTGCACATGCTATTGGTATATGAAACGTGAAGGTTCGGAATTGTCCCTTTTTGGACAGCCTGAGAGTGACCGAGGGGACGTGACTTGTGACGAGACGCGGGCCTGAATCTGGACGATATTTCGAAAGCATAACCATGTTGTTCTCTGCTGCACCATTTTTGGGCGTGCAGTGGAGAACAGTGAGGTTATGCTGCGAAAATTTTGTCTGGATTCAGATTACGCGTGTCGTCATACGCACGCTCCGCTCGGCCACTCTTGTGGGTTTAGGATCTATCTGCCTAGTTGTAGGAGCCGTCACATGACATAAAAATAAACTGATAATGATTTATATGATTTAAAGGGACAAGCTAAAAAATGGGTGACGACCGTCAGGTAATGTATGATGGATGGAGTTCAACTGGTGCACACACTTTGGAATGGGCTCATATTAGAAATGTTTCTGTGAATCAAGCATTTGTTAGTGATGCTCGTTATGTGAAGTGTCCAGTTTGACATGATGTCACAGGTAAACTTATCTGTTTTTTCAAGTTACAATACCCCTTAACATATGCGTGTAATTAGTTAGCTTAATATTACTACTTTATGCAGTTATTAGCTCAAGGTGGGATGGGATCGCAGTTCGATATGCCTCGTCCAATATAGCTACAACATGTTGGTTCCTTGTCACAGGTAGAACTGTTTATTTAATTCACTCAGGTTATAATGCAATATCGTAACCATTTATGTTGCATGTTTCTGAGAGTGGTCAACCTTGTGTTCCACAACCTCAGAGATTTATGTCGTTGTTGGCTCCGATGCAAGCTCATCCATCATCAGCTGCAGACGCAACGGTATGACTACTAGGCTAATTCAAATATTTATCCTAATGTCAAAGTATATATAGAGAGGGAGAGATATAGAGAGAGAGTGAGGGATGGGAAAATGGAGAAGGAAAAGAGGGTATGGGAGAGCGAGTGAGAGCGACGATGAAATATAGAGAGGGAGATGATGTGAGAAAGAGAGAACAAGTGAGAGAAAAGATGAAGCAAGAAAGAGAGAACAAGTGAGAGAGAGATATGGAGACATGAAAGGATACATAGAAAAGGAGAGAGGGAGAGTATGGAGAGGGAGAGAGGGGAAAAGGAAAAGAGGGTACAGGGGAGCGAGTGAGAGCGACGATGAGAGATAGAGACGGAGATGAAGTGAGAAAAAGAGAACAAGTGAGAGGAGAGATGAAGTGAGAAAGAGAGAACAAGTGAGTGAGAGAGAGAAATATGGAGACATGAAGGGATACATAGAAAAGGAGAGAGGGAGAGATATGGAGGGCGAGCGAGGGGAAAAGGGAGAAGGAAAAGAGGGTATGGGAGAGTGAGTGAGAGCGACGATGAGAGATAGAGATGGAGATATATATATATATAGAGAGAGAGGGCAAGAGGGGGAGAGTTAGTGACTTTTGTCCATTTCGTATTTGTAAATACTTGTGAGTGAAAACCTTATGAAGTTTCTTTTTTATTTGTTTGTCGTAGGGATTCGTCATGGAACGCCCGAAGGTTACGATGTTTTTCTCAATATTAACGATGGAGGTGCGAGTGGAGGAGGTGCGAGTGGAGGAGGCTCCCACAACGACATGTGAACTTGTTAACTTGTTTTCGTTTTGTTTTATGAACTTGAGAACTTGTATCGAACTTGTTATTGTGCTTGTATCGAACTTCAATCTCGGATTTGTGCTTGTATTGAACTTGAAATGTGCTGTGAACTTGAATCTGTTGCATTTGTGCTGTGCTGGCTGTTCTGTGGATCGACTGTGTCGATCGGAGGCTCCAAGCCGGGAGGCAGAAGAAACAACTACAGTTTTTTTTAAAAATAAGTTATAAGCGCCGGTTTAGAGATAACCGACCCATATAAGCCCATTAAGTGTGTCGGTTTTCATTAACTGACGCTCATATACGTATAAGTGTGTCGGTTTCCTAGGACTAGCCGACGCACATACATGAATTAAGGGTGTCGGTTATACTAGAACCGACCCTCATATTTGCGTTAAATGGGTCGGGGCACTTAGCCGTCTCATATAGTGGCATTAAATGGGTCGGTGCCCCTGGCCAACGCACATAGGGGCATTAAATGCGTCAGTGCAGCTGTCCGACCCATATATTGTATACATGGGTCGGTTTTAGGAAACCGACGCTTCTACACTTTAAGTGCGACGGCCCCAACCCATTTAATGCGTTCGCAAAACTTCATCGGATAAGAGGGTCGGTGTACCAACTTTTTTAGTTTATGAGTGTCGATTTCTTCTGCTAACCGACACTCATATGGCCGACACCTTTTTACCCGTTTCTTGTAGTGGTACCTGTGAATGGGCTCCAAGCATCGGCTTGTAGAGAAACAGTATCCTACAGGCAAAGCTGGGGTGCTTGTCCAATTTTCCAGGCCTTTCTTGGCTGATAAATGAACAAAACATGACGTGTTTGCTAGTGATGCAAAACGTTCTCTATTGGAGCAATAATATAAAAACCGTGTAAACAGGTCCAGTGTAATGTTGTGCCCACATTGGCTCCAAGACTTAGTCTGACACATCAATACTGCTTGGGCTAGACTCATCAGTTGTGATCAAGGAGTCATACCCCTTGCATCTGTGCAACATGTGTTGCCCTGAATCCATTACTGCAGCCCTTTGACCTCCATACCAGAAGTAGATATTTGGCCATTGGCTCTTTTAACCACAAGACTACAAGAGGCGGTGCCTGAGTAGTAGGAATCTTAATCCCGCCTAGCATGTAGGCGTTAATGAATGTGTGCGAATCTACCAATATCGACAAACTTTAGTTATCTACCAAGGCTCTGAGGTAAATGGTTTTGTTAGCTTGAGTGCCTGAGATGGCATTGACAGAGGCATAGCATCCAGCACAACCAATCAAATGGTTGTCGGATTCGAGAGCATCAAACACAGTTTCAGAGATGAATCCACCACCATGTACCGTATCACCAAGAATTGCAGACAATTTAGTTCGGGGAGGGGAATATTTGGTGGAGTTGTGGAACACTTGTGCCCTGACCCTGAGGAATATTATGAACTGTCTTACCCATGTGGAACTGGACCCTTAAGTCTTCGATACAATGGTCAACATGGGCTAGAAGTTATCCGATTTCGGGTGGGCTTCACAGAAAACTCGATGTGATCCAGGATTCCCACAGCACATAACCTAGCTCAGGACAGAAAACCAAAGGATACGAGCCCATAAAAACTAGTTTGGCTCGTGGGTACCGTGGATCACGATCCATTGGGTAGGCGTAACCGGAACCTGCAAGGTCCGGGCCTCCCACCACAAACAGCCCAGGATTGCCTAGCGAAAAACAGAAAACGAAAGAATCTGACCCACCTCCACTAGTTTTGGCTGTGGGTCATGTTTGTGGCCGCGCCTTCAGTCTAGTGAGATCGTGTTTAATCTGCCGCAAATGGAGCGGTTGCGCTGGTGCCTATAGCTAACGGCAGCCATATGCATCGACTCTTTGACAGGCGATGGAGTCGAGCGCTCCTACCCAGAATGCGTCCGCACACTTGGCCAACAGACAAAACGCTTTACAACATATCAATAGTTTACCCTCCGTTTTAAATTATTTGACACTGTTTAGTTTAAGATCATATAATTCATAACGGACGGAGTAAAAACATTTTCAAACAACTGGTTAAAAAGTTTCTAAAAAACTGTTAAGAGTTAAAAGATTTTATCATCTACCAATCACCAATATATGGTACTTAAATACCGTGGAGGAGGTGAAACGGACATGTGTAAGTCCTACTATATGAAAAAATGTTTTATAAAGTATTGATTAAAAATTATTAGAGATGCTGCACCATAGGAGGTGGGAGTCGGGCCGGGCTGGGCCGGCACGGCCCGGAATCTTCGTGCTTCGGGCCGATTTGGCCCGCGACCCGAAAGAACGCCGGGCCATTTCGGGCCGGGCCGGCCGGCCCGAATTAGGAAACTGGCGGCCCGAGCACGGCACGCGGCCCGGCAGGTCTATTTCGGGCCGGGCTCGGCCCAAGCACGACCCGGATATCCGAAAAAAACCCAAATAATTCAAAAAAATCTAAAAAATCCTGTAAAATCGAAAAAATCTGTAAAATAAAAAATCCAAAAAATTTTGTAAAACAGAAAAAAAATAAAAAAATCCATAAAAAATCTGGAAAATTCCAAAAAATTCCAAATAAATCTAAAAAATCCAAGAAATTCCAGAGAAAATTCCAAAAAATATTGGAGTTTGAATAGGATAAATTATGTGTCAATTGAATTTCGGGCTACAGGAGTGGCTGTGGTCTATGAAGCAATTTCGGGTCGGGGGCAAATCGGGCGAACCCTAATTTCGGGCATTTCGGGCTTTTTCGGGCATTTCGGGCCTTTTCGGGCCGATGGGCCGTTTTTGGGCCGGGCCGGTCCGAGCACGGCCCGAAACTCTATTTCGTGGAGGGCCGCCTGAAACCTCCGAACCCGGGCACGGCACGACCCGAAACACCGTGCCGGGCCGGCCCGTATCTGTTTCGGGCCAATTTCGTGCCTGGGCCGTACCGGCCCGCCAGGCTTCGGCCCGCCCGGAATTGGCGCGGCTCATCTCCCAGCTCTAGACGGGACATTGGTGCCGATTCCTCATCACCGCGATCTTCCTTCGAGCCGCTCGCTGCTCGGTGTATAAAAATCACAAAGCGACCCGGTGCTGCCTTTGATGCCATCGTGCAGACTTCCTGTGCGGCGTGTGCGACAAGCATCTTTTCACCTTTTTTTTTAAAAAAAGTTTGGCAGTCTTTCAAAAACGCGGATCATTGGTGGAATCCGCGGCGTGAGGAATACAGTACAGTTCTAACCAAGTCGGAGGCCGTAACTTTCGTTCAGAGATCAGAGGAGTTCGAACGCGACGCGACTCGACCTTGTGCAACCTGCCTGCGGGCACGACGAGAGCGCCGCCCACCTAGTGCGGAGCAGGGGAAACAGCGGGACAGAGATTTTTTCCCGGGGACCTCAGTATGATCTTTGCAAAAGTGAGTGCTCTTCTCTAACACAGGGACTAGTTTATGTATACGTTTCTCGATGTCGGCAAAACTTTAAACTGCTGCTGGTTTTGGTGCTCTGAACGCCCAGCACAACCACTTCGTTCTTGGCATATTCGCCGTGGAAACTGTTCAAACTCATATGCCTGCAGGACGTGTAATTTCTCGTGTGAACTTACCGTGTTCCGAATAGGCTGTCGAGGCACCTAACCACAGCAGACACCGCGCAATGACTGATGCGTCTTCTTTCGTCGTCACATCAACAATTTCGTGGCACAAACTACCATAAAACATGGAGCGTGTACACACATAAAAAAAGGAACGGCCCGTGCCGACAGTTGTGACACCCGTCATGACTTCTGATGACGTCTGTGTCGTTCGCAGCGCAAACGCATCTGCTGATATTGATAGCGCCTAATGTGCGAGGACGGTACCTCTGTTCAGGTCATTTCACGAGCAGCCATGATCGTTTTTTTTACAAAGCATGGAAACACATGTTGAATTCAGCATATTTCTTTTATAAATGGAACTAGTGTGATAAGAACATCACAATAGTGGATACTCACATTTATATACAAAGACCAATTACAAGAGTACGAGCACGGTTACTAAATCAGCAGGTGAACTTATTCCTAACTTCTTATCCATGTGATTTTGAGAATCGATTGTTGTTGAATAATTTAATTGTTATTAGGAACCATGGACATAATCAACAAGTAAAGGGAGGATGATTTGGGGACGTAGAGAACCAGATGGGACGTTCACAAGTTGATGGAAACAGTCACCAACTCGGACTTGAGTTCAACTCGGAGTCCAGGAGCAATCCATCTTAAAACGGACGCCCAGGATGCATACGGACTCCATTTTCGACGTTCTACATATGCATGAAAAGATGAGAAGATAAAATTTCCAATGGTTCTGGTCCCACATTAAAATTCACCAGGAGTCGTTGGGAGTTGTCGAAACAAGTCGAATTTAGAGTTCTGTCCCGTGTTGCACCACCGTATTGGACTTTTGGGTCTTGTATCCCGTATGAATCCATTAGGGACGTTGTAAGGATCGAAGCGCCCAAGAGGGGGGGGTGAATTGGGCTTTTTAAAATTTTAGAGCAATTTAAAACTTTAATGGTTGAAGCCCAATTCCCTATGCAAACTAACTACGTAAGCAAGATAGTTAAGTGCGGAATAGTAAAAGCGTAATAGTAAGGGGTGAGGAGAGAAATGCAAACTCCCGCGGAGACTCGGAGACACGGCGATTTTTCCCGTGGTTCGGTAAGATCACAAAAATCTTCCTACGTCCACGTTGTGGCACCCACCAAAGGGTCTAGCCACTCCCAAGTCACCAAGACGAGGGAATCCACTATCTTTCTCCGTTCACCTTCTCCGGCAAGGTGGAGCTCAAGCCTTGTACAACGGTGATCCTCCGGGCTTCCACAAACACCTTGGTAAGCTCCGGAGTGATCTCTTCTTCCTCCAACGTTTACAAGGTGAGAGAAGTCACCAAGACATTCTCTCTCACTAGCCTAGAGATTCCAATCACCAAGAATGGACGCACACAAGCTTCTCTCTAGCTAGATATAACCTATAGTTGGAGTACAATAGGTTTTGAAGTGTGGAAGTGGTAGCTCTTGTTCTTGAATGCTTGAGAATGTGTAGTAAGGCTCTGGTGATCAAGACTTGTCGAAATGACCGGTTGGAGGGGTATTTATAGCCAGCCTACACGAGATAGCCGTTGGAAAAGTAGGCAGACTTTTTCAGTGAACATCGGATCCTCCGATGTACCCCTTTATATGTTCATCGGTCGAATTCCAAATTAGCTGATGTCATGTGTCAGATGTGACCGTTGGATATACCCGTTGGATCTTTTAATCGACCGATGTCACTTCAACTATCATCGGATGATCCGGTGAATTGATCTTCAGAATTGGTTTAGAAGTAAAGTCTCGGTTGAAATTGACCGACGAACACTTACTTCATCATCGGATGATCCGGTGAGTTGATCTTCAGAATTGGTTCAGACATTATCCTTCTGTTAAAATCAACCGATGTGCCACTTCCTTCACATCGGATGATCCGGTGTGTACTGGGCTCTGAGGTCTTCTTCTTCTGCCAACTCAAACTCGACCGATGTAGTCATTTTGTAAGACATCGGATGATCCGGTGCTTGCAACTTGTTTGCTTCGAGTTGTTTTGAGTTGATCTTTTGGAATCTTCTTGAGTGACCTCTTTGACACTTGTTTGAAATGATATTACGGTAAAGTGTAAGCTTCTTGTGTTGCCAATTTTGATAGAATAGATTTATTTGTATGAGTTCTTCATATCGAATGACCCCTTAGAATAGATCGTTGAGGGGTCTCCATTTGTATCCAATGAGCAGTAGATGGTGTGAATAGATAGTTCATTAACGGTTGATGTGATATATGTGAAACCTCGCATCCACAAACTCATTAGTAATAACGAACGGTTGTCATTAATCACCGAAACCATATCTCACGGGGGCCTAGATGCTTTCAGACGTGTCTAAGGGTCTTATGGACGAACCCTAGCCTTTAAATACTGCAACTGCCGGCCATATTCGGTGGGTTTTGCTTAGATAAACAGCCGTTGTTCTACGGTTTTTGTGAAACCCCAACTTCGTGACTTTTAGATCACGTCTTCTACGTTCTTGCTCGTGTTCTCGGTTGCACCTGCAGGGATTAGCCTTCTTGGCGAGGTCAAGCGTTTGCTGCACGGTTGATAACCAACGGAGCAGTGGTGTAGTGATTGCAGGGGTGTTCGAACTGCTCGAGTGCCGCAGATCATCAACGTCGAGTTCTCCACCTCAATCGACCTACCTTTCGGAAGATCGGGCCTAAACCACTCATCATTTGGTATCAGAGCTCAGGTTGCCCGTGAGGTACTTTGATTTCCCACTAGATTATTTTTGCTTTTCATACCTAGAGTCCACAGAAAAAAGCCATAAAAAATCATATCGTGTTTACCGATTCCTAGACCATAGTGCCTGCAAGTTTCGTTTTTCAGTTGCATTGTTGAGTTTGCATTCGTGTGGTCGAGTCTTGTTGCTGGTTTAGCTTTGTGTTTTTTGGGTCGTAGTTATCGGTTTTCTTCCTTGTTTTTCTTGCTGCTCACCTATTCCACAATCGCTAAAAAACAAACCTAGCCACCAAGATCATCGGTTTGCCCTAGCTAGCCGCCTTGTGTGAACTCCCGCATCGCCAGCCCTAGAACAGGTGACAAACCATTGCGTCAGTCCTCCTTGATTCATCACACAACATCACATCAGTCGTCGTTGCTAAATTCCGATTGTTTCTCACATCCTATTGCGAGATCTTCTTCACAACCGAGTTTGAATCAACATAAAAAACAGTAACTCGGGTAGCCTACTTTAAAACGGCCATAACTTTTGCATACGAACTCGAAACCGGGCGATTTTTTTTTAAATTGATCTACTCGAAATTTCGCAACCGATTTTCCATGGATTTGCCGTGTTCAGAGAAATTGGTTTGGCCAAATTCCCCTCGGAAGATAGACTATCCGGCCTCCGAAGTTTCAGCCTGAATTTTAAAGAATCTTACTGATTTTCTATACGCCACATCTTACATCCAATTGAGCTGCAAAGTTATGTGCTTTCTATTTCGTGCTCTCGAGTAAACAAAAAATATCAAAAAATTATAAAAAAGAAAAAAATAGTGAAGAGAGCATAGATATTAAATCATTGACAGCATACCCTTGAAAACAGTTGGCCTATACACTTGTGTTGTACTTGTTTGGTTATATCTTCCTGATTTTCTATTTGCCTTTCTACTGCCTTGTGTTGTGCTAGGCCTAGAACACTTGTTAACCAGCAACATTTCCTACATTGAATATTTATACAACTTTGTTTTTGCTGTTAACGATTTTTGCTTATTAGCCACCATATTGTGCCATTCAAGCTCCACTTTTCCTCTTGAGCAGAACATGTACCTTTGCAATCACTCCACGCTTCATTGGTTCTCACCATCCACCGTTTACCACCTGCTGTGTCGGTAAGAACACTTGTAAGAACGTGTTAAGACGCTTGAGAGAGAGATTGTTTCCTTCCTTCTACTTTTCACATTGCCACTATCCTTTGTAGTTGATAGGGATAACATCTTTTTGTTGTCTTTTGTTTACTACTAACAATGGTAGAAGATAAAAGGGATGATAAATATGTTCAACATGCTTAGTTGCGTGACATGATGAGTGAAATGACAGATATGTTTACTAAAACCAAAGCATCGACAGAGGCGTCATTGACAACCTTGAATCGCCAACTTGCTGATCTTGTTGTTCGGATGGATACTCTTGAGGCGCGACTACCTCTCGCTGAAGATCGTGAAGACGGTGCTTATAATATGGAAGATCATAACAATCAACCACGACTTCCACGTTATCTACGAGGTATGGGAGGTAATAATCGTTATAATTACAATGATCGTCATAACAATTTTAATCGTCCTCTTGATGATCCTTTTGCTAAAGTCAAATTTACTATACCCTCTTTTTCTGGTGCTTATGATGCTGAGGCATATCTTGATTGGGAGATGACAGTAGAGCAGAAATTTAATGCCCACCTTGTTCCTGAACAACATAGAGTTCGTCAAGCCACTAATGAGTTTAAGGATTTTGCTATCATATGATGGAATGAACTTGTTAAAACTAGAACTGATCCTCCAACATGGGATAGATTAAAGGAAGCTATGCATGTTTATTTTGTTCCTCCTTCTTTTCAGCGGGACCTTCTCAAAAAATTGTAACGCTTAGACCAAGGTAACATGTCCGTAGAGGAGTATTATCAAGAGTTACAAAAGGGTATGTTGCGCTGTGGGGTAGTAGAGGACATGTATGATAAAATAACTCGTTTTTATGGGGGTTAAGGCGTGAAATTCAGGACATTATTGATTATAAGGAATATGATACTGTTAACAGATTATTTCAGCTGGTTATGTTGGCAGAAAAAGAATTGCAGGGCCGCCAACAGCAGCAGCACCAACGCACAAGGAGCACCTTCACACCGCGTTCGACATCTACACCATCCAAAACAACACCATCTTCGAGTTTTCCTACTGCCACTACACCATCCAATGGTGGCCAACGAACTTCATCTACTGCTCCATTTCCTCGTACGTCGGAGGGCAGCAAGACGACACCATTCAAGCCTACATCTTACACTCCTTCCACGAGTCGAACTTCTAACATTAAGTGTCACCGCTGCGAGGGAGTTGGTCATGTGATGAAAGATTGCCCTAGCAAACGAGCATACATAGCACGAGATGATGGCTGGTATGATAGTACTTCGGATGTTGAAGATGAATATTCTCTTGCTACTAACGTTGCAGGACCAAAAGATGACCACTATAGCATAGATGAAGAGGTACTTGGTACTGCAGCAACGGAAAATTATAGAAGCATAATTGTGCAGCGTGCTTTGAGCTCCAAAGTTGAGGCGGATGACAAGCTACAACGACACAATCTTTTTCACATGTTTGTCATCGTCAAGGACTGCCGTGTGCACACTATAATTGATGGAGACAGCTGCAACAACTTGGTGAACACGGACTTGGTCAAGAAACTTGGGTTGACAACAAGAGCACACCCTCATCCATACCATATTCAGTGGTTCAACAACAGCGGTAAGGTTAGGTTAACACAAACAGCAAGGGTACATTTTTCGATTGGTTTATACCATGATTTTGTCGATTTTGATGTCGTACTTATGGATGCTTGTTCTCTTTTATTGGGACATCCTTGGAAATTTGATACAGATGCTATTCATCATGGTAGAACTAATAAATATACTCTCATACATAAAAGAAAGAAAATCACATTGCTTTCTATGACTCCTGCTGAAATTGTACATTTTGAGAAAAGTAAAACACGTGATGATAAGGCAACAAAATCACTAGACTCTGAAAAACAGCAAATAATTAAGTTAAAATCACCTTTGTTGCTCACAACTAAATCTGACCTTGCTGATTTATATAATACCAAGGGGATGTACTACACTTTAGTATGCAAAGAAGCAATGTTTTCAATTCATGAAGTGTCCATGGCATTTCCCCTGCTGTTGCTAAACTTTTGCAGGATTTTGCGGATGTGTTTTCCCCCGAGATTCCTCCTGGATTATCACCTATTAGGGGCATTGAACATAAGATCGACTTGATTCCAGGGGCAAGTTTGCCAAATCGTGCGGCGTACAGGGCGAATCCGGAAGAGACAAGGGAAATTCAGCGACAAGTTCAAGATCTTTTGAACCACGGGTATATTCGTGAAAGCCTTAGTCCTTGTTATGTTCCTGCTCTTTTGGTTCCTAAGAAAGATGGTAGCTGGCGCATTTGTGTTGATTATAGAACAATTAATAACATCACCATTCGATATCTTTATCCTATTTCTCGCTTAGATGAAATGCTTGATGAATTGAGTGGTGCTATTATTTTTACAAAAATTGACTTTCGTAGTGGTTACCACCAAATTAGAATGGCACTAGGAGATGAATGGAAAACTGCATTTAAAACAAAGTTTGGACTTTATGAGTGGTTAGTAATGCCTTTTGGTTTAACTAATGCACGTAGCACTTTTATGCGATTAATGAACGAGGTTTTACATGCTTTTATTGGAAAATTTGTGGTGGTTTACTTCAATGATATCCTCATTTACAGCAAGTCATATAACAAATATCTTAATCATTTACGTGCTGTTTTCAATATCTTAAGAGATGCACGTTTGTTTGGTAACCTCGAAAAGTGCGTCTTTTGCACCAATCGAGTTTTGTTTTTTGGATATGTCGTTTCATCGCAGGGAATTGAGATGGATGAGGCAAAAATTGTGGCGATCACTAGCTGGGAAACTCCATCGACCGTCACGCGGGTGCGTAGTTTTCGTGATCCTGCAGGTTTTTATCGACGCTTTGTGCTGGATTTCAGCACCATTGCAGCACCTCTCCATGAACTGACAAAGAAGGGAGTGCAGTTTCGATGGGGCGAACAAAAGCAACAAGCTTTTGATGTTCTCAAAGTAAAGCTTACACAAGCACCATTGCTACAACTTCCTGATTTTGACAAGATATTTGAGCTAGAATGTGATGCAAGCGGCATTGGTATTAGAGGTGTTCTCATACAAGAATGTAAACCCGTTGCATTCTTTAATGAAAAATTGCATGGTCCTTCTCTAAATTATTCTACTTATGATAAGGAATTGTATATCTTAGTGCGAGTTCTACAAACTTGGCAACATTACCGTTGGTGTAAGGAGTTCGTCATACATTCCGATCATGAATCTTTGAAGTATCTTAAGTGCCAAAACAATCTGAATAAACGACATGCTAAATGGGTTGAGTTCATAGAATTATTTCCATACATCATTAAGCATAAGAAAGGGAAGGAGAATGTTATTGCAGATGCATTATCTAGACGTTACACCATGCTGTCCCAACTTGATTATAAAATATTTGGTTTAGAAACAATAAAAGGATTATATCCTACTATTTGGACTTCAAAGATGCCTTTGAAAATTGTAGAGAAGGAAGAACATAGAATAAATATGTACTACGGGAGGGCCTCCTCCATCGTGCGAACAAGCTATGTGTTCCTGCTAGTTCCGTTCACCTATTACTTTTGCAGGAAGCACATGGAGGAGGTTTGATGAGACATTTTGAAGTGAAGAAAACAGAGGACGTGCTGGCCACACACTTCTTTTGGCCAAATATGAGACGTGATGTCGAGCGCTACGTGTCACGATGCACTACTTGCAATAAAGCTAAGTCTTGACTTAACCCACATGGTATTTATATGGCTCTTCCTGTTCCTAGTGTACCTTGGCAGGATATTTCCATGGATTTTGTTTTGGTATTGCCTAGGACTAAGAGGGGGGATAGTATTTTTATGGTTGTTGATCGTTTCTCCAAAATGGCACATTTTATACCTTGTCATAAGAATGATAATGTCTCACACATTGCTGATTTTTTATGACGGAAATTATTCGTTTACATGGTGTACCAAATACCATTGTTTCTGATCGTGTTGCAAAATTTTTAAGGCATTTTTGGAGAACTTTGTGGTATAAATTGGGAACCAATCTGTTGTTTCCAACCACATGTCACCCACAAACCGATGGACAAACTGAGGTAGTAAATCGTACTCTATCCACTATGTTGCGGGTTGTTTTAAAAACAAATTTAAAGGGTTGGGAGGATTATTTACCACATATAGAATTTGCTTACAACAGGTCAGTTCACTCTACTACAAAGGTGAGCCCATTCCAGGTACTGTATGGTTTCAATCCCCGTGCTCCTATTGATTTATTACCTTTGCCTCTAAACTATAAATTTGGATGCTACACAACAATCTGAATTCATTCTTAAGATGCATGAAACTACAAAGAAAAATATTGAAAGGATGAATGAGAAGTATAGTATTTCTCGTAGTAAAGGTAGAAAAGAAGTAAAACTTGAACCAGGGGATTTGGTATGGCTGCATTTGAGAAAAGAACGATTCCCTCACTTGAGAAAATCTAAACTTATGCCACGAGCTGATGGTCCTTTTAAGATTGTTGAAAAGATCAATGACAATGCATATAAGCTTGAGTTGCCTCCCGATTTTGGGGTTAGTCCCACATTTAACATTTCAGATTTACGACCATACTTGGGGGAAGAAGATGATCTTAAGTCGAGGACGACTCCGATTCAAGAGGGGGAGTATGATGAGGACATCACAACAGTGTATACTCACATTGATATACAAGGACCAATCACAAGAGCACGAGAACCGTTACTAAATCAGCAGGTAAACTCGTTCCTAACTTCCTATCCATGTGATTTTGAGAATGGATTGCTGTTGAATGATTTAATTGTTATTAGGAACCATGGACATGATCAACAAGTAAAGGGAGGAGGATTTGGGGACGTGGAGAACCAGATGGGACGTCCACAAGTTGATGGAAACAGTCACCAATTCGGACTTGAGTTCAACTCGGAGTCCAGGAGCAGTCCATCTTAAAACGGACGCCCAGGATGCATATGGACTCCGTTTTCGACGTTCTACATATGCATGGAAAGATGGGAAGATAAAATTTCCAATGGTTCTAGTCCCACATTAAAATTCGCCAGGAGTTGTTGGGAGTTGTCGAAACAAGTCGAATTCAGAGTTCTGTTCGGTGTTGCACCACCGTATTGGGCTTTTGGGCCTTGTATCCCGTATGAATCTGTCGAAGTGTGTAGCCGACACTTACCGGGCCTGCTCTGGGCAGCCCGCGGAGGTTCTTTTTCGGAGGGGCTAGTCGCTCACGGAGAGCTTCAGCGTTAGGGACGATTGAGGGAGAAGCTTGACACGAGGAGTTTTACGTGGTTCAGGCTGCCGGAGCGTAAAACCCTACGTCCACGGTGAGCAGAGATGCTCGCTGTTTTGCTTGCTGCTCAGAACCGGAGTCCTGAGCTTGAGGGTGAGAGATGTCGAATGGCTAGAGTGCGAGGGTGCGTATGAGGCGAACCCTTGCTAACGTCGCCTACCCGAGCCTTTTATAGTCCAAGGCTCGTGCAGCTTACAAGGTGGGCCCGGGACCCGACAGGTGGTCCCCGGGAGATTGCCTGCCATCTACCGTATCTGCAGTTATGCCGGTAGTTGTCTCTGGCGAAGGCTTCCGGGTCTTCGTTCTGCCGCCCTGCCCATGCCGCAAGCTAGTCGTAGTGGTGATGGTGGCAGGGGCGGCAGGGGATGTCTTGTCGCTATGTTTATTGGCGGGCAGACTCTGACACGGCGCGTCAGTCTGCGATGTGACTGGGCGCAACGACACCTGACAGAGGCGTGCTCCGCGTCTCCGCGCCTTGGGAAGGCGCAGGCCTTGAATACCTTGTACGGGCAAGATATGGCGCGTCTTTACTCTTGCTGCCTACCGCGCGGGGGCAGGCATCGTTGCTCTGCTGGCCACGTGGCGGGCCCGGAGCTCTCCTCTCAGGAGAGGGAGGTCCGGCCCCACGGGTCACGTGGAGCCTTCGGAGCTCTCCCCGCGGAGGGGGGAGGTCCGGCTTGTGCTGGCCACGTGGCGGGCCCGGAGCTCTACTGTGAGGAGAGGGAGGTCCGGCCCCGCAGGACACGCGGAGCCTCCGGAGCTCTCCCCGCGGAGAGGGGAGGTCCGGCTCAGTTGGCCACGTGGCGGGTCTGGAGCTCTCCTCTGAGGAGAGGGAGGTCCGGCCCCGCTGGACACGTGGCGCCTTCGGAGCTCTTCCTGCGGAGAAAGGCGAGGTCCTTAGGCATTTCCCCCTGTGCGCGGGGGTACCCCGTATCGAGGGTACCGACAGAATCCATTAGGGACGTGTCTAAGGGTCTTATGGACGAACCCTAGCCTTTAAACACTGCAGCCGCCGACCATATTCGGTGGGTTTTGCTTAGATAAACAGTCGCCGTTCTACGATTTTTGTGAAACCCCAACTTCGTGACTTTCAGATCATGTCTTCTATGTTCTTGCTCGTGTTCTCGGTTGCACCTGCAGGGATTAGCCTTCTTGGTGAGGTCAAGCGTGTGCTGCACGGTTGATAACCAACGGAGCAGTGGTGTAGTGATTGCAGGGGTGTTCGAACTGCTCGAGTGCTACAGATCATCAACGTCGAGTTCTCCACCTCAATCGACCTACCTTTCGAAAGATCGGGCCTAAACCACTCATCATAGTCGTTACTACACCTTAGATGAATAGTCTTGAGCTAAGGGCTACCGGCTCTGCCAGCGATACGATGGGGGACGGAGCACGACGATGGATGGTGACTACACGGGGCGGTGGTATGGGACGGCGTCACGGGGAGGGACCACGACCCCGCGCGACAACGCAGTGGTGGTGCAGCGACATGGAGGCGGCGGCTAGGTGAGGAGAGGAGAGCAGAGGGAAACCTAACTCCTCCCCCTTTGTTATTTACGTGGCATGGTTGGGCCGAATGGGCTGGATGTGGCCCAAAAGGCAAGCCTGCAGGCAAGCAGGACTTCGACAATTTTACATAGAACCCCTCATACTTCTCATATTTACGTGCCTGTAAACTGGAGGCTTTATGTTGTTTTGATCCTATTAGATTGTTGTCTTAACACAAAATTTAGTGCAAATGAACTTGAACGGGCGAGGTGAAGGCCGCCAAACCACCTAGTGAACTCAGATTCCGGGAAGACGTCATGAGAAGGCTAGCTCTAGCTGCCTTGCCGCCGCAGAAAGACACAGGGAACCGTCTCACGTGGGCCCCACTACTGGTCATTGCAGCCCCACATCCGCCAAAATTTTCGCAGGACAAATTGCTGCGTCTCCCCATGATGTCTCCTCCCGGCTCCCCGCGAAATGCTCCTAAAAAGTGGCGCCGGCCCAGTGGACCATGCCTACCTCTCGCTCCGCCACGTCGGCCGTTCCGGGCCCACGATACTTTAAACCCCTATATAAACCCCACACTGCCCTTTGGTGCCACTCAGGAACTCAGCTCCTCGCGAGGCAAACATTAGCTGCCGTTCTTACAGACAGGTATGGCCCACAACTTCGTCCTGCTCCTCATCGTCCTCGCCGTGTCCCTGGCCGGCGCCGGCGCGGTCACGCAGCGGCAGCTGTACCTTGTGAGCACAGAGCCCGTGACGCTGACTAACCACCACGGCCAGCTCCTCACCGGCAACCACTCCGTGAACCTGCTCTGGTACGGCCGGTTCACCCCGGCGCAGCGCGCCGTCGTGGCCGACTTCCTGCTCTCCCTCTCGGCGCCCGTCGCCTCGGGCCCCGCGCCGTCCGTGGCGCAGTGGTGGGCCACCACCGCGCGGTACCACCCGGGCGCGGCGCGGCTCGCGCTGGGCCGCCAGGTGCTCGACCCGTCGCACTCCCTCGGCCGCCGCCTCTCGGAGGCGTCGCTGGCCGCGCTCGCCTCCCGCCTCTCCCCGCACCGCGGCTCCGTCGCCGTGGTGATCACGGCGCCCGACGTCCTCGTCGACGGCTTCTGCCTCTCCCGCTGCGGCCTCCACGCGTCGGCCTCCTCGGCCCCCTCGCGCGGCGGCGGCGGCGCTGGGGCGGGCACGACCCGCGGGCGGGGCCGGTTCGCGTACGCGTGGGTCGGGGACGCGGCGGAGCAGTGCCCCGGGGATTGCGCGTGGCCGTTCCACCAGCCGGCGTACGGCCCGCAGGCGCCGCCGCTGGTCGCGCCGAACGCGGATGTGGGCATGGACGGCGTGGTGATCAACCTCGCCACGCTGCTCGCCGGCGCCGTCACCAACCCGTACGGCGGCGGGTTCTTCCAGGGCCCCGCCGAGGCGCCGCTGGAGGCCGTGACGGCGTGCACGGGAGTGTTCGGGGCGGGCGCTTACCCGGGCTACCCCGGGCAGCTGCCGGTGGACGCCGCCACGGGCGCCAGCTACAACGCCATCGGGGTCGCAGGCCGCCGGTTCCTGCTCCCGGCCATGTGGGACCCCAAGACCTCGCAATGCTCCACGCTCGTGTAATGTAGCGCAGGCAGGGTGATCGGTTCTAGGGAGGTCGTGAGCGAAATGGCCAAAAACGATCGTGGCTTGGTGTAAAGGATCGACCGTTGGGAGCTGATCGAAGACTCGCTGGGGCTCGTGTGACTTTGTGCCCTGTGCTTCTAGTTTTGTGAATACTTTGTGACCTTAAATCTCAAAAGATGCAGGAACACAACGTAGTGGCGGTCTGTAATAAATCGCAGGAGTAGGCTTTAATCCGGTCGTGTACATTGTTTCTGTGACGTGTTTGGTTTGCTTAACCGTGGCGGTGGCGCGTGTCCTCACCTGCTTGGATGTCTCTGCTTTAATGTAGGAGGACGGGAATCCAACAGGATAATAAGGCTTCGCCTTCGCGGCAGCAGCGCTCTGTTTGCAGCGCCCGTGCTAGTGCGGCAGAGTGCCGACCCCGATAAGCTCGAGATGTACGTACGGACGCGTCCCCGTCGCTGCACGGACGTGGCCCGCTCGCTCCTCGAGCGGCACGCGGGCGGTGCCCGTTCATCATTTCGCTGCGTGCGTGCACGCACGCAGCCCGCCTCGTCGTGCGTGAGCCTGGCGTGCAGGTGCAGCCCCACTCCACTCCGCCGTAAAATCTTGCGTCGCGAGGCTGCCCTTGCCTTGGGTCGGGGCGTGTCAGTGTTAGTGTGTGTGTCACGCACGCCTTCGTCGCGTTGCGGCTCGAGAGCCGTTTGCGTTACAGAAAAGGTGACGCCAGCGAGCGAGGACTGAGAACGTCCGCTTTTGTAAATCGAGAGGTGGTACAGGTCGGAACGGTGGTTTTCTTGAACCGTGCCCTCGTGCTCAATCATGGATGCCCATATCTCCCCGGGACCCGAGACGACGGCGAGACCGAATCCCGAGCGGGCACGACGGCACGGACACCAACCCCACGTCACGTTGCTGGCACATTTTCGCCTAGTACTGTACCAGCCACCAACGCGTCGGCATGGCATGCATCGCCGCTTTTGTCAGCGTCCGGACCGGACAGTGCACAGGCCCGGGCCAGTGAGCGAGCACGGGAAATGATAGCTCGTCGAGACAGACTCCGGCGGCCCGGTACAGCAGGTCGACCAATGGAGTACAGCCGTCGTCGTCGCGGGCGCCGTAGGACACGCGACACGGCTCGAACGCCGAGCGCCCCGCGCGGAAACCGCCGTCACGCGCGCGTCCGCACGCGCACGTGAACCACGGCCCGTTCTTTGTCGCGCTTTGAAGACCACCAGGCCAAACGGTGACCACGCGACCGAGCGAGATGACCTTGTAGCACCCCCCCCCCCCCGCCCCAGCTTTTCTTATGCTTTGCTTAATTACTCGCCTCCCTGTCTGTATGGCCACTGTTGCAAATGAGTCTTCTCTTCTACGACGACCACGGCTTCGCGTCCCTACCTACCGCTATAGTTCAACTTGGAAAAGGAAAGGCTTCACGCACAGTTGTAGCAGCAGTACTTGACATCAGAGTCGAGTCATGATGCAGCATGTACCGCTCACGCAGGCAGACGGATCTCAGCACGTGTTAAATGCCAGTTAATGCAACAGTGAGCACCAATGACGTAGCAGCAGCAGCGGTAGTGAATCGATTCGTCCGCAGGCATCATTGCCACGGAGCTTTGCTGATGCCTGAGACCACTGATGGCCAGTGCACGCCTGCTACCGTCCGGCCTTGAATTTCCTCGAACAGACGCGCTGTACATGGCAGGAGAACGGCAGAGGCAGCAGTCACCATCCAGCTCCAGCACTAGCAAATTCAATAGCGCAGTACTAGAATTCAATTGCAAGTAGTAGTAGTAATAAACCTTGCAGAGGCCGTACTGACGAAGGGCATCCTAAGCTTTGCTCATTGCTGAAGATTACACTCTTCCTTCCCACGTAACGTAAAGCCGCTGTGTTTAAGCCGACTGTAATTTCCGTGCTTACCCACACGAAGAACAGTAGGATTGAGATGAACTGTGCATCTTTGTTCCTGGAAATTCAAAGGTTCTGAATCCTCAAGCAAACATATGAAAGAACCTGTGTCGATGGCTTTGGGCATCTTCGTTCTTGGAAGAGTGACACACTGGGATGGACCACGGAGACACCACATGATGAAAGTAGCCAAAAGCCTGTTCATCTTTAAAGCGCTGCAAAGTTAGCAAGTTGCAAATGAGACTGGCATTGTCGAGTCGAACACTTTCAATTTTCGCTTTCATGTTCACTAACACTGTTCCAGACCTTTGTCTTTATAAGTACGTGCTCGCTCATGCGAGCGTCTGTTGAAAATGGTTGCTAATAATTCTATCTAGTTACCGATCAGTCGTCATCCCCACTGCAGCTGGGTTGGCATAAAACTAGGATACCACTTGGTGTACTGTGTTGCAGGGCCATCGTCCAAGAACATAAAATTTAGGCCATATTTGGGTGAGCTTGAGTAAAAAAAGCAGCTTGTTTAAAATCCGGTGAAAAGCAACTTCTTATATCCAATGGTTTTTAGTTCATTGTGAGACGCAGCTAAACCAATCGGCTGTTGCAAAAGCTTGTTGTTTAACATAACTTCTGTTTATAAAATTATGCCAGAAGGGATGACAAACAGGACCTTTCAACATTAAGTCCGGTGCAGTGATCTATATTCACTCTTCTTAAATTGTAACTGTTAAGATAACAAATCTAATGTAAAATTAAAATAAAATTGTTGGCCTAACAATATCAAATTGAGAATAGATGGAGTACATGATTACAGTACAGGTATACAATAAGTTTAGTCAAGCAAACGGATACACAATATTTGATATAATTACAACACCTACAGAACATGGACTTGTAACACTATAAAGTCTGGGCCACTGATTGGAAGTACCTAGTGGACAGATCCAGTCAGTCCTGTGCAATGTCTCTATAAACATCTGAATGTCAATGTAGTTAAAACACTGAATGTTAAAGTTAGTACAAGCCATGGAGAAAGTCATCCTGAGAACACAGATATCTCCCAGGAGCCATGTAAATCCACCAGCTCGCCCTGTGCAAATCGCATGTCAAGGTGCAGTTTTCTCCTTACCTGTATTTATGAAATGCATAACAAAATAACGCCATCCATTTTCCTGAGAAAGCTGTGACATGTCAATCTTCAAACATAACATCCATTCCTACACAATATTGGATAAAACAAAACCAAACCTACCTCCTGGTTTATTGGAGAGACATCAGACTAGGTGCTTCTAGTTTTCATTTCCAAAGATAAATCATGGTTTGTTATTGCCTTCTTCACTGCTTGAGTATTTATTTGCACTTCCTTATTCCTCGTCTCTCGTGCTGGAGTCTTGGTGGAAGATCTAGTGGTGTCATCTAACATGCCCTGTTCATGATCTAGCATCTTGCTTGCTTCCCCAATTGCAAGGATTAACTCTAGTTGTTTTTCCTGTTGTTCCTGCAAGATATATAATTATGAGTCTCGATCCAGAAGTGCAAAACCATCTATGAGCTCTATAACATTGAAACTACTTCTTTCACAGCTATTGTCCAATCAGTTCAATTGCTTCCACATTCCCCCCAGACGATAAAAAACCACTGACTGAGTCGTTCATGATGATTATAGAAGTTTCAGAACTAAAGATAAAATGGATAATGCAATGATATGGGAGAAAAAAACTAAAGATGCAACTAGATTAGTGTGGAGACTCTTCCGTGCCGGGAAAATCTTAGAAGGCTAGAAATTCCTGTTAACTTTGCTTTAAATGGAGCCAAGTGAAGTACTTGAATTATCTTCATGAACTAGCAACACAGGCATTGTACAATCATGACAATTGCTGAATGCAAATAAACAGGCAAAACAACTTAAGCGAAGGCACATTATCTGCTTCTTTGCAATGATTATGCAACTAAAAATCTAGGCTAGCCATCCTGGCACCAGTGTCATTCTCATTAAGTATGGGAAGTACAATTGATATGCTGTCTGCATGGCAATAATATTATTGTGGACGATCAGGCCTGTGATATGGATATGTAAAAGAAATTCTTTGATCCACCCCGAGGCTTGCCTATTTCTTCCAACACCCCCTCTGACTCAGGTAACAGGTACATTCTTTGTGGCAAAGGCATGGAACAGGTGGGGAAAACAAATCTTATCCTACAAGTGCAGATGTTAACACATATTTTCTCTGGTCACAATAATTTAACATTTTTCAAAACAACAGTCTCCAAAGCATATATTCGATCAATACTTAACTATAAAAGCACAAAAGCAGAGCTAAAGAGAAAACAGTGTCTTTTGCCTTAACATCTAAAACATTGAGCAAGTTCAGTTGGAATCAACAACAACAAAGCCTTTGTCTCATATCCTTAGGACTGATGAGAAAGCATGGATCATTCACTTATACTTCAACATGGACCATCACCAAAACTGCTTGTCATCCAGAATTGGTTGTCGGTCAGAGCAAGTATAATATGTCTAATATACATCAAGAAAATTTTATAATAAAAATTATATAAGAAATTAGGACTTTAAGAAATATTTGTGATAGTGATGATAAACCATGCTGAAACGAGTACAAAGTGAACCAACATTAGGAACTTGGATTTCCGCTAAGGTTAACTCCCAAAAAAGTTACCTGCATTGCATATAGCACCTTCTGAATAGCACCAATTTCTTTCTCAAGAAGGTTTCCTTGAGCTGCTAGTATTGTAGTGGCTTCAGAATTCTTTTGGGCTAATGCTGCTGTCTGCAGAAGAGAAGGTGAAGAAATGAGGTTATAAGACTGCAATTACAACAAACATCATACTGGTGTCGAATGCAGTGTTCGAGATCAATCACAACACATCCAGTTATGAACAAACATCATACTGGCATTGAATGCAATATTTGAGATCAATCACAACACATCCAGTTGTGATTTGAATACCATAACAGAGTGTGACTAAAACAGATGCTTGGTACTGTCACAAAGAGATAGCAGCAATGTGTCAAATCGATACAGCTAATAGTGCTGATGAAACAAACATATTTCTAACCAAAGAAATGCATATAAATACTTATACAGCTCAAACATACTATTTATATATACACAACCAACCATGTTATGTCAAGCAGCGTTAACCCTGGAAAATCTTGCTGTATCTTCTCACAAACAATATATATTGAAAACCAGAAAGTGAAGTAGGCCAATAAGTGGTGATAGTTTGACAATTATCTTTATGAACTATTTCATATTTTAAAATTCTTACAGTCCTACGTGCATCTAATATTCCTCAGAAAGGAGCTGAAAATAAGCAAATGACTACAAATATCAAACATGTCAATCATAGAGCCAAACAACAGTAGTGCCGAATGGGATTGTACGAAGCACATCAGTAGATTGAACCAATGGAAGCCTTTATAATATGTCTCGACAATCAACTTGGAGCTATTAAGGATGCTAGCCAATGTTTTGTTGAATTGTCCCTGGATGCAGTTTTCAAAACGGCCAGGCAGTCTTAAATTGCTCAATGGATTAAGTGCATGTGCAACCTTGGCGACAATACTCGAACGTGACAAAACCTTCACATTTAGCAGTTCACATGGAGTTATAATCAACAAGTTAGCTAACGTTAGCACTTAGTGTAGTACTAACTAGACAAACATGAATTCAACTTTGTCAGCTCGCCTTTTTAAATCTGATTTCAAACATCAAATCTAAACATCTCGTGTTCTATCTACACTAACAATGAAGCAAAACCTCAGTTGTATTTACTACAAATTAAACAATACCTCACCGATAGGATCCCTCAGCGTCCTCCGCAGCACCCTAAACCTGACCCCGAGCTTCTCAACGGTCCTCGACAGCACCCCGACGGCCGCCACCATGCCCCTCACGCTCTCCTCCATCTTCTCGAACCTCCCAGCCAACCCCGCGCCAACCTTACCGCCCGCCCCGCGAAGCCGCTCCCACTGCCTCCGCCGGATCAGGCTCCCGATCACCACTGCACCAACCAAGAGCACGCACTGCACGAAGAACAGCCTCCCGCCTGCGAGCGGCGAGCCGGCGCTGGCGCTACCCCGCGTGAACACGAGGCGAGCAGCGCAGACCACCGAATAGACGGCGGGAGGTGCGAGGCAGAGCAACTCCGAGGCCGAGAGGAGCGCGTCAATGGTGCCGCCGCCGCCGCGGACGGCCTCGCCTGAGAAATGCGGATGGAAACAGCTAGGATCTCGAAGGGCGTGGGGGGTGTGTGGGTCAGTGGGAGTGAGACTGTGAGAGCGGTGAGGTACCTGACGCGCGAGCTCGAAGCGGCGGAGGCCATCGTGGTCGAGGAGCTCCGTAGAGGGGAGGAAGTGGGGCCGGAGAGGACGTGAACGGGAGGCGGTAGTGGAGGCGAGCCCCTGGGCAGGGGCTGGCGCGCAGCGGCGCGAGGGGAACGGGATGCGTCGGCAGCAGCAGCAGCAGCAGCCGCGGCATGGGGAGGAGATGATTTTGCGAGGCGAGCGCTGCGGTTGGAATTTGGAAAACGACGAGGAGAGGGAGAAAGGGACCAGAACTGGGCTGGCCATGTTAGGCTTCTTCTTACATGGTTCAAACGATGGCGAAGAATCACTTAGGCCTTCTCTCTCTCAAAAAAAAAACACCTGGCCCGCGTTCTGCTCGGCGTGTAAGGGTTGGATAATCAATGGCTTGATTGGGCGCCAAGCAGGGAGGTTTGAGTGGTGGCGCGTTCCGCTCTAACCGTGCAAGGACAGAATAAGAGAGAGCACTTGTCGTGAGGGTATAATTACTTTCACTATGTGCACCCAGTGAAAAGGACGTGGCAGTTTGGCACGTTGTTAGAGTAATCACTCCGTTTCAAATTATTTGACACTGATTAATTTAAAATTAAACTAATCAGCATTAAATATTTTGAAACAGAAGGAGTATATTAGAGTACCAGTGAACTTTTTCTCATTTTAAAAAAATACTTTTATAGAACTAAAAACATCCGTGAAGTATACAAATTATAGAAGCTTTCGTATTGACATTCCATAGTGTCCACTTTACTCTAGAAATAATAAATAGCTGTCTGTAATTAGCTCCTGGCTTGAATTCTAATTTTAGTTCGATCTTATATAAAAAGTTTGGGAGATAGAACCCACTTTTATGTGAAAATCACCGCTACTGTGATCGAAAATCCGGTAGTCCAAAGTTTTATAATAATTTAATTGATAATTTGTTCTTTTCATCTTGAAGATTTAATTTCAAAAAACACAACATGAATAAAATGTATTCAAGTAAAGATTATACAATCAATATTAAAGGTAAACTTATTATTCCATTGATATATAATACATTATGCAATATCCGTTCATTTTTTTGATCAATTTGGTTAGATTAGGAGGTCCCACTTAGAGTTTCATACACCTCAGTTTCTAACCTTGTCAAATATGAGTTGAAGTATGAGCAGATTAAAGACAATAAAAATGTTTACAAAGAGAAATTACTTAAAAGTAAGACAAATATTGAACAAATTAAATCAGATTTTAAGTCTACCAATCAAAGGAAATAATTTAGACACTATTTGTCACAACTTAAACTTTAGAAAAGTAATTTATCCGAAAATTATTGAACAACAATTTAAACTTATATCTTGCTTTCAGTTTATTATGAAAAACGGTTGAACTAAAAAGCTGTTGAATAAGCTGGATGTTTGACACAGGATCAACTTATTTTTGTCAAAAAGCTGCTCCAAAATCTGTGTCAAACAGGGCATTAGTGTAATGCATATGTTACACTTTCACGTTGTTTATCTCTCTCATCAAAAGTTGAATTAAGGTCATTGTGCATTGAGTTGTACAATTAACATATTAACACGTGCCATTCGGAGCCATTTTTATTGCCCAAATCATTTAATATTTATATTAAAGATGAATGCGACACTAAAGAAATTACAATTTCATTTTTGCAAAAAAGGAGAGTATTCCCCGAGCCGAAAAAAGCAATGAAGCAAGAGCCTCGCTCGTATTTCAGCCCCACCTCTTCGCACGAGAATCTTCCTCGCGCACCCATCCCGGAAAGACCCTACCGGCAATTCACCAAAATGCCCCCGCTCGCGCCATCGCCGGCGCTGCCGAACCTAGCACTCCCCTCTCCGGGGCGCGTGCCACCTCGCCGCGGAGCGCTCCGCGCCCCCGCAGTGCGCGCGGCGCTGCGGCCCCCGAGCCAGTGGACGGTGGAGAGCTGGCGGGACCGCCCGGCGCTGCAGCAGCCGGAGTACCCGGACAAGGCTGAGCTGGATGAGGTGCTGCGGACGGTCGAGTCGTTCCCTCCCATCGTCTTCGCCGGAGAGGCGCGCAGGCTGGAGGAGCGGCTCGCGGAGGCGGCCTTCGGGCGGGCGTTCCTCCTTCAAGGCGGCGACTGTGCCGAGAGCTTCAAGGAGTTCAATGCCAACAACATCCGGGACACCTTTCGCGTCCTCCTGCAGATGTCCGTCGTGCTCATGTTCGGAGGTCAGGTCCCTGTCGTCAAGGTATTAAATCTCTCCCCAATGACATAGCGGTTGGTTCAATTATTTAGACATCGCGTGAGGTTCCAGATTGAATCGAAAGCCTATCCCATTTTGGAAATGCTATCGTTATAATTCTAGAGAAACTGCAAGTTCTCCCGACAATAAAGGGGTGGGGTCGATGAATGGATGATAATTTTGCATATTGTATCCGTCAGCTAATATATGCTTCTGCGTTATGCACGTTTGGTATAGATTTTGTTGTTCATATCAGGAATCAAGGTATTTAGGGGACAAAGAACAATGTTGAATATACTAGTGACCATTAACTGTAAAATATATGAATGTATTACTTACCACGTCATGGATATGTAGGTTGGAAGAATGGCCGGTCAGTTTGCAAAGCCAAGGTCAGATGGCTTTGAGGAGCAGGATGGAGTGAAGCTGCCAAGCTACAGGGGGGACAATATCAATGGGGATGCATTTGATGAAAAATCTAGAGTGCCAGACCCACACCGCATGATAAGGGCGTACTCACAGTCTGCAGCAACTCTGAACTTGCTGCGGGCATTTGCTACTGGAGGATATGCTGCAATGCAGAGGGTGACACAGTGGAACCTTGACTTCACACAGCATAGTGAACAGGGCGATAGGTGGGTTACCTTGAATTGCTTCCAGTCCAAATTTAATGTCCATGTCAAGTGATTTATATCATTGTTTCTTTGTAATAATCACAATTGATGCGAAGATGTGCTTTTATTATCCAGTTCATCTGGTAATTTAGTGACCGGCTATTTATTTACATAAAGATGGAAAATGTTGTCTGAAGCTTTGGATCTGATTTGTAGTAAAGTAATAGCACAACATCACACTTAATAATGCTAGTCATTCAATTTTTTTTGATTCATGATTAACTTGTGCATGATGTGAATAGGTACATGGAGTTGGCTCACCGAGTTGACGAGGCTTTGGGGTTCATGGCCGCTTGTGGACTCACTCTAGATCACCCTATAATGATACAAACAGAATTCTGGACATCGCATGAGTGCCTTCTTCTTCCATATGAGCAGGCACTTACTCGCGAAGACTCAACTAGTGGCCTATTTTATGATTGCTCTGCCCACTTCTTATGGGTTGGAGAGCGTACTCGCCAGCTTGATTGTGCCCATGTAGAGTTCCTCCGAGGCATTGCCAACCCACTGGGTATCAAGGTAAATGTGATATTTCAAAACCTATGAACTCATAATGTACCAAGTTTGTACTCCGCTTTTTTAAAAGCAAAGTTGCACATTCTCTTGAAGAGATTTCATTTCCTAATCTAATGAAATACAGGTCAGCGACAAGATGGACCCAGCAGAACTTGTGCGGTTGATTGATATCTTGAACCCCGAAAACCGGGCAGGAAGAATAACCATCATCACAAGAATGGGACCGGAAAACATGAGAGTGAGACTCCCTCATCTGATACGTGCTGTCCGTGGAGCTGGCCAGATAGTAACATGGGTTACTGACCCAATGCATGGGAATACCATGAAGGCCCCCTGTGGACTCAAAACTCGATCCTTCGACAGAATTTTGGTTATGTCGTTTGCTTACAATCCTACACTTTACATTTTTGCCTATTTGTTTATGCAGTTTATAGTTGCTAGATTACAACTTACAAGTCCCGGCAATATAGCTCCATCAAAAAGGATAGTTCCATTACAACAACAACAACAATAACAAAGCCTTTGTCCCAAGCACGTTGGGGTAGGCCAAAAAGGATAGTTCCATTTTTTAATGAAAATGGTGCAAAGTCCATGGCTCCATACAATTGAAACAATAAACCCTCCAAGGTGACTGATGAAGAACTACGTCCTGATCTACTGCTCTTTCAGGGATATTTTGGTTCTTCCTTATAATATTCTAGCCCATTATCCTTATAATTGGTTGGATGAAGTCGTTTGTTCCTTACCCTTCTATTTGAAAATCCTTATCAGTTAGCAACCTAAGTGTAGGATGAAAAATTAAGCATTTATTACTATCACTTAGTATTTGGTAGAAGTGTCAAATCAACTTATATGCGTCTGGTGTCATACTGGAAAATGGATGTAAGGAACTGAATCTGATTGATATGTTTTCCAATCCAGGCTGAGGTGCGTGCATTCTTTGATGTTCACGAACAAGAAGGTAGCCACCCGGGAGGAGTGCATTTGGAGATGACTGGACAAAATGTGACGGAGTGCATTGGTGGGTCACGTACAGTGACATTCGATGATCTCAGCTCACGCTACCACACGCACTGTGACCCAAGGCTCAATGCCTCGCAATCTCTGGAAATGGCATTCATCATTGCTGAGCGCCTTAGGAAAAGGAGGATTGCTTCATGGCCCTTGAGCATGAACCAGTTTGATACCATTCCATCAGTGGGACTCTAGGAGTTGGTGTAAACTTTGATAAGAAAAGGTCGCTATCAGGGACTTGCCGTCCAGTTTTCCCTGGTGTGTTCATTTTATGTCATGTTACTACAGTACTGTAAACCAAACAAATAACTTGGTTTTGCTTTGTTATATACATAAACAATCCAATCTCCCTGTCGTAGTTCTCTTAATTTTCGAAATCAGCAAGTTAAACTCAATGCAAAGTATATATAGGAGCTATTAGTTGGTTTAGGTATGCATTGTTTGGTTGACAATCACTTGACCATGAATATATGATGATTCCGCTTTCTTCCACCGCTACTCATTCATTCCGACAGTGGATTCGGGCCTCTTAAGCAGCAACCATCATAAAGTCTACAGTACTTGGCGTTTCTCTTTCAGATATTGCTCCAGTTCTCTTCCAGGTTCTTGGTGATCACAATTTCGTGCGCCCAGATTATGAAGATATATTGACTATCTTATATATAAAAAACCTTTAATCCTGGTGGTGCCCCTGTCTCCCTGTAGCGCTACAGTATTCACGGAACCAAGACTCGGGTCAATGTATATCCACAGTTCCTACGTCCATCACGTCGGATTCTCTGTGTGCCATCGTATCCTTGCCACGCCACCCGGGCCAGGGTTCGCGAAGGCATCGAGCGACCGTATGGCACACAAGTTTCATTCCCATTCCCGTCCTCTCCCATTCCAATCCATCCCATCATTGTCGCCCCCTTGGTGCTGCGGCGCTTCTTTGCTCTAGGCCTCCACTCCACCCTTGTCTCGACTTGCCTAAGACTATCTCCAAGAAGGAGATGCAAAATTGAAGGCCTATTTCTTCTTTTGGATTCCTTAACACTTGTTTTGAGTTTTTTTTCTACATCCTTCTCCAACAGTAACCTATTATGGGTTCTCTCCAACTGCCATTTTTGCTCCCGCCAACCTTCGCCCGCATCTCCTCGCCCACAAAACAGATGATCGAGCATCTACTCCCGCGCGGCAAGGAGGCGTTGGGTGTTGGAATTTTGTTCCAATGCTCATGCAAAAAATAACAATAATTTCAAATAAATCTCAAAGGTCCATTTGTGCAAGAGAGTGTGGTGTCAGTGGTTTAGTACTACATGGAAAGTTTAAGGTAAACAACTCCTACATATAAGCGATATTGTTCTTCCACTCACTAAGTGAGAGGTAAGAAGAGAGGAGAGGGATGATCTACGCACCCTCCTCCTCCTCCTCGCTCGTCTCGCCACGCCTCGCACGCGTGCGCGCGTGTTTGTGTGAATTCGAGGCTTCGTGGGCTTTGGGGGCTTTTGGGCTGAGTCGCTTAGAGACTTGGACCGGACACTACTACAAAAACCGCCTGTGATAAAGAGTCTTCACAAGCGGATTCATGAAGGCGCCCGTGATAACTTCTTTCATAGACGGTTTAAGTTTTCGCCTGTGACAATACGTCTGAGATGAAGCTTGTTGTAGTAGTATTCGCACGTTACAGATAAATTGGATCGGCGACTGAATGATCTCTAACAAGGACTCTATATATTGCGGCGTGCGTGGCAGATGAGAGCAATCCCAAATCGTTCTCACGTTCCAGTTTCTTGCGCCGCCATTGTCTACTCCATCACTAGCGCCGGCATGCACCGACGATCGGGAGAGCAGGTCTTCGGAACCGCTCGCCCTTGCGATCCTGCACAGGGAGAGGGCAAATAAGGTTTTTGAGAAGCACTCTGCGCAACTGCTCGAGTTCTTTATCACGGGTCGCCTACCGCTAAGATCGAGCGATGCTGCCCAGCGTCGCCACCAACGTCTGCACCGACCGACTGTCGTCAGATCTACGTTTGCAGCGATTCCTCCAGTTTCAGATCGGTACGTCTAATCTAACTTCTCGTTTCCTGGTGTTTATCGCTGTTTGAAGTCGTGTTTTCTAGAATTATTCAGTAAATTGCCTTATTCATCTAACAATCTAAAAACCTTATTTAGTCAATTTTCTGTTTTAAACATGATGACTGCGACCGATGCACTGAGGTCGGAGAAATTCTCTGGTGTGCACTTCAAGAGGTGGCAAGTTAAGACCACGCTCTGGCTTCAACCGCTTAAAATCTTCTGGGCAACCGAGGGCAGACCTTAAGGTCCTTTGACCGTTGAAGAACAGACAAAGTTCGAGGAAGCCAATGCCGTCCTGAGAGGATGTATCTTAAGCATTGTTGACAACAAGCTCTGTGATGTTTATGTAACAGTCACGGATGGAAAAGAGCTGTAGGATGCACTAAACACTAACTATGGTGCAGCCGATGCAGACAGTAAATTGTATATCATAGAGAGCTTTCATGACTACAAGATGGTTAACACTCGTCTTGTAGTCGAACAGGCTCATGAGATGCAGTGTATCACGAGAGAGCTCGATATCCTTAAGTGTTCTCTGCCTGACAAGTTTGTGGCTGGTTGCATTATTGCAAAGTTGCCTCCCTCATGGAGGAACTTCGCCACAGCTCTAAAACACAAGAGACAGCAAATATCAGTTAAAAACTTTATAGCATCTCTTGATGTTGAGGAGAAGGTTCGGGCTAAGGACTCTATTGCGCCAATGCAAATATGGTGCAAAAATCCAATGTCAAGAATAAAGGGAACAACAAGTCTCAGTTCAAACCGAACAAAACTACCGCTTTCAAGAAGAAGAAGTCAAACAAAGCCAATGAGAGTTGTTATACCTGTGGTGAGCACGTGCATTTTTCTAAGAACTGTCCCGATAGGGCAGATCGTAGAGGGAAAAATAACGTCAACATTGTGACATCTAGCAACGCGGATGGGTATGGTAATTCCTTTACTGTGCTTTATGTTATCCAAACACCATCCTAGTGGTTTGATACAGGTGCTAATGTCCATGTATGTTCTGACATGTCTATGTTTACTTCTTACCAGTTCGTCCGGGATTCCTTCGTCCTAATGGGGAATGGGTTACATGCTTTTGTTCGTGGTGTTGGCACGGTCGATCTGAAGTTCACTTTGGGAAAGATTGTCCAGCTGAGGAACGTGCAACATGTCCCTACTATGAACAAGAATTTTGGTAGCGGATCTCTTCTGTGCAGAGATGGGTTCAAAGTAGTTCTAGAGTCCAATAAATAGTTGTGTCGAATGATGGACAATTTATTGTTAAAGGCTATGAATGCGGAGGCTTGTTCCGCTTTTCTTTGTTCGAGTTTAATAATATGTCAGTAAACCATATTTGTGGCAGTGTTAATGATGATGCGGGTGTTTGACATTCTTCTTTATGTCATGTTAATTTTGGTTTATTGAATTGGCTATCTAGTATTAAGTTAATTCCGGAATTCACCATTGCCAAAGGTTCTAAGTGTCATAGTTGTGTGCAATCAAAGCGATCTCAAAAACCTCACAAGGCAGCCGAGGAGAGAACCTTGGCACCTCTAGATCTCATACATTCTGATCTATGCGAGATGAATAGTGTGTTGACAAAAGACGGAAAGAAATATTTTATGACGCTAATAGATGATTCAACTAGATTCTACTATGTATACTTGTTGCAAACTAAAGGTGAAGCTTTAGACTACTTTAAAATCTATAAAGCTGAACTAGAAAATCAATTAGAGAGAAAGATCAAACGTCTCGGGTCAGATCGTGGTGGTGAGTATTTTCCTAAATTATTCAATGATTTTTGTGAGAAACACGGTATTATACACGAGAGGACGCCTCCCTATTCAACCCAATCAAATGGGGGTAGCCGAGAGGAAAAACCATACGTTTTGTGACTTGATGAATGCCATGTTAGACACTTCCGGTTTATCTAAGGCATGATGGGGGGAGGCTCTATTGACTTCATGTCATGTCCTAAACCGCGTTCCAAATAAGAATAAACAGAAAAACCCCATATGAGGAGTGGTTTGGGAGAAAACCATCACTTTTATACTTGCGTACTTGGGGGTGTTTGGCAAAGGTCAATATCCCAATCTACAAGAAACACAATCTTGGACCAAAGACAGTGGATTGCATCTTTCTAGGCTATGCTCAACGGAGTATCGCTTATAGATTTTTAGTAGTTAAATCTGAGATACTTGATATGCATGTTAATACTATTATGGAATCTCGTGATGCAATATTTTTTGAGAATATATTTCTTATGAAAGATACGCATAGCACCGTTAGGATTTATTCTGAACTTAATTCTGAAACCACCTCAACTATCTTGAAACACCATTTGAGAGCGTCGTGGAGGAGAAACACAATGAAACAACTCAGACGAGTAAGAGATAGAGGATTACGAAATCCTTTGGTGATGATTTCATTGTGTACACTGTGGACGACACTCCTAAATACATTGCAGAGGCGTATGCATATCCTGGTGCAGATGACTGGTGTCGGTATCCTGCAGACTGAGTACCCCTGTGTAGTGGGTAAAAGACAGTCTGGGCCCCACCTCCCTGCTGAGGCGGGCCCTAGTGTAAGCCACGTTCCCTTGGCCCCATGGTCAGCCCTAGGGCTGCCACGTGCGCATGAGCTCCGGACCTGACATGTGCCCTGGGCTCCGGCCTAAGCCTCCCCGCTAACGTGAGGTTTGGGGCTGCCACGTGTCCTCTGACTCTGAGCCGCCTCCCCGCTGAGGACAGCTCCGGTGCAGACACGTGCCCTGGGCTCCGGCTCGAGCCTCCCCGCTGAGGTGAGGTCTGGGGCTGCCACGTGTCCCCTGGCTCCGAGCCGCCTCCTCACTGAGGACAGCTCCGGTGCAGACACGTGCTCTGGGCTCTGGCCCGAGCCTCCCTACTGAGGTGAGGTTCGGGGCTGCCACATGTCCCCTAGCTCCGAGCCCGTCAATAAGAGCTCCAGAGACGCCACGTGCCCCATGATCCGTCGTGGGCCATGGGTTGACGAAGTCAAGAAGAAAGAGCGCTGTTAGGCTTCGCTTTCAAGGCTCACGCCTTCCCCAGAAGCATGGCGCACTGCACACGCCCCCGTCCCTTGCCCGTTCGCCATTACGGTGACAAGACACGATGACGAGGCGTGACAGTAGTACAGTGCCGCCAAACGGCACGAAGGCGCCCAAGCAGGGCGAGAGGATGTGGCGATAAGATGGCGTCTTCATCAACACCTGACACGCGGTCAGGGGCACTCAGCGCGCCAGACGTCAGGACTTAACTCTCCCGCTGGCCACTCTACTCAGAGGACGAAGCCCTATATTGTGTATAAGTTTCACTTAGCTCTGGGGCCACCTGTCAGGCCCCAGGCCTCATTGTAACCACCCCGGCCTTGAGATATAAAAGGATCGGGGTGACCACCCTACAGATGGTTCCCCATTTTTCATATTCCAGATCCCACAACGCACAAGCAGTCACGCTCAAGCAATAGAACAAGCACTCCCGTGGATGTAGGGTATTATGCTCCAGCGGCCCGAACCACGTAAATCTCGGTGTTCATCTTCTCTCTTGAGCCCAGGTCGCGTAGGGCACCAAGCCCCCTCCGGAAAAAGGAACCTCGCGGGCTGCTTTCGAGCAGGATGGGAGGAGTGTCACAGCTCACACTCTGACATTTGGCGCACCAGGTAGGGGGGATTTCCGCATTCTCCACGCATCCATGGTGAACATCACCTCTCATGGCGAGCCTTCGCACCCACCTCCTCGTCGTCTCCAGGCGGGAGATGACGAGGCTACCCCCCCTCTCCAGAGCGGGCAGGTCTAGAAAAGACAACAGCCAGACCGCTGGCACACTCTGTGTGATGTACGGGGGTTCTTCCGATATCTCGTCCAGACGAGCCGTCAAGACCCTCCATCAAGCAGTGGTAGCAGCCGCCCCAGTCCTGGGGCCGATGCCACATCACAAATGGATGGAGACGCCGATTATCTTCGACGCCTCCGACTGCCCCGAGAACATGGCACGCGTTGGACAGCTGCCTCTCCTCATCGCCCTGACCATCTCCAACGTGAAGCTCTACCACGTGTTGATCGATGGCGGGGCGGCCTTCAGCGTTATCAACCTTGCAACTTTCAAGAAGCTACAAATCCCTATGTTCCAACTTACCCCTTCAAGACCATTCTCGGGGGTAGGTCGGGACCCAATCTTCTCGTGCGGTAGCATCTCCCTCCCGGTGACATTCGGGACGCCTAAGAACCACCGTACGGAGAGCGTCGTCTTCGACGTTGCGGAGGTCAGCCTCCCCTTTAACTCCATAATTGGTAGACCAACTCTGCACCGGTTCATGGCAGTAGCCCACTACGGCTACTTAGTTCTGAAGATTCCAACCCTGAGTGTTGTCCTCAAGATCCACGATGACCGCACCGCGGCTGTCTCGGTGCTGGAAAAGCTCCAGACGCTGGTAGGAGCACAGGAGGCCGCTTCCGGTCACGCTGAAGATAGCCGGCTGCCTCCAAGCATGCGTGAGCGAGGGGTGACATGTACACCCCGTGTGCAGCCCTCGGATGGCGAGGACGTTCCAGTCAAGGTTGTCCAAGTCGGTCCTGATGTCGCCTAGACCACCCGAATCGCCGGGGGCCTCGGAGGCAAATAGGAAGACGCGCTCGTCACCTTCCTCCGGGCCAATGTCTACGTGTTTGCGTGGTAACCGTCGGAAATGCCCGGGATCCCCAGGGAGGTGATTGAGCACCAACTGAAGATCCATCCCGATGCCCGGTCGGTCCAATAGGAGCCTTGGAAGCAATCCACCGGGCGGCAAAACTTCATCCGTGAAGAAATCGAGAACCTGTTTGATCCTGGCTTGATCCAAGAGGTCCATCATACACGATGGTTGGTCGACCCTGTTGTCGTCCCCAAGGCTAGCAGGAAGCTACGCATGTGCATCGACTACACCACCCTCAATAATGCATGTCCGAAGGATCCAATCCCTCTCCCTCGTAAAGACCAAATAGTCAATTCCACGCATACTCAGGTTTCCACCAGATACCTATGTCTAGGGAAGATGAAGAACATACCGCCTTCATCACAGTAGATGGTTTATACTGCTACGTGTCCATGCCTTATGGTCTTAAGAATGCTCTTCCCACTTTTGTGCGTGCAATGCACAAGACGTTCGGGAACCTCATTCAGGACCTGGTCGAGGTTTATGTCGATGATATCGTAGTGAAGGTTAAGTTGCAAGCATCTTTGATCGACAACCTAGCCCTAGTCTTCGACAGACTGCGTTTCACACACAGGAAGTTGAACCGAGACATCCTCTGCCGGGAAGCTGCTCAGTTTCTTGGTCTCACTCCGAGGGATCGAAGCTAACCCAGAGAAGATTAAGGTGATAGAATTGATGCGGCCCCCCTGCCCGCGTCAAGGATGTGCAGAAGCTTACCGGATGCTTGGATGTGCTCAGTCGGTTTATCTTTAGACTAGCCGAGTGGGCTCTTCCGTTATTCAAGCTTCTGCGCAAGTCTGGTCCATTCATATGGATCGAGGAGGCAGATGAGAAATTCCAGGAGCTGAAGAAGTTCCTCACAACGCTACCAGTCATGGTAGCCTGTCGGTGCCCTCGATATGGGGTACCCCCGCGCACAGGGGAAAATGCCTAAGGATCTCGCCCTTCTCCGCAGGGAGAGCTCCGAAGGCGCCACGCGTCCGGCGGGTCCGGACCTCCCTCTCCTCAGAGGAGAGCTCCGGGCCCGCCACGTGGCATACAGAAGACGGACCTCCCCCTCCGCGGGAGAGAGGTCCGAAGGCGCCGCGTGTCCAGCGGGGCCGGACCTCCCTCTCCTCAGAGGAGAGCTCCGGGCCCGCCACGTGGCCAACAGAAGCCGAGCCTCTCCCTCCGCGGGGAGAGGTCCGGAGGCTCCACGTGCCCCGCGGGACTGACCCTTCTCCCCTCTGAGAAGGGCTCCGGGCCCGCCACGTGGCAGCAGAACGACGCTGCCTGCCCCGAGAGATAGGCAGCGGGCGTAAAAACACCCCATACCTTACCCGTACAAGGTATTCAAGGCCCGCGTCTTCCCAAGACGCGGAGACGCGGAGCACGCCTCTGTCAGGTGCCGTTGCGACCAGTCGCATCACAGACTGGCGCGCGGTGTCAGAACCTGCCAGCCAATAAACTCCGCGACAAGACATCCCATGCCGCCTGCGCCGTCATCAACCACTACGAGTGGCATGCGGCATGGGCAGGGCGGCAAGATGAAGACTCAGAAGTCTTCGCCAGAGACAACTACCGGCATAACTGCAGATACGGTAGATAATAGACAATCTCCCCGGGACCACCTGTCGGGTCCCGGGCCCCCTTGTAAGCCACCCGAGTCTTGGACTATAAAAGGCTCGGGTAGGCAACGTTAGCAGGGGGTCGAACCCTGTTGGTTCGCATTTTGCAACTCATACGCTAGCCATACACTCTCAAGCTGTAACTCACCCCCAAGCTCAGGCCTCTGGCCCTGAGCAGCAAGCAATACAGCGAGCTCCATAGCTCGCCGTGGACGTAGGGTTTTACGCTCCGGCGGCCTGAACCACGTAAAACTCGCCGTGTCAAGCTCTTACTAACTCGTTCCATCTGCGCAAGCTCTCCGCTAGGGACTAGCCCATCCGAAAAAAGAACCTCCGCGGGCTGCCCAGTGCAGGCCCGGGGAAAGTGTCGACCGCACACTTCGACATTTGGCACGCCAGGTAGGGGGCTTCTCCCCTTGCGCGACGAGTTTCCGCCGACGAAGATGACCAAGCTTCCTTCAGCGGCAAACTCTCCCCCCCTGCGTCCGCGGCAAACCGTGACCGGGGGAGAGTACATGATGACACACTCAGGACAGAGTGTGTCAGGGCAAGCTGGGAGCCAGCAACCGGCTCTGGCAGCGCCGACCCCGGCAATGCAGGCTCCAACCAGCGTCAGGCCTTCAGTAGCGCCGGGCGTATCCGGTGGGGGTGCGCTAGCAGCAGCAAGGGCGCTACTGCACAATTCGCCTGCTGGGGACGCGCCTCAGGCAGCGACCCAGCAGTGGATTCGCGAGGTAGACCGTCTTGTCGTCGCCGCCGCAAACCCTCGACTTCGGCGGGGACGACGCTCCGGCCAACCGGTCGTGCCGCTGACGCGCACGCCAATGGTTGGCGAGCAGACGGCGGACTCCGGCTCCACCAGGCTTCCGTTGACGGACCTGGAGGCAGAGCTGGAGCGATGCCACTTGGGCCAAGATGCCCGAGTGTTCTTCGAGCGACATCGAGAAAGGCGTCGCAACTAAGAGGCTGGCGACAGTAGGACGTCGGCCTCGACCCAGCCTGAAGGGCAGATCTTCGGCACGCGAGCTCTGCCCCAGGCATACGCCGCGCAGCATATGCCACAACCATATACCCCGTAAACGGCGTCCCCGGTCTATGGAGCAGCCTTGCCCATACCGGGGCACACTGTGCCAGCGGCGAACCAAGCGTTCGCGGCACCAATACCTGCACTGGGAGCCAGCAACCGGCTCTGGCAGCGCCGACCCCGGCAATGCAGGCTCCGACCAGCGTCAGGTCTTCAGTAAGCGCTTGGCGTACCCGGCGGGGGTGCGCTAGCTGCAGCAAGAGTGCTGCTACTCAGTCCGCCTGCTGGGGACGCGCCTCAGGCAGCGACCCAGCAGCGGATTCGCGAGGTAGACCGTTTCGTCGTCGCCGCCGCAAACCCTCAACTTCGGCGGGGACAACGCTCCGGCCAACCGGCTGTGTCGCTGATGCCCACGCCAATGGTTGGTGAACACACGGCAGATTCCAGCTACACCAGGCTCCGGTTTTGGCCGCACCTGCCCGAAAAGTTCGACAGCAGCGTCAACCCGACGGAGTTCCTTCAGATCTACTCCACCGCCGTACTTGCCGCAGGAGGGGATGAGGCCGTCATGGCCAACTACTTCCCCGTCGCCTTGACCGGCCCGACCCGGTCTTGGCTCATGAACCTCCCTCGGGGTTCCATGACATCCTGGGGAGAGCTCTGCCGGCAGTTCATCGCCAACTTCGGCAGCTCCTACAACCGTCCCGGCACGGAGTTTGACCTCCAAGCCATCAAGTAACAACCTGGGGAGTCGCTGCGCTCCTTCATCCAGCGGTTCTCCCAGGTACGCAACACCATACCGTATATTCAAAGTGCTTCTATGGTGGTGGCACTTCGACAGTGTCCGAGACAAGAAGATGCTTGAGAAGCTTGCGACCAAAGAGGTCTGCGATGCCTCTGAGCACTTCAGCCTGGCGGACAAGTGCGCCAGAGCAGCCGATGGGCGGAGCTGGCACTCACTGCTAGCTTCCGAAGCCGGAAGACAGCCCGAAGACGGCGGAGTTCAAGCTGAGCTCCCGACCACGTCAGACAGCCAAGAGCCAAGCACTGGCTGACTTCGTGGCTGAGTGGACGCCAACGAAGGCTGACCCAGGGGGCCGCAAAGACGGTGAACCAAAGTACCGAGCTCCGGTCTTCACCGGGCCTCACTGGACGCTCTTCTTCGACGGCTCCTCGCGAAAGCAGGGGGCCGGTGCCAGCGTACTGCTTCTCATGCAATCGGGGGAGCAGTCTGGGTACATGGTGCGTTTCAATTCCAAGGCAACCAACAACTTGGCAGAGTATGAAGCACTCATCTTTGGACTAAAAGACAGTCCTGTCTTTGGGCGCTCGCTAGTTGTTGGCACAGGGCGACTCCCAGCTAGTTATCAAGCAAGTTAAGGGTGAATGCCCTTGCAATGACCCACAGCTAGCTGCTTATCTGCTTCACGTGCGGATGTTGGAGAAAGAATTCCTCGCCTTGGACCTGCGCCATGAACCACGCGCTGGCACGGCCGCAGCTGACAACTTCTCAACGAAGACCTCCATCGGAGCCCCCGTGCACGAAGGAGTCTTCGAGAGGACGTTGCTGCGGTCCACAGCCCAGCCCGCCGAGCCGGGCGAAGGGGGCTGAACCAGTGCCACGAAGCTAGGCAGTCCTGGCGGCCCTGGATGCCGCCAAAGGATCGTAAGAGTCACTGGGGACTCCGTGCAACCCAGCGCTCAAGATCCAGAAGCTCAAGTAGTCCCGATGCATGGACCACGGAGGTCCGAGACTCCTTGAAGGACATCCTTCCTGATGAACATGCATCCGCTGAACGGGTAGTGCGGATGGCTAAGTGCTACGCGCTGGTATCTTTACTGGCGTGGTGCCTCGACATCCTATTGCGGTGCATAACCCAGGAGGAAGGCTGCGACTAGCTCGCAGTAGTCCAAGGAGGCGAGTGTTGGGAACGCTCATCGTCCCGCGCATTGGTCAGATAAGCCACCCGGCATGGCTCCTACTGACCGAGAACCACCTGGACGCCGTCAAACCGGTTAGGGATGCAATGCGTGCCAAGTCCACGCCAAGCAGACCCACACAACCGGTGCAGACGCGCACTCAGAGCCGTCGGGGGATACCGGCTCCTCCATGTCGAGGGCCAGCCGGACTTCCCAGGGCCGGGTCACGGGAACTACCCTTCGACATGGTATGCAGGGCCGAAGCCATGCTCCCCCCTGATATAGCCATGGGGGTCCCCCCGTGTCCGGCGTACGACGAAGCCACGCATGACCCGCTCTGCGTGAAGACAGGCGCTCCGACGCCACCCCAGTAAGTTCACCATGCTTACTTAGGTGTTTATTTAAATTACGCATTAATTTATATGAACACCTCCCCACGCTCTAGACAGTGTGCGTCTATTGTACACTCGGTTCCTCTTTCCTGCTCTCATGCATAGTCGATATTTGTCGTCCTGCCGAAGGCGGTAGTGCTTGGGGTACCTGCCAGAGGCCCGGTGGCCTTTTGGATCTCCCTCTATAAGGGTACTGAACCGCCAGTTGGTCTCCTCCGAGAAAAGACCTACGCTAGAACGGGGGGTCAGGAGCCTTGCTTTGCCCGGTCTTGCACCAAAAGCATGCGGACTCTGCCTCCCGGCGCTACGGTCTGAGTACCAGGGGGCCGGGCGGTTACACCCTGACTGGGGCTGGGGCCAGACCTCCGGGACCAAGTGCACTGGATTACCCAAGCCCCGTATTCCGGCCTGGGACAGTAAGCCAAATGAGACTAAGGGATAGGAAAGGGGGACCACTGAGCAGTTCCGGACGTCCGCCCCCACAGCTGGGCCGAGCTCCGAGGCCAGCCCTCGCCCTCCTTTCAGAGGCGAGCGTTGACGCCGGACCTCACGCCCTTCGCTGGCCTGAGCTCCGATGACTTCCGGACTCCGTCTCCATAGCCAGGCCGAGCTCCAAGGCCAGCCCTCGCCCTCCTTTCAGAGGCGAGCGCTGACGCCGGACCTCACGCCCTTCGCTGGCCTGAGCTCCGATGACTACCGGACTCCGCCTCCACAGCCAGACCGAGCTCCGAGGCTAGCCCTCGCCCTCCTTTTCAGAGGCGAGCGCTGATGCCGGACCTCACGCCCTTCGCTGGCCTGAGCTCCGATGACTTCCGGACCTCCGCCCCCACAGCCGGGCCGAGCTCCGATGTCAGGTTTCACCCTCTCCTAAGAGGCTGAACATCGAAGCCGTCAGGACTTTGCCAGCACAGGGAGTACTCAAGACAAGAAAGTGCGCGGATCAGAAGAGACAAAGGTCCCACCTCGGGCTCGCTATCTCCCCCGAGATGGGCCCGGGGGCCACTGTCGGTACCCTCGATATGGGGTACCCCCGCGCACAGGGGAAAATGCATAAGGATCTCGCCCTTCTCCGCAGGGAGAGCTCCGAAGGCGCCACGCGTCCGGCGGGGCTGGACCTCCCTCTCCTCAGAGGAGAGCTCCGGGCCCGCCATGTGGCATACAGAAGCCGGACCTCCCCCTCCGCGGGAGAGAGGTCCGAAGGCGCCGCGTGTCCAGCAGGGCCGGACCTCCCTCTCCTCAGAGGAGAGCTCCGGGCCCGCCACGTGGCCAACAGAAGCCGAGCCTCTCCCTCCGCGGGGAGAGGTCCGGAGGCTCCACGTGCCCCGCGGGACTGACCCTTCTCCCCTCTGAGAAGGGCTCCGGGCCTGCCACGTGGCAGCAGAACGACGCTGCCTGCCCCGAGAGATAGGCAGCGGGCGTAAAAACACCCCATACCTTACCCGTACAAGGTATTCAAGGCCCGCGTCTTCCCAAGACGCGGAGACGTGGAGCACGCCTCTGTCAGGTGCCGTTGCGACCAGTCGCATCACAGACTGGCGCGCGGTGTCAGAACCTACCAGCCAATAAACTCCGCGACAAGACATCCCATGCCGCCTGCGCCGTCATCAACCACTACGACTGGCATGCGGCATGGGTAGGGCGGCAAGATGAAGACTCAGAAGCCTTCACCAGAGACAACTACCGGCATAACTGCAGATACGGTAGATAATAGACAATCTCCCCGGGACCACCTGTCGGGTCCCGGGCCCCCTTGTAAGCCACCCGAGTCTTGGACTATAAAAGGCTCAGGTAGGCAACGTTAGCAGGGGGTCGAACCCTGTTGGTTCGTATTTTGCAACTCATACGCTAGCCATACACTCTCAAGCTGTAACTCACCCCCAAGCTCAGGCCTCCGGCCCTGAGCAGCAAGCAATACAGCGAGCTCCATAGCTCGCCGTGGACGTAGGGTTTCACGCTCCGGCGGCCTGAACCACGTAAAACTTGCTGTGTCAAGCTCTTACTAACTCGTTCCATCTGCGCAAGCTCTCCGCTAGGGACTAGCCCCTCCGAAAAAAGAATCTCCGCGGGCTGCCCAGTGCAGGCCCGGGGGAAGTGTCGACCGCACACTTTGACATAGCCCCTGAACAAGGCGAGCCACTGCTCCTCTACATCGCTGCCACAACCGAGGTCGTGAGCATGGTTCTGGTCGCAGAGCGACTAGATTTCTGTTGCCCTCAAGTCCCACAAGAAGCTCCTGTTGCCGTTGGTCTAAATCCCTAGGGCTGAGACTCTACAGGAAATCCTTTTGATGGGGAAGTAATCAGGTCCCAAACAGGTGGACGTGATGATCGATGCATATCTGGGTCCGAGCTCTTAGAATGTAGTTCCAGACTGGGGGGCCTGGGGGCCCTGAGTCCCGGACCTCCCCAAGAAGAACCAGTCGGGTCTCATCCATCTAGACCTGACAAAAGGCGTGCATCTGAGTCCGAGCTCCCACGGTACATTTCTGGACCAGGGCGCCAGGGGCCCCCGGGTTCCGGACCTCCCCAATAAGAACTAGACAGGTACCAGCCATCTGGACCCGGCGAAAGGCGTGCATCTGGGTCCGAGCTCCCAGAGTGCAGTCCCGGACAAGGGGGCAAGGGGTCCCCGGGTCCCGGACCTCACCAAGAGGAACTCGTTGGGCCTCAGACGCCTAGACGTGACAACTGGTGTGCACCTTGGTCCGATCTCCCAGAGTGCAGTCCCGGGCGCGGGGCCGGGGGCCCCCGAGTCCTGCACCTCTAGAAGAAGACGCGTTGGACCCCTATGAGAGGGTCCAAACCATCCAGCGTCCGGTCTACTCATCAGCGAGGTCCTCCACGATGCCAAGACCAGATATCTAGAGGTGCACAAACTTCTCTATGTAGTCCTTGTTGCATCAAGGAAGCTGCGCCATTACTTCCAGGCTCACAAGATCTCGGTGGTTACCTCGTGCAAGGGCCTCAGTTTTGGCACACATTTGAAGTGTTCATCACCACACCACACACCTCATTTGAGGAAAGATGATGAACACAAATGAAGAGCATGTAACCACCATCAACATGCTCATTAGAGAACAAACTCACATATTGCAAAAGTGGTATTTCCCACATGTGATATAGGTGGGCTGGACTTATGAAAACTCCTACACATTGCTAAGGATGTCCATGCCAAGTTTCACCCAAATTCAAAACCTTTTTGAGGTCATTTTGGGTATATATAGGAAGAGGGCAGTTTGAAACCACATTCAAATTCAAACTGTTTTTGTCCCATGAATTTAAAAGTGGGAGGCATATTCTTATTCAGCACATTTTTGTGAGCTCACACACCAATTTTCACTCCATTTGGAGTTGATCTTGACATGAGCTAAGTGGGACGAATTCAAAGTTTATTTGAATTCAAAACTGAACTTGTGCTGAAATTCACTCAAACCGAACCCAATTTGAATTCTATTCAATTCGAATGGCTCAGGGGTGAATAATTTGAATCACCAGGGGTATTACGGGGCTCACTGTTTACAACAGTGATTAGGAGTAAAATTCAGAGGTTAAAACCCCGGGTGGGACCCACATATCATAGAGGGAAGAAGGAGAAACTTGCACCCAAAGTCAGAGTCTCGGTGGGAAAGTCCACCGAGCAGCTGTCGGCTGTGCCACCGAGCAGCTACCGGCGCCACCAGCTGCTTCCCTCTCCGCGCGCTGGCGCCCAGGGCGGCTGGCTCGCGCCCCCACGCGACCGGCACCGCCTCAGCCGAGCAGGAGTCGGCCGGCTTTATCTTCTCGCGGGCAAACCCGAGCAGCGGCATTGTTTCTCGCCGCAGCTCTCTGCTCAATCGGGAAAACCAGCAAAACCATCTCCTCCTTCATCCCTGAGCTGCTAGACAGCCACCTGAGTTCGCACTCCACCTCTCCAACGCCAGAAACCTCGAGCTCCGACCTCCTTTGCCCAAAGACGATCGCCACCGCGGCGACCTAGCCTCAGCCGAGAGTCAGGCGCCCGTGGGCAGCGTTCCACAGGCGTTTTCACGGTCCAGCGAGAGAGGCAACAGGAGCGCGCGACCACCGTGCTGCTCTCCTCCAAGTTTGGAAGCCAACCGTGAAGAATCCGCAGAGAATTTCCAGTTTGTGCTTCGGCGACCGTAAACCGAGCTTCCGGTATGGTTTCTTTAAATTCTCGCTCTATGATCTTTCGGAGGTCATCAAATCTTGCACATAGACGCTGGACTAGCCGGCGATCAAGTTCTTTTCTGCATCCGTAGCGTGAAACTGTCTAGGAGTGACGAATTTCGAGCTCGATCGAGGGGGGTCATGGCGGGCACGATCGGTCACACGGTGCCGACCGACTTGCCGCCATCCCTGAACCCTTTTGACACCTTGTCGAGCTTCCTAGAGGTACACTGATGCTGTAGGGCCGTTTGTTCGAGGTGTTGACGGGTTTAGAAACCATGGTCGACGGTGTCGAACCTCAACCGAGGCCGCGGCACGTCGCCGAGCTACTTCCGGTCACCCCCAGCCCGACCTGTCACCCCCGACGTGTTCCTCGACGTCGACAACCCCCTGGCGGCGAGTTTCAGACCATGGGAGGTCCGGCAGCGGCGAGCCGGCGAGCCCCGAGTCTGCTCCGGCGAGGTCGGCGGCGCGGGCGCGAGAGAACGGCGGGAGGAAGACGAAGCCGGCTGGCCCACGTGTCAGCGGCTGAAGAAATTAAATCGGGATCGGGTGTGGCCAGGGATCGGCTGTGCTGGCGCGCAAATACCCTGTGAGCTCCGGTGTGCCGGACACCTCCGCGCTCGACACGTGTGGTATCCCCGGTGTGCCGGACACCTCCGCGCTTGACACGTGTCCCCGCGGGCCCCGAGAGTTTAAACTTTTCCCCCGATTTTCAGAATTCTTCCAAACTTCAAATCCTCAGAACTTTGGCTAAAGAGCTCCAAATCGGGTGAACCAAATTTTGTTGGATTCAGCTCTCTGAGCACTTTCCAGCAATACCAAATTCAGCTCATGAAAGTGAATAGTTTTCCAGAATTAAATCCCTAAAGTTTAAATTGTTGGGAATTTTATCTGGAGAACTACTTTATGAAAAATTCTGAAATTTGGCTGAAAGGTTCATTGGAAAATCCCTGAATACCAGTAAAATTTTTAGACTCATCCAAGTTCATTTAATTACCCTAAACGGGTGATTAAGAGAACTGCCCTGAGAAAATAGAAAAATGTACAGAAACATTTTTCACATTTTCTCAAATCTTAATTAGGGCATAACTTTCTGTAGAATTCTTCAAATGACATGAAACCAACTCCATTAGAACCATCTTAAAGTCTAGTTTCCAGAAAGTAATGGTTGGAGCCGTGAAAACCCCTGGAATTATTCAGAGGCTCAAATATTGACCAAGTGGGCTTTTATTTGTACAAGGTTCAAATGAACTTTATTTCAAATGAAACTTGGTCAAGACTCTGGTTAAGACCCTACCAAGCCACAATAAAAAGTTCAGAACCAAAGGGGAGGGCTAGCTAGAGTTAGTAGTAAATAAGTATTCAAGTTTACACATTGCATTTAAATTTACATGTAGAATTATATTCAACGTGTAGCCATTGAAGAGGAGACTCCGGAAGTGCTGGACTTCCTTCTTCCGGACGAAGAACTAATTACTGACCGGCAGCAACAAGGCAAGCCCCGGTTTGCATTAACCTTTTATAAGTCTTACTTTGTTTACATGTGTCATATGAAGTATGTATGTGCACTAGGTATAGGATGAATGAAACCCCACTTGCATAACCAAAGGTTCCTAAAAGAGTGAGGGTAGTGTCAAGGACCTCGAGTAGACATGCTATGCTTAATGAGTCATAGGACTTCGGTACAAGTCGAGTAGTTGGAATCTACTCGCGAGATAGGCATTGGGACACACGGGTTCGGTTGAGTGATGTGAGATCACTTTAGTAATGAATATGAGACTAGGCAGGGGCTAGGGCGCAGCAAGAGTGAGTCTTGTGTGCGCAGCCCTGCCCGTGTCGATTGAGGACCGATCCGTGTGCGGCCCTGCTGAACAAGTATTGAACGTACCGAAGGCATATCGGATATATGGGCCCCGATAAACCGATGTAGCCTAAACCTCCGGGCGTCGAGGCATAACGCACCGATTTATAGGTGTAGGCTGAGGGCAGCAAGGTGGAAATCTGCCAACGGGCATAGAGAGATGCTCCGTGTGGGGAACCTCCTGCTCGTTTCGGTGCGACCGGTTCGACGTTTGGGCTGTTGGGTGAAAGGTTGTCCCGTACGACATCGAGTGAGCGTGCTTTGCAGCTCCACGGGTGGGCGTACGTGACGTGCTCTTTGGGTTTCCCTGCAGGTGTATATCGAGTCGATTCGCCGTCCCTCGCTGTGACGAGTACCGCTTGTTCACTGCGTCGTAACGTAGATTAATGAATGAAATGTGATGATTCAATATTGCTGTTATGATATAATTGTATTGCTACATGTGTGCCACCAAATATTGCTCACTAAATTTCAGCTTCATAAACCGTTAACTTGTTGCTAAAAGATGAACTAAGGATGAACTTGTAGGCGTGTCCATTTGCTGCAACATTGCTATCCTAAGTCATGGTACACCTCATGTAGAGTTTCATGCTTAGGTGAGTCGGTTAAGCGTTGCTGAGCCTTCGTGCTCACGGTTGCTGCTTAAGTATTTTTCAGGTGAAGAGCCACCCATGGACTCGGAGTACGAGTCCACCGGCGAGGGTTACCCTCCGTCGGGGACCACGGCTGAGTGGGAGCCGTACACGCCGCGCTGAGCTTGGGAGTGCAGCTAGTGTGGGTTGCCGTAGGGCTGGGCAACCACTTTTGCTAGATAGGCGGGCGTGAGTTGTATAAAAGAAACTTCCGCTGTGTAATAAAGACCCTAGTTTGTAACTGAGAAGTGTACTACTTTGTACATTCAGTTTGTTTTTCCCATGTAATATAATGTGTTCTTATGACGTGTGCTGTCGGGTGTCGCATCGCGCGGCACCACCCTCTGCGATCCTGGATGAGCGGATTCCGGTCCGCCACAGCCTGGTATCAGAGCTGCAGTGGGGATAGCATAGTACTTAAGGACTGCATTATGGGGAAGAACTTAGGTATACGGTGAGGATTCGGTAGTTGCCCAAGTAAGGACTATACTAGCATAGTTACTTAAAGTGGCAAAGACTAACTTATGTGTTATAATTCTGAATTTCAATTATGTAATGACACACCTACGCTCTGGTAAGTATGGTAAGGAACGCCACCGAAAGTGGTTCAATTTCGGTTAGCTCTCCCTGACGAGGAACGTGGTTCAGGGATTGATCTCACAGGTTGGTGTGAGATGTCAATATGAAACTTTTGGACTCTTCATGTTCCTGAGTTCATATGCAACGCTGATCCCTAGCGTGCATTAGGCAAGTAAGTGGAGACCCCATCGCGTGGTCAGTAACGCGAGAGTGTGTTCGTCTGGAAATAGCCCAGGAGGACATGCGCAGCGCTTGCCATCGGCGTGCCCTGCAGGGCAGTAGGTGGTATCTGTTGGGTTGATAACATTCCCAACCGTGACGACCCGTTCATGACATACTCGGGTTCCCCGTCGTGTGGTGTTGAAACACGATTACGTACCTTGAGACGTGACCTAGCTCAAGGACGGCCGTATGACAATGATACAGGCGTTTGTATTTACTTTCAAATATGGAACTGCCTGAAATGAATAACCATTGAGTGCACCATTATTGTGTGGTCTTCTGCAGGTACTAACCACGTATGTATCCGTGTAGCAAACGTGTGCGAGAGACCGTTTAGTGCCACATTTGAGCCGTATATGCCGGTATAATCCGGTTAGGATTTTCTTTTGTGAGGAACGTAGTACCGAGATATGGTAGGCATATGCATGAAAATAATGATAAAAAGGAATTAAAATCTATAGGTTCAACATTTAGGACCCTGGTTGGGTATAAGAATGGGATAGTAATGAGTATAGTTCCAAAAAGACTGAAAAACAGAGTGCTCTGTTTTGGACAGCAAGTTTGCTGATCTTCAACAGGGCATAACTCACCGGTCTTTTAGCCCAGAGAGGTGTGCTATATAGCTCTGGAAAGGTATTTAAGTACTCTACAACTTTGTTGTAGACTTCCAGAGCTGAAACTCACCTTAAGATGGCTAAAATCTCAGAGGAATGTGAACTGTCCAGAACCAGGACAGAGTAGAACATTCTCTGAACTGTTTTGTTTTTCAATGATAACTCCCAGTAGCAAAACCCAAAAATTTCACATGATACCTCCTTAGAAAGAGTAGAAGATGTGTGATATCTTTGCAATTCAAAGTTTCTGAAGTTTCAGCACAGATTTCAGTGGAAACTCGAATGGAAAACAGCAACTTCCAAGGGACGTGCTGTTAAAAAAATTCTTCCAGAAATTCTGCTGACTTTGAATTAGCATAACTTTTTAACCAAGGCTGATCTGGGGGCAATTGAATACTCGTTGGAAATATACTGAAGTTAACTTTAACTTTGGTAATCAACTTGAGTCATGAAAATGCCCAGAACCAGATCAAAACTTGGAATAGGTAGAAACTGGTCATTCTGACCGAAGAATGACAGTTGAACTCATTGGAGAGGGTGTTGTACCCTAAGGGTGGTATACGTGATGACAACGCGATAGTAATGTCTCGTGGTGGCCAAAGCTAGTTATGATGAGCTTCCAAAGTGGAGGTTCATCAAGTTGGATTGAACTAGCTTGTGTTTGGTCTGGTAATGGTGTAGCTTGTGCAAAGTTATTACACTATCTACTTACGAGATGTATCGCATGTTTTTATTGTCATTATGTTTTACACCTATTTCATTTGGACTGCATGCACTCTCTTGCGGGACTGATGTTATTGTCGTATGGTTGCAGATGGTTCGCACTAGGACCACGCACGAGGTTGGTGGCTCTAGCCAAGGGGGGGGGCGATGACTCCCAGCCACCGGCCTACGACAGCACCCCGCAGCAGCAGCCACCACCGCCGCCTCCGCTTACTCTAGCGGATGTGATAGCGGCACTTGTGGGAGGTCGTGAGGAGCAGACCGACCTGCTCCGCACGATCGTGCAGAATACGTCCCAGGCGGGGGGACGTCAAGAGCGAGGGCCTCGTGAGCCCCGTGAAGTGTCGTACTCGGATTTCATGAGTACGCACCCTCTAGTGTTCACCGAAGCCGAAGAACCACTGGAGGCGGACAACTGGCTGCGGACCATCGAGTCCAAGTTCGGGCTGCTCCAATGTACGGAGCGGCAGAAGACTCTGTTCGCAGCGCAGCAACTCCACGGTGCCGCTGGTGCGTGGTGGTCGAATTATGTCGCCTCACGTCCGGCTGGCCATGCCGTGGAATGGCAAGAGTTCCGGGAGGCGTTCCGCGCCTATAACATTCCTCCCGGAATCATGAAGAGGAAGTTCCAAGAATTCTTGGAGCTGAAGCAGGGCGGGAGGAGTGCCCACGACTACTCCCGTGCCTTCAACCATCTGGCGCAGTACGCGTCAGACTATATCTCCACTGAGGAGAAGAAGAGGGAGCACTTCTATCGGGGGTTACACCCCGAAATGAAGACCCACCTCGTACAGTGGAACCGCGGCACATTCAACGACCTAGTAAATGCTGCGATTATGCAAGAGGATGCTCAGCGGGAGTTGGCAGCTGAGCAGCGGAAGCGCAGCGCTCCACCCAACGGTGGGAGTGGCGCTCCCCAGAAGTACCGTATGGTGTATCGGACACCATCCGGGCAGCAGTGGCGTCCACCGGCGCGACTTGAACAGTTCGAGGGACGTTCGTTCCAAGCACCCCCGTTCCGTCCGCCGATGCCACCACCAAGACAGCAGCAGCAGCAGCAGCAGACGGTACCCCGGGCGTTTCCACCGCCACAACACGCCCCGGGTTTTCGTCCACCGATCAGCGGGGGACCGCCCCGTTTGACCTGCTTCACGTGTGGCCAGGCGGGCCACTTCGCGAAGGACTGTCCCCAGGGGCAGCAGAGCAGCGGGCAAGCCCAGTTCCAGGGCGGTGCTCGAGGCCGACCTCCGGTGAAGAAGGTTGGTCAGCGGACTGGGGGTGTCCGCAATCTCGACAATGAGGACGCCCCAGAAGGAGACAACGTGCTGGCGGGTACGTTCACTCTCAACCATCAAGCCATCATAATATTGTTCGATTCTGGTGCAACCCACAACTTCATAAGTGCACCATATGTGGTTAAGCATCAGCTGGAAGTCTTTCCAACCGAGTGTTTGTATATGATCTGCTCACCGGGAGGAAAGATTTCAGCAACGATGATGGTTCTAAAAGCACCACTGTGCTTAGGTGGGAAGATATATCCCACCACTATGATTATCCTGGAGGGGCAGAAGATTGACGCAATCTTGGGAATGTCATGGCTAAGCTACCATGGCGCTGTCCTGGAAACCTTATCAGGGACGGTTCACCTCAACTCCCCATTACACCATTCGCAGTCCCTCCTATTAGATAATCCAGTCCGGGAGGTTTCAGAAATCAACAATACTGAAGCTCTCAAGTTAGAAGACATTCCCGTAGTCCGGGAGTATCCTGACGTGTTCCCGGATGATCTTCCGGGCATGCCACCTGAGCGGGATGTCGAGTTCAAGATTGAACTTGCACCCGGGACTACGCCCATATCACGGAGACCATACAAGATGGCTCCAAATGAGCTGGCAGAACTGAAAGAACAGCTCAATGATCTGTTGAGTAAGGGTTTCATTAGGCCGAGTTCCTCCCCTTGGGGATGCTCGGCGCTGTTCGTGAAGAAGAAAGATGAAACCTTGAGGCTGTGTGTGAATTACCGGCCGCTCAACGCCATCACCATCAAGAATAAGTACCCACTGCCCCGCATCGACATTTTGTTTGATCAACTTGTGGGGGCAAGTGTGTTCTCAAAGATGGACCTTCGCTCTGGATATCACCAGATTAAAATCCGGGCGGAGGATATCCCGAAGACGGCCTTCTCGACGAGATACGGATTATATGAATATCTCGTCATGTCCTTTGGTCTCACAAATGCTCCAGCCCATTTCATGTATCTCATGAACTCGGTGTTCATGCCGGAGCTGGACAAGTTCGTGGTAGTGTTCATCGACGATATCTTGGTTTACTCCAAGACAGAAGCTGAACATACCGAACACTTGCGGATCGTTCTTCAACGATTGCGAGACCATAAGCTCTACGCCAAGTTCAGTAAATGCGAGTTTTGGATCAGCCAAGTGCCATTCTTGGGACATATCATCTCAGCAGAAGGCATTGCGGTTGACCCAAGCAAAATAGAGCAAGTGCTGAAATGGAAAGCTCCCACTTCAGTTCATGAAGTCAGAAGCTTCCTCGGGTTAGCGGGATACTATAGGAGATTCATTCCAAGTTTCTCCAAGCTCGCTAAGCCGATGACAGAATTGCTGAAGAAGGGGACGAAGTATGTTTGGAACACGGCGTGTGAAGGAGCGTTCCAAGCATTGGTGAAGCATCTCACAACAGCCCCGGTCTTAGCTCAGCCGGATACAACAAAGCCCTTCGACATGTACTGTGATGCGTCCGGTATTGGGCTCGGCTGCGTGTTGATGCAGGAAGGACGTGTGGTCGCTTATGGCTCACGCCAACTTCAGAACCATGAGCAGCACTATCCCACTCATGATCTTGAGCTTGCTGCCGTGGTGTTGGCACTAAAAATGTGAAGGCACTATCTCCTGGGGACTTGGTGCATCTCTACACCGACCACAAGAGCTTGAAATACATTTTCACCCAGAAGGAGCTGAACATGAGGCAACGGAGGTGGTTAGAATTAATCAAGGACTATGAAATGGAGATTCACTACCACCCCGGCAAGGCGAATGTGGTTGCCGACGCGCTAAGTCGGAAATCACATGTCCATCACCTCACCATTACACCGGTGGAGGAGGAAGAGCCAAGTTTATACTTGGTTCCTTATGGATCGCTGTACAACCTTGCCCTCATCCCTACTATTAGGGAGGACATCATTGCAGCTCAGAAAATGGATAATGGCATGGCGCATCTCCGGAGACGGATAGACAATGGAGAAATTAAATGTTTCCGGAAAGATGATGAGGGGACGCTGTGGTTCAATGACCGCATAGTCGTACCCCGGGATATGGAGTTGAGAAAGAAGATCCTCGATGAAGCTCACTTGTCCAAGTACTCCATTCATCCGGGCAGCAACAAGATGTACCAAGATTTGAAAAGAAAATTTTGGTGGACACGGATGAAGCGGAAGGTAGCGAAGTACGTATCCGAGTGTGATACGTGCCGACGAGTGAAGGCTGATCACATGAAGAAATCAGGGGTGTTGCAACCCCTGAAGATTCCGGCATGGAAATGGGAAGATGTGAGCATGGATTTCATTGTGGGATTACCCCTAACATCCAACAAGCATGATTCCATATGGGTAATCGTTGATCGGTTAACCAAGACGGCTCACTTCATCCCGGTGAATATACGTTACAATGTCGGCAAATATGCGGAGCTATACATAGCGAAGATTCTATGCCTATACGGGGTACCCAAGACCATTGTCTCAGATTGAGGTTCATTATTTGTATCTCGCTTTTGGGAGCAGCTACACGCTGCATTGGGTACTAAGTTGATTAGGAGCTCCGCTTATCACCCTCAGACAGATGGGCAAACAGAGAGGGTGAACCAAGTATTAGAAGACATGTTGAGAGCATGTGCCATCCACCATGGTAGGAACTGGGATGATCACCTACCGTTGGCGGAATTCTCGTACAACAATGGTTATCAGGCGAGTATTAAGATGGCACCCTACGAAGATCTCTACGGTCGCAAATGCCGCACCCCATTAAATTGGTGCGAGTCCGGTGAAAGGGTCACATTCGGGGTTGATGTGGTGAACGACGCCGAAGAGCGCGTTCAGACAATTCAAGCCAATTTGAAGGCCGCTCAATCCCGGCAGAAGAGCTACGCTGATAAGAGGCGTAGGTCGTTGCACTTTGACGTTGGGGAACACGTGTACCTCCGCGTGTCTCCGACGAAGGGCGTGCACCGGTTCGGTGTGAAGGGGAAGCTCGCTCCCCGTTTTATTGGACCCTACGCTATCACCGAGAAGTGTGGACCAGCAGCGTATCGATTGGAGCTACCGGCATCCCTTGCTGGTGTCCATGATGTTTTCCATGTGTCGCAACTGCGAAAATGTTTTAAGCATACAGCTGCTGTTCCTACCGAAGACATCGGCGAGCTGAAACCGGATTTAACATATGATGAGTATCTAGTGGAAATCCTTGATGAGAAAGCCCGAACCATGCGTAGCAGAACGTTGTGGTTCTACAAGATCCTCTGGAGTAACCACACCGCGAAAGAAGCGACGTGGGAGAGCGAGGAGTTCCTTCGCTCAAATTACCCGGAGTTCATGGCTTCTCAACATGGGTAAGTCCCTATTACATCGCTATCTCTTCTTTTGTAATCTCGGGACGAGATTCTTTTAAGGGGGGAGGAATGTAAGGGCCTCAGTTTTGGCACACATTTGAAGTGTTCATCACCACACCACACACCTCATTTGAGGAAAGATGATGAACACAAATGAAGAGCATGTAACCACCATCAACATGCTCATTAGAGAACAAACTCACATATTGCAAAAGTGTTATTTCCCACATGTGATATAGGTGGGCTGGACTTATGAAAACTCCTACACATTGCTAAGGATGTCCATGCCAAGTTTCACCCAAATTCAAAACCTTTTTGAGGTCATTTTGGGTATAGATAGGAAGAGGACAGTTTGAAACCACATTCAAATTCAAACTGTTTTTGTCCCATGAATTTAAAAGTGGGAGGCATATTCTTATTCAGCACATTTTTGTGAGCTCACGCACCAATTTTCACTCCATTTGGAGTTGATCTTGACATGAGCTAAGTGGGACGAATTCAAACTTTATTTGAATTCAAAACTGAACTTGTGCTGAAATTCACTCAAACCGAACCCAATTTGAATTCTATTCAATCCAAATGGCTCAGGGGTGAATAATTTGAATCACCAGAGGTATTACGGGGCTCACTGTTTACAACAGTGATTAGGAGTAAATTTCAGAGGTTAAAACCCCGGGTGGGACCCACATGTCATAGAGGGAAGAAGGAGAAACTTGCACCCAAAGTCAGAGTCTCGGTGGGAAAGTCCACCGAGCAGCTGTCGACTGTGCCACCGAGCAGCTACCGGCGCCACCAGCTGCTTTCCTCTCTGCGCGCTGGCGCCCAGGGCGGCTGGCTCGCGCCCCCACGCGACCGGCACCACCTCAGCCGAGCAGGAGTCGGCCGACTTTATCTTCTCGCGGGCAAACCCGAGCAGCGGCATTGTTTCTCGCCGCAGCTCTCTGCTCAATCGGGAAACCTCTCCAACGCCAGAAACCTCGAACTCCGACCTCCTTTGCCCAAAGACGATCGCCACCGCGGCGACCTAGCCTCAGCCGAGAGTCAGGCGCCCGTGGGCAGCGTTCCACAGACATTTTCATGGTCCAGCGAGAGAGGCAACAGGAGCGCGCGACCACCGTGCTGCTCTCCTCCAAATTTGGAAGCCAACCGTGAAGAATCCACAGAGAATTTCCAGTTTGTGCTTCGGCGACCGTAAACCGAGCTTCCGGTACGGTTTCTTTAAATTCTCACTCTATGATCTTTCGGAGGTCATCAAATCTTGAACATAGACGCTGGAATAGCCGGCGATCAAGTTCTTTTCTGCATCCGTAGCGTGAAACTGTCTAGGAGTGACAAATTTCGAGCTCGATCGAGGGCGGTCATGGCGGGCACGATCGGTCACACGGTGCCGACCGACTTGCCGCCATCCCTGAACCCTTTTGACACCTTGTCGAGCTTCCTAGAGGTACACTGATGTTGTAGGGCCGTTTGTTCGAGGTGTTGACGGGTTTAGAAACCACGGTCGACGGTGTCGAACCTCAACCGAGGCCGCGGCACGTCGCCAAGCTACTTCCGGTCACCCCCAGCCCGATCTGTCACCCCCGACGTGTTCCTCGGCGTCGACAACCCCCTGGCAGCGAGTTTCAGACCATGGGAGGTCCGGCAGCGGTGAGCCGGCGAGCCCCGAGTCTGCTGTGGCGAGGTCGGCGGCGTGGGCGCGAGAGAACGGCGGGAGGAAGACGAAGCCGGCTGGCCCACGTGTCAGCGGCTGAAGAATTTAAATCGGGATCAGGTGTGGCCAGGGATCGGCTGTGCTGGCGCGCAAATACCCTGTGAGCTCCGGTGTGCCGGACACCTCCGCGCTCGACACGTGTGGTATCCCCGGTGTGCCGTACACCTCCGCGCTCGACACGTGTCCCCGTGGGCCCCGAGAGTTTAAACTTTTCCCCGATTTTCAGAATTCTTCCAAACTTCAAATCCTCAGAACTTTGGCTAGAGAGCTCCAAATCGGGTGAACCAAATTTTGTTGGATTCAGCTCTCTGAGCATTTTCCAGCAATACCAAATTCAGCTCATGAAATGAATAGTTTTCCAGAATTAAATCCCTAAAGTTTAAACTGTTGGGAATTTTATCTGGAGAACTACTTTATGAAAAATTCTGAAATTTGGCTGAAAGGTTCATTGGAAAATCCCTGAATACCAGTAAAATTTTCAGACTCATCCAAGTTCATTTAATTACCCTAAACGGGTGATTAAAAGAACTGCCCTGAGAAAATAGAAAAATGTACAGAAACATTTTTCAGATTTTCTCAAATCTTAATTAGGGCATAACTTTCTGTAGAATTCTTCAAATGACATGAAACCAACTCCATTAGAACCATCTTAAAGTCTAGTTTCCAGAAAGTAATGGTTGGATCCATGAAAACCCCTGGAATTATTCAGAGGCTCAAATATTGACCAAGTGGGCTTTTATTTGTACAAGGTTCAAATGAACTTTATTTCAAATGAAACTTGGTCAAGACTCTGGTTAAGACCCTACCAAGCCACAATAAAAAGTTCAGAACCAAAGGGGAGGGCTAGCTAGAGTTAGTAGTAAATAAGTATTCAAGTTTACACATTGCATTTAAATTTACATGTAGAATTATATTCAACGTGTAGCCATTGAAGAGGAGACTCCGGAAGTGCTGGACTTCCTTCTTCCGGACGAAGAACTAACTACTGACCGGCAGCAACAAGGCAAGCCCCGGTTTGCATTAACCTTTTATAAGTCTTACTTTGTTTACATGTGTCATATGAAGTATGTATGTGCATTAGGTATAGGATGAATGAAACCCCACTTGCATAACCAAAGGTTCCTAAAAGAGTGAGGGTAGTGTCAAGGACCTCGAGTAGACAGGCTATGCTTAATGAGTCATAGGACTTCGGTACAAGTCGAGTAGTTGGAATCTACTCGCGAGATAGGCATTGGGACACACGGGTTCGGTTGAGTGATGTGAGATCACTTTAGTAATGAATATGAGACTAGGCAGGGGCTAGGGCGCAGCAAGAGTGAGTTTTGTGTGCGCAGCCCTGCCCGTGTCGATTGAGGACCGATCCGTGTGCGGCCCTGCTGAACAAGTATTGAGCGTACCGAAGGCACATCGGATATATGGGCCCTGATAAACCGATGTAGCCTAAACCTCCGGGCGTCGAGGCATAACGCACTGATTTATAGGTGTAGGCTGAGGGCAGCAAGGTGGAAATCTGCCAACGGGCATAGAGAGATGCTCCGTGTGGGGAACCTCCTGCTCGTTTCGGTGCGACCGGTTCGACGTTTGGGCTGTTGGGTGAAAGGTTGTCCCGTACGACATCGAGTGAGCGTGCTGTGCAGCTCCACGGGTCGGCGTACGTGACGTGCTCTTTGGGTTTCCCTGCAGGTGTATATCGAGTCGATTCGTCGTCCCTCGCGGTGACGAGTACCGCTTGTTCACTGCGTCGTAACGTAGATTAATGAATGAAATGTGATGATTCAATATTGCTGTTATGATATAATTGTATTGCTACATGTGTGCCACCAAATATTGCTCACTAAATTTCAGCTTCATGAACCGTTAACTTGTTGCTAAAAGATGAACTAAGGATGAACTTGTAGGCGTGTCCATTTGCTGCAACATTGCTATCCTAAGTCATGGTACACCTCATGTAGAGTTTCATGCTTAGGTGAGTCGGTTAAGCCTTGCTGAGCCTTCGTGCTCACGGTTGCTGCTTAAGTGTTTTTTAGGTGAAGAGCCACCCACGGACTTGGAGTACGAGTCCACCGGCGAGGGTTACCCTCCGTCGGGGACCACGGCTGAGTGGGAGCCGTACACGCCGCGCTGAGCTGGGGAGTGCAGCTAGTGTGGCTTGCCCTAGGGCTGGGCAACCACTTTTGCTAGATAGGCGGGCGTGAGTTGTATAAAAGAAACTTCCGCTGTGTAATAAAGACCCTAGTTTGTAACTGAGAAGTGTACTACTTTGTACATTCAGTTTGTTTTTCCCATGTAATATAATGTGTTCTTATGACGTGTGCTGTCGGCTGTCGCATCGCGCGGCACCACCCTCTGCGATCCTGGATGAGCGGATTCCGGTCCGCCACACCTCGTACCCACTGAGAACCGTCCTCCACAGCCACAACGCCACTGGAAACATAGCTAAATGGGCTGTAGAGTTGGCGGAGTTTGAGCTGGACTTCTTACTGCACCATGCGGTGAAAAGCTAGGCATTAGCTGACTTCGTGGCGGAGTGTACTCCACCACCATGCCGGCCAGGGGGCCAGGACATCGGTGAACCAGAGCCCAGAGCTCCGGTCTTCACTGGGCCCTACTGGACTCTCTACTTCGACGGCTCCTCGCGGAAGCAGGGTGCCGGAGCAGGGGTTCTACTCATTATACCAACCGGAGAGCAGTTCAAATACATGGTGCGACTTTACTTCAAGGCGACCAAAGACATGGCGGAGTATGAGGCTCTCATCTTTGTGTTGAAGACCGTGTTGTCCCTTGGCGTCAAACAGTTGTTGGTCAAGGGTGATTCTCAATTGATCATCAAGCAAGTCCAAGGAGAGTGTTGCTGCATCGACCCACAACTTGCAGCATATCTCCTCCAAGTACAGAAGTTGAAGAAGGACTTCTTATCCTTGGACTTGTGCCATGTTTCCTGTGCCAATAATACAATAGCGATGACCTGTCAATGAAGGCTTCTACTTGGGCTTCGGTACCTCAGGGGGTATTTGAAAAGAAGTTGTTGCGACCTACCACCTAGCTGGCCGAACCAGGCAAAGGGGACAGGACCAGCACCTCGAAGCTGGCAGTCCTAGCGACCATGTTACCATGGCGCCCGCCAAGGATCGTAAGCATCACCGGGGACTCCATGCAACACGACGCTCAAGATCCAATTGCTCAAGTAGGTCCCGATGCATAGATCACGGAGATCCGGGACTACTTGAAAGATAATTTCCTTCCCGATGAATGTGTATCCGCTGAACGGATTGCTCTGTTGGCTAAGAGATACACGCTGGTAGAAAGGGATCTCTACCGGCGTGGCGCTAATGGCGGCATATTGCTGTGCATGACCCGGGAGGAGGGTTGCGACCTGCTCGAAGAGATCCATGGAGGCGAGTGTGGGAACCATGCATGTTCCCGCACGCTGGTCGGTAAAGCCTTTCGGCATGGCTTTTATTGTCCGACAGCTCTCCAGGATGGCGTCGACCTGGTCAAGAGATGCAAGGCGTGCCAGTTCCATGCTAAGCAGATCCACACACCAGCCTAGACGCTGCAGATGATCCTGCCCTCATGGCCCTTCGCTGTGTGGGGGCTGGACATCCTGGGACCATTCCCTAGACCGTTGGAGGGTACCGGTACCTCTACGTCGTCGTAGACAAGTTCACCAAGTGGCCGGAAGCTACCCTTGTAGTAACTATCAACAAGTAGTCAACAGTCAAGTTCATCAAGTCGATTGTATGTCGCTTCAGGGTCCCGAACAGGATCATCACCGACAATGGGGCCCAGTTCACTAGTGCAATATTCTAGAACTGTTGTGAAGACCTCGGCATCCAAGTTTGCTATGCTTCTGTTGCTCACCCAGAAAGTAACGGTCAAGCCGAAAGAGCAAATGTTGAGATACTCAAGGAAATCAAGACGTGCACCGACAATAGCTTGAAGAAGCACGGTGCCAATTGGGTTGAAGAGCTTCTGTGTGCACTGTGGGCTAGTCGGACGTCCCTCAATCGCTCGTCGGGGGAAACACCCTTCTTCCTGGTGTCTGGGGCTGAGGCCATCCTCCCCCAAAAATCACCATGGCCTCATCCCGTGTCCGAGCGTACGACGAAGCCGCACAGGACCAGCTCCGGCGCGAAGATATCAACCTTGTCGATGACCGAAGGTGGCAAGCAGCTGTCCGAAACGCGCCAGATGCAATGGAATTTTGCTTCTTGGATGTCGATGACACTAAGGACCTGCCCAAGAATTGACATGTGCCCGAGGTACTTTTCCTATCCACTTTGCATCTGGCATAATCAGCATCGGAGTATCCGATGAGATTGAATTTTGACCCTTTAGGATACCAGTGCCCTAGGTTAGGTGTATGAACTAGATAGCGCAAAATTCTCTTTACGGCTGTTAGATGACACTCTTTGGGTGCGGCTTGAATCCTTACACACATGCATACACTTAACATAATATCGGGCCTAGATGCACAAAGGTAAAGAAGTGAATCAATCATGAAACGATATACCTTTTGATCCATGCTAGGACTGTCTTGATTGAGGTCTAGGTGTCCGTTTGTCACCATTGGTGTTTTCATGGGCTTGGCCTTTTCCATGCCAAACTTCTTAAGTATGTCTTGAGTGTACTTTGTTTGACATATGAATGTGCCTTCCTTGAGTTGTTTCACTTGGAAGCCTAGAAAGAACTTTAGTTCTCCCATGATTTTGCTAAATTTATTGCAAAAATATTTATTAGTAGAACCAAATATTATGTCATTGACATAAATTTGACACACAAATAAGTCATCGTCTAAGGTTTTCGTGAAAAGTGTGTAGTCGGCCTTTCCTATCCTAAAACCATTGTCAATGAGGAAATCTCTAAGACATTCATACCGAGCTCTAGGAGCTTGTTTGAGGCTGTAGAGAGCTTTGTGAAGCTTAAAAACATGGTTAGGATACTTATCGTCTTCAAAGTCGGGTGGTTGCTCCACATACACTTCCTCCTTGATTGGTCCGTTGAGGAAGACACTTTTTACATCCATTTGGTACAACTTGAAATCATTATGAGTAGCATAGGCTAATAATATACGAATTGATTCAAGTATAGCTACGGGAGCAAAAGTTTCATCGAAGTCCAAACCTTCGACTTGTGAGTATCCCTTTGCCACAAGTCTAGCTTTGTTTCTTGTTACTACTCCATGCTCATCTTGCTTATTGCGAAAGACCCACTTGGTGCCAACTATGTTTGCATTTGGTCTTTCTACAAGCTCCCATAATTTGTTTATTTTGAAGTTGTTAAGCTCCTCTTGCATCGCCATCACCCAATCTGGATCTAGTAGGGAATCTTCAACCTTGAAAGGCTCCAAAGAAGATACGAAAGAGTAGTGAGCACAAAAGTTAGCCACACGAGAGCGATTCATTACCCCTTGGAGATATCTTCAAACATATTGTCAATGGGATGATCCCGTTGTACACATTGATGGACTCTTGGGTGTGTCACACTTGGTCTTGAGTCAACTTCTTCTTCCCCTTGATCCCCCCCTTGATCGTTGCCACCATCGTTGACTTCGATGTCTTGAACATGGTGATCTTGATCTTGTTCTTCATTTAGGGCATCTAGTGTTCGATCATGTGTTTGGGTTGCTTCTTGTGAGAGGATGGGTCACTTGGGTCTTGTATCTCTTGTGGTCGTATGTCACCGAGTGCCATCCTCCTTAATGCCATACATGGTGCATCTTCTTCATCTAGTGCACATTGATCAACTTGCTCTCTTTTGGAGCCATTGGTTTCATCAAACACTATATCACGTGCGATTTCAACACAACCGGGGGTTTTGTTGAATACATGATAGGCATAGGTATTTAAATCATAACCAAGCAAGAAACCTTCATCGGATTTTGAGACAAACTTTGAAACTTAAGGTTTCTTGTTAAGAATATAGAACTTGCTACCAAAGACTCTAAAGTAGGAGATATTGGCTTGTTACCCATTAGGAGCTCATAGGGAGTCTTCTTCAATAGATGATGGAGGTAGAGACGGTTTGTGGCATGGAAAGCGGTATTCACGGCTTCCGCCCAAAACCGGTTGGATGTCTTGTACTCATCAAGTATTGTCCTTGACTTCTCTATCAGAGTTCGGTTCTTCCTTTTGGTCACTCCATTTTGTTCGGGTGTGTATGGTGCTGAAAACTCGTGCTTGATGCCCTCCTCGTCCAAGTACTCTTCTACTTGGATGTTCTTGATTCGGTGCCGTTGTTGCTTCTTATCTTCTTGATTCTCAAGGAGAACTCATTTTGAGCTCTCCTCAAGAAACTCTTGAGGACACCTTGAGTTTCACCCTTATCATGCAAGAAAAATACCCAAGTGAAGCAAGAAAAGTCATCGACAATAACTAGACCATATTTATTATCGCCATGCTTATGTAAGCAATAGGACCAAAGAGGTCCATGTGAAGCATCTCTAGCGTCTTGTTGTTGTCATCACATTCTTAGCGGGATGAGCTACTCCAACTTGTTTCCCGGCTTGGCATGCGCTACAAGGTCTATCTTGCTCAAAAACAATATTTTTAAGACCTCGGACGTGATTACCTTTTAGAAGTTTTAGAGATTTCTGATACCAACATGGGCTAGACTACGATGCCACAACTAACCCATGTTAGTTTTTGTCATCAAGCATGTGTCAAGTTGAGCTTTATCCGTAGAAAAGTCTACAAGATAAAGCTTTCCTTTGAGCACACCTTTGAAGGCAATTGAATTATCTACTCTTCTAGTGACAATCACGCATTCGTTAGTGAATAAGCAATTAAAACCCATGACACATAATTGAGATATGGATAAAAGATTATAATCTAGTGGCTCAACATGCATGACATTTGAAATGGTGTGTTGTGGAGAAAAAGAGATTTTACCCATACCTGGTACCCTTCCTTGGCTATTGTCACCGAAATAAATACCTTGACTTGGATCATTGGTTTCTTCATACTCTACAAACATTTTTCTCGCTCCGGTCATGTGGTTGGTGCAACCACTATCCAACACCCACTTTGTGCCGCTGGAGGAGTATGCCTACAAAACAAGTTTAGGATTTGATTTTAGGTACCCAAGCTTGGTTGGGTCCTTTAAGATTAGTGACCAGAGTTTTAGGCACCCATATACAAGGCTTTGGGCTCTTGCGAGTGGTCCAACATATTTTTCATAGACATTTCCAAATTTGATTTTCGTTAGTACATAAGATGCATTGAAATCATGGAATAGTGTTAGGTTGTTATTCTTAGTATTACTAGCATCTTTAGTCGTTTTAGTAGAAGTAGAGATATAACATTCATTCATAGTTTTGTATGATCCTTCTTTGACAAAGGCTATATGCATCTTGTCACTCTTACAGATGTTTGTATTTTGCTTTTCTTTCCTTGAGAAGCCAAGACCATCTTTGATCAAAGGAGACCTTGCAATTGAGTATGCACTACGTTCATACTTAATCTTCTCCTTGTCAAAGATGCTACTCTTAGGTGCACTCTTTTCTATGTTAAGTTCCTTCTTATCTAAAATTTCATCAAATAGTTTTTTTTATTTTAGTTAGTGAATTTTTACTCAATCCTTCGAACAAATATTTATTTTCACTACCACTATCAAAGTCTTCATCCTTAATAGAATGCAAGGAGAGTTTGGTTTTTACCTTTCGCTTTTCCCTCCTTTGTCATGAGACATGTGTGGTTTGAGCTTTTCCATTCCCCTTTGTTGGGTAGGAGAGTCTTCTTCGTTGTTGGCTTCTTGATGGCGACGGTTCCACCTACTTTTCATCATCGGAGGAGGACTCATCATTGGAGTCTCATTCTTTGCCAACATGAGTGTGCCCATGTGTCTTCTTCTTCTTGAATATCCTCTTCTCTTGTGATTTTTCATCCTTATTCCTCTTCTTCTTGTCTTCTTCCCTTTTATATGGCCAATTAATAATGTAATGCCCATACTCGCCGCAGTTGTAGCATGCTTTCTTGTTTCTTGACTTGCCTTTATACTTGCCTCTGCTCTCATAGCTTGGTCCTCTTCTTCTCTTCATCATCCTTCTAAATTTCTTGATGAAGAAGGCCAACTCCTCATCATCCATATCGGTGCTCTCTTCTTCACTTTCCTCATCATCACTTGAGACTTGTACTTCTTTGTTCTTGACCTTGGGTGATTCTTTGAGAGCAATCCCCTTTTCCTTGGTGGATGTAACCTTGAAAAGATCGTTGACGTGGCGTGCTTCCATTTCCATCATCTCATGATTGATGATTTTGCCAAGCACCTCATCCGGAGTCATTTTGTGGAAGTTTGGACACCATCGTATGTGTGCAAAGCGTCACATTGCGAACAATGAAGGCTCTTATCATCCTTTTTGACTACCTCATGGTCTGTCCACTTCTTACAACCGTACGCTCAACTCTTATTTATGAGAGTCTTGAGTCGGTTGTACATCTCTTAAGGGGTCTTGTCATCTTCCATGGCAAATCTCCCAAGCTCCCCCTCAATCATCTCAATCTTTGCTTCTTGGATAGAGCGGTTGCCTTCATGCGCAATTTTGAGTGTATCCCATATTTCTTTGACTTGTTCCAACCCATCCACCTTGTTGAATTCTTCTTGGCTCAAGGAAGAGTTAAGTACGTCTACTGCTTGAGCATTGCGGTGGATGAGTTGCTCTTGCTCCGATGTAAGTTCTTCATCATCCACAGGGATATCTACACCTGTGTAAATAATGTGCCAAAGTGTGGGGTTGAGAGAAATAAGGTGCAGTTTCATATTGTGTTTCCACATTATGTAATTTGTGCCATCAAAGTGTGTAGGTTTGACTAAGGGAATAGATAAGTAATTTATGTGCGAATTTAAACGCCCATAGTTAAATGGATATCGAGTGTAGTCTTCTTCGGGCTTCTTAAGTTTCTTTTCTTTCTCAAGTCTCCTCCTTCTTCAAGCTTCATCTTTTGCCTTTTGAAGAAGACCGACAAGATGCCTCACTTCTTCATCTTCGTCGTCGGTCTCCAAGTCAAAGGGAGGGAGCCTTGGCATGTCCTTGATTGGTTTGACGCTCTTGTGAGGTGAGAACTTGAGCCCTTCACCGCTGTGGGTGCTGTTCTCGCTGGCGCTGGTGGTGTCGACAGGTGGTAAGTCCTTCTTTCCGTTTTTCCCCATCTCCTCTCCAAGCGGTTAAGCTTTTAAGAGAGTTAGGCTCTGATACCAATTGAAAGTTGACTAGAGGGGAGTGAATAGGCGGAAAATCTGAAATACAGCTTAATAAAAATGATCAGTTCACATGGTGCGGACTAGTCCGATCACAGAGAATTTTAGTTAAAAAAGACAAGGTCACAATATTCATCCCGTGGTTCAGCTCTACAAATAAGCCTACGTCCACGTTGAGTAGTCCACCAAGGACCAGGTTGCTCTCAACCTTTTCCTCACCAAGCCACCACCAAGGTCGGCTTGTTCTTCCACTATATCACAAATGCTTCACAATATATCCTAGGACAACTCACAACTTGAGGCTCCCACGAGAACTCAGATCAAAGCACTTACAAACCAATACCCTCAACAGCACACTTCCCACTCGGTGCTAGAGAATCAACCAATGGCTCTATGGTGCACACTCCCCGTCTTCTTCTCTTCCCAAAACTCACAAACCCTCAAGAATCACACTTAGGGCTCCAAGAATTTGAAGAGAGGGGACTAGAAAAGCTCTAGGAAGGCTATTTCAGCGTTAAGGTGCTTATCTCTTTCTTTGAGGCCCAGGCAACCCCTTTTTATAGAGGTCCAAGAAACTAGCCGTTGCCAACTGCAAAAGTGCGGACTAGTCTGCCCTTTGACCCCGGACTAGTCCGGCCTGCGGGGACCGATAACACCACTCTTCACCTACTAAACAATTAGATTCTATCAACTAAACGGTCACATTCCACGGACTAGTCCGGTCCACCACGGACTAGTCTAATCTCACACAGAAACCATTGTTCTGGTTGAGAACGGACAAGTCTGGTCCACTGGACTAGTCCGACCTCCAAGGGCGGACAAGTCCGACCATTCAAGATTAGCCCCTTCAGCTATTTCCAGGTCCCAAATGGACGAGTCCGACTCACATAGGACTAGTCCGATCTCACACATAACCTATTGTTCCGGTTGTAAACGGACTAGTCTGAACCTGCGGACTAGTCCGACCTCAAAGAGCGGACTAGTCCGGTCCTTCAAGACATAGCTCCTGAAGAGCTGAGACACTCTCTCCACGGACTAGTCTAAACTCACACAGAAACTCTTGTTCCGTTCTATATCGGATTAGTTCGATTCTCCGGACTAGTCCGGCCTTCCACCCTGGACAAGTCTGAACTCACATAGAACCTCTTGTTCCGTTCTACATCGGATCAGTCCGATATACCAGACTAGTCCGGCCCTCCAGCCCGGACAAGTCCAGCCCTATTGCCAGGGCTATCCCAATTCTTCACTCCACTCAACCTAAACACGGACTTTGAGCTCTTAGATGATTCTCAACACTTTACTCTATGATCACACTCATACTCACACAAAAGAATTAAAAACCCTAAAGTCTATTCTTCTTGTGCATTTACCTTTTTCTCCTCTTTTATTTTTTGAGTGTATTCATCTTCGTAGATTTCTTAATCACCTGTACTCACACTTGCAATGCTTATTAGTCCCTCAAGTGTTGTCATTAATCATCAAAACCCACGGAAATTAGCCTAGATGCACTTTCACATAGTGTCTAGGAACAGCGCTTAGAACAGCCAAGTCCTTGAGGAGTCTTGTCACTCTCGACATCTAGTACGAGTTGTTTCCTCCTATGAGAAAGAGTCTGAAGTGAGAAAGTTTTGCCTTGTCCTATGCATCCACCCTTTACAGTTTGTGCTTCCTCAAGCATACCAACTATAAACGGATAAGCCACGTGCCCTTGGCCCTAAGGTCAGCCATGGGGCTGCCACGTGCGCTGGAGGTCCGGAGCCGACGCGTGCCCTAGGCTCCGGTGCGAAGCCTCCCAGCTGATGTGGAACCCGATGCTGCCACGAATCACCTGGCTCAGAGCCTCCTTCCCGCTGAGGATAGCTCCGGAGCTCACACATGCCCTGTGCATCCTCCCTTTACAGTTTGTGCTTCCTCAAGCATATCAACTGTAAACGGGCAAGTCGCGTGCCCTTGGCCCTAAGGTCAGTCCTGAGGCTGCCACGTGCGCTTGATTTCTGGAGCTCACACGCTTGATTTCTGGAGCTCACACGTGCCTCAACTATGGCCCGAGCCTCCCCGCTGAGGTGAGGTCCGGGGATGCCACGTGTCCCGTGGCTCTAGGCTGCTTCCCCGCTGAGGACGACTCCGGTGCAGACACGTGTCCTGAGCTCCGGCCCGAGCCTCCCCGCTGGAATGAGGTCCGGAGCTGCCAGGTGTCCCTCTGGGACAAGCTGAAGACAAGGACCGATCTTCCCTTCGGTCCTTACGCCGCCGAGGACCCGAAAGGAGTGGTAGCCGCACTGCCGGGGCACCCTGGCATTGCTATGTTATCGTGAGCTGACACCATGCATTGACTTTAGTATCAGAGAAACACAATAACCACATTTTTGCTGACACAGGCAAAGGATCAACTGTTGGAGGATGGTATTTTTAATATGCTATAAAGTTTTGGTTTTGTGCACAATGTCCAATGTTTGCTGATAGGCTTGATTCCATCAATCCATCCTAATTCCTATGGACTTATCAGGCTCAGGACTTGCACTCTTTACCAACACTTGTAGTCTAGAGTAAGAAGACAATTTTTAGCTGAGAAGCCCATGTTTACAAAACATTGATAGAAAGAAACAACTGTTAGCCCTCTGGAAGGAAGGTTTATTATAATTGAGAGTTTAGACATGAAGTTTGTCTTTGTGGGTTGATACACTTAGTTTGTGGTGCTCCTGTAAAAAATTAATTTAATCTTGCTAACGCACCCTCCTTTTTATTTATTTTTTTGAATCATGTTTCATAATTTACCATTGCCCCCTCCCCTCCGCCCCCCGCACCCCCTTTTTTTCTTTATAATAAATAACATGAGTCACTATACTTGTGGCCAGGTCCAGTAACCAATGTTCTGATAGTAACTCCAAAGCGAATAAACCTGCCACCCTTACAACCATTACGTAAAGTTTGCTCGACACATGGAGAAGCTAGAGTGTGTGCTGCAATTCTGCCTCGGCCTGAAAATGATGTCCCTGTTGCTGCAAATTCAAGCTCTATTTATATTGAGTGCTGCTTGGATGCACTTAGGTTGAGTGATCTTGTTTCATCTTTCATTCCATGCCATACATGCCACTATCATTTCCATGATTTTTCTCTTATCATTTTGCTTTGGTCCAGAAGCAAGGTGGTTTTTCCAGTTCCAGGCCTTTTGAGTCTAGGTTGAGCATTCTGTATCGCGCGCCAAACCAACAGGGAGCAGAATGGAGAAGTAGATACGCAGAGTTGCAGGATTTATTTGTGCATGAAGTTCTTGATCAGATGCCATCAAGTGGCGCATGATACCATGCAACTGTCTCATAGTTAATTCTTGTTAATTAGGTGAGTATTACACCATACTTTTGTGGGGATGCCCGTCCCGACAGTCCAGAAATCTCATTGGGTGGTGCCGTGCGATATGGCACCCAACAACACACATCTAAAAAACACACATACACAATAATATATGTCTTTCAGACATATTATTGTCATATTTTACAAATAATGTACAAGTGTATATTGCAGCGGAAGATAAGAATACACTCATGGACTATAGCCTATGCTAAGCAAAATAAAGCTATCTTGCCCGTGAATGCTTCACACTAGCACCACATCAAAAACCCGACGGCATGCACAGTTCCAAAGTGAGACTCACACCCCTCATTGGGTACTGTCACGCTCGGATCTCCCTTCCACCCTAACGTTGCCTTATGCAACATTACTTGGATTAACAAACCGTGAGCTTATGCCTAGCAAGACTTAACCAATGTCCTACACATGAAACTCTAAACGCTGAAAATAGAGGGCTGAATTAAGAAAGTTGCATAAAAGATGAACTTGAACTATCAGAGAGTCCTTACTTCCAGTTTTACTCAACTTTTATAATTCTCGCACGATTTACATCGAGACTCCACAATCAAACAAGAAATGTTTCTTCTCGATGTCACTTGCCCGAGGAGAAGGTAAATTTAATGAGCTACCCTAGACCCATACATACCTTGCGCCATAAATGTCGAGACTCCACAATCAAACAAGAAATACTTTGTCTCTATGCCACTAGCCCAAGGTAGAAAGTAAATTTAGTGAAGGTGTTGATCAATCCTCATCTCCAATATGATGATTACTCGTGAAGTATATTAACTTTTCCCAATTTCTTACTACATCACGACTCAGTGTACAAGTATGCTCACTACCGCGAGCGACGGTGATTCGAATCAAAAACACCCGGCTGACACGACACATACGCCTGTCCGAGACCGGTGATCAACCGATCCCCTCAACGTCGTATATGGCAACTTTTCACATGACACCCAAATATCGAACCGGTCCCACCGACTTGGATTAAGTTTCACTACAACAAACCCTCGTAGAGATGACTTCTCTATCCTTTCAGCATCTGCATAAGATGGTGGAGATTGCCTCGACACCCAGGTTAACATGTTACATAACACAACTCAAACTTGTCCAGCGGGGCTGCACACGAGAACAGGCCTTAATCGACTCAGACAGAGACTAGGTTCACAGGACCACGTCCTTGAGCCTTCCATCCATACTGCCCGGTCTCCATTACAACCTATGAGGATCAATTCCCAACTCTTCCGATTGACCCTCCTTAATCCCGGTTCACGAGTAGAAAACGGCCCACTCGGGTTATGCCTTTTTTAATCCACTTTTCTTAACTTGATAACATCAGTTATAATTAAGTAAAAACCTACTCTAAATCAAACTTATGGGATTTATTGGGTCATGCATGTGGAGTGTCATACAAACCTAGCCATAATGCAAAACTAATAATCTAGAAAATATAAAGTGTATATAAATAAAAAACTTATAAATTTGGATGCAAACCGGGGCTTGCCTTAGTGTTGATCCTGACTAAAGTTTCTGTCAATAGGATTCAAGTCAGCGGCCTCCGAAGTCTTCGCGTGATGTATCGCTATGGAAATGATCAATTAAAAAATGCGTCATATTATGAAATAAGGTGCTATATACAAACTACAAAAGCAAATGCTAAGAAGATAGAGGAATCTATGGTTAAAATTTTTACAGGGGCTTTTCTAAACTCATGATAGGAGTATGGTAAAATTTTGAGAAGCTTTTGAAGGAGTTGGCCACAAGAATTCTTAGAACCTTTATCCTTCAATATTTTATAGAAATTTAATTAGACTTGGTCATGTGGAAAAGTTTGATATCCTAATAGGTTTGGACCTAAGGTTCCTAGGAAAAATTGTTCCAAAATTTTCTAAGCCTTTTTGCTGGCCAGAATGGAGGATTGAAGTTAAATTCTATTTTCTGTAATTTGATTCTGTGATTTTTCATTCCTTTTAAATAAACCTGGGAAAACCTATTGATTAAGCCCTCTTTATCATCTCCAAAAATTCTGAAATTTTTACTGGAGCTCAGGAATTATGAGAAGGATTTTGTGCCCAAAATTGGGAATGTTTCATAAACAATTGCTCCTGTAATAACTCCCTAAAGGATTTACTAAAAACAATTCTACAGAAATTCCTAAGAATTTTCATAGCTAGCAATTTATTTCTCTGCAAAGTACTCCTCCTAAGGATTCCAACAAATTTGGTCCCACTAATTTTGGAGCTTTCTACACCGAGTTATGAATTTGCAAAGTTTAAACAACTCTGTGTTTAGATTTTACACATAGCACTCAAATGTGGGGCCCACGAGTCAAGTGTTTTTGCAACCTCTCGCCTGAGCCCGCGGGTGCACGCCGGACAGAGGGGGTGACGTGCCCCGTTCTCTCTCATTTCTCCACCGTTTTTTCTCCGATTTCGCCCTACACGACCCTTGGAACACGGCCTAGCAGCCGGGCAAGGTTTCCTCGCATGAAAACGGTCGGAGGTGGGTCGGCATCGGTGGGGCGGCTCGGTAGCTCGGCATCGACGCGTTCTGGTGTGTCCCAACCTTCTCCCAGTGAGCTAGTTTGCCCTAAAGCATCCCTAGTGGTCGGGGAACGTGGAACGGAGCTCAACTCTCGCAGCAAACGGCGGCACACTAGTTGTCACCGTGGACCACGGCGGTTTTAGCCGCCGCCGGTGATTTCTTGTCGCCCGAGGCGTGGGATGGCCGGTTTGCTTCGGCGTTTGGCATGTAGGGTCGCTAGAACCGCCAATATCTTCGGTTTGAGCCATAGAAAGGATGATCAAACGTGTAAAGAGAATTTCCCACTTTCCGTTGCGGCGGTTCTTCACGTACACCGATGCTAAAAATCCAAATTCTGGCAAGCCGGCGACTGGGAAGAGCAAGGGGGCTACGGGATGACGAGCTAGACAGCCATGCTAACCTCTGTGTGCGTTTGCTCGGACCGGAGCCGCTCGGAGTAGCCCGGACGTCGAGTAGCAGCAACGTGTGGCACGTGACTCTGTTTTGCGGAATAAGAATGGGGTGGCACCGCTTGGAGGAGGTCGGGGTGAGCTTGGGACACGTCGAGAATGTAGAGAGACTCCGGCGCAGCTGTTTGTTGGCTCCACCGGGCGCCACAGTCGCCGGAAGCAGAACGGCGATTAGGGCAGAGAAGGCGGAGCCGAAGGTACTTTTCTCGGGTGAGTGCGCGCGAGAAAGGAAGGACGGTGCCGTGGCTTTGCGCGTTTGAAGTAGAGAAGGCCAATTTGTGCAGCTCGTGATCTTTAGCGAGCAGCTAAGGGCGAGAAAACGAACCGACTTCGGGAGCAAGCATACAGCTCGGTGGAGCTTCATTCCCCGCGGTGTCACGCTCACAGAGAAACCACTTCGTTGTGGCCTCTGTTCCACTGACCTGCGGGTCCCACCGCGTTCTCCCCCCCACAAGCTTAGCTCCAAATTCGAATTCAGAGAACTCAGCAAATTACAAAATTTGAATTTGAATTACCGTGGCATAAACCCTCGCTTGTGCTTGTGTTTGAATTGCCTGGTTTAATTCCTTTATGGCTAGGTTTCCCTTATTGCACGTAGCCAGAAATTTTGAATTGGAAACCCTAATTAGAATTTGATTTGATCCCGCGGATTTACATTCTACTGCGGAGCTACGCATGCTGAGATTTGGGGCTTTTACAATCCTCCCTCCTTAAAAGAATCTCGTCCCGAGATTAGTAAAAGAACAAGATGGAAAGAAAGTTACCTGTGATAGTTCAATAACAATTCCATCCAATTCATCCGAAGAAAATCCTCGCTCTCCCATGTAGCTTCGTCGTCTGTGTGGTTACTCCATAATACTTTGTAAAACTGCAACGATCGACGCCTTGTTTCACGAGTCTTTTCGTCGAGGATTTGTACCGGCTTCACAATGTAGGTGAGATCCGGCTGTAATGCTTTCATGTCTTCTGAAAGAATCTCTGTCGGCTCCTTCAAACATTTTCTTAATTGTGAGACATGGAAGATGTCGTGGATGCCCGATAATGATGTTGGCAGCCTCAAACGATAGACTACCAGTCCACACCATTCCGTAATAAGGAACGGACCAACAAAACAAGGCACTAGCTTTCGCTTGACCCCGAATCGATGAATTCCCTTCATCGGGGATACTCAGAGATAAACGTGTTATCTGACTTCAAAATACAAGGGTCGACGTTGCTTGTCCGCATAACTTTTCTGGCGAGATTGAGTGACTTTGAGATTTGCTTGAATAAGTTGGACCCGCTCTTCGACGTATTTAACAAGATCAATGCCGAATATCACCCTCTCGGCGAATTCACACCAGTTGAGTGGTGTGCGGCACTTCCTGCCATATAGTGCTTCATACGGTGTCATTTTAATGTTGGATTGATAACCATTATTATAGGAGAATTCCGCTAATGGCAAATGGTCATCCCAATTCTTTCCATGATCTATGGCACATGCTCGCAACATATCTTCTAGAATCTGATTCACCCTTTCTGTCTGATCGTCGGTCTGAGGGTGGTATGTTGAGCTTCGAAGTAACCTTGTTCCCAGAGACTCATGTAGTTGCTCCCAGAAACGAGCAACAAATATGGAACCTCGGTCAGATATGATGGTTTTGGGAACTCCATGTAAGCACAAAATTCTAGAGAGATACAACTTTGCATATTGCTTAGTATGGAATCCCGTATTCACTAGGGTGAAGTGGGCTGATTTTGTTAACCGATCAACAACATCCAAATGAAGTCATGCTTTTTGAACGTGAGGGGCAGTCCGACAATAAAGTCCATACTGATGTCCTCCCACTTCCATGCCAAAATACTTAATGGTTGCGGCATTCCCGCTTTCTTTATATGATCAGCTTTGACCCGTCGACATGTATCACACTCGGATACATACTTGGGAATTTCTCGCTTCATCCGAGTCCACCAAAATTTTGTCTTGAGGTCCTGATACATCTTATTGCTTCCTGGATGTATCGAGTACTTGGACATATGAGATTCATCCAAAATTTTCTTTCTTAGCTTCATGTTTCGGGGTACCACAATATGGTTGTTAACCATAACATATCTTGATCATCTTCGCGGAAGCATTTCATTTTACCCTCTTTAATTCTTGCCCGGATATTCCACATTCCCTTATCTCTGTTTTGAGCTCGTACAATCTCCTCTCTAATGGTAGGCACCAGAGCAAGATTATACAATGCCCCATATAGAATCACCCTCAAGCTTGGTTCCTCTTCCTCATCCGGAATAACTGACAAGTATTCACGTGGGACTTACGACTGAGTGCATCAACCACCATGTTAGCTTTGCCCGGATGGTAATGTATCTCAAGTTCATAATCATGGATTAACTCTAGCCATCTCCGCTGCCTCATATTGATATCCTTCTGAGTGAATATATACTTGAGGCTCTTATGGTCGGCGTAGAGGTACACTAAATTTCCGAGTAAGTAGTGCCTCCACATTTTCAACGCGAGCACCACTGCAGCGAGTTCTAGGTCATGAGTACGGCAGTGCTGGTCATGGTTGCGGAGTTGACGAGATCCATACGCGATCATGCGTCTATCTTACATTAAGACGCATCCAAGTCCAATGCCTGAGGCATCACAATAAACATTGAATGGCTTTGTTGTATCTAGTTGGGCTAGAACTGGTGTCGTTGTGAGATGTTTCTTTAGAGTTTGAAATGACTCTTCACATGCCTCTGTCCATACATACTTGCTGCTCTTCTTCAATAATTCTGTCATTGTCTTAGCCACCTTCGAGAAGCTGGAAATAAATCTCCGGTAGTAACCCGCTAGTCCTAGAAAACTGCGGATTTGATGAACAGATGCCGGAGACTCCCACTTCAAGACTTGCTCAACTTTGGTTGGATCTACATCCACACCCTCCGCTGAAATAATGTTGCCTAAGAATGGTATTTTGCTGATCCAAAATTCTCGCTTGCTGAATTTGGCATACAACTTATGTTCTAGTAAGCGTTGGAGCACAATATGGAGATGTTTAGCGTGCTCTTCCTCCGATTTGGAGTATACGAGAATGTCGTCGATGAAAACAACGACGAACTGATCCAACTTTGGCATGAATACATAATTCATGAGGTACATGAAATGTGCGGGCGCATTCGTTAGCCCGAAAGACATGACTAGATACTCATAGAGCCCGTATCTAGTGGAGAAGGCCGTCTTCGGTATATCCTCCGCTCTGATTTTTATCTGATGATAACCTGACCTCAAGTCCATCTTGGAGAATACTTTGACACCCACTAACTGATCAAATAAAATATCGATCTGCTGCAGTGGATATTTATTTTTGATCATCATTGCATTCAACGACCGATAATCCACACATAACCGTAGTGATTCATCCTTTTTCTTCACAAAGAGGGCTGAACAGCCCCATGGTGATGAGCTTGGCCTGATGAATCCTTTGTCCATTAAGTCCTTTAGCTGCTCTTTCAGTTCAGCTAATTCCTTCGGAAACATTTTGTACAGCCTCCGAGATATTGGGGTGGTTCCCGGTGCTAACTCAATATTGAATACCACGTCTCTTTCAGACGGCATCCCTAGAAGATCATCGGGAAACACATCTAGGTACTCATGGACCACTGGAATATCCTCCAGTTTCATGGTCACACTGTGGTACACAACTGGAATTTTAGAATCCACGTCTTCAAGTATGAGTGTTTGAAGACCGTAGAATGGAGAGTCCAAGCTAACAATACATGGACCGATCTCAAGAACAGCCCCGTGGTAGTTCATCCACGCCATTCCTAAGATCACATCGATCTTCTGCCCCTCTAACACAATGAGGGTTGTGGGGTATAATTTTCCACCTAAGCACAGGGGTGCTTTGATCACTACTTCATTAGCAGCTATGTTTCTACCGGGTGAGCAGATAAGGTAGTGATCTTTCGGTGTAGTGGTGGAGAGCTCAGCTTTGCACATAAATAATCTGCTAATGAAATTGTGTGTGGCTCCAGAGTCGAATAAAATCACTACAGGAAGTTCATTGAGTGTGAACGTTCCCGCTAGCACAGTGCACCTTCCGGCACATCCTCTAGAGTTGTATGATGGATGCACCCGGACTTTGGTGCTGTTCCTTGGAACTGAGCACGAGATTGATTTATACGTTGCTCTCGTGTGTTTCCCCTATGGCGTATCCTTTCTGGACACCTCCTGATGATGTGACCCAAATAACCGCACGTGAAGCACGGTTTCTCAGCTGGTTCTACGTTACTCTGAGTACGGACACTGGGTGCATTCTGTTGCGGCACGAACACTTGAGGAACAGAATATTGTGGCTGCATATACCGATGTTGCAGCAGTCTGAATTCAGAATATGAATATGAACGACTCGAATATTGTTGGAGTCGTCTAGCCGGTTGCATCAGCTGACAGTTCAAGGTACTGTATACCACTCGGTATTTATGAGAGCAATATTGCTACTATACTGGTGGTTTACTGTTCTTTCTTTTCTCAGCCTGAACTTCTCGCTGAGCATCTTCAACCATGATGGCAGCACTCATCAATTCGATGAAGTTATTTCAATCTGCTAAGACGAGTCTTCCCTTTAGCTTGGGGTTGAGGCTGCGAAAGAACCATTCACACTTTTGTGCCTCAGTGTTCACATATTCAAGCGCATACTGTGCCAGTTTGTTGAACACTCTCGAATGTGAGTATGCACCCCCCCTCCTTGTTTTAAGACTAGAAACTCCTCAAGTTTCCGTTGAATTATTCTGGAAGGAACATGATAAGAAAGAAATGCCTTCCGGGATTCCGTCCATGTGAAATGATGTCCAGTTGGTAGGGAGGCGAGTTGATTTGCCCACCATGCACTGGCGGACCCGTGAAGTTGTTGCGTCGCGTATAAGACTTTCTTATGTTCGGTGCATTGAAGCAACCCGAACTTAGATTCAATGGTACGGATCCAGCTTTCCGCCACCAGAGGATCCTCGGCCTCAATGAAAATCAGTGGTTGAGTTGCCAAGAACCCAACGTAGGAACTCGTTTGAGATTGGCGAAAGTCTTCATCTTGACATCCCTCTTGACGGGATGTATTCATCACAAGGGTGTGGAGCAAGTTGGTTCGCTCATCGCTTGCACCCGTCATGGCAGCCAGAATGTCCATCATTATGACCGTAGGTGAAAGTCCTGGTAGCGGCTGCTGTTGTGGAGCTCGCTGCTCCCGCTGTGAAGAGTTATCACCACTACCACCACTAGAATCACCCACTTCACCCATGGAATGAGTTCGCACCATTCTGCAATTGCAAGAGTTCATTATCAGTTTAACACTGTCACTTGATTTATTCCATTAACAAAGTAGTGGAACACTGATAATGAACTCTTAACATGTAAGCAAAATGATTTATGTGCAAACTGTTTCACTAACAATAAGGTTTTAAAGAAACAACTGGAATAGTCCCAGTTAAGATCATCCTGCCTCGGATTGACCAGTCCTCAAACCAACCCGATTTCTGCTGCCAAAACAACTGTTTCATGGCTTGGGTTAAATACCAAAGTTGTAGCTAACCTCAGTACCTTTTCAGAAAATAGTCATTTGCCACTAAGTTCTAGATCAAAAGTTATGAGCTTCCGAGTTTGACAGAAATTTTGTATGAATTTCAGCAGCACCTCCCTTGTACGTGCTCAATTTGAGTCAACTTTCCATACAGTTTGAGACCTATATGGACTTAACTCATAATTACAAAGTTGAAACATGATTCATAAGCTTTCCATAAGTGTAATATTTCACATTTTACAATCCTTATACAGGAAGTTATAAGCAAAATCCAAATCAGTACATAAACTATGCACAACCTTTGGGTACTCTGGACAGTTTCATTTGTACTGCGGATTTCACCCCTTTACAGGAATATTCTGCCCTGAGGTTGAACAGAAATATTGTAAAGAACTTCCCAAGCTTTCCAAAATGTATTTATATGACCCCTTTGCATTCCTGGATCAAAAGGTATGATGGTTTAAAGTTAAAATAATTTCTGGCAGCATTTTGACAGCACCTCCCTAGAGGTACCTAGTTTCAATCCACAATTCCAGTTAATTCTTCTCCAGTTTTGGCAAAACTTTGAATTACAAAGTTGTAGAATATCTCATGCCCTTTCCAGAAATATATTACAATACGCTTAGAGACTTCCCACCGAGAGTTATGGTGGAATTACAGAGACTCTGTTCCCGTTCTACCCATTTGTAGCAGTTTTTGGTTTCTAATGTTTTTGACCAATTTTAAGTGTGTTTCTGTCCTGGAGGTTTATAGAAAAGATTTAGAGTACTTCTCCACCTTTCCAAAACTGTATCACACACTAACATTGGTCTTCTCTACAATGAGTAACACCCTGTATAAGTTTTAACAGAAACACTACCAAAACAGGGGACTCTGTTTTTAGATCTCTCTACACTCACATATTCTTGAGTGGATTCCTAAATGAGTTTTAAGTAATCACTTTGATCTGTATTCATGCAAATTCTACAGAATCTTCAAGTTTATGAGATAAGCGAGGTGTTCATGCAATTTCCATGATAATGGTGGTACTACGTTCCTCACAAAATAGAAAATCCTAACCGAATTACATCCGGCATATATGTTCTATTAGTGACACTAGAATCGTTCACTTGCAAACGTGTTCTACTCGTATTACGGATACGTGGTTAGTGTACCTGCAGAAAACCACTCAATAATGATGCACTCATAGAGTTGTCATTCCAGGTCCATATCATACTAAAAACATATGCCTCGTATCATTTCCATACGGATCGTCCTTGAGTCAAGTCACGTCTCATGGTACATGGTCGCGTTTTCACACCACACGATGGGGAACCCGAGTAGAGCGCGAACGGGTCATCACGGTTGGGAATTTTATTAACCCAACGGATACAACCTACTGCCCTGCAGGGCACGCCGATGGCAAGCGCTGTGTATGTCCTCCTAGGCTATTTCTAGAAGAACACACTATCGCATTACCGACCACATGATGGGGTTTCCACTTTCTTGCCTAATGCACGCCACGGACAAGCGTTTCATATGAACTCAGGAATATGAAGAGTTCAAGAGTTTCATATTGACGTCTCACACCAGGTTGTGAGATCTCTGCCCTGAACCACGTTCCTCGTCACGGGAGCTAACCGAAATTGATCCGCTTTCGGTGGCGTACCTTACCTCTTACCTGGTCGTCGGTGCGTCGTTACAAATATAGCATGACAAGTATGTTAGTTTGCCACTTTACATCACTTAGGCTAGTAGTAAACCTTATGTGGGCCTAGTACTGAATCCTCACTCGTAAACTCTAAATTTTTAAAAATACGTGTCTTTTTAGATGCGCTATTCCCAACGCGGCTCTGATACCACGCCTGTGGGGACGCCCACCCCGAAAGTCCAGGAATCGCATTGGGTGGTGTCGTGCGATGCGTCACCCAACAGCACACATCCGAAAAACACACATACACAACAATATATGTCTTTCATACATATTATTGTCACATTTTACAAATAATGTACAAGTGTACATTGTAGCGGAAGATAAGAATACACTCATGAACTATAGCCTCCGCTAAGCAAAATGAAGCCATCCTGCCCGCGGATGCTTCACACTAGCACCACATCAAAAACCCGGCGGCATGCAGGGTTCCAAAGTGAGACTCACACCCCTTGGGTGTTGTCCCGCTCGGATCTCCCTTCCTCCCTAATGTTGCCTTATGTAACGTTACCTGCAAAATAATGGATCAACAAATCATGAGCTTATGCCCAGCAAGACTTAACCGACGTCCTACACATGAAACTCTAAATGCTGAAAATGGAGGGCTGAATTAAGAAAGTTACATAAAAGATGAACTTGATCTATCAGAGAGTCCTTACTTATAGTTTTACTCAACTTTTATAATCCTCACACAATTTATATCGAGACTCCATAATCAAACAAGAAATGATTCATCTCGATGCCACTTGCCCAAGGAGAAGGTAAATTTAGTGAGCTACCCTAGACCAATACATACCTTGCGCCATCAACACCGAGACTCCACAATCAAACAAGAAACCCTTTGTTTCGACGCCACTAGCCCAATGTAGAAAGTAAATTTAGTGAAGATGTTGATCAATCTTCATCTCCAATATGAGGATTACTCACGAAGCATATTAACTTTTTCCCAGTTTCTTACTACGTCACGACTCAGTGTACAAGTATGCTCACTACCGTGAGCGATGGTGATTCGAATAAAAAACACCCGGCTGACACGACACATACGTCTCTCCGAGACTGGTGATCAACCGATCCCCTCAACGTCGTATGTGGCAACCTTTCACACGATACCCAAATATTAAACCGGTCCCACCGACTTGGATTAAGTCTCATTACAGCAAACCCTCATAGAGCCGACTTCTCTATCCTTTCAGCATTTGCATAAGACGGTGAGGATTGCCTCGACACCCAGGTTAACATGTTACATCGGTTTCTTGGGTCCCATATTGCCAGTATGCATCCGGTACACAACTCAAACTTGTCTAGCGGGGCCGCACACAAGAACGGGTCTTAATCGACTCAGATAGAGACTAGGTTCATAGAACCACGTCCTTGAGCCTTCCATCCATACTGCCCGGTCTCCATTCCCAACTATAAGATCAATTCTCAACTCTTCCGATTGACCCCCCTTATTTCCGGTTCACGAGTAGGAAACAACCCACTCGAGTTATGCCTCTTTTAATCCACTTTTCTTAACTTGATAACAATAGTTATAATTAAGTAAAAACCTACTCTAAATCAAACTCCTGGGATTTATTAGGTCATGCATGTGGAGTGTCATACAAACCTAGCCATAATGCAAAACTAATAATCTAGACAATATAAAGTGTATACAAATAAAAACTTGTAAATTTGGATGTAAACCGAGGCTTGACTTAGTGTTGATCCCGACTAGTTTCTGTCAATAGGATTCAAATCAGCGGCCTCCAAAGTCTTCGCGTGATGTTTCACTATCGAAATGATCAATTAAAGAAATGTGTCACATTATGAAATAAGGTGCTATATACAAACTACAGAAGCAAAAGCTAAGAAGACAAAGGAATCTATGGTTGAAATTTTTACAGGGGCTTTCTAAATTCATGATAGGGGTATGGTAAAATTTTCAGAAGCTTTTGAAGAAGGAGTTGGCCACAAGAATTCTTGGAACCTTTATCCTTCAATGTTTTATAGGAATTTAATTAGACTTCATCATATGTAAAAGTTTGATATTCTAATAGGTTTGGACCTAAGGTTCCTAGGAAAAATTGTTCCAAAAATTTCTAAGCCTTTTTGCTGGCCAGAATGGAGGATTGAAATTAAATTCTATTTTTCTGTAATTTGATTCTGTGATTTTTCAGCCCTTTTAAATAAACCTGAGAAAACCTACTGATTAAGCCCTCTTAATCATCTCCAAAAATCCTGAATTTTTTACTGGAGCTCAGGAACTATGATAAGGATTTTCTGCCCAAAATTGGGAATGTTTCATAAAGAATTGCTCCTGGAATAAATCCCGATATGATTTAATAAAAACAATTCTACAGGAATTCCTAAGCATTTTCATAGCTATCAATTTATTTCTCTGCAAAGTACTCCTCCTAATGATTCCAAAACAATTGGTCTCACTAATTTTGGAGCTTTCTACACTGAGTTATGAATTTGCAAAGTTTAAACAACTCTTTGTTTGGATTTTACACAGAGCACTCAAACATGGGGCCCACGGGTCAGGTGTTTCTTCAACCTCTCGCAAGGGCCCGCGGGTGCACGCCGTACAGAGGGGTGGCGCGCCTCGTTCTCCCTCATGTCTCCACCGTTTTTGCTCCGGTTTCACCCTACACGACCCTTGGAACACGACCTAGCAGTCGGGCAAGGTTTCCCCGCATGAAAACGGTCGGAGGTGGGTCGGCATCGGCGGGGCGGCTCGGTAGCTCAGCATCGACGCGTTCCGACGTGTCCCAACCTTCTCCCGGTGAGCTAGTTTGCCCTAAAACATCTCTAGTGGTCGGGGAACGTGGAACGGAGCTCAACTCTCGCAGCAAACGGGGGCAAACTAGTTGTCACCGTGGATCGCGGCGGTTTTAGCCGCCGGCGGCGATTTCTCGTCGCCCGGGGCGTGGGATGGCCGGTTTGCTTCGGCGTTTAGCATGTAGGGTCGCTAAGACGGCCAATATCTTCGGTTTGAGCCATAGAAAGGATGATCAAACGTGTGAAGAGAATTTCCCGCTTTCGGTTCCAGCGGTTCTTCATGTACACCAGCGCTAAAATCCAAATTCTGGCAATCCGGTGACGGGGAAGAGAAAGGGGGCTACGGGATGATGAGCTAGACAGCCGTGCTAACCTCTGTGTGCGTTTGCTCGGACCAGAGCCGCTCTGAGTAGCCCGGACGTCGAGTAGCAGCAACGTGCGGCACATGAATCTGTTTTGCGGAAGAAGAATGGGGTGGCACCGCTTGGAGGAGGCCGGGGGTAAGCTGGGGACACGTCGAGAACGTAGAGGAGACTCTGGCGCAGCTGTTTGTTGGCTCCACCGGGCGCCACAGTTGGCGGAAACAGAACGGCGATGAGGGTAGAGAAGGCTGGAGCCGAGGGTGCTTTTCTCGGGTGAGCTTTGCGCGTGGGAAGCAGAGAAGGCAAATTTGTGCAGCTTGTGATCTTTAGCGAGCAGCTAAGGGTGAGAAAACGAACCGACTTCGGGAGCAAGCATACAGCTCGGTGGAGCTTCATTCCCCGCGGTGTCACGCTCACAGAGAAACCACTTCGATGTGGCCTCTGTTCCACTGACCTGTGGGTCCCACCGAGGTCTCCCCCCCCCCAAACTTAGCTCCAAATTCGAATTTAGAGAACTCAGCAAATTCCAAAATTTGAATTTGAATTACCGTGGCGTTAACCCTCGCTTGTGCTCGCGTTGAATTGTCGGGTTTAATTCGTTTGTGGCTAGGTTTCCTTTATTGCATGTAGTCGGAAATTTTGAATTGGAAACCCTAATTAGAATTCGATTTGATCCCGCGGATTTACATTCTACTACGAAGCTACGCAAGCTGAGATTTGGGGCTTTTACAACTTTTTACCTTGTTAATTATAACTGGCATTAAGGAGGCTATGTTTGTTTTTAGCATTATGGTATATCGTAAATGAATCTTACGGGTTTCGTTATTTTTCTTGCCATGGATAGCGTTTTCGTTGTAACGTTGCAGCCATGGAAATTTGTTGGGAAGCGGGAAATCGCAGTGGAAGCCACAGATCGATGAGACCATTAAAGTCATGAAACTTTATTAGTTGTTGAGATGAGTCAGAATATTATAACACCACGAATAGGGAAAATCTATAAATTGTGTAAGATAAAGGATACTGTTTATCCACGGCTACTTTAGCTACAAGCAACTGTTTAGGTGGTCCTGTGCTTCCCCATCAAGATGCATTACAAAAAGTATTTGAAAAACCCCAACAAAATATGGTTGGATTGTGCAGTCATCTAGTATGATGCAAAATTTGATGTGTGGAAAACTCTACAATGTGCGAAAAAAGACAGGAGAAATCAACACTTGAATTTGGCAGATTGAGGGTCTATAATGAATAGTTCTAACCCACAACTATTAAACTGTTCTTTTTTATTACACTAGACAAGTCCCATGCATTACTACGTACGGGAAGGGGGAAAATTGTTGGACACAACTTCGCAGCGGAAGCATTGCAATAAAACGAAAATGTTTTACAAGATAATCGATATGATAAAGCTAATTCAAGATAACACTGTACAAAGGCAACAACGACCGAAGAAATTACGAGGAGCGCGACAACTATGGATCACGCAAATGGGATAGCAGGGGGCGAGGCATGCAGGACGTGCACGAACCAGTCGATTGACGACGAGCATGGCCCCGAGTACGATAATCAGACGTTGTAAGGGAGGATTCTAGCTATCTCATGAAGTCAAGCAACCTTTACAGGACATGATCGCCATGGAAAGAGAATGATCGCGCGGGCGACGACCAAGCCTGGACTGTTCGAGACGGCGTGCAGAGCGGTCATGCAGACACGGCCGCCACGACGCACCGCCGCCGACTACGCTGGCGCGACGACGAACCCTGGACAGCCTGGTCGACGGCAGGACCACGTGGGTGATCTACGCGATGCGGTGTTGGCGCGACGACGGGAACGGATCCAGGACCGAAGTTTTAGGCAAGCAGCCAACGGCGGCGCTGCTCTCTTGCCGCGCGCGACGCACCGGAGGTCGCCCCCGGCGAGTGGTCGTCCTGTGCCTCGTCTCACCGCATCACCCCTTGTCTTGCACCGCCGCGCAGCTCGCCGGCTTCGTCGCCGGTGCCGCAGAACCGCCGCCCGTCGCGCCGCGCGATGGCGATCAGCGCAAGTGGAAGCACCAGCTAGCCTGTTGGTTTAGCCGTTTAGGGACTCGGTGGTGTGGTGGGCTTTATGCCTATAGGGCTGTTACTTGACTTGAAGGTAGACAGTATAGAATGCCTTGGCCCATTCGTTCGTGTAACAGATTGAAGGGGCAGTGATAATATGATAATTGAAGGCACCAATGTCATTTCACCTGAGGCTAGTTACAACGTCATACTCCCACCGTTTCAAATTATTAGTTAGCATTAACATGAAGACAATTAGAATTATACTACTCTCAATGTTAGGCTTCACCAGAATACCACTCCTAACAGATGACTCGCTAAAATATCATTATAATTGTAACCAGTTCGCTCGTTTACCATCGAGATATTATAACTTGTCTCACATCCCCTTTAACAGAAAATAATATAGAAAAGACCAAAATGCCCTTAACTCTCACTCACTTGAAAATAAAGATGGGCATTTTCAAGTGAGTGATGTAAAAGACTTAAGAGCATTTTAGTCTTTTTCTATGTTCTTTTCCGTTAAAAGGAGGTTGTGAGACAAGTTATAATATCTCGATGGTAAAGAGTGAACTGATCATAATTATAATGATATTTTAACGAGTCATCTATTAAAGTGGTATTCTGACCAAGCCTAAATTTCAATTATCTCCATTAAGATGATAAATTATGGAGGATATATAGATACGAGCCATGGCAAATCCGCCCCTGTGACCCAACCCACGCGCCGCGCCCACGAAACCCAGCGGCATCTCGAGCATGTTAGCCTCGCGAAGCCCCGCCAGGCTCCACCACCGCGTCGTCGCCGGCTGCCAGAGGAGGCGGTGTCTCGAGGGCAAGCGCAGCGGCGCTCAGCGCCGCCACTTCACGCAGGCGCTCGAGAGCCTCTGCCTCTGGAGCCACAGTCCCGAACCCTCTGCTCCTCCCGCCGCCGCCGCCTGTGCCCGCGACGGGACCAATTCCAAGTGGCAGTCGCCACGCCTCGAGAACGCGGCCTTCGAAGAATATTATAAGGTGCAATACTCGTTCTAGTCACCCGTGGCCTCCTGTTCTTATGTTTTCTGTTGGATTTGAAGTTAGATAAGCCTCCGTTGCTGGGGGTGGTTCGGTGTTGACATTTGAATGTTTGTTGCTAGGGTGGTGTAATGTGTTCAGAAAATCCACGAACTAATTGTGTTATTAGTCCAGAATTACTCATTCTACTGAACTTTTTTTTTCGATAAAACTGAACTCTATTTGTTGATGACTTTAGCCCGGTTTGATATGGGATTGCTGTAGGAATTTCAATTCCCATGTTACCAAAGTAGTCCATAATCTCTACTTATGATGTTGTGTTACTTAGAAAAAGATGCAAGCATTGTTCTGCTGGATGTGCGTTTGAATGATTTATCCTGCAGGTGCAGGGAATTGTTCGTGAGGAGGAGTGGGATGCCTTCATGAGTGTGCTCCGAACGCCTTTACCGGCGACTTTTAGGATCAACACCTGGTAATTCTGGTTGCTCTAAGTCGAAAATTATTATTTCCACTTCCTCAAACCTTTTAATTTTTGTTCCTTTGGTTCATCAGTTGGATAAACTGTTTATTAGAGGAGAACAATTGGATGGATTAATTCTGAGGGGTCAAGGGTACATTATATAGAGGGAGTAGGTGAGGGGAAAAGACTATTAAGCCCCTAACCCTAATCCCATCCAAATGACTAAACTGCCCCTGATTATCTCACTAATTACACAGTCTAACACTGTTAATCCACATAATTGTACTACTTTTTTTGTCCAATTGATGTGCTTTTGGACTTGATGCCCATTGATCCTTCTCATCATGTGCCCCATATTTCTTACTGCATACAAGGATCAGAATGATAATCAGTGATGATTAACCTCGTGGCATTTATATCTGGTTTAGTTGCCACTCAACTGGTCGTGGGAGAGATTCATCTGATACCTTATTGATAACCGGTGGTCTGTACTATTTCATTCCAGCAAGAGACCTGTACCTTTGAATTGATACTAGTAATGTGTGCAAATCGTTCCATTTATTGTCGCTCTAAGACCCATGCAATTATAAAAAATCTGATCTGTTCAACATGTTCTAGCTTTACAGTGTTGTGTTTTGAGGAATGTGTTGGCCTGATAGCAAACACTTAAGCACAAGATTATTGTATTAGGCAATACCCTATTTTCGCACATAGACTAAGTTTATTTTTTTATATTTAGTACACATATACAGTCATCATCTTCTTTTCACCATTGGTGATTCTTAACAACTAAGCTGAGTTTTACTCTGCATCCAGCCGCCAGTTTTTTAAAGATATTCGCTCAAAGTTTGAAAGTGACTTCAGGAGATCTCCAGAGAGTGAGGTTGCTTGCTGTCATGTATACATATTACACCTAATCCTCGGCATATTCTAATGTACAAAACTACAAATAAACTCATTGCAAAGGTTGGTAATGAGTACCGAGAAGATGCTATCAGTCCCCTGGTTTGGTATCCAGGCAATCTTGCATGGGATCTGAACTTCTCCCGGAAGGATCTGAGGAAAAATCAGGCACTTGAGAGGTAATGAGTAGCATTTTTATATTTATTTTGAAGATTATTATCTATCACATGGGTTCTGGCTTACTTTTTTTATGCATGTCACAGTCAAAGTTCTGTATGCATGAAACTATTTATTTAAATTACGCAGTAGTTTTAGTGGAGCTAAATAGCCGTATAAACGGTTGTGTGTTAAATCCATCAAATAATATCCAAATATCAGAATATTATCTATGTCTACAACACTTACAAGCCACTATTTGTGCCGATGCATTTTTTCAGAACTCAATGCTTTTTTTCTTTACAATGTTTGCACTTGACACTATTTTGTCTGATGCGTTAAAAAGTTCATCTAAAAGCTCGAAATGTTAGATGAAGATGGTCATTATGCCTCAATACTTCTTCATGTATCTAGGCTCTATTAGGCCTATGGTGTGGATTATAAGTCAGCTCCTCATTTATTTATTTTTTTCAATTAGGATTGCATTGGCCTACTATTGAATTAAGGACCTTTCGTTCATATAAAGTTGCATTTCCTGCACCTACTGGTTATTATGTTTGAGTTAAGGTGGGAAATATACTATGATCTTGTGTAAAAAAGGGATGATACTTCAATCCATACCATTCATAGGTAACACGAGCTGCCATGCCTTCCATTTCATCCTTTCAATCTCCCATATCATATAGCATCAGCATTGCATTTTATGATGATATTTTGTAGGACTTTTTGTGAACGATAATTTAAGTAATTCAACAGAGTAAATTCAAATTGTCATACTAGGAAGCATTGGCACCTTTACTGAGTTAGAGAAGTTAAGGAAGGCTTAGTTGTATCACTTGAGTTAGCGATGCTAATATCCCTCCAATCAGTTGTAGAAGGGCTTTTCAATAATATTCTTCCACCTTCCAATTGCTATCTCCTTAACAGTCACATGTTATCACGACCTTGATGTACTCTTGATTAAGATACTATTTGATTCAATCTTTTGTGCCTTCCAGTTTCCATGAATTTTTGAAGCATGAAAGTGAGGTTGGTAATATAACTAGGCAAGAGGCCGTTAGCATGGTGGGTATCTCATACAATCTTCTTATGAAATACTTCTACCTCAACTATTAAGTATTTAGCTTCCTTTATTTAAGCCTTGCTTCAATGTTAACTTGTTAAGTTCTTTTCTGCAGGTACCACCATTGTTTCTGGATGTACAACCTGATCACCATATCCTTGACAGTATGTTTGTGTCTTGTTCTTGTACATTATGATAAATTCTATGTGCTTCTTATAGAAGTTGACTGTCACTTTCAATGTTCACTGGGTGTTTGAACTCTTGGATTTAATTGCACAGCGAAATGCTTCGAGAAATGTAGTCTCACATTTATTGTTTGGTCGGTCTCTTGTGTAGTGTGTGCTGCTCCAGGCTCTAAAACTTTCCAACTACTTGAGATGATTCAGCAATCAGTAGAACCAGGGCTGCTTCCAGGAGCACTGGTACAATTCTCACTAGTTTCATGTATCACAAGAACTATTGTCCTTACAAAGTCCAGCTTATTTGTGAAAACAAACCATAGTTACAAAGTCCAGCTTGGTTGTTGTTGTTGTTGTTGTTGTATCTAATTTTGTTAGTGCATATACAATCGGTTATTATAAGCTCATGGGATTTCAGAAAATAATACTTTCGTTATATGTGTCCTCTCCTCTGTTGAGACTCTGGTTAGGTGATCGCTAATGAAATCAATGTGGAAAGATGTGACATTCTTATCCATAATACAAAAAGAATATGCACTTCCAACCTGGTAGTAACAAACCATAAAGCACAAAACTTCCCTGCCTGTTCTCTTGCAAAGGACAGTTCAGAAGCTTTTAACCATGCCTGCAAACCTCGAAGGTTAGAATTCGACCGTGTGCTTTGTGATGTTCCCTGTAGTGGTGATGGGACAATTCGCAAGGGTCATGACATATGGAGAAAATGGTAAACATCTAATCCTTATTCCATCTGCTTCTTTTATGCTTTCTTCTGTTTTCTGTCAGGTTACAATCTATTTTCGCTGTTCAGGAACTCAGGCATGGGGAATGAAAATCATCGTCTGCAAGTAGATATTGCTATGCGGGGTAAGGATTTATTATATTGCTTTATTGGGACTGTGTTTAGTTCATCAAATCGAGGTAGTACCTACAATCACCTATGAATCAGGCAGTCTGGGAATCTTACTAGCAGAATATCATATCATGAATATTAAATGAGTCTAGTTAGGAATCTCTGCAGAGTTGCTCTGTAACTGTTAATCTGTTATCTTGTAAACCATCCAATCACGAATACTGAAGTTACTGCATATGGTTTGGATCCGTTTTATAGCCAAGATGTATTCATCAAAATTCAGTGACTAATAATCTGTAGTGTTGTTTTTTATTATTTTATTGCTTCAGGTATTTCGTTACTTAAAGTGGGTGGAAGGATGGTGTACTCAACTTGTTCAATGAATCCCGTTGAAAATGAAGCTGTTGTGGCTGAGGTGCTTATAACAGCTACATTTTTAAATCTATCTTGCAATGGAGCTTCTACCTTCAACTGTTGTATGTAAATCTGTTATCATCTAACAACAAAAGGCAAGGTAGTTTATATAATTCTTAACGAGGTTATACACAGCTTGTATTCATTGTTGGAAATCCGACTAATTAATCTCGAAATTTTTCTCTGTTTTTTCTCTTAATAGGGGAAGGTTGTATATATAGCCCCAATTACAATAGACTTGTAGTCTAATACTACCTAGACTCCTACTCTAATTAGAGATAACTTAGGTTCTATCTCTAACTCTTGACTTGGACTCTATCTCTAACACTAATTACTCTAGAAAAAAGGGGATTATATCTAACAATCACCTTCTAATCGCGTTTTTCTAGATCATGCTCACACTAATTAGGATGGAGACACACTTCCACCCTAACCACACTTTCGGGATGGACACAACTGAACCCCCAGGATGGTCACATCTATACCCTGCACAACTCAATTTTGGGATGGACGCCACTACACCCCCAGGATGGTGACATCTTCACCCTGCACACGCATTCGGGTTGGTCACATCTTCAACCTCGGCGTGGGCTCATCTTCATCCTGCACTTGATCTCGGAAAGGGTGCATCTTCATTCCGAATCACATACTCAAACACACGAGATGGTCACATCTTCATCCCGAGCACACCTCCCATTGGTCTGCTCTTCCTCACGCGACAGAGCACCCATATTCTTCTTCTTCACCTTCATCGTCGTGGCGATAACACCTTGGGTTAGTGATTTCGTACTCCTCCAAGATGTAGAAACAGAACTTGACCAAACGCCACTGCACCACGACTCCCATGTTCGAAATCGACTGTGCACACTTGGCCGCGCTATGCTTCCAGATGTCGCTGCCACCGGACCGCTGTACTCGAGGCTTGCTCCGCTTGCGTAACGTGAAGAAGTATCCCAAGTCGCGCAGGCCGTAGTTCGCCAAGAGGTCTCACGGCGTCACATCATAGAAGTTTGCTTCTATCACAATGCCTGCCTCGCGTGGTGAAAAACCTCGCAGCTGTGGTCGGAGAAAGTGGAGCACCAACTCGTCCTCCTCCGGCTTGAACTTTGAATCATGTGCCATGTTCTGTGTATACCTCCTTGGTTATGAATTGGCACTTGACCAACACAAGAACACGTAGTCCAGCCCAGTCATCTACCAGGCTCGGATGGCCCAACTGAACTTTCCTGTCTTGTCCACCTAACCAAACACTAGGTCCGGCCCAACTGCCTCCAAACCCTGGCAGCCACCGACCTTCTCTTCCTCCTCTTTCCTCTGCCCAGCCACCAGCCGCTTGGCTCACCTCCCGAACCGCCGGACGTGCTGCACGAACGACATCGCCTTGGGCGACCGCGCCGCCGCTCCTCGTTGGTGACGGCGACGCCAGCACCGCGAAACGGCCGCCGCGTTGCCCCCAGCCGGTCTCCGCGCTCCTCCACGCCGCCCTGGGCCACCAAGACCTCGGCCTCCTCGGCAACGGCCTTCCCAGAGGCAGCAGCTGTTGCCATGCTCAAGCACAGTGGGCCCGGTTCCGCTGCTGTTGCCACCTTCGACCGCTCGCCCGCCTTGGACAACCCCGATCTTGGGACCTTCCTCCTCAAGCCGGCGCACGGCGCCATGGTCTCCGAGGACCCCGAGCCGCCGCGGCGCTCGAGCGCCCGTGCCTCCCAGCTCGATCTCGCCATGAGCCTCTGTGTCGACTGACAGGGAAGCCGACCGCAGGGACCGCTGAAAAGTGGCGCCGGCGATCTCCATGGGCGTGGTGGGGTGAGGCCTTCGCCGCTGATAGTCCGCCTCGCCTTGCGTCGAATCACGCCGAATCCGCGTCGCACCACCTACCAGACCACCCTCGACGCGCTCCTCGCCCATCTGAGGTACACTTGTCCCTCGATCCGCCCTCCTTCTACTTGTGCAGCAGCCAACCTTGGTCGATCTTGCTGCTGTCGTTGGCCACCCCTGGGAGCATGTCCTCCCAAGGGCAGGATCTAAAATCCTAGCTCTAGATACCAATTGTTGGAAATCCGACTAATTAATCTCAAAATTTTTCTCTGTTTTTTCTCTTAATATTCATTACATGTTCATGCAAGCGGATTGTATGAATTTTAGGATAAAAAACATGCTCCCATCTGAGTCGCCTCATCAGAGCTTCCACTTTAGAGTACAGACTGTATTGACAGTAAAGGGCGTACCCAGTGCCGAAGGCTCCCATACATTGTGGGGTTTGAGGAAGGGTTGTTTCTAGACAGCCTTACCTTGCTTTTGTAGAGAGGCTGATTTGAACCCAAGACCTTAGAACACAAGTGGAGACACACTACCACTATGCTAGGTTCACCCTTCAGACTGTATTCACAGTGATTTCATAATTTGTACTTTTATAAAGTTTGCTATTTATAGAGTCTTCCACACTATTCTGTTTTTTATATTGTGTTCTTATTTTTTTTGTAACAATGTCTCTCTGCACGATAATGTAGCTTCTTCGAAGAAGTGGAAACTGTATTGAACTTCTTGATGTTTCTAACGAGTTACCTGAACTAGTCCGCCGTCCTGGGCTTATCACTTGGAAGGTTAGTGTATATATAATCCCTTGATCACATTCTGTCTGATGTTGATTTTGGCCAAGATGGATATGCTTGTTCTTAATTGTGCCTTATCCCCTTGTGAATATATTTGTGTGAAGTTAGGATTTGACATTATAAAAATTCTTGTCTAGTTCAAGTGCATCTAGCTGTTTAAATTTTCTTTCACCCGGTCATGAGTAGACTGTAGTTTGGGACCATGTTTGTATAAGGGGCATCAGGATCCAAATCCTTAGGATTTAGTTTAACTAAATACCAAATAATCATGGAACAATCCCCCTTACCAAAACTTGGGGTTAATGATAATCATTTTTAAAATAGAATCAGTAAATCAAGCATGTAGTGTTAATAACATATTTCGTTTTTCAAGAATGCAGAAGTGTCTCATCTTATAATTTTTTGACTCTTGCAGGTACAATATGGAGGATCCTGGTTTGAGACTTATGAAGATCTTCCACATAATAGGAATAGTATTATACTGCCGAGCATGTTCCCTTCAAGTAAAAGTATCCAGGAAAGCCATGACATATGTGGCAAGGTTGAAGTGAACATAGAAAACAATGGTGGCTCCTTGGAAAATCGCAACATTGGAGAAACAGACAACTTTAGTTGCAATGTGGCTAAAAGTTCTGATTCTAGTTCTAACATTACAAAATCAAATTTTCCATTGCATCGGTGCATGAGAATAGTACCACATGACCAAAACAGTGGGGCATTCTTTATTGCAGTTCTTCATAAAGTGGCTCCCTTGAATGGTAATCTCGTGCCTTCTTTTTTGAAAAAAATCCATTCCATCCTTTTTGTGTAAGCTTTTATATAATCAGGGCACATGGATATTCATACTTATTGCTACCACTGATTTCTTGATGCACTCAACTATCTTTCAGACAGCCAGGTTGTAGATATGGCAAAGCTTCAGCGCCCACTAGCGACAGATATGCAACTTCAGAAAGAACTTGAGCCAGAAATAAGACCATCTGAAAATATTTCAATGCATCAGCAGCTCATTGAAGTTGCTGATGCTGCTGAACTGCTAGGTATGCAGCAAAATTTAAGCATAGACAAAACCATCAAAGATATGAACTTAAATTAATATTTAATGTTATAGAAAGTGGTCAAGCAGAATCAGGTGATGTAATGAAGAAGTCGCAAAACCAAAGCAGGTGGAAAGGGGTTGATCCTGTGTTATTTCTTGAAGATGAAGTGGTGATTGAAAGTTTAGTGTCCTTCTTCGGTATCAAGGAATCATTCCCCCTCAGAGGTCATCTGGTGATTAGAAGTATTCAGACTAATAATGCAAGGAGAATATACTACATATCAAAGTCAGTTCAAGAAATCTTACAGCTAAATTTGGAAGCTGGTCAGCAGCTTAAGATTGCTTCTCTTGGTCTAAGGATGTTTGTAAGTGCTCCAATCAGTCAAACTTTCTTTACTGATTGCATTTTATAGGATAAGTATACATCTTCCGCTGAACAATTTTGTGCTCTGATCCTTCTCTCTTTCAGGAAACACATAGGTCGAAGGATGACTGTCCATGTGCATATAGGTTGTCTTATGAGGGATTGCCATTGCTGCTTCCGTTCATCAGCAAGCGGGTACTATATGTGTCTCCAGTCGACTTCCACCGCCTTTTACAATACAGAACCATCAAATTTGCTCATTTCGTTGATGTTGGACTTGGGGAAGAAGCTGCGCTTCTGACACCTGGTTGCTGTGCTGTAGTCCTGCGTGATGAAGGTAATGGTAAGCCCGCAAAGATAAAAATAAATCATGACTTGAGGATAATGTAAACTTCCATAACGTTCAGGGCATAAGAATGAAGGCCCCCTTTCTATGGATCCCTCAACAATTGCCATGGTTTGCTGGAGAGGGAAGGGGACTATGAATGTCATGCTTTCTACGCCGGATAGGAAGGATCTGCTTGAAAGGATGGCATACCAGTTCGGACTTAATGGCGCTAAAGTGGAAAATGAGCAGTCATTTTCACGAGAGTAAGGCCGTTGTATCTGTTGGTTATCTTGATTTCTAGCCTGAGCTTCCACTCACATGTAATAGGGTGCTAGAACTTGGCGCCTGCCTTTTGACATCACGTTGGTGTAAACTGTTCGTCGACCACTTCGTTCTTAATACAACGATACACACTCCTGCGTATCCTAGAAAAAATGAGGAGTCATAGAATGATGGATTAGACCAGGGTAGATGATTGAGACTGACCACCAAGAATGATCTAGCTGGAAATAAAACGTCTTACTGGAGCTTTCGATCGCGTAAGTATGTTGTTACTGGATGGGTGTTGGAAAAGTTCTTCCACGCCAGCTGAACAGCATCAGTTGATTCATGCTGTAAAAGTTCTAGTTCTATCATGCATGTAAACTGATCCATTTCAGATTCGGAATGAAAACAGTGATGCTGCTACTTTCTGACATGTGATACGTCAACAGTAATTTGGTCGGGCGCCGACGTGGTGTCTGTGTGGTGTGGCAGACTGCTTCTGGCGATTAGGCGCCCGACGCTTGAATATTGGCCTATCGCCCGTTGGACAGGTGACTAGGTCTATTTTTATAAATTTTAAAATCGGTTATTTATATTAATAAATAAAAATCGTTTGTTAATAAAAAGTCGTGGTATGTCAAAACCGGCAGAAATGGTATGCGCGGATGCTCGCGGCGCTTTTACGCGAGGCCTGCCCATCTCTTTTTTATCTTGACGGCGAAGGTCAACCGCACGAGTCCACCCACCGAGACGACTTGTTTGTACGCCAGCGAGGTAAGATGATTACCGCGCGCTGCTCCGTTTCCAAGGGTCACGCACACGCACGCACGCGCGCGCGCGTGCACTCGGAAACCACTGGCCAACCACGTGCAAGCGGCGGCAGCACGCTGATACATACCGTGTGTTTCTACAGCCTGTACAAGATGTCGACCGTTTTTTTTGAAGCAGTAGATTAGCCCCCAAACGAACGAAACGTAATAAATATCTAAAGAAATTATTGACACCACGTATTTTGGGAATTGAATACTTTAGGATTACGTTACTGCAGATTAGATCCATAGCGGATCTTGTATGGCGATCATTTCACTTATAAATATATAACAGATTACCCTTTATGAGATACAATGGACATTACAAATCCTAAAAACTAACACATCATCTCACGTAATACAGTTACAACTACTATGGAAAACCCAAATAACACTACAGGAAACTAGTAAATTAACAAGAGGTAACTATTTACGACGGTGTCATCGTTAATAAGTATATTAATGACGGTGAAAATACACCGTCATTTATAAAACCATTATTTACGACGGTTTATCCTACCGACGTAAATAAGCTACTTATTTACGACGGTTACTGGGCACCGTCGTTAATAACGGCCTTATTAACGATGGTTGACCTAACCGTCGTAAATAAGTAGTATTTACGACGGTACCGGGAACCGTCGTAAATAAGCTTATAAATATACAACCGTTCGCTCCCCTCCCGCGCGCGACCTCCGCCTCCGCCCCCGACGCCGCGCCTCCGCCCCCCGGATGCCGCGCCGCCGCCCCCTGACGCCGCGCCGCCGGCCGCCCCCGGCCACCGCCGACCGCCGCCTCCGCCCCGGCCGCTCCAGCCGCCCCCGGCCACTCCCAGCCGCTCCCGGCCGGACTTGTAATATAATTTCTATGATTGTGATCGTGCGATATTATACTTTATATATGGATTTCTGACTGTTTGTGTTGCTGGCCATCAAGCCAGTGGACTGGCCATAGAGCCAGCGGTCAGCATTTTCTGTTTTTAAAAAAAACAAAAAACTTATTTACGACGGTTTATACAGTACTGTCGTAAATAATGTTTCTGTTATTTACGACGGTACAGTCAATCGTCGTAAATAGTGCCCCTGTTATTTACGATGGGGTGGTTGTACCGTCGTAAATAAAGCCCTTCTTATTTACGACGGTACAGCCACCCCGTCGTAAATAAGTTCCACGTGGCGCGAAGATTTATTCACGACGGCTAAAATTAGCCGTCGTAAATAAGCTTATTTACGTCGGTAACCGTCGTAAATAAGCTTATTTACATCGACTTATTTTTGACGGCTAAAAGCCCTCGTAAATAAGTAAATATTGTCACAAATAGCTTATTTACGAGGGTAATGTGCTTATTTACGACGGTTTTTCACCCTCGTTAATTGCTATATTTCCTGTAGTGTAAGTCTAAAAATCATCGTGTTTAAAATCACCCTTGTCTGTTTGCTTCTCCCGGACTTTTTCACACTGTGGGGATCGATTGTCATACAGTTTTTTTTTTCTAAAAAAGAACTGCACAAGTTGCCAAACTGGTTTATAAGGTTTGTTGGTATGTGTCAGAACTTCTTTGCTAGGGGCTAAAAACTAGTGTTGGAATTTGGGCCATTCAAGTGGCCCATTCAGCTGAAATTCCAAAGCAACGTGGCTATTGGTTTTAGTCTCATATTGCTAGTTTAAAATGGTGCAAACCAATTTATATAGTAGCCCTCATACCTATGAGTGAATAGATAAAGCAATAATATAATGAGGGGTTGGCTATATGTGACACCCTCATCTCGAGTGTCAGCATATGCTCATGTTTTATGAAGAAGAAAAACATTTTTAGAAAAGAGTGAACGGAAACAAGTATTAAAAGGATAGCCAGTAAAGCTCTCCGAGAGCACCGAAGGCAATTTCCACGACCAGCAGACCACGTGGCGTGTTCGGAACTCATTCCCGAGAGATTGGGAGGGGTCCGACGCTAAACTGGATACGTGGCAGGCTCGGGGGTCACCTCCGCAATTGGAAAGAGGTCCGACCCTGTGGGACACGTGCTGCCGCGGAGATAGCCTCTGCGGAAGAAGCAAAGACATTTTTCATAGGACACGTGTCATCCACGGAGCTAGTCCTCGCGGAAGTAAGGGGACCAGTCACCAGTTGCACGGGATACGTGTTAATTTCGGAACCCATCTCCGAGAAGTCCGGATCTATTGAACACGTGTCGTCACCGGAGCTTATCTCCGGAGGTCCGCCGCTGCTAAACACGTGTCGACCTCGGGGCATGTCCCTGAGGGAAGGAAAGGCGGAAAGACCGGCACCCACACGTGGCGTGCGCGGAGCTCACCTCCGAAGAAGAGGGAGGTCTCGATCGATTGACACGCGGCACGACCGGAGCTCGTCTCTGCGGATGAAGAGATACCAGGCCCGGAGGACACGTGGAGCTTCCGGAGCTCATCATCCCAGAGGTAACAAATTCTGGAGCGGCTGTTACGCGTAAAGACACCGGTACGCAACAGAAACCAATCTAAAATACACAATGGTTACCGAAGATAAGACGTCAAGATCTAACAAAGATCTGAATAAGACTCTTATTCGGGATCCAATCAGATTAGGACTCTTCTCTTCCCGATTATAAATAGAACCCAAAACCTCTGGCCGAAACCACGAACTTCTCTTTCAACTCCTGAGCCGACGACTTAGCGCTCTAGCCCTAACTCGCCGAGCAAAACATCACCGAAGCACAACAAGGGAGATCATCGGAGAAGAACCAAGCGGTCTGAGGAGGACCTCGAAGTCAAGAAGAGCATGAGGTAGGACTTCAATACCACCTTACGACATCATGTTGTTCATCTCTTTGCATCTGTTCTTCGATTCCTTTCGAACAGAAACCTTTTCGTGGACAGATCACTCGATGATCAGTTTGATCTAAAAACAAGATCATCGCCACGACCACTTTTGATCCGAATACCTCTGACCATGCAAGCCATGCAAGAACTCCAGATCAATCTAATAGAACTAATCGTAGGATAGCATGCATGTGCATCATCACATCTAGTTTAGGGTTTGTGTATGATATTGATTGCTGTGAATTTTGTATGCACGTGAATCCTACATAGCAGAACAAGCTCAGGAAGCTGTCTACGACGAGCTGCAGCAACAAAGTTTTGAGAATCAAGAACAACTGGAACCGCAAGAACAAGGCAAGTGCTCCTTGACCATGTTGATCCTATGTTTTGGGTAAAACTATTTTGTTTTGTGAAAAGGTGTGTGTGCTGAGTCAAACATGATGGGAAACCCTTTTTATAGGAGTTTACTAGTTTTGATTAAACCATCCTTGTCGCCTGGGAAGTTTATGAGTCGGGTATGGTTTTTTTGTTTTATGCTTCGCTGAATCCATGGGATTAGGAAGCGAGATAGATGTGTCTAGCTAACTGCACTCATAATAATAATGAGAAACTGATGTTAATAATAAACATGGATCGGAGGGAGATCTAGGCAAGACTGGGTTTGTGAATGAGGTAGCATGAGATGGTGGTTTTGCTTGCCGTAGATCTAAGGACCGGTTCATGCATGCACATGCCAGGATAACAGTGCCACCACAAGGCCAAGTATGGGTGCGGCTTAGCTGAGTAATTAGGTAAGTTGCTAGGGTGTTATGGACTGTGGAAGGCGCGGGGAATGGGAGTCGAGTGAGGACTGCCCTGGGAACTGCATGGCACAAGAGGGGGCCCGTGGGTGGGAGAATTGGAGATTCTAGCCTGCCGATGAAACCTTAGTGAGTCCATACATCTAGTAACCCCTTTGTAAAGGCTATTTTGTGATCTCTTGACCATACACCGATGGTTGTGTACTGGTATAATGGAGGTTTTGCAGTCGCCGACGGGTGACGAAATCACAAACTTGTGGGTAAAGAGGTGCAAACTCTGCAGAGTTATTAAAACTATCATGATAGCCGAGCTTACGGTTTTGAGCACCTGGCTAAACTGCCATGATTAGATGGGATGATTATGGGATGGTTACAGGAATGGTTATTGAGAAGGATCTTGGTTATGGTTATTGATTATGGTTTGGTTTGGGACTGTGAGTCCGGGAGATGAGATGGTTGCATGACTGAGGGGTCATGATATGAGATTTGGTCTCGGTGCGAAACGCGGTTGTTTTATGAGGTGAAATGGTAGCGAATACGAGGAGGTATTCGTGAGTATGAATAAAAGATTGGTTAATGTTCGGATGGAACACGGGAAGTGATGAAGGTATGTTGGTAATTTAATACATGCTGGGACTACATTCATCTAAAGTTAAGTTGCTGTTTTATCACGGTTTTATAAATCTGCTTTTCTGCAAATAAGCCTTTTATACCTACCTTGTTTATGAGCTGCATATCATGTGTTATTCCGGCACTTGCTGAGTACATCATTGTGCTCAAACTTGCATTATTATTTCTTCATCAACAGCAAGAGAAGACTACTATGAAGACCGAGTAGAGCATTATGGCGTGTGATCTGTTCTCAACCTTGCCTGTGGAGGGAATACAGATGGAGCCACTTCTGCTTAGTTTTGCTTCCGCATTAGTTTTTGCTTCCGCATTTAAATAAGTATTCCGCTGCATAGAAATAAGGACTTCCGCTGTGAGCATGAGTCCAAGACTCATGATGTGTTGTAATAAACTATGTTATTCGTGGTAATATATAATCTGAATTCAGTTTGTGGAACGTATGTGTATGTGTGATGAACATCCTGGGCACACATATGTATTAGTTCTCGGTTCCGTGGTTTTCCACTAAATTGAGGGCGTCACACTATATATGTACTCACACACACGCACGCGCGCGCGTATCTGCGATTTTTCACGTATTCTTCCGTGTGACGCGTGACTTGTGACTTACGACGTGCGACTGAGGCGCGGCTGCATTGAGTGTATTTTGTCACTTGTATCCTTCACAATATCTAAATTATTTTGTACTAATAGAGAATTAGTGCATGTTTTATTGCCATAAACACCATTCTTTTTATTGCCGTAAACACCGTTCATTTATTATCATAAACATCGTTCGTTTATTGTCATATTTGTTCATTGTCATGAATATCATTCTTTTATTATCATAAACACCATTGATTGCAAGCGTCCTTTAGTGGTTGTTATTGAGGGGAAATGGCTTCTAGAGAGCAGTCGTACCTATATAAGGCCCTGGGTACGTTCAGCTTTGAGTACACAGAAATTTCCTCTCATCTATTATTTTTCCTTCCTTTGGAATTCTATGCTGTGGTGTTTGAGTGGCCATACTTCACCGATCCTCTTTCTTGGCGTGCACCGAGGAGGAGGTGAGCGGTATCTCTGAACCGTTGCCGTCGTGAAGCCTGCACGAGGGACGACAATAAGGTTTCTGGGCAGCGCATCTGCGCGACCGCTCAAAGCTGATTGACATCGTTCTGCGCTGCCTCACGGACGAACTGCAACTTCTACATCAACGGTTCGTTTTAACTATAATTTGTGCTTATCAAAGCACCGATAAAATCAAAGCGAGTCCATATGCCTTCCCTAGTTTTTATTATATTGATCTACCTACTGCTCAGTAAAATTCGCATGGCAGTTTTAAATATATGTGAAACTTGTCTCAATGTTGAATCTGGATTTAGAATAATACGCAATTTTCCAACATTCCAAAAACCTTAGTGTTGCGTTTATTCTATTATTCTAGCAACGACTGGTGCTTCGGATGCAATGAAACCTAAGAGGTTTGGAGGTGGCGAAAACTTTCGGAGATGGCAGACCAAAGTCAAATTTTGGCTTATGTCGATGGGGCTGTGGTGGGTGATCCACCCTGTAATGCCATTCACGGTTGAGCGGACCGCCACCTATCCAACTGCGCGTGACTCTGCGCTTGGCTGCATCTTAACCATTTTGGCTGATAATCTCTATGATGTGTATATAATTACATTGACCCCACTGAGTTGTGGGAAGCACTGGAGTGTAAATATGTCGTCTCTGAAGCCGGTCGCTTGCTGTACTCTTGTGAGCAACTCTTCGATTTCAGCTCACGAGATACAGCTGTTGGCCGGAGAGATCGCAAATTTAGGATGTGCCTTGCCTGACAGGTTTGTGGCTGCAGGCATTATTGCCAAACTCCCTGCTTCATGGAGGGATTTTGCAACGAGCTTAAAACACAAGATGGAAGATATCTCTATTAAGAATCTAATTATAGCCCTCGACGTGGAAGAAAGAGCAAAAGACGCTCCTAGCACATATGCTGTTGTACAGAATGGTGCTAGTGTAAACATAGTTGAGAAGAAAGCCTACCACAAAAAATAACTACAAGGGTAAGATGCAAGCCATTGGTAAAGTCAAGAAAACCACTAACTTTAAAAAGAAGAAAAATGAGAAAAACAACAGAGCATGTTTTGTGTATGGCAAAGAAGGGCATCTTGCAAAAGATTGCCGTTACCGCAAAATCAAAGATGATGGACAGCAAAAGAAGGCCGTGAATATGACCATTGGCAAAAACAACGGCAGTGGAGCCGATCCTTCTAGGTATGGTAATTGTCGGTACCCGCGATATGGGGTACCCCCGCGCACAGGGGAAAATGCCTAAGGATCTCGCCCTTCTCCGCAGGGAGAGCTCCGAAGGCGCCACGCGTCCAGCGAGGCCGGAACTCCCTCTCCTCAGAGGAGAGCTCCGGGCTCGCCACGTGGCCTGCAGAAGCCGAACCTCCCCCCCCCACCCCCCCGAAGGCGCCACGTGTGCAGCGGGGCCGGACCTCCCTCTCCTCAGAGGAGAGCTCCGGGGCCGCCACGTGGCCGATAAAAGCCGGACCTCCCCCTCCGCGGAGAGTGGTCCGAAGGCTCCACGTGTCCTGCGGGGCTGGACCCCCCTCTCCTCTTAGGAGAGCTCCGGGCCCGCCACGTGCCCAGCAGAAGAACGTTGCCTGCCCCCGAGCGGTAGGCAGCGGGCGTAAAGACGCCCCATACCTTGCTCGTACAAGGTATTCAAGGCCCGCGCCTTCCCAAGACGCGGAGACGCAGAGCATGCCTCTGTCAGGTGCCGTTGCGCCCAGTCGCATCATAGACTGGCGCACGGTGTCAGAACCTGCCAGCCAATAAACGCAGCGACAAGACATCCCCTGCCGCCTCCGCCGTCATCAACCACTACGACTAGCATGCGGCATGGGCAGGGCGGCAAGACGAAGACTCAGAAGCCTTCGCCAGAGACAACTACCGACGTAACTGCGGATACGATAGTCGGCAGGCAATCTCCCCGGGACCACCTGTCGGGTCCCGGGCCCCCCTTGTAAGCCACGTGAGCCTTGGACTATAAAAGGCTCAGGTAGGCAACGTTAGCAATGGTTCGCACTCCAGCAACTCATACGCTAGGCATAGCTCATCCTCAAGCTCAGGACTCCGGTTCTAGGCTACAAGCAATACAGCGAGCTCCTCAGCTCACCGTGGACGTAGGGTTTTACGCTCTGGCGGCCCGAACCACGTAAAACTCGCCGTGTCAAGCTCCTCCCTAACTCGTCCCTACGCTCAAGCTCTCCGCAAGTGACTAGCCCCTCCAAAAAAGAACCTCCGCGGGCTGCCCAGTGCAGATCCGGGGGAAGTGTCGACCACACACTTCGACATTTGGCGCGCCAGGTAGGGGGCTTTTCCCTTGCGCGACGAGCTTCTCCCGACGAAGATGACCAAGCTTCCTTCAGCGGCAAGCTCTCCTCCCCCGCGTTCACGACGGACCGTGACTAGTGGGGAGTACGTGTCGACACACTCTGGACGGAGTGTGTCGGCGCAAGCTGGAAGCCAGCAGCCGACTCCGGCAATGCAGGCCCAACCAGCGTCAGATCTTCTGCAGCGCTGAGCGTACCCCACGGGGGCGCGCTAGCTGCAGCAAGAGCGCTACTGCACAATCCGCCTGCTGGGGGCGCGCCTCAAGCAGCAACCCAGCAGTGGATTCGTGAGGTAGACCGTCTCGTCGTCGCCGCCGCAAACCCTCAACTTCGGCGGGGACGACGCTCCGGCCAACCGGCAGTGTTGCTGACGCGCACGCCAACGGTTGACGGACAGACGACGGATTCCAGCTCCACCAGGCTTCAGTCGACGGACCTGAGGATAGAGCTGGAACGGTGCCACTTGGGCCAGGATGCCCGGGTGTACCTCGAGCGACGTTGAGAAAGGCGTCGCAACCAAGAGGTTGGCGACAGCATGACGTCAGTCTCGACCCAGCCTGAGGTGCAGACCTTCGCCACGCGATCTCTGCCCCAGTCGTACGCCGCGCAGCATAGCCACAACCATATGCCCTGCAAACGGCGCCCCCGGTCTATGGCGCAGCCTTGCCCATACCGGAGTACACTGTGCCAACGGCGAACCAAGCGTTGGCGGCACCAACGCCTGCAGCAGCAGGGGCAGGGCGTGCGGCCCTGGCGCCCCACCTTCGCTTCGCAAGGTGGCCACACAAGTTTCGGCCGCACCTGCCCGAGAAGTACGACGGCAGCGTCAACCCGGCGGAGTTTCTCCAGATCTACTCCAACGCCGTACTTGCCGCGGGAGGGGATGAGGCCGTCATGGCCAACTACTTCCCCGTCGCCTTGATCGGCCCAGCCCGGTCTTGGCTCATGAACCTCCCCCAGGGTTCCATAACTTCCTGGGGAGAGCTCTTCCGGCAGTTCACCGCCAACTTCGACAGTTCCTACACCCGGCCTGGCACGGAGCTCGACCTCCACGCCATCCAGCAACAACCTGGGGAGTCGCTGCGCTCCTTCATCCAGCGGTTCTCCCAGGTGCGGAACACCATCCCACACATCCAGAACGCTTCTGTGGTCGTGGCGTTCCGGCAAGGCGTTCGGGACAAGAAGATGCTTGAGAAGCTCGCGACTAGAGAGGTCCGCGACGTCTCAGAGCTCTTCAGTCTGGCGGACAAGTGCGCCAGAGCAGCCGAAGGGCGAAACTGGCACTCTCTACCAGCCTCCGAGCCAGGGGGCAGCCAGGATCTGGCGCCGCTTCCTATGGAAGCGGCAGGAAGATCAAGAACAGGGGCGGTGGCAAGATGAAACCGCCGTCTGCGGCCCCCATTGCCGCAGCAGCAGCACCCAGTGGAGCTCGGGGGCCACGCCCCGACAAAAGGCCGCGACAGTCACCGGCTCCAGACGGGGGCCAGGGCGAGCTATGCCCCGTGCACGGCACCAGTTACCATACTGCTGCCGAGTGCCGGGAAATCTAGAAGCTCGCGGAGCGCTTCCGGAAAGGGAAGCAGCTTCTAACTGATGTCCCACCCTACCGTCGAAGGGAGGGCAAACAGAAGGTCGATGCCCCAGACGACGTCGATCACCAGGTGGAGTTCCAGGAGCCTCAGCGCGCCGTGAAGGCGGTGCACAATCATGAGAGCTCCAGCTCCAGTGATGACGAGCGCCAGAAGATGCTCTACGTCATCTATGGTGGGTCCGCTGACCCCTCATCCCGAAGAGCGGTTAAGACCTTGCGCCAAGCGGTAGCGTCGATGGCTCCCCTCCCGAGTGCCGCACCGCACCTCAGGTGGATGGGAACCCCCATCAGCTTCGATGCCACCGACTGCCCCAGGAACATGGCTGGGGCCGGCCAACTACCGCTCTTGGTGGCCCCCACCATCGCCAACGTGAGGATGTACCACGTTTTGGTGGATGGCGGGGCTGGACTGAACCTCATCAGTCGCGCAGCTTTCCAGAAGCTGCAGATCCCGATGGCCAAGCTCACCCCATCGAGCCCGTTCTCAGGGGTAGGGCTAGGACAGGTCGTTCCCTACGACCACATCAGCCTCCCGGTGATCTTTGGGACACCGGACAGCTATCGGACAGAGTACATTCTGTTCGACGTGGCGGAGATCAACCTCCCCTTCAACGCCATAATTGGCAGGCCAGCCCTGTACCGATTCATGGCAGTAGCCCACTACGGCTACCTTGTCTTGAAGATGCCTACACCAACAGGCGTCCTCAGGATTCGTGGAGACCGTCCTGCCGCAGTGTCAGCCTTGGAAAAGCTCCAAGCGCTTACAACAGCTAGAGCACCAACCCCAAGCAGTGCAGAACCAAACCGGCTCCACCCGAGTGCACGCCACCGTGCCTCTACCACAGCACCCCGTGTGCAACCCCTTGACGAGGGCGACATCCCCTTGAGGCTCGTCCAAATCGGCGCCGACGCCACCCAGACCATCCGGGTAGCCGGGGGCCTGGATAGCAAATAGGAAGGCGCGCTCGTCACCTTCCTCCGGCACAATGTCGACGTGTTTGCATGGCAGCCGTCGCAGATGCCGGGGATCCCTAGGGAGGTGATCGGGCACCACCAAAAGGTCTTCCCCGACGCCCGGCCAGTCCAACAGAAGCCCCGCAAGCAGTCCATCGAGCGGCAAAGCTTCATCCGCGAAGAAATCAAGAAGCTGCTGGACGCTGGCTTCATACGGGAAGTCCACCACCCTCGGTGGTTGGTGAACCCTATCGTCGTTCCGAAGGCCGGTGGGAAGCTCCGGATGTGCATCGACTACACCAGTCTCAATAAGGCATGTCCTAAAGATCCATTCCCTCTCCCTAGAATAGATCAAATAGTAGACTCGACGTCAGGCTGCGATATGCTGTGCTTCCTAGACGCTTACTTGGGTTTCCATCAGATCCCTATGTCTAGAGAAGATGAAGAGCACACCTCCTTCATCACAGTAGACGGTCTGTACTGTTATGTCTCTATGCCTTATGGCCTAAAGAACGCTCTCCCTACCTTCGTACGTGCAATGCACAAAACCTTCGGGGAGCTGATAAGAGACTTAGTTGAGGTGTATGTCGATGACATTGTTGTTAAGGTCAGGCAGAGTTCATCCCTACTAGATAACTTGGCCTTAGTCTTCGATAAACTGCACTCTACGCCTACCAAGCTGAACCCCGACAAGTGTGTGTTCGGTGTATCCTCTGGAAAACTCTTAGGATTCCTAGTCTCACACCGAGGAATTGAGGCTAACCCAGAGAAGATCAAAGCCATCGACTTGAGGCGGCCCCCCGCCCGCATCAAAGAAGTCCAGAAACTCACGGGATGCCTAGCCGCGCTGAGTCGGTTTATACCGAGGTTAGCAGAGCGAGCGCTCCCTTTCTTTAAGCTTCTGCGCAAATCCGGCCCATTCGCTTGGACCGACGAAGCAGAAGAAGCTCTCCAGGAGCTGAAGCAACTCCTGACGACCCTACCCATAATGGTAGCCCCCGAGCCCGAAGAGCATCTGTTGCTCTACATCGCGGCGACGGCTGAAGTGATGAGTATGGTCCTCATCGCAGAGCAGCCGGACCCCTCATCGCCACAGCCTGCTCCGGTATTGGGAGACAGGAGCCAAGAAACCCCGGAGGTCCAAGACGACCCCCCGGGTCTCCGAGGCAACCCCCCGGAGGTCCAAAACGGACCCCCGGACCCCCAAAACAACCTCCCGGAGGACCAGCAGGACCTCCTGGAGGTGCAACGGGACCCCTCGGAGGTCCAACGGAACCTCCCGGAGCTCCCGGGAAATCAGCGGGACCTCCCGGAGGTCCAAGACAGCCCGGGAGCCTTTGAGTATCAGCTCCCGGCAGCCTCCCCGGGCCCACCCACCCCCCGTGGGCCTGAGCCATGGATGAAGATATCTCTGACCTGGGAGGGAGGGTCCGGACCATCCAGAGGCCTGTCAACTACATCAGCGAGGTCCTCCATGACGCCAAGACAAGGTACCTGGAGGTCCATAAGCTGTTGTATGCAGTGCTCGTGGCGTCCAGGAAGCTCCGCCACTACTTCCAAGCCCACCGGGTCTCGGTGGTCGCCTCCTATCCGCTGAAGGCTGTCCTCCACAGCCCCCACGCGCGACTGGCAATGTCGCCAAATGGGCAGCGGAGCTGGTGGAGTCTGAGCTGGACTTCCTTCCTCGTCACGCAGTCAAGAGCCAAGCACTGGCTGACTTCGTGGCTGAGTGGACCCCAACGAAGGCTGACCCAGGGGGCCATGAAGACGGTGAACCTGGGCCCCGAGCTCCGGCCTTCACCGGGCCTTACTGGACGCTCTTCTTCGATGGCTCCTCGTGAAAGCAGGGGGCCGGTGCTGGCGTACTGCTTCTCATGCCATCGGGGGAGCAGTCTGGGTATATGGTGCGTCTCAATTTCAAGGCAACTAACAACATGGCAGAGTATGAAGCACTCATCTTTGGCCTAAAGACAACCCTGTCTCTAGGCGCTCACCAGTTGTTGGCACAGGGCGACTCCCAGCTAGTTATCAAGCAAGTTAAGGGTGAATGCTCCTGCAATGACCCACAGCTAGCTGCTTATCTGCTCTATGTGCGGATGTTGGAGAAAGACTTCCTCGCCTTGGACCTGCGCCACGTACCGCGCGCTGGCAAGGCCGCAGCTGACGACCTCTCAACGAAGGCCTCCACCGGAGCCCCTGTGCCCGAAGGAGTCTTCGAGAGGACGTTGCTGCGGCCCACAGTCCAGCCCGCCGAGCCGAGCGAAGGGGGCTAGACCAACACCTCGAAGCTGGCAGTCCCGGCGGCCCTGCAGCCATGGACGCCGCCAAGGATCGTAAGCGTCACTGGGGACTCCGTGCAACCCAACGCTCAAGATCCAGACACTCAAGTCAGACCCGATGCATGGATCACGGAGATCCGGGGCTACTTGAAAGACAATATCCTCCCTGATAAACGTGTATCTGCTGAACGGATCGTGTGCATGGCTAAGAGACACGCGTTGATAGAAGGGGATATCTACCGACGTGGCGCCAACCACGTCCTATTGCGGTGCATAACCCAGGGGGAAGGCTGCGACTTGCTCGCTGAGATCCATGGAGGCGAATGTGGGAGTCACTCTTCCTCACGCATGCTTGTCGGTAAAGCCTTCCGGCATGGCTTCTACTAGCCGACAGCACTCCAGGATGCCGTCAAGCTGGTCGAGAGCTACAAGGCGTGCCTGTTCCACGCCAAGCAGATCCATACACCGGCTTGGATGGTACAGATGATCCCGCCCACATGGCCATTTGCCGTATGGGGGCTGGACATCCTGGGACCATTCCCCAGAGCTGAGGATGGGGACCCGCTCGTGAACTCTTGGAATGCAGAACACCTCCGTAAGTTCTATCCCTAGAGCAACAATAGGACAAACTCTTCTTTTTGTAATAAATTCCATAAAGTCCAGGAACAGTGCTCGGAGCAGCTAATCCTCAGGGGACGGTACAGGACTACGTTCAGCTTCGCCTGGTTCCGACCCCAAGCGCGTAGAGTCTTGCTTCCCTTCTTAATGGGGCGGGTCGTGGCCTCCATGTTTAGCCTGCCTTCCTCCTATGGAAATTTATATGAAAAGAAACATGTCCTACGTTGCTCTTCCTTGGTGCTCATTTAATTTACGTATTAAATTTTTATGACTGCACTTCTGGCGCATGCTCACCATGCGCTTAGCTCCTTCTTATCATTCTCACCTTTAGTCGGCATTTGTTGCCCTACCAAAGGCAGTTGCGTTGGAGGTACCTGCCGATAGCCAGGGGGATCCCGAGCTCCCGGCACTTCGCGCACGGTAGTCCCCAAGCACCGTATAAGTGGACGGGGACCGTAAGCCAAATAAGACTACGAGATAGAGGAGGGGGAGCCCCCAAGGAGAATTACGTTTCCCTTACTTGTGTGCAGGACCTCTCGGCCTCAGCTCCCCGCAGGACATCCATCCAATGGAACGCACCTACCAGGGGGCCGCTACGGGATCGCGCAAGACCGAAACCTCAAGGTAAGACCAAAGAACCTAGACCTCACCACTTCCGCAGGGGCGAGACCCGAAGGTCCCACGTGTCCAGCGGTGCCGGACCTCCATATCCTTGAGGGGAAGCTCCGGGCCTGCCACGTGGCCTACAGAAGCCGGACCTCCTCCCTCCGCGGGGAGAGGTCCGAAGGCTCCACGTGCCCCGCAAGCCCGGACCTCTCCTCAGAGGGGAGCTCCGGGCCCGCCACGTGGCTAGCAGGCCCGGACCCCCCCCCCATTCTCATGGGGCGGGTCCTAGAGACCTCCGGGGCCCTTAATATAGTAAGGACCCGGGGAAGGTGTCTATGCAGAACTTCGAGATTGGTCAAGGCCTCTGAGTACCTTGCGGAGCTAAGGACTCGGCCAGGCAAAACCAGGAAGAAGACTAAGACATGCAGACACAGAAGGAAACATGAGTCTGTTCATACAAGGCTCCATGAGCTGGGCTACAGACTCAACAAAAATAAAAAAGGAGGTACAGGGCCTTGTGGCCACGGGGGCAGATGCCTAAGAGTCCCCGGACTCCCGTTGGAACCTAGAGGCCACAAGGGCGGCCACGTCCTCGACCTCGGCCCTGGCAGCTTCCTCCCGCTCGGCAATGGGTCCTAGACGGACTGGCTCCAGAGAAAAGGAAGGGTCTTGGCTCAGGAAGCATGCCAGTACGTGCATAGCAACCTCCTTCGCCAGGCCCCGTCCTTCCACTTCAAGCTCGTCGGCGATCACCGCTTCGAGCCAGCCCAGCTTGTCGCCGATGGACTCAAGTGCCGGGATTGCTTTGGACATCTCCTGCGCCGGAGCCCCCATCCGCACCGGGCTGAAACCAAGAGGAGCCAAGGCGGACCCCGCCTTGGCAATAAAGCCCCAGACCGCCTGGGCCTCGGTAGACCGCAAAGACTGGAGCTTCTCTACCTCTTGGCGAGCCGCCAGCTCGCGATCTAACGCCGCATGGCGCTCCTGGGAGAACTGCTCCTCCCTCGCGGCAGCAGCCGACTCACGGAGCTCCAGCTCCTCGGTCCGAGCCCTCAGCTCACCCTCTTTGGCTTTCAGCCGTGCGGCGATCTTCTCCTCCTCAGCCGCTGCGGCGCGCTCCCGATCGGCGATGGCGCACTCTCGACGAGCTACCTGCAGCCGCAACTCCTCCGCGGCGGCAGAACGCTCCTTGGCTTTGGCTTCAACATGAGCCAGGGCCTCGCGGTAGGAAGCACGAAGCCGCCGGGTCTCTGACTCCAGGCGGCTAATGGCCTTCTTCTGAGTGTCAAGCAGAACACTCATGGCTTCAAGTCTTGACTGCCTTGAGTCAAGATCCGCCCTAGCCTCCTGGGCCCGCTGCAGCCAGCTGAGAAGGTGTTCCCTCTCTCCGGCCAGCGCCCCCCGCTCCTGCTCGAAGGCGGCCTGGAGCTGTCGGGCGCTGGTCTGGACACGCCCCAAGGCATCCCACACGGGCGCCGGGTAAGAGGGGACAGGAATCACGCCCCTAACCTCCCCTGTCGAGTCTAAGACCAGCGGAGGCTCCGGTGCCTCAGCAACCGGAGTGGGACGCTGTCCTAAGAGAGCCAGAGGCCAGCAGGTGCACCTACAGCGGCCCTCCCAGTCTCAGGACTGGATTTCCGAGCTGGTGAAGGAGGGCGGACAGGTGCGGATGAGGCCACCGCGGAGGGTGAACTCGCCGGCACAGAGGAAGCCCCCGTCGATTTGGGGGCCATGGAAGCCACCACGGTTCCCAGATGCTGAGGCACGGAGCCTCCGCCAGTTGGAGACGGCCGGGTAAGAGGCCCGTCCCCGGCAGCCGGTCGGTCCCTGCAAGGAAAGAAAGCTCTCCGGCTAAGAGAGGGGACGAGAACGCTGCTCCTACAAGCCAGAAGGAGCAACACTTACTGGGCGACATAAGCGCTCCAACGGGCTTGTAGCCCTGACCTCTGGGCCGTAGTTGAACCGCCAGGACCTGCGGCCGGAACGATCGTGGGACGTGGCGTCTGGACCCCCGGCACACTCCCCGGCGTCGCCCCACCAGCATCCGCCCTAGAAGCCCCTCCGCTTGAGGAAGGATGACGAGGCGCTTGGAGTTCTTCGGACTGCCGCTGTACGGGAAGAGACCCGCTGGGGTGGGATACCCGGGGCCTCTTCGGGTCGCCACCCGATGGACCAGCACCCCCGGGAGATGGGTGCAAGGGTGATCCGGCTCCCTGACTCGGCGCGGGCGGCGCCCTCGGAGGAGACCGGGCGCGTTTCTTCTCCGGATGCCCGGGGGCCGGCTCCTTCCCCTTCCCCTTGTCGGCGGCTTGAGTTCCATCGGCTCTTGGGACGGGTTGGGCAGCAACAGACGCCTCGCGCCCCGATCCGGAGCGCTCGGGTCCTGGGATCGAGATACCCCGGAAGGCATCCCCAACCTGTCGGATGGCGATCCCGATGTCAACGAGGTTTGGCATCTTCCGCAGGAGCTCTGACCTCCTCTGTGGCTCCAAGAAGAGGGTGTGGTAGAGGACGGAAGGGCGGGGTCGCCACTGGGAATGAAGTCGCCGCTCACCTTGCCCACCATCTCGTACAGCTCCTCGTCGGAAGGATCAGAGCCGGGGCCCCTCTCCAGCCTCGTACAGTCCTGCTCGCCAGTATAGTACCACGCTGGGCGATTGCGCTGCTGCAAGGGCGCAATACGGCGCGACATGAAGTCCATCAGGACCATCAGGGACGTCAGCCCCTCGTTGACCAAGAACCGGATCCGCTCCAAGACCGGGGCGTACTCCTGCTCCAGCTCTGGGATCTCCTCCCAGAAGCGACGATCGGTGGTTGGGCCAGCGGTCGGGAGTTGTAGGCGATCGTGCTCGTCGGTCTACACTACCATCCAGCTCTCCCTTCAGTTTTCCCACCTTGACGCGCTGAAAGGCAGAAGGTACCCAGAGACCTTTGGGTCCTTGCAGCGATGCTGGAAGTAGTACGCCCCCATCTGGGTCTTCGAGCCGCGCCTAGTCGTCCGCAACACAAAGAAGTAGAGAAAGAGCGTCACAGAAGCGTGCACCCCCCACAAACATCTCGCAGAAGTGGACGAAGACAGCGGCCATTGCGAAGGAGTTGGGAGAGAGGTGGTGGAGCTGGAGCCCATACGTCTCCAGCAGTGTGACAAAGAAGGAAGAAATTGGCGGGACGAACCCCACCAGAGCATAGGCAGTAAAGAAGACCATCTCCCCCTTTTCCAGGATCAGGGGGAGAGATCCCCGGCGGAGCCAGCGTTTATGTTCCTCCGGGCGCCAGCCCAGCAGCCTGCGCACTGGCCCAAGCTCGGCGGAACGAACGAGGCGCGTCGGGAGCAAGTTGGAAGCCATGGCGGGGGAGAGCTCAAGGACAGGAAGGCCAAGGCGCAAGAGTTCAAGGGAAGAACGAGCGCTAGGAAATGCGAAAGGAAGCCGCGATGCGGGTGAGATCCCCTTTTAAAACTTTCCAGGAACGATTCGAGGTGTTTCGAAAACCTTCGAATACATCGCATCGGCGACCGCATTGGCTCCGAGACCGGGCGCCGATGACAGGTGGACCTAAGCCGCCCAGCTGAAGCGGTGGGTCAAGGAGTCAGTCTCCCAAGAAGACGAGCCGGCAAGGCGCTTCGGCGGTTCCGGAAGAAAGTGCCGCGACATACAGAAGTGGCAGCCTTGGGAACCGCCGCAGTAAAGGCAACCATCAAGTGGGCGCACGCTCCCCACGATCCCGTGACTGTTCGTGATCCGGCAGCGGTCAATGCGGGACTTAGAGAAAGTGCGCGGAACAGAAGAGACAGAGGTCCCACCTCGGGCTCGCTATCTCCCCCGAGATGGGCCCGGGGGCCACTGTCGGTACCCGCGATATGGGGTACCCCCGCGCACAGGGGAAAATGCCTAAGGATCTCGCCCTTCTCCGCAAGGAGAGCTCCGAAGGCGCCACGCGTCCAGCGAGGCCGGAACTCCCTCTCCTCATAGGAGAGCTCCGGGCTCACCACGTGGCCTGCAGAAGCCGGACCTCCCCCCCCCCCCCCCCCCCCCCCCCCCCGCGGGGGAGAGGTACGAAGGCGCCACGTGTCCAGCGGGGCCGGACCTCCCTCTCCTCAGAGGAGAGCTCCGGGGTCGCCACGTGGCCGACAAAAGCCGGACCTCCCCCTCCGCGGAGAGAGGTCCGAAGGCTCCACGTGTCCTGCGGGGCCGGACCCCCCTCTCCTCTGAGGAGAGCTCCGGGCCCGCGACGTGCCCAGCAGAAGAACGCTGCCTGCTCCCGAGCGGTAGGCAGCGGGCGTAAAGACGCCCCATACCTTGCGCGTACAAGGTATTCAAGGCCCGCGCCTTCCCAAGACGCGGAGACACAGAGCACGCCTCTGTCAGGTGCCGTTGCACCCAGTCCAATCACAGACTGGCGCACGGTGTCAGAACCTGCCAGCCAATAAACGCAACGACAAGACATCTCCTGCCGCCTCCGCCGTCATCAACCACTACGACTAGCATGCGGCATGGGCAGGGCGGCAATACGAATACTCAGAAGCCTTCGCCAGAGACAACTACCGACGTAACTACGGATACGATCGTCAGAAGGCAATCTCCTCGGGACCACCTGTCGGGTCCCGCGCCCCCCTTGTAAGCCACGCGAGCCTTGGACTATAAAAGGCTCAGGTAGGCAACGTTAGCAAGGGTTCGCACTCCAGCAACTCATACGCTAGGCATAGCTCATCCTCAAGCTCAGGACTCCGGTTCTGGGCTACAAGCAATACAGCGAGCTCCTCAGCTCACCGTGGACGTAGGGTTTTACGCTCCGGCGGCCCGAACCACGTGAAACTCGCCGTGTCAAGCTCCTCCCTAACTCGTCCCTACGCTCAAGCTCTCCGCAAGTGACTAGCCCCTCCGAAAAAGAACCTCCGCGGGCTTCGCAGTGCAGATCCGGGGGAAGTGTCGACCACACACATCGACAGTAATTTATCATTTGTTTTTTCAGCCATACAATCTTCAGATTGGTGTGTTGATACAGGTGTCAATGTTCATGTGTGCTCTGACTTGTCTTTGTTTTCTTCTTACCAGGGAACGCAGTCTTCCACCATCTTGATGGGAAACGGGTCAGCTGCTTCTGTTCTTGGTGTTGGTACGGTCGAACTGAAGCTCACTTTAGGAAAGACTATCCATTTGAAGAACGTACAACATGCTCCATCAATAAATAGGAATCTGATTAGTGTTTCCTTGTTATGTCAAAATGGTTATAAGTTAGTATTTGAGTCAAATAAAGTTGTAATATCCAAGTTTGGAAACTTTATAGGCAAATGCTATGTGAGTGGAGGTCTGTTCCGCCTAAGTACTTTTGATATGAGTCATCACTTGAACTTTGCATACATGAGTAATAAAGCTTGTGAAGGTGATATATGGCATTCACGTTTTTGTCATATTGATTTTGACACCGTTGCTAGAATGTCTAGATTAGATTTAATTTCTAAGTTTAATATTGTCAAAGGATCAAAGTGCCAATCTTGTGTGCAAGGAAAACAACCTCGAAGACCATTCAAAAGTTTAGAGGAAAAGAGATACTTGGCACCATTGGATCTTATTCATTCTTGTCGGTACCCTCGATAGGGGGTACCCCCGCGCACAGGGGGAAAATGCCTAAGGACGTCGCCCTTCTCCGCAGGGAGAGCTCCGAAGGCGCCACGTGTCCAGTGGGACCAGACCTCCCTCTCCTCAGAGGAGAGCTCCGGACCTGCCGCGTGGCTAACTGAGCCGGACCTCCTTCCCCTCCGTGGGGAGAGCTCCGAAGGCTCCACGTGTCCTGCGGGACCGGACCTCCCTCTCCTCAGAGGAGAGCTCCGGGCTCGCCACGTGGCCAGCAGCAGCCGGACCTCCCCCCTCCGCGTGGAGAGCTCCAAAGGCTCCACGTGTCCTGCGGGACCGGACCTCCCTCTCCTCAAAGGAGAGCTCCAGGCCCGCCACGTGGCCAGCAGAGCAATGCTGCCTGCCCCCGAGCGGTAGGCAGCAGGAGTAAAGACGCGCCATACCTTGCCCGTACAAGGTATTCAAGGCCCGCGCCTTCCCAAGATGCGGAGACGCGGAGCACGCCTCTGTCAGGTGCCGTTGCGCCCAGTCACATCGTAGACTGGCGCGCCACGTCAGAGCCTGCCAGCCCATAAACACAACGACAAGACATCCCCTGCCGCCCCTGCCATCATCAACCACTACGACTAGCTTGCGGCATGGGCAGGGCGGCAAAACGAAGACTCAGAAGCCCTCGCCCGAGACAACTACCGGCGTAACTGCAGATACGGTAGATGGCAGGCAATCTCCCCGGGACCTCCTGTCAGGCCTCGGGCCCACCTTGTAAGCCACTCAAGTGTCTAGCCCCTCCGAAAAAGAACCTCCGCGGGCTGCCCAGAGCAGGTCCGGGGGAAGTGTCGACCACACACTTCGACATTAGGCGCGCCAGGTAGGGGGCTTTTCCCTTACGCGATGAGCTTTTGCCGGTGAAGATGACCAAGATTCCTTCAGCGGCAAGCTCTCCTCCCCCGCGTTCATGATGGACCGTGACTAGCGGGGACTACGTCTCGACACACTCTGGACGGAGTGTGTCGGCGCAAGCTGAAAGCCGGCAGACGACTCCGGCAGCGCCGACTCCGGCAATGCCGGCTCCAGCGGGCGTGAGATCCTCTGCAGCGCTGAGCGTCCCCCACGGGGGCGCGCTAACTGCAGCAAGAGCACTACTGCGCAATCCACCTGCTGGGGACGCGCCTCAGTCAGCGACCCAGCAGTGGATTCGCAAGGTAGACCGTCTCGTCACCGCCGCCGCAAACTCTCGACTTCGGCGGGGACGACGTTCCGGCCAACCGGCTGTGTCGCTGACGCGCACGCCAACGGTTGACAGGCAGACGGCGGATTCCCGCTCCACCAGGCTCCCATCGACGGACCTGAGGACGGAGCTAGAACGATGCCACTTGGGCCAAGATGCCCGAGTGTTCCTCGAGCGACGACGAGAAAGGCGTTGCAACCAGGAGGCCGCCGACAGCATGTTGACTGCCTCAACCCTACCTGAGGCGCAGAACGTTCGCTACGCGATCTCTGCCCCAGGCATACTCCGCGCAGCATGTGCCCCAACCATATGCCCTGCAAGTGGTGCCCCCGGTCTATGGCGCAGCCTTGCCCATACCGGGGTACACGGTGCCAGCAGCGAACCAAGCGTTTGCGGCACCAACGCCTGCAGCAACAGGAGCAGGATGTGCGGCCCTGGCGCCACACCTTCGCTTCGCGAGGTGGCCGCGCAAGTTTCGGCCACACCTGCCCGAGAAGTACGACGACAGCATCAACCCGACGGAGTTCCTCCAGATCTACTCCACCGCCGTCCTTGCTGCAGGAGGGGACGAGGCTGTCATGGCCAACTACTTCCCCGTCACCTTGACCGGCCCAGCCCGGTCTTGGCTCATGAACCTCCCCCAAGGTTCCATAACCTCTTGGGGAGAGCTCTGCCGGCAGTTCACTGCTAACTTCGGCAGCTCCTACACCCGGCCTGGCACGGAGCTCGACCTCCACGCCGTCCAGCAACAACCTGGAGAGACGCTACGCTCCTTCATCCAGCGGTTCTCCTAGGTACGGAACACCATCCCGCACATCCAAAATGCTTCTGTGGTGGTGGCGTTCCGGCAGGGTGTACAGGACAAGAAGATGCTTGAGAAGCTCGCGACCAGAGAGGTCCGCGACGTCTCAGAGCTCTTTAGCCTGGCGGACAAGTGCGCCAGAGCAGCATAAGGGCGGAACTGGCACTCACTGCCAACCTCCGAGTCAGGAGGACAGCCCGGATCTGGCGCCGCTTCCTATGGAAGCAGCAAGAAGATCAAGAACCGGGGCGGTGGCAAGATGAAGCCACCGGACGCTGCTCCCGTTGCTGCAGCAGCAGCACCCAGTGGAACTCGGGGGCCACGCCCCGACAAAAGGCAGCGCCAGTCACCAGCTCTAGATGGTGACCAAGGCGAGCTATGTCCCGTACACGGCACGAGTTACCATACTGCTGCCGAGCGCCGGGAGATTCAGAAGCTCGCGGAGCGCTTCCGCAAAGGGAAGCAGCAGCGAACTGATGCCCCACCCTTCCGTCAAAGGGAGGGCAAGCAGAAGGTCGACGCCCCAGACAACGCCGACCATCAAGTGGAGTTCCAGGGGCCTCAGCGCGCCGTGAAGGCGGTGCGCAACCATGAGGACTCCAGCTCCAGAGATGACGAGCGCCCGAAGATGCTCTACATCATCTACGGCGGGTCTGCTGACCCCTTGTCCCGAAGCGCGGTTAAAACTCTGCGCCAAGCGGTAGCGTCGGTGGCTCCCCTCCCAAGTGCCGCGCTGCACCTCAAGTGGATGGGAACCCCCATCAGCTTCGATGCCACCGACTGCCCCAGGAACATGGCTGGGGCCGGCCAACTACCGCTCTTGGTAGCGCCCACCATCGCCAACGTGAGGATGTACCACGTTCTGGTAGATGGCGGGGCTGGGCTGAACCTCATCAGTCGCGCAGCTTTCTAGAAGTTGCAGATCCCGATGGCCAAGCTCACCCCATCGAGCCCGTTCGCATGGGTAGGGCCGGGACAAGTCGTTCCCTACGGCAACATCGGCCTTCCGGTGACCTTTGGGGCACCGGACAGCTATCTGACAGAGTACATTTTGTTCGATGTGGCGGAGATCGACCTCCCCTTCAACGCCATAATCGGCAGGCCAGCACTGTACCGATTCATGGCAGTAGCCCACTACGGCTACCTCGTCCTGAAGATGCCTACACCAACAGGCGTCCTCAGAATTTGTGGAGACCGCACTGCTGCAGTGTCAGCCTTGGAAAAGCTCCAGGCACTTGCGGCAGCTCGAGCACCAGCCCCTGGTAGTGCAGAATCGGACCGTCTCCACTCGAGTGCACGCCACCGTGCCTCTATCGCAGCACCCCGTGTGCAACCCCTCGACGAGGGCGACGTCTCCTTGAAGGTCGTCCAAGTCGGCGCCGATGCTACCCAGACCACCCGGGTAGCCGGGGGCCTGGATAGCAAATAGGAAGGCGCGCTCGTCACCTTCCTCCGGCACAACGTCGACGTGTTTGCATGGCAGCCGTCACAGATGCCGGGGATCTCTAGGGAGGTGATCGAGCGACACTTGAAGGTCTTCCCCGATGCCCGGCCAGTCCAACAGAAGCCTCGCAAGCAGTCCATCGAGCGGCAAAACTTCATCCGAGAAGAAATCAAGAAGCTGCTGGATGCTGGCTTCATACGGGAAGTCCACCACCCCCGGTGGTTGGCGAACCCCGTCGTTGCTCCGAAGGCCGATGGGAAGCTTCGGATGTGCATCGACTACACCAGTCTAAATAAGGCATGTCCCAAAGATCCATTCCCTCTCCCTAGAATAGATCAAATAGTAGACTCGACATCAGGCTGTGATATGCTGTGCTTCCTAGATGCCTATTCGGGTTTCCATCAGATCCCTATGTCTAGAGAAGATGAGGAGCACACCTCCTTCATCATAGTAGACGGCATGTATTGTTATGTCTCTATGCCTTATGGCCTAAAGAATGCTCTTCCCACCTTTGTACGTGCAATGCACAAAACCTTTGGAGAGTTAATAAGAGACTTAGTTGAGGTGTATGTCGATGACATCGTTGTCAAGGTCAGGCAGAGTTCATCTTTGTTAGATAACCTTGCCTTAGTCTTTGACAAACTGCGCTCCACGCGCACCAAGCTGAACCCCGACAAGTGTGTGTTCGGCGTATCCTCTGGAAAACTCTTAGGATTCCTGGTCTCACACCGAGGAATTGGGGCCAACCCAGAGAAGATCAGGGCCATCAACCTGATGCGGTCTCCCGCCCGCATCAAAGAAGTCCAGAAACTCACGGGATGCCTAGCCGCGCTAGTCGGTTTATACCAAGGCTAGCAGAGCGAGCGCCCCCCTTCTTTAAGCTCCTGCACAAATCCGGTCCATTTGCTTGGACCGACAAAGCAGAAGAAGCTTTTCAGGAGTTGAAGCAACTCCTGACGACCCTACCCATCATGGTAGCCCCCGAGTCCGAAGAGCATTTTTTGCTCTACATCGCGGCAACAACTGAAGTGGTGAGTATGGTCCTCGTCGCAGAGCGGCCGGACCTCTCGTCACCACAGCCTGCTCCGGTAGCAGGAGACAAGCACCAGGAAACCCCGGAGGTCCAAGACGGCCCCCCGGACCTCCAAGACAACCTCCCGGAGGTCCAAGACGGACCCAGGACCTCCACGACAACCTCCCGGAGGTCCAACGGGACCTCCCGGAGCTCTCGGCAAACCAGCGGGATCTCCTGGAGGTCCAAGGCGGCTTAGGAGCTGTCGGTACCCGCGATATGGGGTACCCCTGCGCACAGGGGAAAAATGCCTAAGGAACTCGCCCTTCTCCGCAGGGAGAGCTCCGAAGGCGCCGCGCGTCCGGCGGGGCCGGACCTCCCTCTCCTCAGAGGAGGGCTCCGGGCCCGCCACGTGGCATACAGAGGCCGGACCTCCCCCTCCGCGGGAGAGAGGTCCGAAGGTGCCACGTATCCGGCGGGGCCGGACCTCCCTCTCCTCAGAGAAGAGCTCCGGGCCCGCCACGTGGCGACGGAAGCCAAACCTCCCCCTCCGCGGGGAGAGGTCCGAAGGCTCCATGTGTCCCGCGGGGCCGGACCCCCCTCTCCTCTGAGGAGGGCTCCGGGCCTGCCACGTGGCCAGCAGAACGGCGCTGCCTGCCCCCGAGCGATAGGCAGCGGGCGTAAAGACGCCCCATACCTTGCCCGTACAAGGTATTCAAGGCCCGCGTCTTCCCAAGACGCGGAGATGCGGAGCACGCCTCTGTCAGGTGCCGTTGCGCCCAGTCGCATCACAGACTGGTGCGCGGTGTCAGAGCCTGCCAGCCAATAAACGCAGCGACAAGACATCCCATGCCGCCCCCGCCGTCATCATCCACTACGACTAGCATGCGGCATGGGCAGGGCTGCAAGACAAAGACTCAGGAGTCTTCGCCAGAGACAACTACCGGCATAACTGCAGATACGGTAGATGATAGACAATCTCCCCGGGACCACCTGTCGGGTCCCGGGCCCCTTGTAAGCCACCTGAGTCTTGGACTATAAAAGGCTCGGGTAGGCGACGATAGCAAGGGTTCGCATCTCTACAACTCATACGCTAGCCATTCACACCCAAGCTGTAACTCACCCCCAAGCTCAGGACTCCAGTTCTGAGCAGCAAGCAATATAGCGAGCTCCATAGCTCGCCGTGGACGTAGGGTTTTACGCTCCGGCGGCCCGAACCACGTAAAACTCACCGTGTCAAGCTCTTACTAACTCATCCATCCGCGCAAGCTCTCCGCAAGGGACTAGCCCCACCGAAAAAAGAACCTCCACGGGCCCAGTGCAGGCCCGAGGGAAGGGTCGACCGAACACTTCGACATTTGGCGCGCCAGGTAGGGGGCTTTTCCCCTTGCGCGACGAGTTTCCGCCGACGAAGATGACCAAGCTTCCCTCAGCGGCAAACTCTCCCCCTCCGCGTTCACGGCGAACCGTGACCAGTGGGGAGTACATGTCGACACACTCAGGACGGAGTGTGTCGGCACAAGCTGGTAGCCAGCAGCCGACTCCGGCAACGCCGACCCCGGCAATGCAGGCTCCGACCAGCGTGAGATCTTCTGCAGCGCTGAGCGTACACCATGGGGGTGCGCTAGCTGCAGCAAGAGCACTACTACGCAACCCACCTGCTGGGGATGCGCCCCATTCAGCGACCCAACAGTGGGTCCGCGAGGTGGACCGCCTCGTCATCGCCGCCGCGAACCCTCGGTTTCGGCGAGGATGACGCCCCGATCAACCGGCTGTGTCGCTGACGCGCACGCCAACGGTTGACGGGCAGACGACAGATTCCAGCTCCTCCAGGCTCCGGTCGACGGACCTGAGAAGGGAGCTGGAACGGTGCCACTTGGGCCAGGATGCCCGGGTGTACCTCGAGCGACGTCGAGAAAGGCGTCGCAACCAAGAGGCTGGCGACAGCATGACGTCGGCCTCAACACCGCCTGGAGGGCAGATCTTCGCTACACGAGTCCTGCCTCAGGCATACGCCGCGCAGCATATGCCACAACCATATGCACTGCAAGCGGCGCCCCCGGTCTATGGAGCAGCCATGCCCATGCCGGGGTACACGGTGCCAAGTGCGAACCAAGCGTTCGCAGCGCCAGTGCCTGTGGCAGCAGGTGCAGGATGTGCGGCCCTTGCACCCCACCTTCGCTTCGTGAGGTGGCCTCGCAAGTTTCGGCCGCACCTGCCCGAGAAGTATGACGGTAGCGTCAACCCGGCGGAGTTCCTCCAGATCTACTCCACCGCCGTACTTGCCGCAGGAGGGGATGAGGTTGTCATGGCCAACTACTTCCCCGTCGCCTTGACCGGCCCAGCTCGGTCTTGGCTCATGAATCTTCCTCAGGGGTCCATAACCTCCTGGGGAGAGCTCTGCCGACAGTTCGTCGTCAACTTCGGCAGCTCCTACACCCGTCCCGGCACGGAGCTTGACCTCCACGCCGTCAAGCAGCAACCTGGGGAGTCGCTGCGCTCTTTCATCCAGCGGTTCTCCCAAGTATGCAACACCATCCCGCACATTAAGGGTGCTTCTGTGGTGGTGGCGTTCCGGCAGGGTGTCCGGGACGAGAAAATGCTCGAGAAGCTCGCGACCGGAGAGGTCCGCGACGTCTCTGAGCTCTTCAGCCTGGCGGACAAATGCGCCAGAGCAGCTGAAGGGCGGAACTGACACTCTCTGCCGACCTCCGATTCAGGAGGACAGCCCGGGTCCGGCGCTGCTGCCTATGGAGGTGGCAAGAAGGCCAAGAACCGGGGGAGTGGCAAGATGAAGTCATCGTTCGCGGCTCCCGTCGCCGCAGCAGAGACGACTAGTGGAGCTCGGGGGCCACGCCCCGACAAAAGGCAGCGGCAGTCACCGGCCCCGGATGGTGACCAGGGCGGGCTATGCCCCGTGCATGGTGCCGCCAACCATACTGCTGCCGAGTGCTGGGATATCCAGAGGCTTGCAGAGTGCTTCCGCAAAGGAAGACAACAGAGAGCTGAAGGACCGCCCTACCCTCAGAGGGATGGCAAGCAGAAAGTCGACGCTCCAGTCAGCGCCGCCTACCAGGTGGGGTTTCAGGAGCCTCAGCGTGTCATAAAGACAGTGCATAACGGTGAGGACTCCAGCTCCGATGGTGACGGGCCGGGGCGGTAGTCGGCTGTGGCTACCGTCCCAGGTCAGTGGAGGTTGCACTGCTGCGGCGTCAACCTTGGAGAAGCCCCAAGTAGTCGCAGCAGCCCAAGCACCGACGACAATGGTGCAAGGACGGGCCAGCCTCACCCGAGAGCACGCCTCCGTGCCTCGGTCATACCTCCCGGGGGCCGCCCAAGGTCAGTCAGCCCCTTGAAGGCCTTGCCAGAAGGGGAAGACGCCTTAGGTCTTCCAAGACGAGCCCGGGTCCACCTACCCCTTGAAGGCCTTAGCCAGAAGGGGAGAACTCCCCGGGGGCGCCCAGGAGAAGCCGCGCAGGACCTGATCCAGCGTGAAGATGACAACCTCGTCGACGAGACTCGGCTGCAGGTAACACCCCACAACGCGCGGTCTCGGCTGATGCTCTAAGCACTACCGCCAAAGAACCGAACGCATCAGGGACCTGCAGAAGGGCAACCTGGTGTCGCGGCACGCTCTTTCCCGAGAAGGACCCATAAGCTCTCCCCCAGCAGGGAAGGTCCCTTCCGAATCATGAAAACTGCCGCCCCAGGTACACATGCCTTTCAACCGAGTGTGGGATCCGTTCCCAAAACCCTTGGCATGGAGCAACACTGTAAGTCCTACTCCCTGAGCATCAGTAGAACAGGGTCATTCCCTTCTGTAATGAATCCCATAGAATTTAGGAACAGAGCTTGGGGCAGCTAAGTCTCAAGGGACGGTACAGGACTACGTCCAGTTTAGCCTGGTTCCGACCCTAAGCGCGTAGAGTCTTGCTTCCCTTGTAGACGAGGCGGAACATTGCCTCCATGTACAGCCAGAATTCCACCTATGGGCATGAACACAGAAACTTGTTCTACTTAGCTCTCTCTCATGCGCACATTTAAATTATGCATTAATTTTTATGATCGCACTATCTATGTATGTTCATCGTACATCTAGCTCCCCCTCTCCCGCGCTCATCCATAGTCAGCATTCGCTTTCCTACCGAGGGCGGCCGCGCTTGAGGCACCTGCCGATGGCCGAGTGAGTCTCTCGGGCCTCCCCCAGTCAGGTGTTGCGGTGCCAGTTGGTCACCTCCAAGAAAGGCCTGCGTTGTGCATGGGGGGTCCAGGGTGCGTATCCAGCTTAGCAGGCCATGAGCCCAAAGCATGCGCATCCTGCCCTCCGGAGGTACAGGGGAGTACAACCGCTTTGCCTGGTCATGAACCCAAAGCACGTGCACTCTGCTTCCCCAGCGCATGGCCCGGTACTAGGGATCGGACGACCGTACCCGGACCTCGGAGGGAGCCGGAGCTCCGGCGCCTCGAGCACAGAATTGCCCAAGCCTCGTATAACGGATCAGGATCGTAAGACGAATAAGACTAGGAGACGGGAGGGGAGGACCCCCCGAGGAGAATTACGTTTCCTCTGCCTGTGTGCAGGACCTCCAGGTTATGGCAACAGGGACTCCATGAAGCGGGGGGAAAGGAGCTATCAACTACACCGGCCTAGGACTGGAAAGACCGGGCCCCGCCCCTTCAGCAGGGGCGAGGCCCGAAGGCCCCACGTGTCCAGCGGGCCCGGAGCTCCCGCCTCCCATGAGGGGGGCTCCGGACTCGCCACGTGGCAGGCGAAAACCGGACCTCCCCCCCGGTGGGAGAGCTCCGAAAGCCCTACGTGTCCAGCAGGGCCAGAGCTCCCGCCTCCTAAGGAGGGGCTCCGGACCCGCCACGTGGCAGGCAGATTTGGAGCTCCCCATAGGGCGAGATCCGGAGACCCCCGGGGGCCCCTAACACAGTTAGGATCCGGGGAAGGTGTCTGTGCAGAGCTCCGAGATTAAAAAAGGCCTCTGAGTACCTTGCGGAGCTAAGGACTCGGTCAGGTAAAGCCAAGAAGGAGAGAAAAGGCATCGCAGACACAAATATCTAAAAGAGTCAAATTATGTGAGGCTCCATGAGCTGGACTACAGACTCGATAAAGAGGGAGAAACAAGTCCTAAGGACCTCCCGGCTCACGTCGGAACCTAGCGGCTACAAGGGCGGCCACATCCTCGACTTCAGCCCTGGCAGCTTCCTCCCGCTCCGCGGCTGGGCCCTCTCTCGTTGGTTCTAGGGAGAAAGAGGGGTCACGACTCTTGAAGCATGCCAGCACATGTGACGCGACCTCTAAGGCTAGGCCGCGTCCCTCGGCCTCGAGCTCGCTGGCGACCACCGAGTCTAGCCTGTCCAGCTTGGCGCCGATCGACTCCAGCGCGGGGATCACCTCCGCCACCTTCAACGCAGGAGCCGCTGCCCTCACCGGACTGAAGCCGAGAGGGATCAGGGCGGACCCCGCTCGATCAACGAAGCTTGAGACCGCATGGGCCTCGGAGGACCGCAAGGCTGAGAGCTCCTCCACCTCGCGGGGGGCTGCCTGCAAGGCCTCTAGGTTCCTCTCGGAGAATTCCTTCTCCTTGGCTGCCAAGGAGCTCTCCCGAAGGTGGAGAGTCTTGGCGAGCCGCTCCAACTCAGCAGCCTTGAAGTCGGCGGCCAACTCCCGATCCAAGACGGCCCGGCGTTCGCGGGAGACCTGTTCCTCCCTCAAGTCGAGGTCCACCATCAGAATCTCTAGCTCCTCGATCCGAGCTCGAAGGTCATCCTCGCCCGCCGTCAGCTGCGCGGCGACCCTCTCCGCCTCGGCTGCTGCGGAACGCTCCCGTTCCTCAACGACAAGCTTACGGCGCTCCAACCGCTGTCGTATCTCCTCAGCAGCAGAGAGGCTCTCCTCGGCCCGGGCGTGTGCCTCCAGGGCCTCTCTATTGATCCGCCGCGATTCGGCATCCATGCGGTTGACAGCCCGCTTCAACCGGTCGAGGAGCACCTCCCTGAAGTCGAGCAACTCCTGCCTAGAGTCGAGCTCGCTCTTAACCTTCGCGGTCCTCTCCCGCAAAAGGTTCCCCCATGTGAGGAGGCGATCCCGTTCAACTGTATACTCCTCCCGCTCACGACCTAGTGCAGCCAAGACCTGTCGGACGCTCGTCTCGGCAAGCGTGAAGGCATCCGCCAGGGGCAATGGAGCAACAGAGGCCGGGGCAGTTCCCCCGACCTCCTCCATCACCTCGTCCTCAAGAGGAGTCGACGCACCAGCAACCGAGACGAGACGCCGGTCAGGAGAAGCTGGCGCCGGGGCTCTGGCAGCCAGACCTGCCGGGCTCTCTTTAGCTTCTGGCTCCTTGACCTGTGGAGAGGAGCGAGCCGGGGAAGATGGCGCTGGAATAATGGCTGGGCCGCCTGGTGCGGGGTCGACCTGCACTGGCCTGGGGGCCACGGCGGCTGTCTTGGCAGGAAGAGATGGCGCCGCCGCAGAGTCCGGGCACACCGGAATAGGAGAAGCTCGCGCTGGCTTGGGGGTCGCAGCAGCTGTCCCGGGTTCCGAGCGCAACGGCGCAGACTCCCCGCCAGTCAGGGATGGCCGAGAAGCGCGGACACTCCAGCGGGCTCTGAACCCCGACTTCCGAGCCGGGGTAGGACTCCCAGAGCCCGCCGCCGTCGCTGACGGCCGCTCCACAGTTGCTTGAACCGGCGGAGCAGGGGACACCCCAGAGGCTTCCCCCAAGGCATCAGCCCGAAGCCGCTTTAGGTCGCCACCGGAGGGAGTACCATCTCCAGAAACAGGAGGTACAGGCACCCCAGGTTCCTGACTTGGCACGGACGCTGCCGCTGGAGGAGGTCGAGCGCGCTTCTTCTCTGGTGGCGGGTTGGAGGCCATGACGAGGAAGGACTCAAGGGCAAGAGGGCAAAAGCACAAGAGTCCAGGAAGAAACGTTGGGAGGTGCGAAGGGAAGCCACAGTGCGGGTAAGATCCCCTCTAATAACCTTCCCAGATGCAATTCCAAGCGATTCGGAACTCTTCGAATGCACCGCATCGGCAACCGCTTCGGCTCCTAGACCGAGCGCCGATGACAGGTGGACCCAAGCCGTCCGACTGAAGCGGTGGGTCAAGGAGTCAGTCTCCTAAGAAGACAAGCCAGCAAGGCACTTCGGCGGTTCCCGAAGAAAGCGCCGCAACGTGCAGAAGTTGCAGTCTTGGGAACCGCCACAGTAAAAGCAACCCAGCGCTCAAGATCCAAACGCTCAAGTCAGACCCGATGCATGGATTACGAAGATCCGGGACTACTTGGAAGACAACATCCTCCCTGATGAGCGTGTATCTGCTGAACGGATCGTGTGCATGGCTAAGAGGTACGCGCTGGTATAAGGGGATCTCTACCGGCGTGGCGCTAACCACGTCCTATTGCGGTGCATAACCCAGGGGGAAGGCTGCGACTTGCTCACTGAGATCCATGGAGGCGAATGTGGGAGTCACTCTTTCTCACGCACGCTTGTCGGTAAAGCCTTCCGGCATGGCTTCTACTGGCCGACAGCACTCCAGGATGCCGTTAATCTGGTCGAGAGCTGCAAGATGTGCCAGTTCCACGCCAAGCAGATCCATACACCGGCTCAGGTGGTACAGATGATCCCGCCCTCATGGTCGTTCGCTGTATGGGGGTTGGACATCCTGGGACCATTCCCCAGAGCCGTCGGGGGATTCCGGTACCTCTATGTCGCCATTGACAAGTTCACCAAGTGGCCGGAGGCCACACCCGTCGTCACCATCAACAAGCAATCCGCAATAAAGTTCATCAAGTCGATCGTCTGCCGGTTCGGGTTCCCGAACAGAATCATCACTGACAACGGGACCCAGTTCACCAGCGCAACGTTCCAAGAATACTGCGAAGACCTCGGCATCCAGGTGTGCTACGCCTCCGTTGCTCACCCAAAGAGCAATGGACAGGTTGAGAGGGCCAACGCCGAGATTCTTCGGGGCCTCAAGACCCGCACCTATGCCGGCTTGAAGAAACATGGCGCCAAGTGGGTGGACGAGCTTCCGAGCACACTATGGGCTAACCGGACATCCCAGAGCTGGGCCACCGGAGAGACACCCTTCTTCATGGTGTACGGGGCCGAGGTTGTGCTTCCCCCAGAGATCACCATGAAGTCCCTTCGTGTCCGAGCTTACGACGAAGCCGCGTAGGACAACCTCCGGCGTGAAGACATCAACCTTGTCGACGAGGCTTGATTACATGCAGCACTTCGCAACGCACGGTACCGACAAGCGCTCCGACGCTACCACCAAAGGTCTGTGCGTGTCCGGGAGCTGCAGGAAGGCGACCTGGTGTCGCAGCACATACTTTCCCGCGAAGGACCTATAAACTCTCCCCCAGCCGGGAAGGTCCCTTCCGAGTCATGAAAGTTGTTGTCCCAGGTACACATGCCTTTCAACCAAGTATGGGATCTGACACGACCCCAATGGTCCTGTCGAGCCAGGATCACACTGAGGGGTGCTGCGTTGCACAGCACCGTATGACACACGTCAAAGGTACAAAGCGGAAGCGGAAATTTTATTACATAAACAGGTTTATGAACTTGTTTACATCAAAATAAGTTTAGTCTACACTCGCGGGCGTAGACTAAGCATCAAGTGCACGTTCAACCCTTGAATGTGTCCTTGCTAGCACACACGCACACTAACTCTGCGGCGTGCATGACTCCCACTCGACGGGGTTCGCCTCCTGGGGTTCCGTCTCCTCTTCGGGAGTCCCTTCCTCATAGAACCCTGCAAAAGCTTCAAACACAAGCAGTGAGCACGAAGGCTCAGCAAGTCTGACCCGTCTCACCTGAACATGGAACTTCTACATGAGGGTAATGGGTTACATGAGGTAAAAATCAGTTGCAAGGACTCGCCTAATTAGTAGAACCTTACTTTCAAGTTTTAGCAGCAGGTTGTGGAGAACCTTACGCTAAGGTACATGAGAAAGCCGCAATCAAACAAGAAACGCATTTCTCTCATGTACTTTGCCCAAAGTTGAAAAGAACTTTAGTTAGCTCTAAGCTACAGCATATCATTAACAATCAATGTCCAGCTTTCAATCAGCAACATTTTAACATGTAACTAGCCTGTTCTTTCTACGTCATGGTACAGTGAACAAGTGGTACTCACTGACCGTGAGGGACGGCGATTATAATCGATTTACACCTGCAGGGTTACCCGAAAAACCCGTCACATACGTCCGTACTCGATGTTGCCTACAACAACCATCACGGACGCCGTACGCAACTACCTTTCGCCCGTCAGCCAAATATTGAACCGGTCCCATCGTCCTGAGCAAGAGGTCTCTGCACGCGCATCTCAGTGCCGCCAGCCGATTTACACCTCAAGCTCTCAACCTACCCTCTGAACGACGGGCAATGCCTCAATAACCAGCTACCCGAGTTACATCAGTTTCCCGGTTCCCATATAGCCGGTAGGTCTTCGGTACTGTTCTAGCTTGTTCAACAGGCCCGCACACGGCTCGGTCCTCAATCGACACAAGCGGAGCTACAGCACACAGGCCCCAAAGTCCTGCTGCCCTTACCCTCCGCTTGGTCTCATTTTCTTGCCATGTGTTTCATGTGCTATGACTACCCGAGTCGAGTGCCTCTAGCCTATCCTCGCGAGTAGTTCCAACTACTCGACTTGTACCGAATCCTACACTATATCAGCATTACAGTAGCTAAGGGGGTTTGCAATCCTAAACCCAACCCATGGTGTTCTTGGCTATGCAATTGGGTTTTCAAACAAGACTCTAATGCAAAGAATAAAGTAAACAAGTATGTGCTCAAAACAATAAAATTTGTAAAAAGGTTAATGCAAACCGGAGCTTGCCTTGCTGCTCTTGGTCGTAGGCTAGCTGTTCCTCCGGAGTAACGAAGTCTAGGACTTCGGGTTCCTCCTCGACCTTAGCGACTACATGACAGAAACAATACATGTATTAATTTAATGCATTTGTATTAAGTTTGAAGTTGTGAAGTCTATAACCTTTGCTAGACAGACTTAATGACTGTGAAACTTTTATTGTGGCTTGGTTACAACCTAAATAGAGACTTGGTCAAGTTTTAGTTGCAGCAAAGCTCATTTGAGCCTTCCACAATTAATTATGTCCTTGACCTTAATTGGAACTCTTAGGGTGTTCTAAGGATTTTCATGAAACAAACTATGAATTTCTGAAAACTAGATTTTCAGAGGGTTCTAATGGAATTGGTCTCAATTTGAAGGTCCCTAGCTAAAGATATGAGCTAAACAATTTCAGAGAAAATTCAGAAAATGTTTCTGAACATTTTCTATTTTCTCTGGAACAGTTTCACTAATCACACCATTAGGTGGATCAAATGAGCTCAAATGGGTCTGAAATTTTTATAGTAGTTCAGGGATATTTTGGTGAACATCCCAGTAAAATTTCAGGATTTTCCTCCACAGGATTCTCCAGTTAAAATTCCTAACAGGTTACACTTTGAGGAATTAATTCTGGAGAAACAAGGGTTTTCATGAAGTGAAACTTGATTTGCTGGAAAGTGCTCAGAGAGCTGAATCCAGAAAAATTTGGTTCACTCGATTTGGAGCTTTCTAGCCAAAGTTATGAGGATTTGAAGTTTGAAGGAAATCTGAAAATCGGGGAAAAGTTTAAACTCGCGCGTGGGCCCAGGGGACACGCGTCGCACGCCGAGGCGACAGCACACCGCGGCCCACAATGATTTTGCGCGCCAGCACACCCGATCCCGGCCGCAGCCGGATCTCGATTCAAAATATCTCCCGCTGACAGTTGGGGTCCACCCCCTTCTTCAACCTCGCGACGCCCGCGCTCCGCCGCCGAGGGACCTCGCCGGAGAGCTCGCCGCCGGCTTCTGTACAGATCCAAACTTCTCGATTATGGCCGCCCCTGCCTACTTTTACTCGGGGAACAGGATTCTAGGGTCAGCTGCTCATGACAATGGCCGGAGCATGGTCGGCGACGAGCCGCCACCTCGGAATGACTTCGGCCATGTCGGCTGACTTCCCTAGCACCTCCACTACTTGGGAAACTGGTCGGGAAGCACCAGTGGACCTCATAGAAGGTCGACATGAGCTCGAGGCAGCTCGGGGAAGGCCCGAAATAGGTCCTCACCGTGCGCCCGATGCCGCCCGTTCATTCCGCCATTGGTAGACCTCAAATTACGCCTGGTACAGAGGTTCTCCGGCCCAGAGTTGTGAAGGCAACTTGTGTGTTACCGTGTCTAGCTCATGTGAGAGCGGCTTGAGGCCCTCTAATCCTTTCTAGAGCACGAATTAAACAGAATTGTACCCGAAGGTCGTTCTGCACACAGAGAGGGGAAAAGTGGAAATTCGCCGCCGGTGAGCAACCACTCGAGCTGTGGCTCGGGGATGAGCAGCACCGGTCACCAGCGCGTCCAAGGGTGTCTTGGCTCGGGCGTGACAACGCCCTGGTTGGGCTGTCCACGAGAGCCCGGGGTGCGGCGGTTCCAAGTCCCGAATTTGATCTTTCGGCACAGCCGATATCAATCGGTTTCAACTGAATTCTAGCAACGGGGAGGACGGAGGAAGGTCTCTAGTACCTTTCTGGGGCTCTGGAGTGGACGGAGGGAGCTGTGATCGGCGTTCTCCGATCGATTCCGAGCTGCGGAAAATTTCGGCCGGCGCTGAGTTCTTGCGGGGGAAGAACGGCGATGCCTCGGCCGAGGACGGGGGGCAGGCGCCTTAAGAAGGCTCTGCACCGCCTCGCGCCTGCGCGTGGGCAAGCAGCTGCTGGCTCGGCGGCTGCCCTCGGTGGCGATCGCAGCGGCGGCTCGGCAACCCGAGTGAGAAAAGTCTCAGTCGGTTTGATCTGAGCAGTGGCTGACATGTGGGTCCCACTTCCAGTTTTAACCTCTGAAATTTACTCCTAATCACTGTTGTAAACAGTGAACCCTATAGTACCCCTGGCAATTCAAATTATTCACCCATGAGCCATTTGAATTGATCAAAGTTCAAATGAGGTTTGGTTTGAATGAATTTCAGCACAAGTTCAGTTTGAAATTCAAATAAAGTTTGAATTTCTCCCACTTAGCTCATGTCAAGATCAACTCCAAATGGAGTGAAAATTGGTGTGTGAGCTCACAAAAATGTGCTGAGTAAGAATATGCCTCCCACTTTTAAATTCTTGGGATAAATGCAGTTTGAATTTGAATATGGTTTCAAACTGCCCTCTTCCTAACTACACCCAAAATGACCTCAAAAAGGTTTTGAATTTGGGTGAAACTTGGCATGGACATCCTTAGTAAAGTGTAGGAGTTTTCATATGTCCAGACCATCTATATCACATGCGGGAAATACCACTTTTGCAATATGTGAGTTTGTTTTCTAATGAGCATGTTGATAATTGTTACTTGCTCTTCATTTGTGTTCATCATCCTTCCTCAAATGAGGTGTGTGGTGTGGTGATGAACACTGCAAATGTGTGTCAAAAACTGAGGCCCTTACATTCCTCCCCCCTTAAAAGAATCTCGTCCCGAGATTATAAGGTGAAAATGAGAGAGAGGACGGTGGAAAATTACCGGATATGCGACGTGAAAAATTCGGGGTAGTTAGTGCGAAGGAATTCTTCGCTCTCCCAGGTCGCTTCGTCCATGGAGTGATTACTCCATAGAACCTTGTAGAACCACAACATACGGTTGCGTGTGGTTCGGGCCTTTTCATCAATAATCTGCACCGGTTCCTCTCGATAGGTGAGATCCGGTTGCAGTTCTTCAATGTCTTCCAGCCAGCTGAACGGTCGTTGATAGCTTGAGACAATTCCTCAGCTGGGAAATGTGAAAGACGTTGTGCACACCGGAAAGTGCTTCTGGTAATGTCAGCCGGTATGCCACTGACCCACATCTTTCAGTAATCTGGAATGGACCGATGAATCGGGGTGCCAACTTTCCTCTCACCCCAAATCTGTTTACGCCCTTCATTGGAGACACCCGTAGATATACGTGATCTCCAACTTCGAATTGTAAGGGGCGCCTTCTCCGGTCCGCATATTGTTTCTGACGGGATTGAGCGGCTTTTAGGTTCGCTTGAATCAGTCGAACCTTTTCTTCCGCGTTGTTGACAAGATCAATCCCGAAGGTAACTCTTTCGCCAGACTCACACCAGTTCAATGGTGTGCGGCATTTCCGCCCGTATAGCACCTCGTAAGGTGCCATCTTGATGCTGGCTTGGTACCCATTATTGTACGAGAACTCAGCTAATGGCAAGTGTTCATCCCAATTCTTGCCGTGGTCGATAGCGCAAGCTCGTAGCATGTCCTCTAGAATCTGATTTACCCGCTCGGTTTGTCCATCCGTCTGCGGGTGGTAGGCTGAACTACGGATCAGCTTTGTCCCCAAGGCAGCATGCAGCTGCTCCCAAAAACGGGACACAAATAGAGTGCCCCGATCCGATATGATGGTACGGGGTACGCCGTACAAGTATAGGATCCGTGAGATGTACAGTTCAGCGTACTTCTTGGCGTTGTAGTTGGTGTTGACCGGGATGAAATGGGCAACTTTGGTGAGCCGATCGACGATCACCCACACGGAATCATGTTTCCGCAAGGTGGTGGGCAAACCGACGATGAAGTCCATGCTCACATCCTCCCACTTCCAGGCAGGAATGCCCAGTGGTTGTAGCAGTCCTGGTTTCCGCATGTGGTCTTCCTTCACCCTTCGACATGTATCACACTCGGACACGTATTTTGCAGTCTCTCGCTTCATCCGTGTCCACCAAAACTTGCTTCTGAGTTCTTGATACATCTTGTTGCTGCCGGGGTGAATAGAAAACTTTGATAAGTGAGCCTCATCAAAGATTTTCTTCCGTAATTCCGGGTTATGGGGTACAACGATCCGGTCCTTGAACCATAGGATGCCGTCTCCGTCTTTCCGGAAACATTTCAACTCCCCACTGTCTACACGTCTCCGCAAATGTGACATGCCCTTGTCATTCTTCTGGGCTGCCGCTATCTCTTCACGGATGGTGGGGATCAAAGCTAGGTTGTAGAGAGCTCCGTATGGAATCACATGTAGTGGTGGTTCGCTCTCTTCCAACGGTGTGATGGTCAGATTATTGACGTGTGACTTGCGGCTCAGCGCATCTGCCACTACGTTTGCCTTGCCCGGATGATAATGGATCTCTATCTCGTAATCCTTTATCAGTTCTAACCATCTTCGTTGCCTCATGTTCAGCTCCTTCTGAGTGAATATGTACTTGAGGCTTTTGTGGTCGGTATATAAATGTACGAGGTTACCGAGTAGGAAGTGCCTCCACATTTTTAGTGCAAGTACCACGGCAGCGAGCTCCAAGTCGTGAGTTGGATAATTCTGCTCATGGTTTCTAAGCTGTCGTGATCCATACGCGACCACTCTTCGGTCTTGCATCAGCACACATCCGAGCCCAATGCCGGATGCATCGCAGTACACATCGAACGGTTTTGTTGTGTCTGGCTGCGCCAAAACCGGTGCTGATGTCGGGTGCTTGACTAAAGCCTTGAATGCTGCTTCACATGCTGGACTCCAAACATATTTGGTAGCCTTCTTCAGCAGCTCCGTCATTGGCTTGGCAATCTTCGAGAAGTTCGGAATGAACCTCCAATAATATCCCGCGAGTCCGAGGAAACTCCGTACCTCGTGAACAGTTCTCGGGGATTTCCAATTCAGCACTTGAGTGATCTTGCTCGGGTCCACAGCGATACCCTCCGCTGAGATGATATGCCCGAGGAAAGGCACTTGCGATATCCAAAACTCGCATTTGCTGAATTTTGGGTTTAACTTATGGTCCCGCAGCCGTTGCAAGACTATACGCAGATGTTTCTTGTGATCTTCCTCCGACTTGGGATATACCAGGATGTCGTCGATGAAGACCACGACAAACTTGTCCAGCTCCGGCATGAATACCGAGTTCATTAAGTACATGAAGTGAGCTGGAGCATTAGTGAGGCCGAAGGACATGACCAGGTACTCATAAAGTCCGTACCTTGTCGAGAAAGCTGTCTTTGGAATGTCCTCCGCCCTTATCTTAATCTGGTGGTACCTGGATCTTAAGTCCATCTTGGAAAAGATCTTTGCTTCGACCAACTGATCAAACAACATGTCGATCCGTGGCAACGGGTACTTGTTCTTGATGGTTACGGCATTTAATGGACGGTAGTCCACGCAAAGCCGCAACGTCTCATCCTTCTTCTTGACAAATAATGTTGAACAGCCCCATGGTGAGGAGCTCAGCCTAATAAAACCCTTCTCCAGAAGGTCCGTGAGCTGAGTCTTCAGTTCAGCCAACTCCTTGGGCGCCATCTTGTACGGCCTTCGGGATATTGGCATGGTTCCCGGTGCAAGTTCAATCTTGAACTCCACCTCTCTATCGGGTGGCATCCCCGGCAAATCATCCGGGAATACGTCAGGGAATTCTCGGACCACTGGAATATCTTCCAATCTGATGGTTGTGGCTTGATAGACACTTGGAAGTTTTATTTCCGGACTGTCCAGAAATAATGAGTGAGAACCGTGCACCTCTGAGTTTAAGTGCACGACTCGAAGGACGGTGTCTAAAACAGCGCCGTGGCGGGTTAACCACGACATCCCTAGGATGACATCAACCTTCTGTCCCTCTAAGATAATGAGAGACGTGTGGTACACTCTACCCGCTAAGCCTAATGGTGCTTTGGAGACCATTACGCTTGCTGAAATCTTCCCACACGGTGAACAAATTAAATATGGACTATCGGTGGGTAGTATTGGCAAACTGTGTTTAGCAATGAAAGCTTGGCTAATAAAATTATGCGTGGCGCCTGAATCAAACAGTACTATAGCGGGATGCTGGTGGAGTTGGAACATACCCGCAAGGATTGGCTCGCCCTCCGGCACGTCCTCAATGGCAAGTTGGTGGACGGTGCCGGGCCTAGGGTTTGCCCGCCGCGCATTAGTAGGGTTCCGGGGTTGATTCCTCCCCGGAAACTTTGGTGCCACTCCGCCGCCTTGCCTCTCCGGGCAACTGCTCGCGAAGTGTCCTAGACGACCACACTTATAACATGTGGCCGCTGCTGGTGGAGTGCTCGGTGGATGAAAGCCCGGCATGCGTTGCTGAGGTGCAAACGCACGCGGCATCGCCCGCTGCTGCTGTTGTGGTTGCGGTGGTGCTGGCAGTGCCGGCCGGAATGCCGGTGAAGAGTACGGCCGACTGCGGAACGGCATCGACCGCTGTGGTGGTTGCCAGCGTGGACCTGATGGTGGGCGATTCACCATCCAAAACTTCTGAGAAGGACCGCCTCCTTCTCCACTGCTCTGCGGCGCGCTTCGCTTTCTCTCCGCTGCCGCTAACTCCTTGTCGGAGTCCTCCTGCACAATCGCAGCATCAATGATGTCGTTGAGGCTGCCGCGATTGAACATCGCCAACTTGTCCTTCAGGAGCGGGTTAAGCCCCTGGTAAAAGTGGTCTCGCTGCTTCTCGTCTGTATCTGCGTGATACGACGCGTAGAGCACGAGATCGTTGAACGCTCTGGAGTATTCCAGCGCGTTCCGGCACCCTTGCTGCAAGTGCAGGAACTCCTGCGTCTTCTTTTTCATCAAACCTGGCGGTATATGATAGGCCCTGAAGGCCGTCCGGAACTCCGTCCAGGTCATCACTCGGTCGGTGGGCTGTGAAGCACAGAAGTTGGCCCACCACGCGCTCGCGGATCCTTGGAGCTGTTGGACCGCGAACTGAGTCTTGCGCTGCTCGCTGAGCTGGAGCAGCCTGAACTTCATCTCTATGGCGCGGAGCCAGTTGTCCGCGTCAAGTGGTTCATCCGCCCTTGAGAATACCGGGGGATGAGTTGCCAGGAAGTCTGAGTAGGAGCTCTGTTGACGCTCCTCACGGTCTCGACGTCTCTCTGGGCGAGACGTATTCGCAATAAGAGTCTGCAGCAACTCTGTGTGTTGCTGATGCGAGCCCGCCATTGCCGCGACGATGTCGGCCAACGTAACCGTTGGCAGTGGCGGTGGCGGTGTTTGTTGTTGCTGTTGCTGCTGTTGCTGTTGTTGTCCGGAGGAGTCCTTGGGAGGTGGTTGGGAGGTCTCTCCCCCTTGACTGGTACCCCCAACGTCAGGGTTGGCACGAGTACGCGTCATTCTGAAATTCAAAACAGCAGCAATTAGCACATGTCTTACTTAAAATTCCATAAGCAACAGTAGGTATTGAAGTGACACATGATTAATTTGCACAACATTCACATATATTGATAAAGCATAAACTTTATACAAGATACATTATTCTTGGGTCTCCGAGAAGCCGTGCTCATGTCGTCACTACCTATACATACGCTACTGTCTACACGACATGTCACCGATTACAAAAGTTGGGTTACGCTACCCTGGCTGCCCTACATGGCAACTGTAACCCTCTACTCGAAGTAGAACTCGACCTCCTGTGGGTCGTCCTCCTCCGGTACCTCTGCTGGTGGCTCTGGATCTACCACCTCTTCTCCCATTCCGGGTTATCCCATTGCTGGAAGACCCAAGACCACCGGTACGCCTAACACCGGGGGCACGAGGTCCTGCAAAGCATGCACCTCGTCCAAAGCTTGGTTGTAGTCCTCTTCCCAGCCTTGTCCTTCCTCAATAGCGTCGTCCCGCTCTTGAGCAAGGTCCTCATTCTGCTGGGTTAGGGTCTGCACCAGTTCTTGTAACGCCGCGATGTCGACACGGCTTTTTCTCTTCGCCTTCTTCAGACGATGCAACTGATTGTGCTGTCCATTCAGTCGCTTGATCGTCGGAAGGAGCACATTGCGGAGTGCGCTGTGAGCACTCTCGAAATGATCTCCACGGCTTGTGCTCTCCTTGAGCTTTGTGGCGATATGCTCCGTGTGAACAGCTTGGCTGTCCATCACGGCGTTTCCCGCCCTCATCTGGAGGCTGAGATTTGCCTCCGCGGGGTTGTACCTTGGGCAACTCGGGTCCGTTGCTTCCAGGTACCTCTCTTCCCACACATGCTGAGCTCGTCCCTCCACCGGAACGAGTGCGTATGGAGTGCCCTCCATAGCCTGCACGTGTAGTTGGCAGAAACGTGACATAGTGTCACGGGCTGCCACTTGCCACATCCCTTCCGGTTGTCTCCCTCTCACCGTGACGGTGAATGGCACCCAACCGGGTGGCGTAGGTCTTGCAGGGACTTCGACATGGATTGTCCACGTCTTGTTCCCCTCTTCGCCTTCTTCCTTGGCGAAGTACTGTGGCATCTGATTGTACCCGAAATATTGGAGCATTTGCCACAATGCTTCCGGGTAGCCGTTACGGTGAGAACAGTGGGACATCACCCACCCGTTCTCCAGTTGCTTATCTGCTGTCATCTGTAAAAATATATTTGAGAAATATCAAATATTTATTTAAACAGTAAACCGCTGAGTTATAACATAAAACATGTCATTGAACCCATAAAATTTGGAAACATAGTTCAAATTTTTGAAAAATTTGACTGCTGATCTGCTGTTCTCATGACAGCCCTGACCAGTTTCCATATCAACCTGATTTAAGCCATGCTAAAGGCAAAACCAGTTCTGGGGCTCAACACCAAAGTTAAATCTAACTTCAATAGCTTTCCAGAAAGTATTTTCTTGGCCTAAGATCTGTCCTGGTTCAAAAGTTATGAGATGTCAAAGTTAACAGAATTTCTGGAGAAAATTGGACAGCACCTCCCTGCTTTAGGTACTGATTTGATCCCAGAATCCCAGTTAATTCTGTTACTAATCTGACAAAACTTTCTGTTACAAAGTTGTAACCCATCTCATAAGATTTCCAGAACTACCTCATTTTCTATTTTTGGATTTTTATGCAGGAAGTTATGCTTAATTTACAGAGAGTCTACAGAGAGTCTTTACTCTGTCCTGTTTTCTGGACAGTTTCAACTCTACTGCATTTTTCGAGTGGGTAAGGGATGAAACACCTCTGGACCTCAACAGAAAAGTGGTAAAGCTCTTCCAAAGCTTTCCAGAAATGTATCATACGACCCCAACCTCGAAAGAACTCAACCTCTAACCTCTGATTAACTTCAGCCTTGATTCAGCTGAAAACAGAGTGCTCTGTCCTTAACATCCTATAAGTTGAAAACTTGTTAACTTTGAATATCCTGTTCAAGGGAAGGAGTTACATCAAGTTTTACTACTTTGGATCAAAACCTTCAAATTTTTAAATGAATTTGTTCATTTAATGGGGTGTGACGTCGATGCGTCACCAGATTATGTCGGTACTACGTCCTCACAAAGAAAAACCTATACCGGACTTAGCCGGCTTCGTTAATTCAGTGGCACTAAACGTCACTCGCACACGGATGCTACATGTCTACCGTTTCGTGGTCAGGATATCTGCACAAACTCAAACAATCATCAGACTCGGCTGCACACCGAGCCCGGAATCCATACAGTTAGTACACCCGGCCGTCATCACTCGCCCGGATGTTCTCAAGCCAAACACGCCTTGAGTTACGTGTTCACGTTTCAGACCACGTGACGGGGTCTCCCAAGTTGCACCACGCACGCCAGGGACAGACGTTGCTCGAATACCCCAAACGACATGAAGAGTCGTAGAGGATACTAAAGCGGGTCGGGTTACCTGCCACCCGTGGGGCTCCACCCTTCAGCTTGTGCGCACTGGTGGACAGCGCTTACGTGCACCCCCCAAGACATAAACGTCCCGAGATGCACGATTTTCTGACATAACAAATAGGTTAATATGCCATTTTCTATATGCTAATAACATCCTTATACGGGATACTAACTCGTTCCTCACTGGATTTTTGAAAAAGAAGACCTTTGTACTGTGTTAAACCTCAAGCGAGCTCTGATACCACGCTGACACAACCCCAATGGTCTTGTCGAGCCAGGATCACGCTGAGGGGTGCTGCGTTGCACAGCACCGTATGACACACGTGAAAGGTACAAAGCGGAAGCGGAAATTTTATTACATAAACAGGTTTATGAACTTGTTTACATCAAAATAAGTTTAGTCTACACTCGCGGGCGTAGACTAAGCATCAAGTGCACGTTCAGCCCTTGAACGTGTCCTTGCTAGCACACACGCACACTAACTCTGCGGCGTGCACGACTCCCACTCGACGGGGTTCCCCTCCTGGGGTTCCGTCTCCTCTTCGGTAGTCCCTTCCTCATAGAACTCTGCAAAAGCTTCAAACACAAGCAGTGAGCACGAAGGCTCAGCAAGTCTGACCCGTCTCACCTGAACATGGAACTTCTACATGAGGGTAATGGGTTACATGAGGTAAAAATCAGTTGCAAGGACTCGCCTAATTAGTAGAACCTTACTTTCAAGTTTTAGCAGCAGGTTGTGGAGAACCTTACGCTAAGGTACATGAGAAAGCCGCAATCAAACAAGAAACGCATTTCTCTCATGTACTTTGCCCAAAGTTTAAAAGAACTTTAGTTAGCTCTAAGCTACAGCATATCATTAACAATCAATGTCCAGCTTTCAATCAGCAACATTTTAACATGTAACTAGCCTGTTCTTTCTACGTCACGGTACAGTGAACAAGTGGTACTCACTGACCGCGAGGGACGGTGATTATAATCGATTTACACCTGCAGGGTTACCCGAACAACCCGTCACGTACGTCCGTACTCGATGTTGCCTACAACAACCATCACGGACGCCGTACGCAACTACCTTTCGCCCGTCAGCCAAATATTGAACCGGTCCCATCGTCCCGAGCAAGAGGTCTCTGCATGCGCATCTCAGTGCCGCCAGCCGATTTACACCTCAAGCTCTCAACCTACCCTCTGAACGACGGGCAATGCCTCAATAACCAGCTACCCGAGTTACATCAGTTTCTCGGTTCCCATATAGCCGGTAGGTCTTCGGTACTGTTCTAGCTTGTTCAACAGGCCCGCACACGGCTCGGTCCTCAATCAACACAAGCGGAGCTACAGCACACAGGCCCCAAAGTCCTGCTGCCCTTACCCTCCGCTTGGTCTCATTTTCTTGCCATGTGTTTCATGTGCTATGACTACCCGAGTCGAGTGCCTCTAGCCTATGCTCGCGAGTAGTTCCAACTACTCGACTTATACCGAATCCTACACTATCTTAGCATTGCAGTAGCTAACGGGGTTTGCAATCCTAAACCCAACCCATGGTGTTCTTGGCTATGTAATTGAATTTCCAAACAAGACTCTAATGCAAAGAATAAAGTAAACAAGTATGTGCTCAAAACAATAAAATTTGTAAAAAGGTTAATGCAAACCGGAGCTTGCCTTGCTGCTCTTGGTCGTAGGCTAGCTGTTCCTCCGGAGTAACGAATTCTAGGACTTCGGGTTCCTCCTCGACCTTAGCGACTACATGATAGAAACAATACATGTATTAATTTAATGCATTTGTATTAAGTTTGAAGTTGTGAAGTCTATAACCTTTGCTAGACAGACCTAATGACTGTGAAACTTTTATTGTGGCTTGGTTACAACCTAAATAGAGACTTGGTCAAGTTTTAGTTGCAGCAAAGCTCATTTGAGCCCTCCACAATTAATTACATCCTTGACCTTAATTGGAACTCTTAGGGTGTTCTAAGGATTTTCAAGAAACAAACTATGACTTTCTGAAAACTAGATTTTCAGAGGGTTCTAATGGAATTGGTCTCACTTAATTTGAAGGTCCCTAGCTAAAGATATGAGCTAAACAATTTCAGAGAAAATTCAGAAAATGTTTCTGAACATTTTCTATTTTCTCTGGAACAGTTTCACTAATCACACCATTAGGTGGATCAAATGAGCTCAAATGGGTCTGAAATTTTTATAGTAGTTCAGGGATATTTTGGTGAACATCCCAGTAAAATTTCAGGATTTTCCTCCACAGGATTCTCCAGTTAAAATTCCTAACAGTTTACACTTTGAGGAATTAATTCTGGAGAAACAAGGGTTTTCATGAAGTGAAACTTGATTTGCTGGAAAGTACTCAGAGAGCTGAATCCAGCAAAATTTGGTTCACTCGACTTGGAGCTTTCTAGCCAAAGTTATGAGGATTTGAAGTTTGAAGGAAATCTGAAAATCGGGGAAAAGTTTAAACTCGCGCGTGGGCCCAGGGGACACGCGTCGCACGCCGAGGCGACAGCACACCGCGGCCCACAATGATTTTGCGTGCCAGCACACCCGATCCCGGCCGCAGCCGGATCCCGATTCAAAATATCTCCCGCTGACAGCTGGGGTCCACCCCCTTCTTCAACCTCGCGACGCCCGCGCTCCGCCGCCGAGGGACCTCGCCGGAGGGCTCGCCGCCGGCTTCTGTACAGCTCCAAACTTCTTGATTCTGGCCGCCCCTGCCTACTTTTACTCGGAGAACAGGATTCTAGGGTCAGCTGCTCATGACAATGGCCGGAGCATGGTCGGCGACGAGCCGCCACCTCGGAATGACTTCGGCCATGTCGGCTGACTTCCCTAGCACCTCCACTACTTGGGAAACCGGTCGGGAAGCACCAGTGGACCTCAGAGAACGTCGACATGAGCTCAAGGCAGCTCGGGGAAGGCCCGAAATAGGTCCTCACCGTGCGCCCGATGCCACCCGTTCATTCCGCCATTGGTAGACCTCAAATTACGCCGGGTACAGAGGTTCTCCGGCCCAGAGTTGTGAAGGCAACTTGTGCGTTACCGTGTCTAGCTCATGTGAGAGCGGCTTGAGGCCCTCTAATCCTTTCTAGAGCACGAATTAAACAGAATCATACCCGAAGGTCGTTCTGCACACAGAGAGGGGAAAAGTGGAAATTCGCCGCCGGTGAGCAACCACTCGAGCTGTGGCTCGGGGATGAGCAGCACCGGTCACCAGCGCGTCCAAGGGTGCCTTGGCTCGGGCGTGACAACGCCCTGGTTGAGCTGTCCACGAGAGCCCGGGGTGTGGCGGTTCCAAGTCCCGAATTTGATCTTTCGGCACAGCCGATATCAATCGGTTTCAACTGAATTCTAGCAACGGGGAGGACGGAGGAAGGTCTCTAGTACCTTGCTGGGGCTTTGGAGTGGACGGAGGGAGCTGTGATCGGCGTTCTCCGATCGATTCCGAGCTGCGGAAAATTTCGGCCGGCGCTGAGTTCTTGCGGGGAAGAACGGCGATGCCTCGGTCGAGGAGGGGGGCAGGCGCCTTAAGAAGGCTCTGCACCGCCTCACGCCTGCGCGTGGGCAAGCAGCTGCTGGCGCGGCGGCTGCCCTCGGTGGCGATCGCAGCGGCGGCTCGGCGACCCGAGTGAGAAAAGTCTCAGTCGGTTTGAGCTGAGCAGTGGCTGACATGTGGGTCCCACTTCCAGTTTTAACCTCTGAAATTTACTCCTAATCACTGTTGTAAACAGTGAACCCCATAGTACCCCTGGCAATTCAAATTATTCACCCATGAGCCATTTGAATTGATCAAAGTTCAAATGAGGTTTGGTTTGAATGAATTTCAGCACAAGTTCAGTTTGAAATTCAAATAAAGTTTGAATTTCTCCCACTTAGCTCATGTCAAGATCAACTCCAAATGGAGTGAAAATTGGTGTGTGAGCTCACAAAAATGTGTTGAGTAAGAATATGCCTCCCACTTTTAAATTCATGGGATAAATGCAGTTTGAATTTGAATATGGTTTCAAACTGCCCTCTTCCTAACTACACCCAAAATGACCTCAAAAAGTTTTGAATTTGGGTGAAACTTGGCATGGACATCCTTAGTAAAGTGTAGGAGTTTTCATATGTCCAGCCCATCTATATCACATGCGGGAAATACCACTTTTGCAATATGTGAGTTTGTTTTCTAATGAGCATGTTGATAATTGTTACTTGCTCTTCATTTGTGTTCATCATCCTTCCTCAAATGAGGTGTGTGGTGTGGTGATGAACACTGCAAATGTGTGTCAAAAACTGAGGCCCTTACAGGATCCGTTCCCGAACCCTTGGAGCATGAAACAACACAGTAAGTTCTACCTCCTGAGCATTAGTAGAACAGGGTTTTACCTTTCTGTAATGAACCCCATGAGTCCAGGAACAGCGTTCGGAGCAGCTAAGCCTCAGGGGACGGTCCAGGACTACGTCCAGCTTGGTCTGGATCCGACCCCAAGCGCGTAGAGTCTTGCTTCCCTTCTTAATGGGGTGGGTCGTTGCCTCCATTTACAGCCTGCCTTCCTCCTATGGGCATTTACACAGAAACCTGTTCTACCTCGTTCTCACTCATGTGCTCATTTAAATTACGCATTAATTTTTATGACCGCACTTCCGGTATATGCTCACCATGCACCCAGCTCCCTTTTCTCATTCTCACCTCTAGTCGGCATTTGCTATCCTACCGAAGGCGGTTGCGTTTGAGGTACCTGCCGATGGCCAGGGGGGCCCGAGCTCCCGGCACTTTGCGCACTATAGTTCCCAAGCACCGTACAAATGGATAAGGATCGTAAGCCAAATAAGACTATGAGATAAGGAAGGGGGAGCCCCAAGGAAAATTACGTTTCCCTTACTTGTGTGCAGGACCTCCCGGCCTTAGCTCCCCGAAGGAGTATGGTAGGAGTGCCCAAGCAATGAGCCACACCTACCAGGGGGCCACTACGGGATCGCGCAAGACTGGAGCTTCAAGGCAAGACCGGAGGATCCGGGTTTCGCCCCTTCCGCAGAGACGAGCCCCGAAGGCCCCACGTGTCCAGCGGGGCCGGAGCTCCCCTCTCCTCAGGAGGAGCCCCGGGCCCGCCACGTGGCAGGCAGAAGCCGGACCTCCCCTTCCGTGGAGAGAGCTCCGAAGGCTCCACGTGTCCCACGGGGCCGGACCTCCCTCTCCTCACAGGGGAGCTCTGGGCCCGCCACGTGGTCGGCAGATCCGGACCTCCCCATGCTCATGGGGCGAGTTCCGGAGACCCCCGGGGCCCTTAATATAATAAGGACCCGGGGAAAGTGTCTGTGCAGAGCTTCGAGATTGGTGAAGGCCTCTGAGTACCTTGCGGAGCTAAGGGTTCGGCAAGGAAAAACCAAGAAGAAGACAAGAGCGCAACAGACACAAAAAGTCACAAGAGTCTATTTAATCATAGCTCCATGAGCTGGACTACAGACTCAATAAAAGAAAAGGGGGAGATACAAGTCCTAGGTTGCCCCTGGCTTGCGCCGGAACCTAGAAGCTACAAGGGCGGCCACGTCCTCAACTTCAGCCCTGGCGGTTTCCTCCCACTCCGCGACAGGGCCCTGTCTCGCTGGCTCCAGTGAGAAGGAAGGGTCCCGGCTCCTGAAGCATGCCAACACGTGCGTGGCAACCTCCACGGCCAGGCCCCGTCCCTCTGCCTCGAGCTCGCTAGCGACAACCGCATCTAGCCTGCTCAGCTTGGCGCCAATTGACTCGAGCGCGGGGATCACCTCGGCCACCTTCAGTGCGGGGGCCGCCGTCTTCACCGGGCTGATGCCAAGGGGGACCAGGGCGGACCCTGTCTGGTTGATGAAGATCGAGACCGCACGGGCCTCGGAAGACCGCGAGGCCAAGAGCTCCTCTACCTCGCGGCGGGCTGCCAGCAAGGCGTCGTGGCTCCCCTCGGAGAATTCCTTCTCCCTGGCCACCAGAGAGCTTTCTCGAAGGCGGAGGTTCCGGGCGAGGTGCTCCAACTCAGAAGCCCGGAAGTCGGCAGCTAGCTCCCGATCAGGGATCGCCTGGCGCTCCCGAGAGACCAGCTCCTCCCTCGAGGCAAGTTCTGCCTTCCGGGCCTCTAGCTCCATAGCCCAGGCCCGCAGGTCGCCCTCGCCCGCCGCCAGCCGCGTGGCGACTATCTCTGCCTCGGCCGCCACGGAGCGCTCCTGATCCGCAATGGCGCGCTCATGGCGCGCCAGCCTCTGCTGCACCTCCTCCAGGGCAGAGAAGTTCTCCTCGGCCCGAGCATGCGCCTCAAGGGCCTCCCTGTGGAGCCGCCACGTCTCGGAGTCCAGACGGTCGACAGCCCGCTTCTGTCAGTCGAGGAGCGCCTCCATGATATCAAGCGACTCCCGCCTAGAGTCGAGCTCCCCCTTGACCTTCGCGGTCCGCTCCCGCAAAAGGTTCCCCCAGGTGAGGAGGCGATCCTCTCAACCACCTGCTCCTCTCGCTCGCGACCGAGCGCGGCCAAGACCTGTCGGACGCTCGTCTGGGCGAGCACGAGAGCGTCTGCGAGGGCCATTGGGGCAGCATAGGCTGGGGCGGCGCCCCCAACCTCCTGCATCACGTCGTCTTCAGGAGAATACAACGCACCGGCAACCGCAATGAGACGCCGGTCAGAAGATGCCGGCGTCGAGACTTCGACAGCCGGACCCGCCGAACCCTCACCAACAGCGGGCTCATGAGACGGTGGAGAAGGACGAGTGGAGGGAGTCGATACTGCCATAGAAGCCGGGCTGCCTGGTACAAGAGGAACCTGCGCTGGCTTGAGGGCCGCGGCAACCGTCTCGGCAAGGGGAGTCGACGCAGCCATAGAATCTGGGAAGACCAGTACAGGAGAAACTTGCGCTGGCTTGGGGGCCGCGGCAACCGTCCCGGTTTCCGAGGGCTGCGGCGCAGACTCCCCATCAGTCGGGGATGGCCGAGAAACACGAGCACTCCAACGGGCTCTGAACCTAGGCTTCCGAGCCGGGGTAGGACCACTAGAGCCCCCCGTGGCCGCCGACGGCTGCCCCGCAGTCGCCCGGACTGACAGAGCAGCGGATGCTTCTGAAGCCCCCCTCGACGCGTCAGCATTTTCCTTGGCGACTCCACCGCCTGAAGCCCTCCTCGACGCGTCAGCAGTTTCCTTGGAGACTCCACCGCCTGAGGAGGGAGGACGCGGCGCCCGGGAACATTCAGCCCATCGTCGCTCAAGAGGAGTCCCGTCGGGATGATGAGCACGAGACCTCTTGGGGTCGCCACCGGACGGGGCGCCATCCCCAGAAACAGGGCGTGCAGGCACCCCGGATCCCGGACTCGACGCAGACGCCGCTGCCGGAGGAGATCGAGCGCGCTTCTTCTCCGGAGGCGGGTTGGAAGCCATGGCAGAAGGCAAAGGCGCAAGAACTCAGGGAAGGTGCAAGAGCTGGGAAGTGCGAAGGGAAGCCGCAATGCGGGTAAGATCCCCTTTTAAAACTTCCCAGGTGCGATTCAAAGCGATTCGAAACTCTTCGAATACGCCGCTTGGGCAACCGCTTCAGCTCCAAGACCAAGCGTCGATGACAAGTGGACCCAAGTCGTCCAGCTGAAGCGGTGGGCCAAGAAGTCAGTCTCCCAAGGAGACGAGCCGGCAAGGCGCTTCAGCGGTTCCCGAAAAAAGCGCCGCAACGAGCAGAAGTGGCGGCCTTGGGAACCGCCGCAGTAAAAGCAACCATCAAGTGGGCGCACGCTCCCACGATCCCGCGACTGTTCGTGCTCCGGCAACGGTCAATGCGGGACTTAGAGAAAGTGTGCGGAATGGAAGGGACGGAGGCCCCACCTCGGGCTCGCTATCTCCCCCGAGATGGGCTCGGGGGCCACTGTCGGTACCCTCGATAGGGGGTACCCCCGCGCACAGGGAGAAAATGCCTAAGGACCTCGCCCTTCTCCGCAGGGAGAGCTCTGAAGGCGCCACGTGTCCAGCGGGACCGGACCTCCCTCTCCTTAGAGGAGAGCTCCGGACCTGCCGCGTGGCCAACTGAGCCGGACCTCCCCCCCCCTCCGAGGGGAAGCTCCGAAGGCTCCACGTGTCCTGCGGGACCGGACCTCCCTCTTCTCAGAGGAGAGCTCCGGGCCCGCCACGTGGCCAGCAGCAGCCGGACCTCCCCCCTCCGTGGGGAGAGCTCTGAAGGCTCCACGTGTCCTGCGGGACCGGACCTCCCTGTCCTCAGAGGAGAGCTCCGGGCCCACCACGTGGCCAGCAGAGCAACGCTTCCTGCCCCCGAGCGGTAGGCAGCAGGAGTAAAGACGCGCCATACCTTGCCCGTACAAGGTATTCAAGGCCCGCGCCTTCCCAAGACGCAGAGACACGGAGCACGCCTCTGTCAGGTGCCGTTGCGCCCAGTCACATCGCAGACTGGCGCGTCGTGTCAGGTCTTGCCCGCCAATAAACACAGCGATAAGACATCCCCTGCCGCCCCTGCCATCATCAACCACTACGACTAGCCTGCGGCATGGGAAGGGCGGCAGAACGAAGACTCGTAAGCCTTCGTCAGAGACAACTACCGGCATAACTGCAGATATGGTAGATGGCAGGAAATCTCCCCGGGACCACCTGTCGGGTCCTGGGCCCACCTTGTAAGCCGCTCGAGCCTTGGACTATAAAAGGCTCGGGTAGGCAACGTTAGCATGGGTTCGAACTCTGTGAACTCGCACTCTAGACATCACTCACTCTCAAGCTCAGGACTCCGGTTCTGAGCAGCAAGCAATACAGCGAGCACCTCTGCTCACCGTGGACGTAGGGTTTTACGCTCCGGTGGTCTGAACCACATAAAACTCCCCGTGTCAAGCTTCTCCCTCACTCGTCCCTAGCGCTGAAGCTCTCCGCAAGTGTCTAGCCCCTCCGAAAAAGAACCTCCGCGGGCTACCTAGAGCAGGTCCGGGGGAAGTGTCGACCACACACTTCGACAATTTTGATTTGTGTGAGATGAATGGATTATTGACTAGAGGAGTCAAAAGATATTTTATGACTTTTATAGATGATGCTACTCGTTTTTATCATATTTATTTGCTAAAAACTAAAGATGAAGTTTTACATTACTTTAAAATTTATAAGGCCGAGGTTGAGAACCAACTTGAGAGAAAAATTAAACAGTTGCGCGATGACCGTGGAGGAGAGTATACCTCAATCGACTTCTCTCAGTTTTGTACTGAACATGGTATTATCCATGAAGTGACACCACCATATTCACCTCAATCTAATGGGGTGGTTGAAAGGAAAAACCGAACTCTAACAGATTTGGTAAATACCATGTTAGAGAGTGTCGGTATGTCCTACGAATGGTGGGGGAAGCTATTTTGACAGCAAATTTTGTCCTAAATAGAGTAGTGACTAAAAACAAAGAAGTCACACCATATGAGGGATGGAATGGAAGAAAACCCAACGTCAATTTTTTGAGGACTTGGGGCTATTTGGCAAAGGTCAATCTACCTGAGCCAAAAAAGAGAAAGCTTGGACCCAAAACAGTAGATTGTGCATTCTTGGGATATGCACATAACAACACGGCCTATAGATTTTTAGTAGTTAAATCTAATACCCCAGAACAAAATGTGAATACTATCATGGAGTCAAGAGATGCTTCATTCTTTGATAATATATTTCCAATGAGAGCAGTAGGTAGCACATCTTATAATGAGAATAACCATACTATATAACTGCTCCTGAGGACTACACACCACCTCAATCAAACGACGAAACAAACACATCATCTAGAGATGATAACAATTTAGTTGATCCAGGATTTCTTCATAGGAGTAAGAGACAAAAGATTATGAAATCCTTTGGTGATGACTTTATTGTTTATCTTATAGATGATGTGCCCAATACTCTTTTAGAGGCATATGCTTCTCTAGATGCAGAGTATTGGAAAGAGGCGGTCCATAGTGAGATGGACTCCATCATGTCAAATGGTACTTGGGAGATCATCGATTATCCAAGTGGGTGTAAACCAATTGGCTATAAGTGGATCTTCAAAAAAAATTAAAGCCGAATGGAACTATTGAGAAGTACAAGGCTAGGCTTGTGGCCAAGGGATTTACACAAAAAGAAGGAGAGGATTTTTTGACACATACTCTCCTGTTGTCCGAATTACCACTATTAGAGTGTTGCTTGCGATTGCTTCTTCCTATGGTCTACTTGTACATCAAATGGATGTAAAGACGGCTTTCCTTACGGGGAGTTAAAGGAAGAAATATATATGGAGCAACCAGATGGTTATAAAATTCCTGAGCAAGAGAATAAAGTGTGTAAATTAATAAAATCCTTGTATAGTCTAATGCAAGCACCCAAACAATGGCATGAAAAAATTGACTTCACTTTGACATCAGCCGGATTCAGCGTGAATGAGACAGACAAGTGTGTGTACTATCGTTATGGTGGGGGTCAAGGAGTAATATTGTGCTTGTATGTCGATGACATATTGATTTTTGGAACAAGCACAAGTGTGATTGATGAGATCAAATCTTTCTTGTCTCGATGCTTTGACATGAAAGACTTGGGATCGGCAGATGTAGTTCTGAATATAAAGTTGATTAAAAGTGAGGATGGGATCACTCTAAATCAATCTCACTATACAGAGGAAATTCTTTCTCGCTTTAGCTTTGAGAACGGTAAAGTCTCTCCAACTCCCTATGATGCAAGCATTAAGCATAAAAAATTCATGGGAGAGGGAAAAGATCAATTAAGATATTCACAAATAATCGGTTCTCTTATGTATCTAGCTGGTGCCACGCAACCTGATATTTCTTATGCTGTGAGCAAACTTAGTCGGTTTACATCAAACCTAGGAGATAATCATTGGAAGGCACTTGAATGAGTATTGCTCTATTTGAGAGGCACGACCTCACTTGAAATTCACTACACGGGATATCCCCCAGCGTTGGAGGGATATAGTGATTCTAATTGGATCTCAGATGTGGATGAGATGAAGAGTGGCTTTGTGTTTACGCTTGCTGGTGCTGCAGTTTCATGGATGTATTGTAAACAGACTATATTAACAAAGTCCACCACAGAGGCAAAACTTGTAGCACTAGAAACAGCTCCCAATGAGGTTGAATGGCTAACAGAGCTATTGATGGACTTACCTTTTGTTGAAAAGCCGGTACCGCCTATCCTAATGTATTGCGATAACCAATCAATGCTAGCTCAGGTTATGAATACAAAGGATAATTCAAAGTCCAACAAGCACATCAAGCGTAGACTGCAATCTGTCAGGAAGATGAAAAACTCTGGAGTTATAGCTGCGAGCTATGTGAGAAGTGAAAATAATCTGACAGACTCTTTCACAAAAGGTTTATCACGAAATGTGATTTCCGTGATGTCTAAGAATATGGGTATGAGGCCCACTTGAAGTTACATCACAATGGTAACCTGTCCTTTTGATCGGAGATCCCGTGATTTAGGTACTAGGAAAAACAAGTTGACTGATGTAACCAAAGAGTACATTGTAAATAAAAAAGATGTACCCATGTTCAAATGACACCAAGTACTCTTTACTGTATGGAAGGTTGGCATAAATTAAGACTTAATGTTTTCCGTTGTAAAGATATTAGTCTACAAGATATTTTGAAGGGAAACACCTACTTGAGCTCAACTGTAGGTCGCAGTTCGTGAGAATAGGGCGTTCTCATAAAGGCTCATGAGAAGATATGGGAGCAGACCGTTAACGCTCCAGATAGGTGAGGTTGTCTGGCAGCCTAGTATCAGTTATAATCTCAAGTGAAATCTTTACACAAGAGGCTGAGAATTCAAGGCCTAGTCCATTCTTCAGTCGTGGGAAGATGAATCTTGTTATTCTAGTTATAAGTTTAACCCGTACCGGACAACACAGTGATCTTTTGTCCTTCATTCCTTGCTTTGGAATTGGTGGGGGATTGTTGGAATTTGGGCCATTCAAGTGGCCCATTCAGCTGAAATTCCAAAGCAACGTGACTATTAGTTTTAGTCCCATATTGCTAGTTCAAAATAGTGCAAACCAACTTATATAGTAGCCCTCGCAGCCATGGCTGAATAGAGAAAGCAATAATATAATGAGAGGTTGGATATATATGTACTCACACACAAGCACGCACGCGTGCGCGTATCTGTGATTTTTCGCGTGTTCTTCCGCGTGACGTGTGACGCGTGACTTGCGACGTGTGACTGAGGCGCGACTGCATTGAGTGTATTTTGCCACTTGTATCCTTCACAATATCTGAATTATTTTATACTAATAGAGAATTGGTGCATGTTTTATTGCCATAAACACCATTTTTTATTGTCATAAACACCGTTCGTTTATTATCATAAACACCATTCGTTTATTGCCATAAACATCATTTGTTCATTAACATGAATATCATTCTTTTATTATCATAAACACCATTAATTGGCCAGCGGCCTTTAGTGGTTGTTATTGAGGGAAAATGACTTCTAGAGAGCAGTCGTGCCTATATAAGGCCCTGGATACGTTCACGTTTTAGTATAGAGAAATTTCCTCTCATCTATTCTTCTTCCTTCCTTTAGAATTTTGTGATGTGGTGTTTCAGTGGCCATACTTCACCGATCCTCTTTCTTGGCGTGCACCGAGGAGGAGGGTGAGCGATATCTCCAAACCGTTGCCGTCGTGAAGCCTGCACGAGGGACGACAATAAGGTTTCTGGGCAGCGCGACTGCTCAAAGCTGATTGACATCGTTTTGCGTTGCCTCACGGACGAACTGCAATTTCTACATCAACGGTTCGTTTTAACTATAATTTGTGCTTATCAAAACACCGAACAAAATCAAAGTTAGTCCATATGCCTCCCCTAATTTTTATTGTATTAATCTACCTACTGCTCAGTGAAATTCGCATGACAGTTTTAAATATATTTAGAACTTGGCTCAATGTTGAATCTGGATTTAGAATAATACGCAATTTTCCAACAACTAGCAATGCGAACTTTACTTTCAAAACTTTACACAAGGGCAAAGGCTTTACATGCTTTTCTTGTATAGAATTAGTGGCCGCACCCACTAGTATTATCCAAATCTAGCTCTTTTGGGAAAAGAAAAAAAAGGAGTGAGGTAGCTACTACTCGTAATCGTCATAGTCGTCGTCATCATAATCCATGTCCACCGTCAGTTGAGGGCCAAGGTACGGCGCACCCGCCACTCTGAAATCATCGGGAAGATCCGTCTCTTCCAGAATCGCAAAACCTGAACAAGAAAGCATGGCACCAAGTCGGACAGCGTTCTGGTTGTGATGGAAGCTTCACATGGCGCAACGAGTTGTACGTGCTGTAACGATGCCAAGGCTGCGCACCTGGGAGAGACGGGATGGGCACGTCGTTGAAGTAGGTCGACGGCCGGCCTCGCTCCTCCGAGTAGGGCGGCGTGAGCACGTCGAGGATGGCGCACGGCGTGACGGCGGTGAACGCGTGCATGTTGCCGCCGCTCCGCGGGAACAGCACCGACGGCTCGCACGGCGCGCGGAGCACCTCGTCGGCGGCCACGACCCTCGCCAGACCACCTGCACCGTCGTCGCCGACAACGCGCGGCGTCAGCACACGACCCGAGCACCAGAAAAAAGCAGAGTAATGCGCGAGCGCTCGCGGCAGCGTGCGTACGTGCGTGACGGGGGGGTGGATGGTCGTGGCCTTACGTTTTCTTTCGCCGGAGCGCGGCGGCGGGTCGGCGACCCAGTCGTAGGACCGCACCCGCACGGAGCCGTACAGGAGCTTGCTGAGCACCAACATCTCTGGGTGGTCGTGCAGCGGCAGCGCGGCGCCCGCCGGGAAGCAGAACACGCCCATCTGCCGGAAACAAGCAACGCGACGCCGTGAGTGTGATGAGGAACACACAGAACCGGGCAAACCAGCGGCGACAACGCGTACCGAGAAGTCGTCGCACTCGTGTATGTGCACGTAGGTGATCCGCTCGAACGCCAGCGCCGGGAGAAGCCGGGCGCTCCTTGGACTCAGCTCGTCGTCCGACGAAGACGAGGACGGCAAGCTCTCCCCATCGTCGATTCCGACGTCCGCCGCTTCCATGCCATCTAAATGAAAGCCAAGAAGAAGAAGTCAGCCCATCGATCCGAGCCGAGCGCGTCAAACGTCCCAGCACGAACGTACCGCACGCGGTACAGAGCAACAAGCAGAGGCGTTCACCGGTCACGAGCTGCCGCTTACGTACCGAGGAGTCGCCGCAGCCACTCGATCTCGCCGACGGAGGGCGCCGGCGACGAGAAGACCATGTCGCACGCGTCGTACAGCCGCTGCACCTTGCTCAGCCTCATGATGTCACAAGGGAACGCCATTGCCATCGCTCGCAGACCGCTGTAGCTGTACAGGTGAAGCGTAACAACGCGACCTCCTCCTTCTCCTCCGAGCGAGACGCGTCGGACTTTGGGAAGTCGAGGGCCACGCCCACGCGGATCATATATAGATGCACAAGGCTGGTCCCGCCGCCGCGACCCGTGTTTACGTCTTACTACTACCGGCCCGCTGAGGAAAGCCGTGGGCGTAGCCAGGCGCGTGCTGCGTTCCGCGGGTCCCGGCCTCTGCTCGGGCTGGTCGTCCCCTCCTGCTGTTTTGGGGTCCTCAAGGCGGTGGTGCCGTTCGCGGGTTCGCCGTCGCGCGCACGCGTCCGCATCCGGCACCGCCGCTCCTTGTGCAAACAGTTTGCTGCGTCTGCCGGTTGTTTGGTCGCTGGGACCTCGACAGAGTCCGTTTCCGGGCACGAGGTTTTGTACTCGTAGCGGTCCCACTTGATGGTGCCGTGCATTCTGGTTACCGGGAAGGGTATCATACTCGATTGCAAGGTTTTTTTTAGAATCCAAGCCTCAGCAACCGTTGAGTTGCAGAATAGAATTAAAATCACCCAGTGTTCTGGCTTTCTGTCTGTAGCCTGCGTATATATATTCTACAAGGTACGAACCCTATCCACTACAAATCTGAACGAGTTTTTATTTTGAAGGACCGAGTTTGATCAGACGATCTCGACCGGGCGGAGAATTAGACACAGGGTGGCTTGACACGAAACGCGATTCCTGCGTTAGTCCACGCACGCCGCGCGGCACCCAGCTTGTGCGCTTTTTTTTCACACACGCACGCACGCTGCTGGTGGTAACCTAGCTACGAAATGAAAGCAGCATGGGATGACGCCGTAGAACCAATTTGACAGCGCGCGTCGTGTCATTTTCTAGCCCTGGTCGGGCTAGACTTGCTGGACCTCGTGCCCGTCTCGGTTGCTTGCATTTTTGACTCCGTCTCGGCGCTCCGGTTTGTTCCATGTAGATCTATTGCAGCGGTCCGTGTTCGCACGCAGCAAGCTTGAACCTCCAGCAGTTGAGTGCGAGAAGCAACGGCACGACAATATATTCCCGTCGATCCAGATGGATCGCCTCTCACTCAGGATCTCTTAGCAACAGCAAGTATGTCACGTGACCTGGTTGTGCACAAAAGCTATGAGTGCACAAAAAATTGAAGTTGAAGCAGAACTGAGGAGTTTGTCTCGTGAAAAAAACATAATAAACGTGTGGTAATGTGTGTGGCTAGGAATTGAACCTGCATGAGAGGGCTGAGAACTAGATCAGTCAAGCTATTAAATGGACTACGATAATAATGAAAAGAAAATTTATTTAATACTTCATTAGTATACGAAAACATGTCCAAAACAACAATTTTTTGTGCACCAGAGGACTCCAGACGGCACACGGCAGGATAGGAGAGGAGTAAACATGGGGCGGCAGGGCAAGTTATGTCCATCCCGTGGAGCATGGACGTGCGCCCGGCCCCACGGCATGTGACGCTACTCACCGGCCGGGCGGCTCCTGCCAGCCAACTTAACTTACCGGGGACGGTAGGCCGCTGGAGCCACTTGCGGCGCCGACGCCGCGCTCCGCTCCGGGCCGGGCTGGTCCGAGGTGCTCCGCCGCCACCGGTTGCTGTTTCCCGGGCGTCTTGTCTCGGTTCGGCGCCCGGAGGCGGATCCAGACGGCTTCTCTTCCTTCCACCGCCCGTATGCGGCGGCGGCGCAGGGGAGCGCTCCACCTCGGTGCGTGGATTTGGCGGTCGAGCCCGTAGAATTCCCATCGCCGCATGCCCGCGTGGCGCGGTTCGCGACGCCGCGGGAAACCGGAATCCGGCGGCACGTCCCGCGTGGACTCACCCCGTCACCCGAGGTAAAAGTAGGACGGCTTTAACCGCACAAACGGGCTGCCAACCAGGCCCGATTTCAGGTCAGCCCAGTACTATGGCACAGCCCTCGACCGGTTGCCCACGTTGGAAAACTCCTTGGACCACCTAACCGTTGAAGACGGCTATGGCCCGGCCCAAGCTCGTGACACATGCGTCCCACATGGGAACCCACGAAGACGAACCAGCGGTTGACACGTCGTGTGAACGCGCGGAGCAAAAAGATCCCGTCCTCTCTCTCCCCCGTGACTGCGCCTTGTGTTTTAAACCGAAGCAGATCTCTCTCTCGTTCTTATCTCCAACGCTCGCCCCCGCAGAAAAAGGAAAAGCGAAGCGAGGGAGCAAACAACAAGGACGGCCCAAAAGTCACCCACCCACCCCTTCATCGTTTTAAAACCGCAGCCGCTCCTCCCCACTTCCCCTGTCCCTTCCCCACCCACAGACTCCGCCCCGAAACCGCAACAGCCACGCGCACCCACCAACGCACGCAGCGCCCGATCCGACCAGCGAGCGAGAGAGAGATGGCTGCCGCGGCGCCGGGAGGGACGCGGGAGGAGATGGTGTACATGGCGAAGCTGGCGGAGCAGGCGGAGCGGTACGAGGAGATGGTGGAGTTCATGGAGAAGGTGGCGGCCGCCGCGGGGACCGGGGAGCTCACCGTCGAGGAGCGGAACCTGCTCTCCGTCGCCTACAAGAACGTCATCGGCGCGCGCCGCGCGTCGTGGCGCATCGTCTCCTCCATCGAGCAGAAGGAGGAGGGCCGCGGCGCGGCCGGGCACGCCGCCGCCGCGCGCGGGTACCGCGCCCGCGTCGAGGGCGAGCTGTCCGGAATCTGTGCCGGGATCCTGCGCCTCCTCGACGAGCGCCTCGTCCCCGCCGCGGCCGCCGTCGAAGCCAAGGTCTTCTACCTCAAGATGAAGGGCGACTACCACCGGTACCTCGCTGAGTTCAAGGCCGGCGCCGAGCGCAAGGACGCCGCCGACGCCACCCTCGCCGCCTACCAGGCCGCCCAGGTCGCTCTCCTCCACCGACGCTCCCATCCCTCTCTCTTTTTTTTCCGTCGCATCTTCAGCAAGTGAGTTGACTCGTACTAGTTGGATCTCGTGTTACTTCCTCCTCCATCCAGGACATAGCCATGAAGGAGCTCTCGCCGACGCATCCCATCAGGCTGGGTCTCGCGCTCAACTTCTCCGTCTTCTACTACGAGATCCTTAACTCGCCCGACCGCGCCTGCTCTCTCGCCAAGCAGGTGAGTTGCTGCTGCTAGCTCACTTACATTTCTTCGCTGTTAGTTCACGAAGGTTCCGTAGATCTGTAGTTTGGTGCGTGGTGAGTGGTAGTTGCCGGTCGATTTTAGTGACTAGTAGTAACAACAAAGGATTTTCAGGAGTATCCTGTTGATGATGTAGGCAGATTCAGCCTCTTTTTGGAATACATTACGCATGGTTTCGATTTTCCTTTTTTGGTGACGGTATATTATATTAGCTTACTCTGCTTCAGATCCAGGACCTCACTTACGCCAGCAGCTGCCTAGGTTGCGTAAATATTCTTCAGTCGCATCTACATTTAGCAGTGTTCACAGCTCAGCTCATTCAGATAATTTTTCCAACTAATCGTGGCCCATGCCTTCATATTGCCGAATACCTCCAAGATGTGACTGTTACCTTTGCACAGTGATCAGTCCCACATGCAGTGCTACTGGCAAGCAGCAATTGCATGTGCTGCTTAGATGCTACTAGTACGAAGGGGGCTGCCATGTTGCCTTTCCGGCTCCACTACAACTTGCTTTCCAGAGTGCCAACAAATATGTTGCTGTATTCGAGTCAGTTGCACAAGATTCATACATACTAGTTCCATGCTTTGATAAAACCTACATTGACCGGCCAAGTATTTTATGACACTGAATTCTTATACAGTTATACTAGAAAATGTTATGTTGGTTTGAATATTCCAATCCTATATTACTTTGTGCATGTAATTAGGCCCTCCAGCACCTTGAAGAACGATGGCACTAGATCGGGAAAGACGACCTTGCTCATTATCAGACAATCACTTATTCCCAAACCTCGTGTGGGGCTAATGGAAACTTACCAGCATGTGCTGTTATTTTGGTCGTGACCATAGCCCTTTGTTGGTTTCAGGCATTTGATGAAGCCATCTCGGAGCTGGATACGCTTGGGGAAGAGTCCTACAAGGATAGCACTCTGATCATGCAGCTTCTCCGCGACAACCTCACCCTATGGACTTCAGACATGCAGGTGGATGTGTGTATCGACTACTAACAAAGCGGATCACTAGGTATTTTACTCTCCGATAATGCTAACCATGCTGGATGCGTGTACCAGGATGACGGCGGCGACGAGATGAGGGATGCGAGCAAGCCCGAGGATGAGTAGTAGCCAAAGATCCTAGTGATTGCCGTCGCTATCACTTGACCCCCGCCGGGGTAGTTGTGATGCTTCTTCAAGGACTATTTTCGACCGTCCTATCATTGGGTCTGCTTACCCTTTGTTTCGCTATATTGGTACTGTCAACGACATGTCTTGTTTTACCTTTGAAGCAGAACCCTGTTAGTGTGTGAGAATAACTCGAGCCTTTTAACTAGTGCAAGGATTGCAATCTCTATGTACCAAGACTGAATTGTGATGCATGTTCAGTATATTTAGCAAGCGCGCTTATGGCTGAGCTTATTTTTTGTTTTAAGATAGCTCTGTAATTACTACAATCGTCCGCGTTTGATCTAGGAATGGGTAGTCATAGCTGGAGTTCCAATAATTGTAATCACAGGCGTATAGTATAGGGCACCCTTTCCGGCAGCGTTATTCCCTCCACCTCATCTTCTAGCTAGCTTAAAATACAAAACCGATTTACCACTACACTCTTTAACTAGTGCATCCCCGCTTTGCCGCGTCGTCCTCACAGTCACGCCACAGGCGAGCGCCCCCCGCTTTGCTCCATTCCGTCACGTGCGTGGGGGAACGACGGAGGAAGAAAAAGTGTGCAGAGGGTGCGAGAGAGGTCTTCGCCTCGCGTATGCGAGGGCGACGAATCCGCATCCGTTGCTCCGGTGTGTCTCCGATGTTGGCCTGCAACGCACGCCTTCCGAATACATGCGCCCCCGCCGACGTCGAGGAAGAGGGGCGCCGCGCCGGAGTGTTGGTGTTGGCGTGGCGCCATGGTGCTTTGTCGACGCCGGCCTTCATGGAGCTTGGATTCCTCGTAGCACGTGGCATCGCGCGGCGTGTCGCCGTGGCTTGGTAGCGAGAAGAGCCTCGTTGGTGTCGGTCCGGGGCAAGCGAGGCCGCGGCGCGGGCCTTGGTTCGGACGTGGCTGCCGCGCGCTCGATTGGAGGGCGCGACTCGTCGCGCCGGGCGCACCTCTGCTCCGCCTCATCTCGCCGTGCCGCCTCCGACGACAGCGGCCGCATGAACGCATCGGGGGCTGTGGGTGGCGACCCTGGCTGTCGCGTAGGACGAGGCGTGGACGCGTGGTAGGTAAGCATGGAGCGTCGAAGTTCAGCGAGGACGAGCGCCAGAGAAAGAAATCGGGACCATTCAGGATCGTTACTGATGACTTTCATAATCTATATATGTTCTCTGTTTAAAATCCGTCATCTTAATATCAGTTAAACATGTAAAATCGTCGTTTTCAACTTAATGACGTGATAACTCCTAGTAAAATGGTATTCACGCGCTAAGCAACTCCCTAGCCACTTGAATGTATCAAATTGTCCCGTTCGTTTTTGCCTTACACGAACTAGCATCCACCGTACAAGACAGTCGGTCCTCGTCATGCTCTTTGCTGTTCGATGGTTTGATCGGCGGCGATGGTTTGATCACCGGCGAGACGAGGCCGGCAGACATGCAGTGGGGCGCGTAGATGTTGTAGACGTCGATGTCCTTGAGGCTCTCGTCGGCCCTCGACGCGGCGGCGTCACAGAGCTCGTTCAGCAATGCAGACCACCGCTGAGGGTAGTATACCGGCAAACCTAACAAACCACCTTAGATGGCCTTAAACAAAATTACTGGGGGGGGGGAGTCTTACTAACTTCTCTACGTATATATGTAGCGTTTCGTGAAGCAATTAACAGACTGAAGGCTTTGAACGTACACAAATTGACCTGGAATTGAATGAATATTCACAACCTCAATAGCCCATTTGGAACAGCAAATTTTGATTTGCAGTCTAGACACCTTTGAGTATTGTTAACTACATCATCACTTCAGGATGACATTAACTGGAGAGTAATAGCACCCAATCCCAATTCGTAAAGTATCGAATGTGCGCCCCCCACAACATCACAACATACCCCTTTTTTTCAGGATGCCAGTTCAACATCCCGACGGGCAATACGTGTACGCAAGTTAACAAGTTCCAAAAACGATGGGTTCTTGATCGGTGTGAACTTGCGAATCAAGTAAAAAAGTCGAATTGTAGCATGGATGCCTCATTCTTGCCATTAAACTTCAAAGGATCCTACCCGAAGCCTGAACCGCATAAGGATAGGCAACCAGCGGTATCTTTGGCTGATTTCTAGGCCGGCTGATGACGAAAGCCTGGGCAGGGAAGAACAACTCAACTGGTATGCCGTATATTAGAACTAAACTAGTATTTGGTACATGCATACAAAAAAAAAAGATAAAGTGCCGGAGTTAGTATAAGGTGGGCACGCAAAAAGGAAATCTAAGAAAAACAAGCCTGGACTGGACCGTCTCCGTGCTTACCTTTTCAAGGCTGCCGTTTCAGTTACAATCCTTCACCAATACGGCTTCGATCCCATCTTCCCGTGTCTCTTTCACGACTCAAAACACGGTTTACCTCTTCCTCAAAAAATAAAACACGGCTTGCCTCTGCCTCTCTGCCTTGTATTTCCTGGGTTTGGCCGTTTGGGATAGCAAATAGAAACTACCTCGCTCCCAGAAACAAGCAGCCGCCGGTACGCACATCCCAACTTTTCGGGGGCGGCAACTGATCATCTGACATAAAAGTTGGGGCGTTTCGTAGGCGGCGACTGTATCTGTATGGTTGGTTTATTCTGAGCCTGGCTGCAGCCTGCAAGGCTCCCGACTGGATAACATGTTTTCTTTCAAGTCCAGGTAAATAGTAGATACTGCTACAAGTTTCTCGATTTTTCCTAGTCATGTTCTGAAATCATCTGGGGATAAGTTGGTTTCCCTGGGGTTTATATCGTTCCTGATGTTTCCCCCTCTCTTGATTTTATCCCTGTTACCGATCCATCAATCAACATGAAATTTCTGTTTCCGTTGACAGCATCAAGACATCTTCTGGTGCAAGAGACGCCCCGAATCCACGCTTCATGGAGGAATCAGACGTGCAGGGACAACTAAAGAAACTGCAGGAGGAGTTGACGAGGGAGAAGCAGGAGAAGATGCGTGCCCTGGATGAGGTAGAAGATCTCAAGAAGAAAAAGAGTAGGACGAAAAAGTTGAGAAGCAATGGAAGCGACGATCAGCTGGACCTTGCAGACAGGTTACAGCAGATGGAAGGTGAACTGGATGCGGCACGAGATTCAGAGAGGAAACTGCTGCTGTCATTGGAGGCCCAAACAAAGCAGCTTGAACAAACCAAGGTATCTCTGGAGGAGGCAAAGCTTGAGATAACTTCGCTCCAAGACAGCAAGAAGAGTTTGGAGGCCATAGCTGCAACATCCTCAAATCACAGCAGGGAACCTGCGAAAAAAATTACGAGAAGAGGTATGATGTCCTTCTCCTTTGCAAATCCAGGCGAGGTAGCGACGTGGTCACTACAGCGTGAACTCAAGTTGGCCGTGGAATCCGAGGAGAAATGCAAGAAGGCCATGGATGACTTAGCCATAGCTTTGAAAGAACAAAACACCGAGGCCAGAGAGGCAAAAACCAAGCTTTTGTCGGTTCAAGCTGAACTGGATAATGCAAGAACAGAAGTGGAGGACTTGAAGGCCTCGCTGGCAATAACTGAGAAGGAGCTCAGGTTGGTAGTGGAAGAGGCTGGGAGACTAAAGCTTGAGTCAGATGAATTAGAAGCAGCTTCAAAAGAGAAAGAGAGGGGACTTATTGATTGCATCAAGATGTTTGAGAGTGAGTTAACCAAAGGAAAGGAGGACAATGATAAGTTGATTGAATCACAGAGGATGATCAGGGATGAGAATTCGAGGCTGAGGGAAATGTTGAAGCATGCTGTGAGTGAAGCTAATGTAGCAAGGGAATCATTGGAGATTGCCAGGTTGGAGAATTCTCGGCTTAATGAACACATATCTGAGAAAGAAAGCATCTTACAGAGCATGATGCAAGAGTACGAGTCCCTGAAAGTCAGTGAGGCTGCAGCACAAAGTAGTATTAAAGATTTGAAGGATATGATTGATGCTATGTTCAGTTCAGAGTCCACAAAAACTTCAGCAGAAGCATCACCGCGAGAAATAAAGCGAGGTGTGGTATCAGAAGACGATGTGTATTCTGATGTGAATATCAGGAATGCTGCAAAGCAGAAAAAGAAGACGATTATGAGAAAATTCAGTGATATAGTTAAGAAAAGAAACTCTCAAAATGCAGCCTAGCATTCTAAGGGAGTAACTGAGTACAAATATAGTTTTTTAATCATTTTTCAAAGCCCTTGAACAAAAGATAGTTGGAATATCTATACAATTACATTCCAAAAATGGTAAGATGTATGTGTGGCGTAGCCCTTTCTTTGGATGGAACATGTATGCAAACAAAAAGGAAAACAATACAAGAAAGACACTGCATCACTTTTGTTCATTACATGTTTTTCTGGATTTTGTATCACTTTCTTTATAAGATTGATACAAGAATCCAGGGGATACTATTAAAAACTGCTGCAGTGCCTTCATGTTCATGCTAATGTTGGTTGATCACGGCAAACATAAATTCATAGACTCCTGAGAGAACATTTTTCCCTGCGAGAATTTATTAAAAAAGGAAAGTAAAGGGCAGCCCGGTGCATGTAGCTCCTGCTTGCGCAGGGTCCGGGGAAGGGTCCGACCCATTTGGGTCTTTTGTACACAGCCTTTCCCTGCATTTCTGCAAGAGGCTGTTTCCAAAATTCGAACCCGTGACCTCAGGGTCACAAGGCAACAGCTTTATTGCTCCAAGAATATCACAGTTTGCCATGCATTCTACCTTTTGCACGAATCAAACTTATTAATAAACTTTGTTGGAGATATATCAAATAGTGCCAGCTATTATCAGTGGTTTGAAACAACTTGAAACAAGAACACGAACACATACAAACTCAAAAACTGATAGAACGCAGAGGTAGATGCACAGCCAAGTCTGGACCTTGAAGAGGTACAGCTACCATGGCAAATGTATGCAGATTTTGAGCACCATCTAATTGCCGTATTTAAGCCATTTCACAGTTAGCTGTACTAACTAATTGGAATCATAGGAAAGGAACCGCGACCTGTACTACATACCACCGATCAAGGCGTTCCAAGAGATGACGTCCTTGACTGAAATCCCATCAAACAGCCTCCTGGTACTCTCCACGACCCCCTCACTGCAGTACCCAGTGATTGTCGCTGTGCATGTCACAATATCCTTCTCTGGCATTGCTCGAAACAATTATTTTGCCTTGATGAACATGCTGCTCCCAATATACCCACAATCATCGCCACCCAAGACACAAGATTCCTTCCGGGCATTGCGTCAAACACTTACTGCGCCCTCGCCACCTTGCCGCACCATGCGAGCATATCCACCATGGTTGTGAAAAAAGGGACACCTCTTTCCTTTCTGGCATTTCTCCGAACAGCCTCTCCGCGTCTTCCCTGCATCCGAACCGGACTAGCCCCGTGAGCATGGCGTTCCACGTCGCCGCGTTGCGTCACGGGGCGCGCGCGAAGTAGGCGGACGCGGCGTCCAGATCCCCGTGCGTCAGGCAGCCGGTAGCAACGGACTTCCAGGATATGACGTCGCGCGCCGGTATGACGTCGAAGAGTCCGCGTGCAGCGGGCCGCGCCATAGTGTGGTGAGCAGCGCGTTCCAGGAGACGACGTAGCGCTGCGACACGGCGTCGAAAACGCGGCGCGCCGCGGCCACGTCTCCCGCGCGGCCGAGGGCGCCGATGCACCGGTTGTCGCGGAGGAGGTGGCGGGCGGCGGAGCGGGTGCATCGGAACAGCACAGGCTGACAGGCATCGCCAAAGGCGCCACGATTTGGTTCGCGGGTACGCAAAATATGGCATTATGGCATGCGAAAACTCACCGATCTGTCGGTCCAGGAAACAACGAGGTCCACATGTCGGCGAGAAAGTCTTTTTGCGGACAAAACCCATCAGGTTTTATCACTACAGTTTAGAGCCCCTGGTCCCCATTATACCCGGCGATTTAAACTTCGGCATGGCTTCTTCCAAATTTCAACTCTCACCGCAATGTTCTGCAGTACCATTTGAAGGCACTCTCAAATTGATATCTTTAAGATAAAAAAATCTAAATTAAAATTGTTATCTTAACGACAACAATTTGAAAAAAAAAATATACAAAAAAAGAAGTTCTACACCCAAAAATGGATTACAATTATATTGTGCGTCTCGCAATTAGTAGCACTTGCGCGCCAGCTGAATTAGCGAGTTGGCCTTCCTCTGCGCTCTACTCGTGCCGTTCTTGGCGATCCTGGAGAGATCCTCGTGGAGGCCAAACCGGAGCGCATGCACCAGAAGCGGCTTGTTGTTGGACCCCAGCTCCAGCAGCACTGATAGCGCGCACTCTTTGTTCTTGGGCGTGCCGTCCTTGATGAGCCGCACGAGCTTCTCCACGAACGCAGTCGTTCCGATCTCGCCACGGCACGCGGCGTGGGAGGACAGCAGCAGGAAGATGGACAGCGCCTCGTCGACCATGCCGAGCCCCTTGTCGTCGATCACCTTGAGCAGCGCGGGCACGATGCCCGCCTGCGTGGCCCGCGCCTTGTTCTGTTGGTTGAGGATCAGGTTGAAGATGGCCGTGGCGGCGTCCTTCTTGCCCCTGACGGTGCCGCTACGCAGGAGCTCCACCAGCGGCGCGATGCCGCCGAGGCTCCCAATCGTCGCCTTGTTCTCGTCGATCATGGACAGGCTGAACAGCGCCGCCGCGGAGTTCTCCTGCGCCTCCGCGCTGCCGTTCCGGAGGATCTCGATGATGAGCGGGATGGCTCCGCCCCTGGTGATGAGAAGCTTGTTGTTGTCGTCGATGGACAGGTTCAGCAGCGTGGTCACCGTGTTCTCCTGGACCTTCTTGTCGGGGTAGGCCAGCAAGCCGATGAGGGCCGGGATTCCGCCGTAGTCGGAGATGAGCCTCCGGTTCTCGGGGCATTCCTTGGAGAGCATCCGGATCTTCTTCGCCGCCTTCCTCTGCACTTCGGGGTGGATGGATGACAGGTCTTCCACCAGCGATGGGATATCCTCCTTCCGCTGGTCGCCCTGCTCGGCGGGTCGCTCTGGCTCCCTCTTCTGCAGCTCGACCATGTTCTTCTCGCACCACTGGAGGATCAAGTTCTTCAAAGCGTAGTTTGGCGCCAACGATAGGTGAGCCAGTGGCTGCCGCGTCTTTGGACATGTTCTCTCGCCACTGTCCAGCCACCTTTGGATGCTTCTTCTTTCGTAGGACTGCAAGATTCATTCAAGGAGTTCAGATTAAATTCGTTGCCATATGGACGTGTTGTTTCCTGTTTGGGACATGGGATCTGTTCTTTTTTTTTACACGTTTCTTGCAAAAGAAACCCTGATTTATGGACGTGTTCAAACAAGTAGGTGACGCACCTGTCCACTGGCGATAATCACAGGATCAGTCATGATCTCCAATGTTATTGGGCAGAGGAAGTCATTGGGAATCATCAAGGAGGGGCACTTGCCCAAGGATTTGGGCATGGAGACATCACCCAGGACGTTGGTCTCGTCGACGCCGGCGATGTGCTTGAACTTGTTGAGCAGCTCAATGATCTGCTTCGTGCTGTCCGCGTACTGCCCCTTCCGCTCGTTGATGAGCTTCTTTATGGCCATCGTCTCTGCCCGCAGCTCGGCCAGGGTCTGCAGCTCGAGCTTCTTTGCCAGCCTCTCCAGTATCGCCCTGTCCGCGTTCCTCTCGTCCTCCTTGTTCTGGAGGATCACCATGAGGTCCATCGACAGCTCCATGTCCTGCGTGTCTGTTCGCTTCTTGCATCGCATCAGCTGCGCGTTCATCAGCTCGACCTGGAGTGACAGAGAGCGCATGATGTCGTGTCATGCGTGTCCTGCCTGTCACGTGCAGGCAAGGGACGAGCAGTGGCTAACGATGCTCTGGCCGGTCGCGTACCTGCTCCTTGACCTCATCGGAGACGGCAAGCTCGGCGTACGGCATCCCGTCCAGCGCGCCGTGCATCTTCTCGTACACGCTGCGGAATTTCGTCAGCACCGCCTCGCTCTCCAGCGCCTGAAACCCAGGGCCTCCGTCGGTTCACGCCGGGGCATGGCAGGAACGCGCAGGATGCGACAGAGGAAGGAGAAAGATCGTACCAGGAAGATCTTGCTGCCGTCGTGGCAGGAGCGGAGGAGCCGGCGCGCGGCGGCGAGCGCGCGGCCGAGCAGGGCGAGCCGGCGGTATGCGTTGTCCGTGAGGCGCGGCGCGGAGTCGCGGATCTCCTCGAGGAGCGGGAGGACGAGCTGCAGCCACCGCAGGAGGTTCGCGCACTCCTTGCGCTGCGTGCGGCGGAACTCGGCGTAGGCGCGCGCCGAGTTGACGGTGGCGAGGAGCTCCTCCATGAGGTCCTCGTCGTCCATCTCCCGCCCCGCCGAGGGCTCCGGGTCGTCCGGGGACGACGGCGGCGGCGGCGGCATCGTCGGTGGCGGCATGCGGCATGAAGCGATTGATCGGCGAGGCTGTTCTGTTCGACACGAGATAGCAAGACCAGGAAGTCGAGCCCAAGAACCACGGGAAAAGGGAGGGACCTCGCTTGACCGATCGTGCGTGAGGAATTACAGGGGAAGAACTGTTCGAGCCTCCTCGTCTCTGAGCCAGACAAGCTTGGCATTAGAAAATGGAGAATGCTATGTATAGCATGCGGCCGCGCCAAAAAATTATACCACCGTTGATGAAGGAACAGGCGAGGCCAAAAATAGCACTGCAGATGACGCTTGTCTCTTTTAGCTTCGATCCTTAGACATGGCTTTTTGTTCGAGGAAGTAGAATACACTTTATACACATCACTCGTAACGAGATGTTTTCGCAAATATAATGAGACATACGCAACTTGATCATGTTAAATGTGTCCAGGTTTCATTTTGTTTGTGTCTTATTTTGTACGCATTTTAAGAGTTTCAGGGCCAAGCCCCTGCCATACTATTTTGTTACGGAGCACCACTCAAGTGCATAACAACAACAGGTTATTTTGCTGCCTATGCATTCCAAATGGTGGGTTATCAATTATGCCTACTCAATCTCTCTTAACGCAATATAGAAAAAATATAGTCATCCTGATTGTCTAAATCGTGCAAAGTGTGTTGCAATGACATCTTATGCTGCAGAGGGTTGTCAACTAGTAGCCTTGTTTTTTTGGGCCCATTCCGTGGTCCAACATGCTTCAGAGTTTGGATAAGAAGCATCTGCCTTGTGGGCTCGATATGGGCTTTACAGTTTTTTTCCAAACGAAATATGGGCTTTAACAACTCCTCTCTTCTTGCATATTATGTTTTCTTCCCTCAATTGCTTTTTCCCGAATGAATTTTTTCCAAACAAAATTTCCAAAGACTGCATATTTGCTCGACCAAAATGTTTTTGAGCAATCGTTCAATCAAAATATGACGTGTTGACTTTATGTCAGGGAAAACGACAAAGAAAAAACCTGCCAAAAATTACCGGACATGACTACATGAGTTTAGCCAAAATGGAATTAAATTTACTAAAGGGTTCGTCGTCAGATTGGCCTTACGCTTGCCATAATCGTTTAAAACAAACTGCCATGTAACACGTGGCAAAGAAACACAAGTATAGGAAAGACAGACATATCCAAGTCGCATATCATGGATGTTTTGAATCAATTTTATTGAATCAACAGAAGCTGCACCTGCTCAACCAAGCCTACGTGGTTCTAATTCCGAAATCGCAGGAAGCTAAGAAGATAACAGATTACAGGCCAATCAGCCTGATGCACAGCTTTGCAAAACTGATTGCAAAAATACTTGCCAACAGGCTGCAACCCTACCTAGGCCGAATGATTTCAGTGAACCAAAGCGCCTTTATTAAGAAACAATGCATTCATGATAACTTCGTCTTTGTGCAAGAGTTGATAAGGGACCTCCACAAAAAGAACGAGGCCACATTATTCATCAAGCTCGACATTTACAAGGCTTTGGACGTTGTCTCTTGGCCATACTTGCTCCAAATCATGACCCATCTTGGTTTCGGAATAAGATGGAGAAACTGGATCGCGAATCTTTGGGGGACGGCAACATCAAACTTCTTACTAAATGGCGCCCGTGGCAAAAGAATTCAACACGAAAGGGGGGTGCGACAGGGTGACCCCCTGTCCCCGATGCTTTTCCTTCTCGCCATGGAACCGCTCCATAGAATGTTCTTCTACGCTCAAGCCATGGGTTTACTGCAGCGGGTCCACAAACACTGCTCCAACTTCATGGTATCGCTCTACGCAGATGAAGCTGCCGTCTTCATTAAACCCTGTGAACAAGATTACGCTGCCACAAAGAACATCCTCAACATCTTCGGAACAGCCTCGGGGTTGATCACAAATTTCGAAAAGATAAAGATTCTTCCGATACGATACCAAGGTCTTGACCTCTTCTTCCTCTTTAACTCCCAACAGAACTTAGACTCCTTTCCAACGACATACCTTGGGTTGCCGTTGCAGTTAAAGAGAGTGTCCAAAGATGACTTTCAAGCTATAGTGCAGAAGGTTGGAAAGAAGCTGCCGGGGTGGAAGAGAGGCATGCTTTCTTATGTTGGGAGGGAAGTCCTCATCAAGTTGGTGTTGTCCGCGGTCCCCACTCAAAGTGCATCTAGGTCCCCGTGTGGGTTTTGGAGGATTGCTGACGAACAATTAAAATGCTAATGATTTTGAATGAGCATGTGTGCAGATAGGTGGATGGCAATAAGAGATTGAGGATTTTTCAAAAAGGGAAATAAAGAAGACGGCATGAAGCTACACAATAAAATTAGGTTTCCTATTTTTCTTGAGTGTAGGAATGTCGCACTATTAAGAGGGACACGACACGCAGCAAAGAAAAGCAAGCTCAATCCCAGAAAACAACCCTTAGTGTAGAAAAGAGTTGTTAGGTCAAAAACCTCAGACATGTCAGGGATATTTGAAAAAGTACTCTCTGTATAGGATCGGACATGTCCGAAGGTTTCGGAGATGTACCTTCTGTTTAGGTTCGGACATATCCGAAGAATTTCGGACATGTCCGAAGTCTAGGGTTTCTGAAAATTCCTAAGTCCAGAAGGTCAGACATGTTATAGATGTTCGGAGATGTACCTTCTGTTTAGGTCGAGCATATCAGAAGAATTTCGGATATGTCCGAAGTCTAGGGTTTCTAAAAATTACTAAGTCCAGAAGGTCGGACATGTTAGAGAAGTTCAGAGATGTACCTTCTGTTTAGGTTCGGACATATCCGAAATATGCCAGACATGTCCGAAGTGGAATCAATGGGACAGACTGAATTAGTGTCAGTTGAGGACGTAATTTTACCGTTAATGGGCCTCAACTTCGGACATGTCCAAACTTTAGTGGTTGGAACCGGTCATATTTTGGGGAGCCCTATAAAAGGAGGGATCTCGTCCCCATTTGAAGACAACCCTAGAGACTTCATAAGTGTTCTTAAGCATTCTTAGACCTCTCTCACACCCTCTAGCTTTCATTCTTGAATCTTGTGAGGATTTGAGGCCTTATGAGGAGATTCAAAAAGAAGAGATCCTAGGGTTAAGATTGCTAAGTTGCACACCATCACGCTACGTGGTTTGTGTTTATTACTCTTGGAGGTTTATTCCTAGGCGGCTAGGTGTCGCCCAATGACTCCCAACTTGTGGTGAGACCCGGGAAGTTTGTAATCACTTTTGAGTTGATAGTGGAACAAACAAGTTTGTTCTTTGTGATCACTTGGTGAGGGTTACGGCTGAAAGAGACCCGGTCCTTTGTGGACATCTCAACGGAGACATAGATTCTTGTGTGGAATCGAACTTCGGTAAACAAATCATCGTGTTCACTTGTGCTCATTTACTTGTTCTTCAATTTTCATATCATTGCTCTTGCTTGTGATTAATCAAACCCTAGCATTGAACTACTTCAGTATTTAGATCATCAAACTTGCTTGATAGGTGGCTAGTCTTGTTTAAGAACTATTTCTAGACCGTATCACTCATACATTTGATCTAGAACTAGTTAGTTTTATTTTCGCTGCGACTAACTTCAAACAAGTCTGATTTCACAAGACTTATCTAAAAATCTCAGACTTGTCCGAAGTATTTTCGGACTTGTCCGAACCTGACAGAACAAGTCAATTGATAATTATGCTTTAAATTTTAATTAGCCTATTCACCCCCTCTAGGCAACTTTCACCCACCTACTTCCTCATGGTCTTCAAAATCCCCAAGTGGGCGATCAAACATATTGACCGCTATTGAAGAGACTTCTTATGGAAGGGGACCGATCCGCAAATTGAAGACAACAAAACACACGATGCCTCGTCAGATGGGTGGTTTGCACCAGGCCAAGGAAATGGGGGGGGGGGGGGGGGTTGGGAATAAAGAACCTGGAGAATTTCAATAGGGCCATGAGATTACGATGGCTTTGGCTGCAATGGGGCGAGGAAACGCGCCTCTGGAAGCTCCTTCTAAAGCACACTGACAAAGGCGAGAGAGAATTATTTTTCCGTTCCACCTCTATATCGATTGGAAATAGAGAAGACACCCCGTTTTGGGAAGCCCGCTGGTTGCATTGCATGGCTCTAAAGGACCTTGGCACCAAACTTATATCTCCAAGCAAGACGCAAAACAAGATCGGTAAAGGCAGAACTCACCAACTATGCCTGGATTACCAACATCAGGAGTTTTGACACCGAGGTCCTGCTTGATCATTACGTCCTTCTATACTCCTGGTTTGGTCAAAAACTTGAGATAAGGGGTATGTGCCAAAAAAGGTCTCATAAGTGGTTATTAATAAAATCGAAGTTGAAGTTGGAGTTACCAAAGTTTGTGGAATCGGTTTTGATTGACATATGAATACTCTACGTATAGTTTTTTGAACCGCATGTTGTAAACGGCCAAGAGCCAGTCCGAATTGATCCCTCCTATCCCAAGTGGTTGTAACACAAAACAGAGATACGATTCAATGGAAATGGACCAACACAAGACAGTACACGGTCAAGTCTGCTTATGAAGCACAATTCATCAGAGCAATATGTGAGCCCCTTTACTCCGTCATTTGGCAGGCTAAGACCGAACCCAAGTGCAAGTTCTATGCATGGCTGGCATGGAGAAAAAGGGCTCCTACAGCGGACAATGTCATCAAGAAGTATATCCCGGCTGATCCGACCTGCTCGCTCTGCCTCGCCTCGGCAGAGACCGCCGATCATTTGCTGACAGGTTGTACCATCTCGATTGCAGTATGGGAGGACATCAAGCACAGGTTGCACATCCTTCCTCCAGCGGCGAATATGCTGCATGCGGGCGTTACACACTGCTTGCAAATGGTTGCATCGCTAACAGCTAGGAGTGTGAGGCGTAAATTGGCCGGATTCGTCTTATTCTTCTGGTGGAACGTTTGGAAAGAACGAATCAGGCGGATTTTTGAACAACAAACCTTCTCCTCTCAGCAGGTTGCCACCCTCACTTGTCAAGATATTAGCACGTTCTCATACGCTTTTCTTTGTGGGGCTGTCGACCCCTGATGTTTTCTCCCATCCTCGAGGTATGGCTCGAGGAAGGCCTGACATAAACATCGGGTTAGACGTTGTAACTTAGACTGTAATCTCATTTCTCCTTAAGGAATAGCAGCGCTCCTGGCCTATATTTTCAAAAAAAAGTGGTGTTCCTTTTGCCATATAACCCTCCAGAAAACCATATAAAAGGAAAGCCGTAAGCTGCGCAAACGACACATATCTATCAAAAGTTATTTCCTGGATTCCTAGCGTCCTACCCAAGCTATTGAGGTGTCACCTACACTGGCATCTCACACGACATCGACATGTGTTCTTCAAGGATCGCTTCGTCCGTGTCACTTGCTTTGGGGAAAGGGCAATCACGTTCTCCGATTAGCACCCGCAACGGCACCGCTCTCCGCCACATCACTGCACTGCACACATCTTCTTCTCGCCTGTTCCCTCTCCACGTCACCGCCACACAAAGGCCACATATGCCGAGCCAGGGGCAACGCGACGGCGATACAATAGAAGCTGGAAAGAAGAGGACACGAAATCGCAAGAAAGTCAAACGGTGACCGGTCTATCCGAGACGCGTCTCCGTTTGAATATACCAGCGAAAAAGGAGGGGACGAGGCGTGTCCCGATCCAATTAACTTTGGGTGTAGTGGATCAGCCTCCCGTTCTTCACTCACCAGGTTTGCATGTGGTGTGCTCTTTGATCTACATGTAGCAGCTCCTTAGTCCTTGCTAGTACACGGTCAAACGTAAAACGAGTTAACCTTGACATGAACACCGCTCAAGTCAAAGGATTTTTCGATGGAATTTTGCATGAAACATTTCAAACTCCAAACTCTCCCGGATCTTCCCACGAATCGTCGAGGTCTACCGGACCAAACACATGGTGAAAGTTTCAGCTCACAACGCTGTGCAGGAACAGTGAATCTAGCAGTCGGACGTCCGTTCAAGCGCATGGCACCACTTATGAATAGACTAACGGAACAAAAGCTAGCGGAAGGAATCGCCGCACTCATCAAAAGGCTCTCTATTCAAAACTCCATCGCCTGCTCGCTCATCTCCATGAATGGAAATCCACATCGAAAAGCACGAGTAGAAACCAAAGAGGATCAGAGAAAGCGGGAAAGCCGTACGCACGAGTTCAATAAGAATCTAAAGAGAGAGAGAGATAAAAACTTCCTGTTCCTGCGGTCTTATTTAAATGAATTCAACCTTTTTGCTGGTATTTACTCCGACCGTCCTGCGTCACCCTGCTCGAAACAAATAGTACAATCATGGCATCGGTCGATAGACAGGCCATGTATTCCCTGATCCCCACACAGAATGGGGAGTACCTGGTCCTGCACGCACGTGATGTCACGGTCCTTTGTGGAATTTCACTGGGATTCCGCGAGGTGAACTGTTTGCCGTAAAGACGCATGGGATTTCTCTGGTTCCCAGTTCCGCTCTGTGTCGTTGACGTTGCATTCTGTTGCGGTTCCTGCTCGGAGGTGAACTGTTTTGCCACAAAAACGCATGGGATTTCAACCGAGCAGGGGTGCTGGCTCTGCTCACGGTTTTTGCAAGCGAAACTGCCGTGTGCGTCTAGAGAAAAACAGAGCGGGACTTCGCTGCGTGGCGACGGAAGAAGGATGGGGCCAGGCGGGACCAGGCGCGTGGCGTGGACACCAGGAATCGTTGTCAGCGACAAGCCTGCCTTTCACGTGGCGCCGAGCCCACCGACAGCGACGCTGTTCCTCCAGCGTCGCCTCACTCCCCCCGTTCACTGCTCGCCAGGCACTATCGCTTTCTTCACCCCTCATCTTTTGCTTCTTTTGCAGAACCAGCCTCGCTCTTCCTATGAATTCAGTTAATTATTCTTCGTCTCACAAAAAAGGACCAAGTACAATTCCATTTCCTCTACACAGTCATAATATTATCCATCAGATGTTTAATGGTTGCTTAATTGGGTTAGGATCTAAACTAAAAAGTTTCTATTCTGTGCCGGACTCATTAGGAATAAAATTATTTTTTAATAATTCCCTACCTAAACATTGTTGGTTATTCTTAATTCCTAGTCTGAACATGGCGTGTCAGTGTTGCCCGCCGGAAGTGCAGCAATAATGATTTAATCGCTGGGTCTAGCCTTCAACAAGGTCAAGGCCGGGACCCTTTTTTCACCATTATCTAAAACGTACAATTACATTTTACAAAATTTGTAGAAACCTCCCTACCGAGTTCTTTTATTCCGCCCTACCCTCGGCACCGCGCTGCTCTCGCCCCGTCTAGGCCCAATGCTCCATGGGCTCGGTCCACCATGGCAGCGACGGCGGCTGCAGGTCGGCGAAGAAGCCCCCGCACGCCGCGTCGTCGTCGCCGAGGAACGCGGCCTCGTCGTCCTCCACCTTCAGGAACTGCCCGTGGAAGAACACCTCGCCATGGAACGCCGCGGAGGACCCCGGCACCACCGCCTCCGCCTCGGGCTCGGTGGCGGTCGTGGGCGCGGCCTTCTCCGCGGCCGTCTCAGCGTCGTTCACCACCCCGCTGGAGTCGCTCTCGGACGACCCCTGCGCTGCCGTGGCTGCGGCAGGGGGATCCACGTCGGACGCCACCGGCTCCTCCTTCACCGACGAGAAGCTCGCCGCGGCGTCCTCGTCGCCCAGCTTCACCTTCAGCTCCTTGATCTGCCGACCGACAGGACATCAGAAACGCTTCAGAAATCAGAATTGTGCGGTTGCGTAGCACGTGAGGGCTTCCAGAGTGCGCCGTGTGCACCTCGACGAGGAGGGCGTCCTTGTCGCGGCGGAGGGCGTCGTGGTCGGCGCGGAGCGCGTCGTAGGAGTGGCGCAGCGCGACGTAGTCACGCTCGAGCTGCTTGGTCTTCCAGCGCGCGCGGCGGTTCTGGAACCAGACGGCGACCTGGCGAGGCTGGAGGCCAAGGTCCCGCGCCAGACGCGCCTTCCGCTCCGGCTCCAGCTTGTTCTCCGTCTCAAAGCTCCGCTCCAGCGCGCGCACCTGCTCCGTGCTCAGCCGCCGCTTCTTCTCCCCGCCGCCGCCGGGCATCACCATGTCCTCATCCGCCTCCTCCTCCACCGCGACGCCAACAAAGCCATCATCTTCGCACAACGAACCCAACATCATGTTCTCATCAGCCAAATCATCGAGTGGGACGGACCCGACAAAAAGAACATGGACGAGATCGCAAGAAAGAAACTTACCACTCTGAACCATCGAAAGGAGGCCGCCGCCGGGGCGAGAGCCGCTGGGTCTCTTCATGCTGTCTTGCTTCTTTCGCGCGAAATTCTCAGAATCCAAGAAAAAGGGGGTGGCAGAACCGAGGAGAGGAACGAGGATCACACAGGGCAATGATCAGGGGAGGCGTGGCCGGGCGCAGGGCAACGGGGACATGCGCCTCCGGTGACGGCTCTTGGCGTCTCTCCCGTCCTCGTAATTGTGACCACCCAGGACCGTCACCATGCTTCTCTTCTTCCCACCTCCGATCCAAACGCCTTGTAGTACAGCACAGAGCTGATCGGGAGGTTTTTGAACCTTCTTATGATCTCTCTCTCTCCCTCCCTCTCTCTCTCTCTCTCTCTCTCTGCCTCTCTGGAGTGTTCTTCTTGCCTTTCTCCGTTTACTATTCTCGCGCCTGCAAGAACTGTGTGCTACGTATAAAGGGGGTTCGCGGACCTCGTGTTGGTCAAGCTACCTGTTGGACTGCCGGGGTAAAATATGACCATGGTTAAGCAAATCCCGCGCCCGCGCCGGCGTCCACGGCGCGCAGACGGGACCGCCGTTGTGAGGGCAACGAGGACAGTAAACGGAGAAGATCGTGTGCCGTGGTGAAGTCTTTTGCAGCATCCTGTGTGTGGATTCCCGGTTTTCGTCGAGGCGACCGTTCGTTCAGGCATCCGGGACAAAGCCTCGTTGCAACTTGCGGCGCCTCAGTTACGCACGCCCATGACTCCATGAGTGCGAGACCGAGACCGAGCCCGAGGCCGGGAGCAAGTTGCACGAACCATGCTGCCCAGCGGGCAAACCAGCTTGAATGGCGTAGGCTGGTACGCACAGAGCTACGCCGTACTCCTACGTAACGTAGCAAGGGGTTGCGTCGGTCGCCGAACAGAAGCCGTGTACGAACAGAACAGAACAGAGATCGTGGGTTGGTGCGGGCTGCGCGGGCGAAGGGAGCGAGCTTTTTGGCCTTGGGCAACTCCTTCGCCTCCAAATGTTAACCCCACTTGAATTAATCCAGAAATTGACAGAGAGATTATAAATCTACTAAGGCTATACGACAATTGAATTAAAATAAAAAGACACACCATGTCTCCTTTCTTGATAAAAGACAGTACTATCTCTGTTCTGAAATAAATTACATTTAGAATAAAAAATTTAGTTCAATTCGAACTAAATTAACTATCCAAAATATCAATTATTTCAAAACGGAGTGGGTAATAAAAAAATTCAACAATATGTACTGGATAGGGATAGAAGTAGAGATGCCACCGGTACCGTTCTCGTCACCATCTCTGTTTCTTTGAACAGTCAGCAGTAAGTAGTCAAAGTAGACGTTTGCTCATTGAAGAGGATGATGTAGACGAGCACCACCACCACGTCGAACAGTCCCGAGGAGCTCCTGCGCATTCCCGTCACCTCCGTCCGCCCTGGCCCCTGGCGTGTGTGTCTGTTGTGCATGCACCGTCCGCCGTCTGCGCGTCCACGGTTTCGCGCGGCACGAGTTCTCTCGGCGTAACACGAGCCGCCGCCGATCGTCGTCGGTCGGCGTCGGGAGCGAGAGGCAGAAGATCCGTTGCTTTTATCGCGCCACGACATGGGAGCATCTGTAATCTAGTCCCGCTGAGTCCAACCGGCCGGATCGCGTCGACGTACGTGAAACGGCGCCGGGGTCGCGCCGGGTTTGTTTTCCCTAACCCCGCCGGATTAGAGAAAGCCACTGCCCTGAAAACGACGTAGGCTAGAGATTAGAGAACGAACGGGAAAAGAGGAAAAAGGCGTCCTAAAAGATGGAGTTGTTTGGGCGTTGTTTCTGTCTCTCGTGTGTGCTAGTCTTTTGAAATTGATGCATGGCATGGATTTTCTTGTGAAAGCTCCTGCGAATCCCCGATAAGTTCAAAAGGGCGCGCACGACGAAGTTTCACTCCGTTTCGAACCTGCAGGGAAAAAAAGCGGGGAGACTTTTAAGAACCCGTTTTCTTTTTCTAATGGTGGTAACTGTTTTCCATTCTGACTGCATCTTGCTTTTCGTATGAAATGATATCCTGGTGATTGGAACCCACGCAACTACCGAGTCGGGCGGTATCCGTCCTACGCTCGATCCGTGTCAAGGCTGCATTCCATGCAGCCAGCTGCTCGTGCGGCTGAAGTGGCAGGGGCACCTTGACTAGGCCGCCGTCGTGTTTTCTGCATGATGATGCATGCTGCCACCCATACAGCAGGAAAACGTCGGGGCCTTGAGTCGAGGGCGGTTGTTTTGGACAGCACCAAGCCGGTTCAGAATCTTCAAAACCCGAGGAAGAGATTTTGCAAGAGGACCGAAACGGATCGAAACAACCTTTGCGATGGAGCCGCTACGCCTCGGCACGTCGTCACGCTCGTTTCTTTGTCGCCAGGAGCACGAGCCGTTTGGCAACACGTACGCGTCGACCACACAAGCGGGCTTGCGTGACGAGCGTGTTTGGCCGATAGGTAACGGGCGTGGGGGCGCGGGATGGACACGGACAGCGCCCACCAGCAAAAAGATGGGACAAAAGCTGTTCTCCCGAGTCGCGGAGGGGAGGAGAATCTTCAACAAAGTCGACGGGACCTGTCCCCTGGAACAAAAAGGCGGGAAATTCGTATCCCCTGTTCCAAAAGCTATAGTACCCCGGATGGATGCATACTCCAGTACGAGTAGCATGCACGAACTAGAGTGATGATAACCTCTGCACAAAATAGTAAGTACTACTACAAGGCAGTTGCAGATTGGTGCCTGCGTCACGTGCCGTTGAATCGTAAGAATTCACTTCTCCTTCTCTCTCTCTCTGAGAGAACCGAGTCTCCTCAGTTCGCGGTTGGTCAGCGTTGAGCCAGTGGTTAGGTGGTGCCGTGCCGATCATCAGCCACAGTGCTGTGCCTGTGTGCTGCCGCAGGGCCGCAGCACGGTTTTAATAGCCTCGCTGCGCAAGTGAAGGACGACCGGACGAGGGAGGGGGGACCGACCGAACGGGTGGTCAGCGATCGCAGAAGGAAGCCCCCGAAACAAGACAAGCGCGGATGGGGCAGGCTCGACCAATCAATGGATCGGATCGCCCAACAATTGCTCCGCTCCAGGTGCATGGACCCTACATGGGATGGCGCGGAGAGGATGCGTGCGGGGCGGACTTGTACCGGTTCCGAGACGGCAGGCAGGCAGGCAGGAGTGCGCCGACGAAATGAACGAAGTGGTCATCCATCCGGCCGGGCCGCGACGCACCTTGGATTGTACAGAGCAGCGGGAACCCGCGCGCGCGCGAGGGACGAGTCCGTCCTGGCGTCACGGCCATGCCAGGGAGTGAACTCCTTTGGGCCGCACATTGGCGGGAAGACAGATATTTGCTGACAACATAACAGCCCAAACGGCCCATCCCACGAGACAATTTTCTTTTCTTTCTTTTATCTTTTTTCCTTTTTCCTTTTTGTTACATAACGAAAACCATGTGGACAAATGTACTACGTAGAAAACAGGGCGGTCTCGTCTCGTGAGTCGCGTCAGGAGTTCAGTTCCGCCCCTCTAGTTCACCCTTCCTCTCTTTTTTTCCTCCCCACGCCCCCCCCTTCATCCCTCTGCCCCTCTCCCTGGCGGCGACGACCGGTCCGGCGGCGGCGGTGACGATCGCCGCTCCTTCGGTCGGCTGTTTGCCGGCGACGAGCACCAAGCAGGTATGCCCATCCATTCACCCCCTACCTGCTGGACGAAACAGAGCACCACGAAACCCTAACGTAAGCTCGGATCTGACCCAGTTACACTTACACATGTATTACACCTGCCAGCTTCGATTTTTTCTCGAAACGAAACATTAGGTTTATGTATGTACCCATGTCCAGTACCGAGTCCGCCCCTGATTCCCGCGGCCCACGCGAAGTCCACCCACATTTTCAGTTTCTGACGGGTTACAGGGGGGGATTCTGGGGTAATTCGTTGCCTGCTTACATCCAGGCTGTAGAACCTTTCTCTGGTACTGGCAGACACGTCCATAATTTTACTCTTGCATCGGTTCAGGGCTAAAATTTCTGTGGACAATAGTGAATCTTCATTACAACGGAAATTTTGCTGCATAGCTGATACACAAATCTGAATTGGCGGAATCGGACATGAGCCAAACGGGGGCACAGGAAAACACCGAACTGCATGGCACTACCCGTATAACTGATGGAGGACTAGCCTACGGAACTGGATAGACAGATACTACATCTTGATGCATCATTTCTTTTCTGCGTTTTGTTAATTTCCCTGACATGCCCGGTTGCTATATGATCATTTACCCTTTTGCTTATGAATTAGTCCGCATATTTTACAGTATACCCAGCTAGCCATTTATGAGCATTCTTAATACTGTTCTAGGATGTCCCATTAGGAAATGTTTATTGTTGCTTTTGTGGTCTAGCCCTGACTTTAGCTTTTACCACTGGCTGTATTGTTGAGCATCAAATGCATATCTTTTTGTTTTGAGTCTGATATGAATGTTCTTTTATCTTCAGGACATTCAGTACATTTCTCGAGAGTTCTTCTGGTCTGGAAGAACTAGAGAGCATAATAGTTGTTATACTTATCTGTGATAGTGCTATAATGGCTACAAAGCTTGTGGTAAGTGATGGGGCTTTTCTTTTTGGCAAGGTCGTTAACGTATGCAGTACTTGAGGAATAACAAGCATGTACGATTGATGCTTTAAGGTGCTTGGTATCCCCTGGGATGTTGATACTGAAGGATTACGAGAGTACATGGCTAAGTTTGGACCCCTGGATGATTGCGTCGTAATGAAGGTTTTCAATTATCTCACATTCATATTTAGTATCAATATGCCATTTTCAATGTGTTTTCGTTGCCTTACTTGTACAGCATCACAGTTTTGGAAGTATTTGATCTTTATATTATCTTGTGTTTTCATTCCCTTTATGTGTAGTGATTCATGTTTTTTTTTCTTTTTTTCTGATATATTGTCTTTCATTTGACATCAAGCTTAATATTTTATTCTGATCATGTGCTTTTTAAATAAAATCTGATCCGTAGTATTATTAAGAAAAATGTGGGTGTGGAACTATTAGCCACTGTACTGACTTCGATAACTGATTTACTGTCATGTGTCTTGCATATTCAAATCCATAGGAGCGTTCTTCTGGTCGATCTCGTGGGTTTGGCTATGTAACATTCTCATCAGCTGATGATGCAAAGGTAATGAAGCAATGAAAAGGGCACTATTGTTTTCTTCATGCTTCATGTTGCATATTTAGTTCTGTGCATTGTTCAACATTTTATTAGAAATATCTATGAGCAACTTTAGTTCCAATTGCAATAGTATTTCTCGTTTTTTCCCTTCTGAATCATTCTGAACTTCTTTTTAGAATGTCCTTGATTGTGAACATGTTCTTGGGAACCGGACATTAGAAGTGAAGATAGCTACTCCAAAGGTGAGTAATGTACAAGTACATACCATCTTATTATACGGTCTATCTCAAGGTGTACTTGAAATGAATAAGTTCTAATTCTTTTTTAACACAGGAAGAAATGAAATCACAAGGAACAAAGAAAGCTACAAGGATATTTGTCGCTCGAATTCCACAATCTGTGGATGAGTCGATGTTTCGTAGGTGAGCATAGCTTTATTGCTTTTCGTCATTATTGATCACCATTGAGTGTTGTCTAAACTTGAATGTTATGCCCTATTAACAGGCATTTTGAAGCATTTGGAGAAATTCTTGATCTTTACATGCCAAAGGTTTGAGATTTCAAACTGTTGTTTTACAGTAACATGACAACTAGTATCATGCATAATGTCGTTCACAAGGCACCCCTGTTAGTTGTCCTATTCCAGTGATGTGATTTGCAGAAGTATGATTTAGGTTATCTTTCTGCAATTCCATTATTTAGTGCCTATACAAATTTGAAACACCATATCATAGTCTAGATATAGCCTAGAAGCCTTTACATCAGTTCCTATAGCTTTTAGCATCGATTCTAAGCACCGATCTATGTTTGATAGAATAATTTCCTAAAATAGTTGTTGAAATATCGCTGAGTGCATGTAGTAAGTTCAATTTTTTTTACTTGTATACACATACTTTTAGTATATGGCTTTACTGGTGAGGCGTGATTCTTATATTGGTTAATGGAGTTTGGAGTGCCAGGAAAGGATAGAATTTGTCTCAGAGCATCCTCAGAAATTTTGAATAGGATAGACACTAGCTACCAGCATTTATATCCTAATCAGAAACTTTTTTCTGGATCAGTATTGTTGAAATTTAAGTGAATTACCCACTCTTCCCCATCAGCTTAAGCTTTTGGGGTCAACTGGTCGGTGCATAGTAGCTTAGTAGCTTAACATGGTATCAGAGCCAGAGGTCTCGAGTTTGAATCCTGGCTGGCGCGATTTATTAAAATAAATTGCAGTCTACTCTTATTCCACGTTTGCGGCCCAAGAGAGTCTACACGTGAAGGGGAGTGTTGAAATATAAGTGAATTACCCACCCTTCCCCATCAGGTTAAGCTTTTGGGGCCAACTGGTCGGTGCATAGTAGCTTAGTAGCTTAACAAATAATTACCCACCCTTCCCCAAGAGAGTCTACACGTGAAGGGGAGTGTTGAAATATAAGTGAATTACCCACCCTTCCCCATCAGGTTAAGCTTTTGGGGCCAACTGGTCGGTGCATAGTAGCTTAGTAGCTTAACAAATACTTATCCATTTTTGTTAAAACAAAAATATTGCTGTGCCGCATTAAATGAAGCTGGGGCATTGCAGGATTAGAAACAAACTATAGCTAGGTATGATAGTATTTAGTAAAATTAGTGTTCCACTTCTTCTTTCTGTGTGTGTGCAGGAACATGGCTCAAAAGGGCATCGTGGAATTGGGTTTATCACTTTTCAGAGTGCAGGTACGTATATGGGTGTCTTCCAGCACCGTTTTGTTGGGAAGAGGTTATCTGGTTGCTGGGTAAGAACTTGAACAACAACAGAATAATGAATGCCATTATGGTGCAGCAGTTTCTTCTGATGTAGCAGTTACATGCCAACACATACACAGAAAATGCAAAAAAAGTTATTCATATTTCACTGCAGTTTGCTCTGTAGTGATTGTTTTTCCCCTAATTTTATCCTTGGAATAGTTATACTTGAACCCCTTCCTTCTGAAGTGCAAAATCAGGTATTAAGCCCCCTCAAGTATGAAGTATCAATACTGTCCAAATAACCACATAGCAGTCCTGGAGGCGTTTTTGGTTTCGCGACCATATCAATTGTGATGATGCCATGACAACTATAAAGAAGATAATAAAAAACCTATGTATCAGTGCTATCCTCCTTTGCTAGTGCCGGGTAAATCCAGCCCTTACAAATCATGCTACTGGGAAAGCCAATTATTTAATGAATGAAGGTCTGAGTTCCGCTTTGGACAAACATCGGCTCCTTAAAACGTTCACGCATCATGGGCAGCAGCGTTAAAAGGCAGAGCGCATGGACACCATGGCTGGTCGACTCGCCTGGCCACCGCCGCCTCCCAGGCTGCCGCCGCTGATCTGCTGGGCAGTGGGCGGCGTGGCCGGTCGCGTAGGCGCCTTGGCGTCCAGGCGCTGCTTTAAAACCTTGACGGGCAGCAACATATGATCAACTCATTGCATCAGTTCCTTGCCCCACAAACTTAAGTCCTCAAAAGCTCTGGGTTGTGTACAACGGCACCCCGAGGTAAAGTGAGTTGTGATTTCATACTTTGGCTGGTTAAGTAGATTTCTTTCTTGCTCAATCAATTTCTTGCCCCCACAAACTATTATGAACTTAGCAGGGTTCTGTCAGCTGCATTAATCTTAAACTATGACAAATGGTTTGGTTTGAACCCACTACATGGAAATTGGCCAGTTTTCAACCTTGGCTCAAATTTGTTGTGTTTTGGGTCACATGGCTCTGCCATAGAGGCAATGCTAAATTCTGAAACAGTTTTAGAATTAAAAAGTCATTAGTGACTTCAAATTTCATATGAAATCTCAATATAGAGAATATTTACAAGATAAATATATCTTTATAAATAAAATATAATATAATCGGCCTCCAGAATATATATTGTACAAAAACAAATAAAACTTCCCTGTGTTTTTGTGAAAGAGTTTTAACGTGAAATTGTTATAGGTACTCCAATCTGGAATTGAGATTTTTCTCTATAATAATTATTTGAAGTCACATAATAATTTCTGAAACAGTATGGTAATAATTTATTGACTTCAAACAACTCAGAACAAAAATTGGTTGCGTATAGGGACTATTTAGAACCTGAATCAAGTTTTTGTGGAATGGAATAAAGTTTCATTAACACGCGGAAATTGGGTTGATTCAGCTTTAAGCTCTTATTGGCTTTAGTTATGTGTAGGTTAAAGTACTTCCTAGCATGAGGAAGAATCAATTTTCTTTATTTTTGTAAGTTAATTATTGCTTTTCAAAGTTCAAAAGACTTTCCAGCTTTGGACCATGTTGCCATGTGAGTAAACCACTCAGAATTAATGAGAAGGTTGAAATATGAATTGTTTTGGCAGTCGTAGGTTGAAATGTGAATTGTTTCGTAGTTGATGATTAAAAAAAAACTGAGCTTATAGTTGAGAGTTGTACACGGGACTTGTTATTGTGCCTTCTTACCTACTCCCTCCTTATTTGATGCTGGTTAGTTCAATTAACCATCAAATATTTTGAAACAGAGGGAGTATGTTTTTAAGGTATCACCTAGGTGACGAGGCATAACTGGGTCAGCACAGGATAAAGATGTCACCCTGTTGTCTTACAAGCATGCTGCGCCCACTCGTTATTGGCCATCTCCAGGTCAAATCTGTCATCAATCACTCGATTCTGCCACCGCACTCTCAATTCCGCCTCCTCCCTGCTTGATTCCATCACCTATGACTCGATTCTGCTGCCGTCTGCCCTTTGCTAGTCTGATTCCACCGTCAGGAGAACACGGGAGTGGAGGGGCTGCTGCAGATCAAAGTAGAAGGGCTGTGCTGTGAGAGGAGGAAGGAAAGACCTTACTGCCATTTGCGGATACACTAACAGCAGGAGATTTGGGGGTGTGGGGGTGGGGGCTTCATGATGAAGAGAACATGGGAGGTGCTGGTACGCTAGGGCACGGGCAGTTCAGTTCTTTTTTTTTCTGTGGGCTGATAGGCTTATACTGGGGCCTGGGCTCCAGTTAACCAGTGGACTGAATAACTCTAGTAATTCCCCCCTTTCCATGCATGGTGCTTCCGTATATGGCGTCGCCTTGCTGCATGCCATAAGCACCTACACGGCTGTAAGGGTATGACTTGCGGCACTCTGCCGTATTGCCTTAAAAACATAGCTTTGTACTTTATTGTTGTAACGATCACCCTCCTGAGCCCTTGTGTTTTTTTTCTGTTATTTCCTTGGTCACAATCAATGTTTAGTGTTCCTTATTACCTAGCCTTTCGCATTATTCTAATTTTAACTGTGGCTTTACAGAATCTGTAGACAGCATCATGCAAGAGTCACATGAGCTTGATGGTACAACTGTAGTCGTCGACCGTGCAACTCCAAAGGTATTCTAGAATAGAGCCCAATATTGGAGGACTCCAGTTACTAGCTAGCTCATCTTAAGACCCATTATGTTAGAATACTGGATCCACTTTATTATTATCACCTGAAAATCTGCTTGCATCAGGATGATGATGTCAGATATCCCCCGAGCAGGCCACCTCAGGGTGGCTATGGTGCATACAATGCATACATTTCAGCTGCTACCAGATATGCAGCTTTGGGTGCACCAACACTATATGATCATCCAGGATCAGCTTATGGAAGTAAGTTATTGATTTTTTGATAGTTTGACTTGGCATAACTTTTCTTGTGACCTAAGTATTTTATTGTTTGTTTTGCACTCACCAGGAGGATACTATGGATCCTCCCAAGGAATGGGCAAAAAGATATTTGTCGGTAGGCTTCCACAAGAAGCTAACACAGATGACTTAAGGCAATACTTTGGTAGCTTTGGCCGAATTGTAGATGCATATATTCCTAAGGTGAAGTTAAGATTTCCTTTATTTGCCATGTCATAGCATTTTTAAGCGCCAACTTTTCTAATTCCCATATAGGACCCTAAAAGAAGTGGCCACCGAGGTTTCGGATTTGTCACTTTTGCTGATGAAGGTGTGGCGGATCGGGTAGCTCACAGAAGTCATGAAATCCTGGGGCATGAGGTAGCACATTTGGGTTTCCTTGCCCTCTCTCCATCTTGCTTCTGGTATGAAAATATTGATCAAATTTTTTTGGGGAAAAATCATGAGTTAGTTTGTTCCTATTTCAGGTTGCAATAGACACAGCTGCACCAATAGAGGGTGATGCAGCAACTGGTGGTTACATGGAACCAATAGACCTTTATGGAGCTTATGGTTCTACGCGATCTTTTGGCAGATTTTGTGGTGGCCTAGATTATGATGTAAGCCCAAAATATATTCTCATGGTATTTTAGGCTTATAAAGTATAAATTAAAATTTACTATTTGGAAATATAGGCTTTATTTCTTTTTGTCTGTTAACTGTTTTCCCAATAGCCTATGGCACATCTACTAACCAAATATTTGTCATCGTTCAGTACGGATATGGTCACCGTGGAAGCAGCAGATCAAGATCAGATTGGCGATACCGACCTTATTGAGCATGTTGTGCATCTTACTACTGTTAAGTGCTTTTCAGCTTGATTGTAGGAAAGTCGTGGAGGTGAAAATGAAATACTTGTTTGAGAATGATAAGAGGTACCTCAAGTGCTATGTTATTCTGATGGGGGCATGGGTATTATCTATATCCTGTCGTAATCGTTGACACTGAAATGGTTCCCATGAAATTTCCTTGTCGATATTCACATCAAACGTTGAAGCCAAAGGATGAAGATAGCCATGTAGTCATTGTGTGGAAGTTCTGTATTAATAAACTTTCATTTACCTAACTCCTAGGTGACCGCCCTTAGAAAACATGATTGTTCGTTCATTACTCTACAGTTGTAATTGCGCTATTTCTTGCAAGTACTTGTCACTGCTCAGTGTGCGTTGGGACCAGGATTTGGAAAACCACGGTAGTAATGGGGTTTCAAGTGGTTAAAAATGTGTAGGATCATGGAACAGATTGTCAGAAGTCAGATTGTTGTTCGTTAGAAGCTCGTTGGCAGTCGGTTCAGACTGCAAACATGGCGAGCACGTAGCAAGTAACTTGCATTAACTTGCAAGTGCTACGTTTCAAATCAAGTTTTGGGACATCAAAGTTCGCTCGTGCAATGAAATTCCTTCACGAGGGTAAAAATTATAATTTATAATACAACCCCCTACAAGAACCCTTCGGCCTGCTGGTTTAACATTTCTTTGCAAACCAATAGCATGAATAAAAATTAGAATATCCAATTGCGAGCATTACTCCACTAATATACTGTTCAGGTGCTTCTGACAAAAAAGAACCTCCCCTCCGCAGGTGAGCCACAAATTTACTGGTTCAGTCGGGTAACATTTTTATGAACTTACAAAACTCCACTCAATAAAGCCCCAAAAATTTCCACCAAATTGAACCAACAACCCCCCCAGATTACAGCATTGATGGCTGCTGTTGTAAAACCCAGCTTGAATACATCAGGAAGGTCGACATACCCCGCTGCACAAGGAAACAACTCTTCACTCAGCAGAATTATGTAACAAAGGGTTAATATTGTGAATAGAGTTTTAGCCTAGTGGTTAGGACTCTTAGGATATGATTGGCTGACTAGTTAGTTCCAGCCTATAGCCATATAAAGGGCATCCCGGTGTATGTAGCTCCCGCTTGCGCAGGGTACGGGGAAGGGTCCAACCCACTTGGGTATTTTCTACGCAACTTTTTCCTGCATTTCTATATGATGCTGTTTCCAGCCTATAGCAAAAGGGCGCACCCAGTGCCAAAAGCTCCCACACATTGTGAAGTCTGAGAAAGGATTATTTCTAGACAGCTTTACCCCTGTTTTTGCAGAGACGCTAGCCCAAGACCTTTCTAGACAGCCTTACCCCTATTTTTGCAGAGACGCTGGTTCAAACCCAAGACCTCAAGATACAAGTGGAGACACACCACCACTGCGCCAGGTCCACTCTTCTTCCAGCCTATAGCCGCCATGCAAGACCAAAAACTAGCTGCTTGTTTGGTTGGGTGGCTACATAACTTTTGGCTAGTATAAAAGCTTCTGTTTGGTTGCCTGACTTGACTAAGATCACCTTGCATTTGATGGGGTGACTTTTAGCTTTGTCACCTCTCTTTCTTTCCAATCTTATCCAAAAATTCATGTTGTCAGAAAAATCTAAGGCACCGTTTGGATAATTTTATCGGGTGAATATGAAACTGGAATTTCTAGACTGACTTTTGATTAAATATCATAGTTTCATTGATGTAATGCTGCACAATTATTATTATTTGTGTGAAACAAAAATATGGAAAATAAGAAATTTAGAATAATGTTTTTTCTTAATATGTATTGTCCTTTGTCTTGTAGGGAACACATTTTTTATGTGAAGAAATTGATATACAAAATCATTGTAAGATCTAAGCATCAGACTTGTCCCATTTATCTCGACCCTTTCTATCGATCTTGCATCATTCTTGTGGAAACAAGCACAGGATCAATGGCGCCTGGCGAGGGGCAGGTTACATGCAGCAGCGACACCGAGACCAGCATCCCTCCGAATTGCAGCCAGCTCCTGACAGCGCAATGCCATGATGTCAGATGAACAATGACACGGTGAACTCAGCCTCCCCCTTGGCGATGACGTCGAGTTGCGCCTGTGCGTTGGTCTTGTGAAAGAGCCGGTGCCCACTGCTGATGAAGTGTGGCCATGCGATGCGTCTGGTCTTGTCATGGATCTGGCTGCCCTCGCTCCGGCCGGTCACCGAGGATGCAGAGCTGCAAGTCGATGCTGAGTGAGCGCTTGAATCAGGGATGGATGGAGAGGTCCATGATGGCGAGGCAGGTTGTCGGGTTTGGGCCAAGTAGGCATGGCACAAGATGGTGTGTTGGCTGTAAAACCCATGGAGCTCGGCATCGGGCGACCATAGAACTCTGCCTCATGGGGGCAATGGAGTTGGTCCACTGTGGCAGGTATGGTACTCAACTTTCTGACAGTGGTTGTCATGGACTCATGGAGACACCCCCTTCTCGGCTTTGCTCGATTTGGGGGTGGACATGGAGCTTGGTCAATGGTCATCACCGCCAACAGGGCTTGCGACGAGGGCGAGTTGTGTGATAAAGCATGGGAGGTGAGCAGATTTCATTGCGTGAGCCGCCAATGCCTTACGCAGGGCTCGCTTGCTGGAAACACTCGTGATTTGCGTTTCTAGTAAGCCTGGCTAGGGGGCTGCTTTTGCATTGTTGGGGTCTGGCTAAAGAGGTATGCAGGAAACCAAACAAGCCAAAACGGTATTCTTCTGCATTAGTTAAGCTTGTCTAGGCCCTAGTGAATGCAACCAATCACACCCAAGTAGCACCCCAAGGTCCTGGGTTCAATTCGTGGGAGCGAATTTTCGAGCAGGGGTAAAAAAGTCACTTGCTGGTTCTCATGGTTGTGCACTCGAGATGGACTGACCCGTGGGGGGCGGATCCTCGTAGGGGCTAGAGTGGGCTCAAAGCATGGGTAAATATCTGACCCATAGGGGGCAAACCCGCACACTACAAAGGGGGGCTGGTTCTCGTAACCTTTCTTAGTCGGAACTCTGGTTGAGATCCTATACTATAATACAATGGTGTGGTCTTTCCCCTGCCACCGCCGAGCTTTTTAAGGGTTAATATCCCTATATATGTGGCACCCATTCTGTTTTGAAGATAATACCGCTATAATCATAAATATAAGATGAACCTAATAGTACTTACTAAAAATATATCTTTTCCATGTATATATATCCAATGGTCTTGTCATCTTATTTTTTTATAAGGCTCCATGAAGTTTGGTTTCTTCAGTGCAAGGGTAACATTATACTCTCAGCTTACCAAGTTACAAGTTAAATAGAGCTGATGCTACAGAGTGATTTAGCAAATAAGTGTGGCGAAAACAAAAACAAAAGCATATGTCAAATTGTATTTTAAGCATTGCAATAGAAAATAGGCTTAATCAGCTAATAAACTGCTCTATGCATTTGTACTGAAAATTGGGACAGAAACATGTATAGTATAACAAAACCCTTGTGGTCGATTGCTTGCAAACTTGGAAAGGTAATGGATATAAGAAAGATCAGAAAGCGAAAATTACCTCCATAATATACTGCAGATTGGCCACTACTATAATGTGTTAATGCACCAAAGAGATTTGCATTGTATGTCAAAGCAAGTGCCGACAGTACAGCTGGAACACCAGCTGCAAGATGCATGGCAAGAAATGCCGAGTATAGAGCTCCAACATCTGCAGTTTGGCTTGCAAACATATAGTTGATAAAAAGTATGAAGCCTGAAGAACACCAAATGCCGCAGGCTAACTCAACGAGAAAGACTGAAGAACCTTGGCAACACAGTTTGACATCCATGACACAATCCCAAGGCTAGTAAGTTGTCCAGCCAATCCAACTAGAATAGCAAACCAAGCTAAGGTATCCCATGCGGACTTCTCATTCAAACAATCGTCCCAGTTCAGCACTCCAAGCAGGAGAAGAATCGGAAGTCCAATCATTGCAGCAACAACGCTTGATACACCAATGGCATCCCTGCACCAATAGAAAGAAGATAATTTTCTCCCCCAAAATAAGACTGAAATCTATTGTTGATTGTATTGAGTCTTCTTTGCAAAGAAATATAACATTCCATAGTTGTGAGTAGACTGATAAGGAACCTTTCAGGAGAAAACATTAAACAGAACAAAACTGGATATACCAATACAATGTTGATCAGTGTTCTATGATGTAATCATGGTTTGCAATGCCATCTTTAGCAGGCACCAGCCAGGAAAGTGTTTGTGCTGCGTATGTGTGATTAGACATTTAGACAACAACAACAACAACAACAACAACAACAACAACCAAGCCTTTATCCCAAGGTATGTGTGATTAGAATAACACTAAAATGTGTACAGGAAAAAGATAAAAGAATAAAGTGCCATAAAAGTTATCTTGAGACTGCTAGTCAATTATTGGAGAGACTCACCAAAAATCCATAGAGAGACTGCGAGAAGCATTGTACCAATCATGACCCATTCATTTCTTGTTACCGGGCCCATGCTCTTTAACTTCTGAGCAGCTAATGCTGGGGCTTCAGGTGTATCCTTAATTTCAGGGGGGAATATTTTGTATAACAGATATGGGGTTACTAAAAGGCCAACGATAGCTGGCAAACTAGCAACCTTTAACCACAATATCCATGGGTTTCCAAGCTTAACACCAATCTCTTCTGCTAACTTCAGACACAACAGGTTTTGCGCAGCTGCTGTCAAGAAGAGAGCACTTGAATTGCCAGATGCCTGTCAAGCACCAAGAAACCAGCAAAATAAAGATTACTTAAGAAATGAAAACATACTAGTCAAGCCACTCTGCACACAATCATGCTAGAAGCAGCGTGTTATAGTTACTCAAAATTTGTTATTTATATTTGAATGAGAAAACGTGGGTGATCTGAATGTTTTTTGAACCAAAATACATCTGTATTTTAGGAATCTGAATTGTCAGATAACTAGGAAATAATGCTAATCACTAGAAACAACACATGCTTAATTGTCCACTATACATATTCCAGTTTTCCCAAAGCTACCAGAGAGCACTCAGGACTTTTAAAAGAGAAGTAATAAAGAATCAGAATTTGTTCACTTCCCTCTTCGATATAGAATCTATGGATAAGCTCCATAGCGTCAGGACTTTAAAAAGAGAAGTAATGTTACATTGGCATAACCATCCACTGTGTGTATCTGTCTGAAACACAGCAATGGTATCCACTTGACTAGAAAAGATGATTTTGAAAACAAATCCAATAATTCATACACATCTTCCATACCTCCACTACATTGTTTGCCTAGAGTCCAATGACATGCTATTGTTAGAAATGAAAGATAAAGTCCAGATTATCATGATCCAATAGGCGCTCTGTGAGACCACGGGGCACTTCCAAGGACAAATACAGTTTAGTGGTGACTAACAACACTTCAGGTTCCTACATATGACACCAAACAAGCTAGGATCAGAAGTTTTGTTACTAAACTACAGCCTAGCAGCATTTACATGTTAATGCAAATCTATTTAATAAATTCAACCCGAGTACCACATTAGCAATAAACCAAACAGATCAATAGATCGATTGCATTTCTCTAGTTCAATAGATCCAATGAAATCACGCCAATTCTTGAATCAAGAACATAAGAAATAGACCTATGAGTAAAATGTATCTCTATTGAAAACAGCGCTTCACCTGTAACATCTATATAGTGAAAGCATAGCCCTCATGCATCATCAACCTCATTGTTTATTACCTGAAGTTGCGACTGGATAAGGTAGGCGCCAAGCTTCTTCGCCGATGGGTCGTTCGGCTTGCTACCGGACGAGAGAGAGAGCGACTTAACAATGGAAAGGAAAACCCCTCCAGCCCTGGCCGTGGTGCTGGGCATGGCAGGTGCGATGAACGCCTCGCTGATAGCGAGCCCGTAGGAGAGCCCCAGCGTGCTGCGGCCCAACCACTTGACGAAGTAGGTGGCGACGCGGTCGCCGAGGCCCGTCTTAACGAACCCGCGGGCGAAGAAGAAGGAGATGACGATGAGCCAGATGACCTCGTTTGTGAAGGCCCCGAACGCCGCGGCGAGGGGCAGCGTGCGCGTGGCGACGGTGGCGGTGAGGCCGAGGAACGCCCACGCGCCGACGGGGAGCGGGCCGAGGACGAGCCCCGCGATGGTGGCGAGGAAGATGGAGAGGAGCTGTCACGCCTGCGGGGTCACCTCAGCGGGCCGCGGCACGAGGAAGCGGACGGCGAGGCCGGCGGCGAGCGAGACGATGAGGGGAAGCGGCTTCGCGCCGCCCGCCGCCGCCGCCGCAGGCTTAGGGCTTGTGGCTGGAGACGCCGCCGATGCGGACGCGAGGAGAGGGGGCAGGTGGCGGCGAGGGGCGGGGGAGAGGCGGGGGGAGATGGGGACGGAAAGGGACAGTGAGTTGGGGGAGGGCTGGAGGTGGAGACCGCGACGGCGGAGACGGTTGTCGGGAGCGGGGAGCGGGAGAGCCGGGCGGTGGGACACCGCGAGGCGGAGACTCTCCATTGGCGGCTACTGCTGCGGCGCGGCGAGGCGAGGCGAGGCGCCCGGCGGAAGCGGCGGAGCGGGTACTGTACTAGCGGCTGCGGACTTCGAAGAGCAACCGCTAATAAAATTCGTTTTTGTTTCGAGCGCGTAGGCGTGATCTGTCTCACGGTGATACTGGCAGCTGGGTCCAGTATTGCAGTATGAGACTGGCACCATACTGCCATTCGTGTGCGTTTTATGCATTTCCGTTCACAAATCAGTGGCGTACTGCGCGTACCATGACTCCACGAGGCGTGCGCCCCCTGGACCGTTAGATCGTCGAGTGGAAGCGCCTCCTGGGCCGCGCGGAGGTCCACTGTTCCGAGCTCAGGTTCTTGGCGGCCCGTATCCAGGCACAATCCTGGAGAGGTGGTGGTCTCGATCCATGAACACGCGGAGCCCATACAGAGGCCCAATGGACAAGGTCGCACTATTCATTAGCTCCAGCCCGGCGTCCCAGTCCCACGAGTCGTCCCCGGCCGTCCGTTCCATATATAATTCTAATTTCCTCTTGTAAATCGATTCATGTAGGGGAACACACGTATACACCTGGAATAGAGTTGGGACATGGGCCGGGCCGGCACGACCCGAGACATGAAACATCGGGTCAGGCCGACCTGACACAGAATTTCGAGCCGTGTCGTGTCCGGGTTCGGCGTGGTCGGGCGGCCCGGCACGAAAACGAATTTCAGGCTGTGCTCGGGCCGACACAGGCTGAAATGAGCCCATCGGCCTGGAATGGCCCATCGGCCTGGAATGGCCCATCGGCCCGAAATGGCCCAAATACGGTTTGGTTTAGAGAGTGACCACGCCGCCCGCACACCCGCCCGAGCCCCGAGGCCCCCTCACGCCACCTGCGTCGCTGCCGCACGCCCGCGCCGTACACCTGTGCCACCCGCCCATCGCCATGCCACGTTGTTTGTATTGGACTTTTGGAGATGCTTCATAATCGAAGAAAAGTGTTGGTATCTCATCGTGCCCGCGGCTCCGGCTCCCAAAGCCGTGGTAGTTATGATCCTAGCTTGTCGTCCATGCCGGAGGATCCTGATCCACGTCGCCTATCTCCAAGCATGGGAGATTTGGAATGGATGATGTAAATATAGAGAATGAATCGTATAAGTACGAGGAGTAGGTGGAAGCTGAAGGTGGTGCACATGCAGATGCAGGTTTGGATGATGACTCTGTGTATGCACTTATCTCCATATGATGACTCCTTGTATGACTCCGTTGTTCAAATAATGCACGTGTAGGAACGGGGAGCTTCTCTATCGATGCGCCCCCTAGGAATGAAACTATACAAGCATCCTCCTCCACACGGTGCCACAAAAGTACAGCGACATGTTGGTATCACTTCGAAAAGAATAAGGAATTTCATGATGGTAAGTGGATTGTTACTTCTGCTACATGCAAGTATTGCAAGAAAACTCTCACTGCAGGTTTCAGTGGTGGCACGGGTCATTTGAATCGACATTATACGGGATGTATAAAGAGGTTAGCTTTGCGAGAAGGTGCAACGGTTCAAACTCAACTCAACTTTAACCCGATTGGTTCTGTAAGTACTTAGGTTTATAATCCTGAAGTTGCTCGTTCTGAAATCGCTAGGTATATTGCAATTGATAATCAACCTATTTGTATGGGTGAGAGAGTTAATTATGAAATAATGGTTCAGCATGCCTTTTGTCCATAATATCATAATGTTTCTAGAAAAACTAATAGAGGGGACTTGCTTAAAATATATCATGATAAAATGGAGATGTTAAAAGAAGCATTCAAGACTATGCCATTTTCTGTTGCATTGACATCTGATGTTTGGTTACCATCACACCAAAGAACAAACTATTTGAGTGTTGTTGCTTATTAAATAGATCATGAATATAAGCTTAATAAAAGTGTATTAGGATTACGGCTCCTTGATGAGAACCACACTAGTGAGGCCATTGCATCTCATGCGCATGAGGTCATTACTGAATATGGCATTTATCTTATTATCTTACAGGACCTCTCTTACACCGAAGATGGTTGAGTATCTCACATGTCTCAAAGATTGGGAGATGTCAAAATCTAGAGATCAACACCGCCTCGAGCATCCAAAAAGATTGAAAGCATTAGAAGATCTTGAGCTTAATGAATACGAATGATGTCAAAGATAATAAAACAAACCGTACTTTTTTTCTTACGGAGGAGCTCACTATGAGTGTAAGGTTTTTAACGAGGCAGTTTGTAACAAAACTTGAAACTTTAATAAAATATTTCCCCCATACTATGTGTGATTTTATGTGCCTGAAAAATATGTCATGGGAAAATATATGTTTTGTCGAAGTGTGTGGTCGACACTTCCCCCGGACTTGCTCTGGGCAGCCCGCGGAGGTTCTTTTTCGGAGGGGCTAGTCGCTTGCGGAGAGCTTAAGCGTAGGGACGAATTAGGGAGGAGCTTGACACGGCGATACGTCCACGGTGAGCTGAGGTGCTTGCTGTATTGCTTGTTGCTCAGAACCGGAGTCCTGAGCTTGAGGATGAGTTATGCCTAGGGTGTGAGTTGCTGGAGTGCGAACCCTTGCTAACGTTGCCTACCCGAGCCTTTTATAGTCCAAGGCTCGTGTGGCTTACAAGGGGGGTCCGGGACCCGACAGGTGGCCCCGAGGAGATTGCCTGTCGACTATCGTATCCGCAGTTATGTCGGTAGTTGTCTCTGGCGAAGGCTTCTGAGTCTTCGTCTTGCCGCCCTGCCCATGTCGCATGCTAGTCGTAGTGGTTGATGACTGCGGGAGCGGCAGGGGATGTCTTGTCGCTGTGTTTATTGGCTGGCAGGTTCTGACACCGCGCGCCAGTCTGTGATGCGACTGGGCGCAACGGCACCTGACAGAGGCGTGCTCCGCGTCTCCGCGTCTTGGGAAGGCGCGGGCCTTGAATACCTTGTACGGGCAAGGTATGGTACGTCTTTACGCCCGCTGGCTACCGCTCGGGGGCAGGCAGCGCCGTTCTGCTGGACACGTGGCGGGCCCAGAGCTCTCCTCTGAGGAGAGGGAGGTCCGGCCCCGCAGGACACGTGGAGCCTTCGGACCTCTCCCCGCGGAAGGGGGAGGTCCGGCTTTTGTCGGCCATGTGGCGGGCCCGGAGCTCTCCTCTGAGGAGGGGGAGGTCCGGCCCCGCGGGATACGCGGCACCTTCAGAGCCCTCCCCACGGAGGGGAGGTCTGGCTGTTGTTGGCCACGTGGCGGGCCCGGAGCTCTCCTCTGAGGAGAGGGAGGTCCGACCCCACTGGACACGTAGCGCCTTCGGAGCTCTCCCTGCGGAGAAGGGCGAGATCCTTAGGCATTTTCCCCTGTGCGCGGGGGTACCCCATATCGCGGGTACCGACAGTGGCCCCCGGGCCCATCTCGGGGGAGATAGCGAGCCCGAGGTGGGGCCTCCGTCTCTTCTGTTCCGCACACTTTCTCCAAGTCCCGCATTGATCGCTGCCGTCGCATGAACAGTCGTGGGATCGTGGGAGCGTGTGCCCACTTGATGGTTGCTTTTAGTGCAGCGGTTCCCAAGACTGCCACTTCTGCACGTTGCGGCGCTTTTTTCGGGAACCGCCGGAGTGCCTTGCCGGCTCGTCTTCTTGGGAGACTGAAAGTAGTGGCGGAGCTTCCTGGACGCCACGAGCATTGCATACAACAGCTTGTGGACTTCTAGGTACCTTGTCTTGGCATCGTAAAGGACCTCGCTGATGTAGTAGACATGCCTCTGGATGGTTCGAACCCTCTCTCTTAGGTCTAAGAGGTCTTCATCCATTGGCCCTGGCCCGCTGGAGTTGAGTGGGTCCAGGGGGCTTCTGGGAGTTGGAACTCGAAGGTTCTTAAGCCATCTTGGCCCTCCGGGGGCCCCGCTGGTTCTCCGGGAGCTCCGGGAGGTCCTGCCGGATCTCTGGGAGGTCCCGTTGGGCTCCCGGGGGGTCCCACTGGACCCCCGGGAGGTTGTCTTAGAGGTCCGGGAGGCCGCTCTGGGCCTCCGGGAGGTTGTCTTGGAGGTCCTGGAGGCCGTCTTGGACCTGCGGGGTTTCCTGGCGTCTGTCTTCTGCTGCCGGAGCAGGCTATGAAGACGAGAGGTCCGGCCGCTCTGCGACGAGGACCATACTCACCACTTCAGTTATCGCCGCGATGTAGAGCAACAGATGTTCTCCGGGCTCGGGGGCTACCATGATAGGTAGGGTCGTTAGGAGTCGCTTCAACTCCTGGAAAGCCTCTTCCGCTTCGTTAGTCCATGCAAATGGACCGGATCTGCGCAGGAGCTTAAAGAAGGGGAGCGCCCGCTCTGCTAGTCTCGGTATAAACCGACTCAGCGCGGCTAGGCATCCCGTGAGTTTCTGGACTTCTTTGATGCGGGCAGGAGGCCGCATCAAGTCGATGGCCTTGATCTTCTCTGGGTTGGCCTCAATTCCCCGGTGCGAGACAAGGAATCCTAAGAGTTTCCTAGAGGATACACCGAACACACATTTGTCGGGGTTCAGCTTGGTGCGTGTGGAGCGCAATTTGTCAAAAACTAAGGCTAGGTTATCTAACAAAGATGAACTCCGCCTGACCTTGACAACGATGTCATCGACGTACACCTCAACTAAGTCTCTTATTAACTCTCCAAAGGTTTTGTGCATTGCACGTACAAAGGTGGGGAGAGCATTCTTTAGGCCATAAGGCATAGAGACATAACAATACATGCCATCTACTGTGATGAAGGAGGTGTGCTCTTCATCTTCTCTAGACATGGGGATCTGATGGAAACCCGAGTAGGCGTCTAGGAGGCACAACATATCGCAGCCTGATGTTGAGTCTACTATTTGATCTATTCTAGGGAGAGGGAATGGATCTTTGGGACATGCCTTATTGAGACTGGTGTAGTCGATGCAGATCCGGAGCTTCCCACCGGCCTTCGGGACAACGACGGGGTTCGCCAACCACCGGGGGTGGTGGACTTCCCGTATGAAGCCAGCGTCCAGCAGCTTCTTGATTTCTTCGCGGATGAAGTTTTGCTGCTCGATGGACTGCTTGTGGGGCTTCTGTTGAACTGGCCGGGCGTCGGGGAAGACCTTTAAGTGGTGCTCGATCACCTCCCTAGGGATCCCCGGCATCTGTGACGGTTGCCATGCAAACACGTCGACGTTGTGCCGGAGGAAGGTGACGAGCGCGCCTTCCTATTTGCTATCCAGGCCCCCGGCTACCCGGGTGGTCTGGGTGGCATCGGCGCCGACTTGGACGATCTTTAAGGGGACGTCGCCCTCGTCGAGGGGTTGCACACGGGGTGCTACGGTGGAGGCACGGTGGCGTGCACTCGGGTGGAGCCGGTCTGGTTCTGCACTGCCAGGGGCTGGTGCTCTAGCTGTTGCAAGCGCTTGGAGCTTTTCCAAGGCCGACACTGCAGCAGTGCGGTCTCCACGAATCCTGAGGACGTCTGTTGGTGTAGGCATCTTCAAGACGAGGTAGCCGTAGTGGGCTACTGCCATGAATCGGTACAGGGCTGGCCTGCCAATTATGGCGTTGAAGGGGAGGTCGATCTCCGCCAAGTTGAACAGAATGTATTCTGTCCGATAGCTGTCCGGAGCTCCAAAGGTCACCGGGAGGTTGATGTTGCCGTAGGGAACGACCTATCCCGACCCTACCCCTGAGAACGGGCTCGACGGGGTGAGCTTGGCCATCGGGATCTGCAGCTTCTGGAAAGCTGCACGGCTGATGAGGTTCAGCCCAGCTCCGCCATCTACCAAAACGTGATACATCCTCACGTTGGCGATGGTGGGTGCTACCAAGAGCGGTAGTTGGCCGGCCCCAACCATGTTCCTGGGGCAGTCGGTGGCGTCAAAGCTGATGGGGGTTCCCATCCACTTGAGGTGTGGTGCGGCACTTGGGAGTGGAGCCACCGACACTACCGCTCGGCGCAGAGCCTTAACTGCGCTTCGGGACGAGGGGTCGGCAGACCCGCCGTATATGACGTAGAGCTTCTTTCGACGCTCATCATCACTGGAGATGGAGTCCTCATGGTTGCGCACCGCCTTCACGGCGCGCTGAGGCTCCTGGAACCCCACTTGGTGGTCGACACTGTCTGGGGCGTCGACCTTATGCTTGCCCTCCCTTTGGCGGAAGGGTGGAGCATCAGTCCGCTGCTGCTTCCCTTTGCGGAAGCGCTCCGCGAGCTTCTGAATCTCCCGGCACTCGGCAGTAGTATGGCGACAGCTGCCGTGCACGGGGCATAGCTTGTCTTGGTCACCTTCTGGGGCTGGTGACTGTCGCTGCCTCTTGTTGGGGCGCGGCCCCCGAGCTCCGCTGGGTGCCGCTGCTGCGGCAACGGGAACCGCGGCCGGTGACTTCATCTTGCCACTACCCCGGTTCTTGGCCTTCTTGCTGCCTCCATAGGAAGCAGCGCCAGATCCGAGCTGTCCTCCTGACTCGGAGGCTGGCAGTGAGTGCCAGTTCCGCACTTCGGCTGCTCTGGCGCACTTGTCCGCGAGGCTGAAGAGCTCGGAGACATCGCGGACCTCTCTGGTCGCGAGTTTCTCGAGCATCTTCTTGTCCCGAACGCCTTGCCGGAACGCCACCACCACAGAAGCGTTTTGGATGTGTGGGATGGTGTTCCGCACCTGGGAGAACCGATGGATGAAGGAGCGCAGCGACTCCCCAGGTTGTTGCTGGATGGCGTGGAGGTCGAGCTCCGTGCCAGGCCGGGTGTAGGAACTGCCGAAGTTGGCGGTGAACTGCCGGCAGAGCTCTCCCCAGGAAGTTATGGAACCTTGGGAGGTTCATGAGCCAAGACCGGGCTGGGCCGGTCAGGGCAACGGGGAAGTAGTTGGCCATGACGGCCTCATCCCCTCCTTCGACAAGTACGACGGTGGAGTAGATCTGGAGGAACTCCGCCGGGTTGACGCTGTCGTCGTACTTCTCGGGCAGGTGCGTCCGAAACTTGCGCGGCCACCTCGCGAAGCGAAGGTGGGGCGCCAGGACCGCACATCCTGCTCCTGTTGCTGCAGGCTTTGGTGCCGCGAACGCTTGGTTCGCCGCTGGCACAGTGTACCCCGGTATGGGCAAGGTTGCGCCATAGACCGGGGACGCCGTTTGCAAGGCATATGGCTGTGGCATATGCTGCACGGCGAATGCCTGGGGCAGAGGTCGCATGGCGAAGGTCTGCGCCTCAGGCTGGGTCGAGGCTGGCGTCATGCTATCGCCAGCCTCTTGGTTGCGACGCCTTTCTCGATGTCGCTTGAGGTACACCCGGGCATCTTGGCCCAAGTGGCATCATTCCAGCTCTGTCCTCAGGTCCGTCGACTGAAGCCTGGTGGAGCTGGAATCCGCCGTCTGCCCGTCAACCGTTGGCGTGCGCGTCAGCGACACAGCCGGTTGGCCGGAGCGTCGTCCCCGCCGAAGTCGAGGGTTTGCGGCGGCGACGACAAGACGGTCTACCTCACGAATCCACTGCTGGGTCGCTGAATGGGGTGCATCCTCATCAGGTGGATTGCGCAGAAGCGCTCTTGCTGCAGCTAGCGCACCCCCGTGGGGAACGCTCAGCGCTGCAGAAGATCTGACGCTGGCTGGAGCCTGCATTGCCGGAGTCGGCGTTGCCGGAGTCGGCTGCTGGCTTCCAGCTTGCGCCGACACACTCCGTCCTGAGTGTGTCGACACGTATTCCCCGCTAGTCACGGTCCGCCGTGAACGCGGGGGAGGAGAGCTTGCCGCTGAAGGTAGCTTCACCATCCTCGTCGGCAGAAACTCGTCGCGAAAGGGAAAAGCCCCCTACCTGGCGCGCCAAATGTCGAAGTGTGTGGTCAACACTTCCCCTGGACCTGCTCTGGGCAGCCCGCGGAGGTTCTTTTTCGGAGGGGCTAGTCGCTTGCGGAGAGCTTAAGCGTAGGGACGAATTAGGGAGGAGCTTGACACGGCGAGTTTTACGTGGTTCGGGCCGCCGGAGCGTAAAACCCTACGTCCACGGTGAGCTGAGGTGCTTGCTGTATTGCTTGTTGCTCAAAACCGGAGTCCTGAGCTTGAGGATGAGTTATGCCTAGGGTGTGAGTTGCTGGAGTGCGAACCCTTGCTAACGTTGCCTACCCGAGCCTTTTACAGTCCAAGGCTCGTGTGGCTTACAAGGGGGCCCGGGACCCGACAGGTGGCCCCGAGGAGATTGCCTGCCGACTATCGTATTCGCAGTTATGTCGGTAGTTGTCTCTGGCGAAGGCTTCTGAGTCTTCGTCTTGCCGCCCTGCCCATGCCGCATGCTAGTCGTAGTGGTTGATGGCTGCGGGAGCGGCAGGGGATGTCTTGTCGCTGTGTTTATTGGCTGGCAGGTTCTGACACCGCACGCCAGTCTGTGATGCGACTGGGCGCAACGGCACCTGACAGAGGCGTGCTCCGCGTCTTGGGAAGGCGCGGGCCTTGAATACCTTGTACGGGCAAGGTATGGTACGTCTTTACGCCCGCTCCCTACCGCTCGGGGGCAGGCAGCGCCGTTCTGCTGGACACGTGGCGGGCCCGGAGCTCTCCTCTGAGGAGAGGGAGGTCCGGCCCCGCATGACACGTGGAGCCTTCGGACCTCTCCCCGCGGAGGGGGGAGGTCCGACTTCTGTCGGCCACGTGGCGGGCCCGGAGCTCTCCTCTGAGGAGGGGGAGGTCCGGCCCCGCGGGATACGCGACGCCTTCAGAGCCCTCCCCACGGAGGGGAGGTTTGGCTTCTGTTGGCCACGTGGCAGGCCCGGAGCTCTCCTCTGAGGAGAGGGAGGTCCGGCCCCGCTGGACACGTGGTGCCTTCGGAGCTCTCCCTGCGGAGAAGGGCGAGATCCTTAGGCATTTTCCCTTGTGCGCGGGGTACCCCATATCGCGGGTACCGATAGTTGTGGACTTGTGTTTCATATGGTTGAAAAATTGCAATGCAAAAGTATATGTTCATGTGAAATTCAATGGATACATGTAATTTAACCTACTGAAACCTAATATTTTTTTACATTCTTTTGGTTTTTTTATTTTTTTAGATTTTTTTTGATTTTTTGGTTTTTTTTTGTATTTTATAGATTTTTTGGATTTCTTGCATAAACGGGCCTAGCCCGACCCAAAATTGGTCCGTCGAACCACATGCCGTGCTCGGACCACACTTCTTCATTTTTGTGCCTACCTGCCCGGCCTAAAAAGGCTCGTCGTGCTTTCGTCCGAGCTAAAACGGCCCAAAGCACGAAAGGGCCGGGCCGTGCCGGCCCAGCCCGACTCCCACCTCTAAACTGGACTGGTTGAACAACACCCATGGTCGTTCCAGAACTTCTGGGTCGCGTATTGACAATTTGTTCGCAAGTTACGCGTCAAACTGTACACGGACGATGAGACCCATTCGACTAGGAAGTACTCGTGGACTCGGATAGTTTCGTGCATGTCATGCCGGTGATCCATCGGAGCAAGTTAGGATAACAAGTGGCGAGGCGAATCTATCCATCCGACGTGGTTCGAGCAGACGCCGGCGGCAATGTCCGAGGTGAAGGCGGTGACCCGGCGCTTTTCGCCGCTAGTCCGGGTGACCCATTGGGCGCGATGCCGCTGGACAATGCGCGGACATGAACATCGGCGTGCCCTTGACCGTCCAGCGCCGTCGCCGCGCGCAGCCCGCCCGCCTTCACCGCGCGTCGCCCGCCCGCCTTCACCGCGCGTCGCCCGCCCGCCGTCGCCGCGCGTTGCGCAGGACGCCGCTGTCACCAAGCGCCCGGGGACGAGGGAAGGGGAACTCGCTTCAGCTAATGGACGGACCAGCACTACGGTTCGGGAACGAGGCAAAACGATCGGAAACTGGAAAAATCGAAGGAAAAAGAAAAGACAGGAAAAAGGGAGACGCGGAAAGGTCTGGTCCCCGTGACGCGTCGTCACGGCAAGGCACCGGTGGCGTCGCCCATCGCCTATCGTTTCTCCCCTGCGCCTTCCTCGTCTCCCTCCCTCCCTGCCCCCTCCTTCCCTCGCTCTCCGCTCTTCCCCACCGCTACTTCCGTGCGGATATACAAATCCTATCCCTCGCGCTCCTCTGTCTCGTCGCGACGCCTCCCCGGCGCCGGCCCCATCGCTCCACCGCCGGCGAGAGCGCGCAGCGGCGTGTACGGGTCGATGGCGACCGCCGTGGCGTCGCAGCCGTGCCGCCTCCCGCTCGGCGCTGGCCGCGAGCCGAGGTGCGCCGTGAGGTTCGTCCGGCCGCTCTCCTCGCTCCCTCCCTCCCTCCCGTCGCCCCGCTCTTGCCATCGTACGACTGGGCGGTCGATGTCACCCCGCTGGCGAATGGTTCGCGCGAATGTGCTGGTGGGTATCGGGAGCCTGGTTGAACTGGCCGTGGAACTCACGGATGCCTGTGGGGGTGGAAATGTGTGTCTGTGTCGGTGTGTAGTCCGTCATTCCGTTTGGTTGTTTACCGTGACCCGATTACGTTAGCATTTCAGTCCCAGATTCCGAAACGGGGAATCCTTTGGAACGAACTTGGGAATTGAAATGCCCTGGTAGTTTCCTGTCCGTCTCATTAAGATCTGCATTGAATTACACGACTTTACACACAGTGTGTGCTTCATATTGCTCACTGGTAATATGGGGAGTGTTGTCCTAAATAGTTTCCAATCACTTGCCCTTGACCTTGATTTGCTGGAGGAGTTGATGGGAGCCGGTACAAATATGTAACGGCAACGTATTGATTAATTAAATAATGAGAGTCTCCACTCCACTCATTTGTAATTTAGTTGCATTCACATTGGTCTAGGTTTGTCACACTATTAACGTATCAAACGGTTGTTTTTGCAGCACATCAAAGGTTTATACTATGAAGAAAGTATATGGATTCAGATTTGTATGCAGAAGCACCATCGATCTAAGGAGTCAAAAGTTTCAGCCTCACATTTCTAAGAGAAAGTGTTACTTGAGAAATTCAACAGCAGAATGCGATAAGATCGTTAATGCTAGGTGGTTGGAGTTTAGCAGACTGAAAGGAACCTTTCAAAGGACCAGAAACATATTTCACATTATTCCGTTGGCTTCTGATGGTGATGGCAATGGTGTATCAGTTAATGGAGTTCCACAAGTTGGTTCAACCAGTGGCATGGAGGAAATAAGGTTGAAATTGGATAAAGCACTACAGACTGAAGATATTAGCAATGGACTTGTCCAGTCAATACATAATGCAGCAAGATCTATTGAATTAACTTTCCTAGAGTATAACAAATCAACGAAGGGCTCTTGGTTTCCAAAGACATGGCTTGGTGTTGAGAACATTGCGTGGATAAAATCACTGTCTTACCAGGTAGAGTCCGTAGAGAATGTCATACTTTTCTAAACATTTTGGTTCTCTATTACTCGAGTTACAATGATAGTTGTTAATGATGGAATTGGCAACAGTTTTTTTCTTCTGTTGCTATTGTTTGTTCTTTCATCATGCGTGAAGATGCTGCCACTCTTGACTGTTTTGCAGCTAATGGCCAAACACCCTAACTGAACTTGCTTTTAATTGATGTTTCTTAATTCTTACATGGCAATCTTTCAGTATACTTTGTTGTAATTGCTCAGTCTGAAACCGTACAGAACGTACACCCATATTTTCTATCTTTTGAAATCTTATGAAAGCTTTATGTAGGCTGCCGTGGACTCATTGTTGCAAGCAGTTATAGATGTTTCATCTCGGGGAAATGGCAGAGACAGAAATATTAATGTATTTGTTCAAAGAAGGTTGGTCCTCTAGATTTTGCCTTTACCTTCATGTTGCTCAATGCAAGTCCTGGAGCAAACATTTGTTTTAAGCACAAAATCTCCCTGCATTGGACATTTTTTTGAAACAAATTCCTAAGTTATAATATCAACAAAGAATCATTCTTATAAGTTGCTTTCTATCCAAATCTTGCTTATTAGAAAAGATATAAGCATGATACTATGATCTGATTCTTTTGGTGGTGGCTGTGATAAATGCAGATGATCTGTGCCTTTTTCAAAATTGTTTTTTAATTGTAGCATGGTGAAGAGGAGTTGGATTGACACTCTTTATTAAGTTACAAAGCTTTTCTCGCGTGTTTTTTAATGATGTTTGATTCCATTGCAGTCTGTCCCGTCTGCTCAGCCCTCTAGAGACTGTTATCAAGAATAAACTGACTAAAAAGGAACCCACATTATATCAGTGGTATTCTTCTGATCAAAATTCATTGGTGGTGAGGACGTTTGTGAACATTTTTGAGAATGATCCACGGTTTAACTCTGCAACAGCAATGTACGTTTTATGCATCCTTTTAGAGCATTCCATGCTCATGATCAATAACAAAATAAGGTTTATGGAAGTTTTTCTTTTGTTTCCCGTCAGATGCTCTGAAGGCGAGCGAGTGAACACTAGTGAAAGTGACCTTGCTCTACTTATGCTAGGTTTGATCTGTCTTGCTGCTATAACAAAGCTTGGATCAGCGAAAGTTTCTTGCCAGCAATTCTCCTCAATGGTCCCTGATATTATTGGACGCTTCATGGATATGCTTCTTGAGTTTGTCCCTCTGAGTAAAGCATATAACTTGACAAAAGACATTGGTCTTCAAAGAGAGTTCCTGCATAACTTTGGTCCCCGTTCTGCTCTTCCTAAACTTGCTAATGGTAATGGTGTTGAAATATCGTTTTGGGTCGATCTAGTTCAGAAGCAGTTGCTTCGTGCTCTTGACCGAGAAAAGATATGGTCAAGGCTGACAACAAGTGAAAGTATCGAGGTTGAAACTTAGATTTGTTTGTATAGTCATATATGACCTCGTGCATGGCTCCAATCCAAGATAATTATTCATTGCTGCAGGTTCTGGAAAAGGATCTTGCGATATTCGGATTTTTCATTGCTTTAGGCAGAAGCACACAAGGATATTTGTCATCCAAGCGTGTTACTGATTTGGATGATTCACTTAATGGTATTGTAAGGTATGACTGTATGATTTATGTGATTTTTAATTTTTCTGTTTTGTCTTTAAAATGATGTTTCAGTAACAAGCTTCAATATACCTGCTTATTTTCCTTAGCATTCAGCTTAAACAAGCTTCAATCATCCAGGTATCTTATTAGCGGGAGTGTATTGTATTATCCACAGTTGTCCTCAATTAGTTCATACCAGTTATATGTGGAGGTTAGTATGCAGCAATACACTAGGTTTCTAATACTACTCAGCTTTTTAAGTGTTCATTTGCCTTTCTCACCTTCAGGTAGTCTGTGAAGAGCTTGAGTGGCTTCCCTTTTACAGTGGTGATATGTCAACTGCAGCGACTGGTACTGAAGGTAGAGAAGAAACGCCTAAGGAAGAAGTAATATCAAGGGTGCTACATGTGTGCTCTTATTGGATAACTAGTTTTATCAAGTACAGCTCATGGCTTGAGAATCCATCAAACGTGAAGGGAGCAAGGTTTCTGTCCAAGGGGTATGTTTAGGCATGGTGATGGCCATCTTTTTATCATTTCTGATATGATTAAATACTAATTGATGTATCTTATGTATGTTAATAAACTTTGTAGGCATGTTGTTTTCTCTTATGTATGTTAATAAATTTTGTAGGCATGCCATGTTGAGTGAATGCGTGAAGGAGCTTGACAGAGCAAAGTAAGCAGGAGCTTGAATTTTGTATCTGCTATCACTTCATTGATTTATAATTTGTTTATCAATTATCTATGTTATTTATTTTTAATATGATGTAGGAATAATATGTCAAAAGCCCGAGGCGTGTCAGAATCCCAAGGACAACCGATGGCTGGGACGGAGTTAGCATCCTTTGACAAGGTATGTGACTATCGCTGTAGAATGACCCTTGCACGTGCTTATAGAAGTATGTTATGTATTCATAGATTCTTAGCGTGCTTAACATCTATGTGGTCCAGGTTATGATTAAATACAGCAATGGTAATTATTTGTCTGTACCTAGAAGGCCAAATTTTAAATGCATTATAAGACAATGCTGTAAAGCTGTTGCCTTGTGACCATGAGTTCACGGGTTCGAGTCCTGGAAACAGCCTCTTGCAGAAATGCAGGGAAAGGCTGCGTAGAAAAGACCCAAATAGGTCGGACCCTTCCCCGGACCCTGCGCAAGCGGGAGCTACATGCACCGGGCTGCCCTTTCTTTTTTTTATAAGACAATGCTGTGCCGACAATCAAATCTGTTTACTCGTGAAAGGCATAACTTCCATTAGTGCGTCCACATGGTATCTGTCTCTAAGGAATGTACCGTGGTGCCATCTCTTAGTTCTTAGCCTCCATATTAGCTTAAGGATGGCTTAAGTGATCTTTTAGGCTTTTAGTAGTCTCTTGTGTTAAGCTACTCTGCACCGACCAGTTGACCCAAAAAGCTTAAGCCAATAGGGAAAGGTGGACAATTCACTTATATTTCAACACTCCTTCTCACGTACAGGCTCTTTTGGGCCGCAAAGTGGAATAGGAGTCGCCTGCAATTTATTTTAATAAATCGCGCCCGTTAGGATTCGAACTCGAGACCTCTGGCTCTGATACCATGTTAAGTTACTATGCACCGACCGGTTGACCCAAAAAGCTTAAGCCGATAGGGAAAGGTGGACAATTCACTTATATTTCAACACTCCCCCTCACGTGCAGGCTCTTTTGAGCCGCAAAGTGGAATAGGAGTCGGCTGTAATTTATTTTTAATAAATCACGCCCGCCAGGATTCGAACTCGAGACCTCTGGCTCTGATACCATGTTAAGTTACTATGCACCGATCAGTTGACCCAAAAAGATTAAGCCGATAGGGAAAGGTGGGCAATTCACTTATATTTCAACACTCCTCCTCACGTGCAGGCTCTTTTGGGCCGCAAAGTGGAATAGGAGTCGGCTGCAGTTTATTTTAATAAATCGCGTCTGCCAGGATTCGAACTCGAGACCTCTGGCTCTGATACCATGTTAAGTTACTATGCACCGACCAGTTGATCCGAAAAGCTTAAGCCGATAGGGAAAGGTGAACAATTCACTTATATTTCAACATCTTGAGCATCTCTATGTCATCTACACAGTTCTGAGAGAGTTTCTTATCTGAGATGATCCACCGGCCCTATCTGTATTTCTCTGTCCTCAACCATTGTACATTCTCTTCATATATTCTAGGATCTACTGGAGGGATAGGTTGGGCATTTGTTGGATGCGCTTGACTCGGGGATTGAATCCATTTCAGCCATGTAACTTCCTATTTTAGTTTCATTTTTGACCAATTAGACCTTGCTAAACTTGGTACTTCTGTTTTACTGGCTGTTAAGTTAGACCATTTTTTTCCTGTGTTACACTTGCCAAAAAACATAGTTTATCCTAATTTCTGAGTTATTTGTGTTTGGTATTTCTTTCAAGTTTGCAATGATAATTGACTTGGAAGAGATGCCATCTTAGTTGTTAAAATATTGATGAGGTTAATTTCTATTATCTCAGTCACTCAAAAGTGTTGAAGAGGCTTCAATTAAGTTAGAAAATTTGCTTCAAGAATTACACATTTCTAGTTCCAACTATGGTAAGGAGGATCTAAAGGCTGCATGCTCTGATCTTGAAAAGATCAGAAGACTGAAGAAAGAAGCCGAGTTTCTTGAAGCATCCTTTCGAGCAAAAGCAGAATATCTGGAGGTTAGCAGTGCTGGCTTGTTCTTAAAAATTTATTTGATACTCCCTGCATTCTTAAATTGTTGTAGTTGAGACAATAATTTTAGTTCAATTTTGAACTAGATTTGATGTCCTAACAACATCAATTTGGGAACAGAGGGAGTACCTTTCTGTTTTCATGCATTTTACAAATAAGAACTAAGAAAGGGTAACCATGCATTGAGAGTATGTGACCGCATTATTTTATGAAAATAATTCACTAAAAGGGCATACCCAGTGCTGAAAGCTCCCACACGTTGTGGGATCTGGGGAAGGGAATTTCTAGGCAGCTTTCCCCTTGCTTATTTTGCAAAGAGGCTGATTCGAACCCAGGACCTCCAGGACACAAGTGGACATAATTCACTGTTTTAGAAAAAAATTCTTTCATGATACTCCAATGTGTTAGACACTGTAATTGTGTGTGAGGCACAGGGGCATATTAGTCATTAGTGAGGAATTAGGGTTAGGGGTAGTTTAGTCTTTTCCTCTCACCTAATCCCTCTATATAATCATCCCTGTATCCTCATTATTCTAATCATCTAATACAGCCACAATTAGTCCTCTAATACAATGTACTCTACCTGTCATGTGCAACACATTAGGTTTGCTGTATTACGTGGTCTTATATAAGTTAGTTTGCATTGTTATTATTAGTTGTGGTAAAATATTTAGGGTCAGACTAACTAAAAAGGCATACCCAGTGCTGAAAGCTCCCACACGTTGTGGGGTCTGGGGAAGGGAATTTCTAGGCAGCCTTCCCCTTGCTTATTTTGCAAGGAGGCTGATTCGAACCCAGGACCTCCAGGACACAAGTGGAGAGACTCTACCACTGCGCCAGGCCTGCCCTTCTAGGGTCAGACTAACTATATATGTAAAACATGGCTATTTTTTCTGTGAGCTCTTCTTAATTACAATACCGTGGGGCAGCCTTTCTCCAACGGTAAAGTTTTTTTTTCCATCGCACATAGCTACAGCATGACTGTTCCTAGTGATGAGACAGGATGCTGATGGGTACCGTTCTGTACCTTGTATGGAAACATAAGAGTTTAATGCTGAATGAAACAAACAATGCCGTGAGTTACCGCAACACTGAATTGACAAGGTGCGATGTTATGGGCTGGCCTTTGGGGGTGACAGAAGTGTAAAGAAAGGGCAACCCGGTGCATGTAGCTCCCGCTTGCGCAGGGTCCGGGAAAGGGTCCGACCCACTTGGGTCTTTATACGCAGCCTTTCCATGTATTTCTGCAAGAGGCTGTTTCTAGGACTTGAACCCATAACCTCATGGTCACAAGCAGTGTTGTCAACAAGCGCCCGCCTAGGCGTCCACCAATGATTGAGTTGAACGACTATTGGACATAAGCCTCTAATAGCTCCGGATGATTGAGTTGTAAATACTCCTCGCTTTTCCATGTAGCTTTGTCGGACGTGTGATTCTCCCATAACTTTGAAAAATCGCAACATCCGGTTTTTGGTCTCGCGAGTCTTTTCATCAATTATCCGGGTTGGATGCTCAACATAAGTGAGGTCCGACTTCAAATCTGCTATGCCTCCCGTGAGAATCTCCGTTTGAACTTTCAAACACTTCTGCAACTGAGATATGTGGAAGACGTTATGAACTTCTGCTATGACTGCCGGTAACTTCATATGGTAGGCCACGGGTCCACATCTTTCGATGATGGCGAAGGGACCGATAAAATACGGAGCTAATTTTCCTTTCACTTCGAATCAGTGAATTCCCTTCATAGGAGATACACGGAGATATACGTAGTCCCCAATATGGAAGTCTAGAGGACGACGTCTCCTATCCGCATAGCTCTTTTGTCTGTACTGAGCGGCTTTAAGATTTGCTTGAATAAGCCTTACCCGCTCTTCAGCTTCATTTACGAGATCAATCTCGTAAATAACTCTCTCGCTAGATTCACACCAGTTCAAGGGTGTGCGTCACTTCCGGTCGTAGAGAGCTTCATACGGTGCCATCTTGATACTCGCTTGATATCCATTGTTATAAGCGAATTCCGCCAACGGTATGTTGCAATTCCAGCTCCAAAACTGTTTCTGTTCTTGCTGAACAAGCTGATCTGCCCTAGCAGATCAGTCTGTCTTCCGGCTTTGATGGCGCAGAACAAGAGGAAACAGGGTTGGCAGCTGATCCTAGTCTGGTGGCAGCTAGGGTTGAGGAGGGAGGCGGCGGCTTGAAGGGAGGCCCTGGCGGCGGCTACACCAGCAAGCCTGGTGGCGGCTACAGACCGTAGCCCTGGTGGCGGCTAGGGTTCTTGAGGGAGACGCCGACCTAGGGAGAGAGGGGCGGCGACAGCAAGGGGAGAGAGAGGCGGCTAGGGCAGAAACTTGGGAGGAAAATACTGTATTGATCTCTCTCTCTCAAATGTGGGGTGTTTTGACTTGTTTATATAGCCCCCCCCCTTTATAAAAGTCCCGATCTATTACAATTGGAGGAAAACAGTTTATTCTCTAAACTAGGGCTGTCGCCTAAATATGGTGCAGCCGCACCACATAGGGCTGACCAGCCCTGACCTGGGCGCGCACACAACAGGGGGGAATCAGGGTTCGCCCCCTGTCCTGGCCGCCCAGGCCCAGCAGCAGGGTCATCCCACATTCTCCTCCTGATCATGACGCTGGCCCACATCCACGATCTCGATCCTTCTTCTCATCTCCACGAAATTCTGTCTTCCAAGGGTCTTGGTCAAAATGTCCGCCATCTGGTCTTGAGTGGAGATTTGCTCAAGCACAATAGTACCGTTGTCCACACACTCCCGTATGTAGTGGTACTTAACATCGATGTGCTTGCTTCTGTCATGGTGTACCGGGTTCTTGCTCAAGTCTATAGCTGACTTGTTATCAACCCGCAGCACGGGCGCCTTCGATTTTTCAGTTAAGTCCTCAATCAGTTGTGCCATCCATACACCTTGACATGCCCCTTGAGCTGTTGCGATATATTCTACTTCACATGAGGACAAGACCACCACCTTCTGTTTGCAGGACTGCCATGAAACGGGGCTGTTTCCAAGACAAAACAGCACCCCGCTTGTGCTCTTGCGGTCCTCCACGTCTCCCGCATAGTCACTATCCGAGTACCCAATAGGCTCCATGTCTCCTCTTGTATAGAAGACTCTATAGTTGATTGTACTCGATATGTAGCGTACAATACGTTTGACTGCAGCAAAGTGATCCTCCTTGGGCTCCTCCAGAAACCAACTCATGTACCCGACTGAGTAGGCAAGATCGGGACGTGTGTTCACCAAGTATCGTAGCCCTCCAATCAATCTCCTATAGTCCGTTGCATGCACCAACGGGCTATCACTTGTCTTGTAAAGCTTGAGGCCTTGCTCCATGGGGAATGCACAGGGGTTGCATCTCTCCAGACCAGCTTTAGAGACAAGTTTGGAAGCGTAGGCCGCCTGCCCAACGCTTATCCCTGCATCAGTTTGCCGCACCTCCAGGCCAAGATAATATGACAAGAGACCCAAGTCGCTCATCTTGAACCTCTTCATCATCTCCCCTTTGAACTTCTTGAGATCGCCTCCTCCTGTGATCACAAGATCGTCGACGTACACGCCGACGATGAGCTTCTCATCTTCAGCTTCACGGAAATAGATCCCATGCTCGCTCGTACTCTTCTGGAAACCAAGCGATAACAAGCTATCGTTGAGCTTGGCATTCCAGTCCCTGGGCGCCTGACGAAGTCCATATAAAGCCTTCTTGAGCCGATACACCTTGTGTTCGGCTCCGTCGATGATGAAGCCAATGGTTGGGAGACGTACGCCTCCTCCATCAAGTCGCCGTTCAGGAAGGCGCTCTTCACGTCTCGTGTAACTCCCACCCCTTGTGCGCAGCAATTGCAAGGAGCAAGCGCACAGATTAGAGACAAGCTACAGGAGCAAATACCTCGTCAAAATCTATTCCTTGTCGTTGGACATAACCTTTTGCCATCAATCAAACCTTGTGCTTCACCACCTCCCCATGCTCGTCCTTCTTCACCTTGAACACCCGTTTGAGGCCAATGGGCTTGTGTCCTGCAGGACGATCAACAAGTTGCCAAGTCTTGTTTTCTTCTATGGACTCCATCTCCTCGAGCATGGTCCGTCTCCAGCACGGGTGTTCCTCAGCATCGGCGAAGGACGTGGGCTCCTCCGCGGTGGTGAACATAAGCTCCCCCTCCTCCAAGCTCGATGGACGCTCAACCCAACCAGGAGGGGTGAGGGTTTCAAGCACGTTGCGCATCGTGCGGAACCGTAGTTTTGCGCCGTCGTCGTAGTAGGCGTCGACGACGTTGCTGCCGGGGTCCGACAGTGGTGTGGCGAAGCAGATGGGTCGAGGAGGATTCCGGGGCGTGACGAAGGTGCTGGAATCTTCAAGTCCGGAACCCCCTGCTGCTGCTGACCCTCGTGCAGGACTGTCCCAGCCCCGGTTTGCGTTGGACAGTCCCTGTAGGGGCCCTTGGGGCGACGCTGCAGGTGCTGCACTCTCTCCAGCAGGTCTCGAAGCTGGCGCAGGAACTCCTAGGGTCTGGACTGACCCTTCTGTGCCCCTCCTGGGCACTGCTAGGGTGCTGTTCGGCCCCTCCGGACCCTACAACACCTCTCTGGGTGCTGGAACAGCAGGTCCAGCAGGTGCTGGACCTAAGGAGTCGACGTGGAAGGCGATGTAGTCCTCTTCTTCTGCTCCTTCTCCCCAGTCCCAACTTGGCCGCCTCGTCGAATATCATGTCACGTGATATGTGTGTGCGCCCATCAGCCGGATTATACATCCGATAGCCCTTCGTCCCTACAGCATAGCCAAGAAAAATCATCGGAGTACTCCGGTCTTCCAACTTTTTTAGGTGGGAGCGCGTGTTCGTGACATGCCCCACACACCCAAAAGTTCGGAAATAATTGACGGCTGGTCGCTCTCTATGCCAAGCTTCATATGGCGTCTTCCCGTCGAGGTCGCGGGTGGGGGATCGATTTAAGATATAGACAACCATGATAATTGCCTCACCCCAAAAAATCCCGGGCAATACCATTCGCCTTCAACATACTCCTCGCCATGCCGACCACCGTCTGGTTGTGTCGCTCCACAACCCCGTTTTGCTGCGGCGTATACGGGGCTGTGAGCTGACGTTGTACTCCGCGCTGAGCGCAGTACTCGCCGAACTCCTGTGAGGTGAACTTCCCTCCGCGATCAGTACGGAGTAGTTTCAGCCTTCTCCCGGACTCTAATTCAGCCGTCGCCTTGAATTGCTTAATTAAGTCTGGCGCCTGGTCCTTGGTTGCTAGAAGATAGAGCCACATATAGCGGCTCATATCATCCACTAGCAACAAGAACATCTTCTTACCGCCTGGAGTCGTCAGCGTGATAGGCCCGCAGATGTCGCCGTGGACGAGGTCGAGCGCGCCCTCCACATGCTGCCGAGCTTGCTTGGGGAAGCTAGAGCGCCTCTGCTTCCCGACCAAGCAAGCTTCGCACAATTGATCGACGTGATCAATTTGCGGAAGCCCGAGCACCATCTCCTCTCGTGCCAACTTCCGAAGCGCCTGGAAGTCGACGTGTCCGTAGCGTTCGTGCCAACGCCACGCAACATCATCATGCCTCGCGGTTAGGCAAACCGGACGTGTGATGTTGAGTCTGATGGAGTGCAGCTTGCTGTCGTCGCGCTGAACTTGTGTGAGGAGACGTTGCTGCTCGTCCCGTATGTGCATCACTCCTCCTTGCACCGTGAAGCTGTAGTCATCCTCGTCTAGCTGGCCGACACTGATGAGGTTGGTGGTGAGGCGCGGGATGAGGTAGACGCCAGTGAGCCTCTTGTGCTCACCCGTCTTGGCGGCGAATAGGACCGTACCCTTCCCCTGGATACGCACGACAGAATTGTCGCCGAACTTGATGGTTCTGACGACGTTTTCGTCGAGCTCGAAGAAGACGGCGCGCGAACCCGTCATGTGGTTGGTCGCGCTCATGTCGAGGTACCAGCGAGTGTCGTCAAAGTCGTCGTCGTTGCTGCGTTGAGCGAAGACACGTCCCTCCACTATCTCTAGTGGGCGCGTAGGACGTTCCTGTACAGGCTCCTCCTGTACTGAGGCCACCCTTATCATAAACAAGGCGTCCTCCTCCTCCGCCTTTGCCACGAAAGCCTGCTGCTGCGGCTCCTCCTTAGGCTTCGACCGACACTCCCTGGCCCAGTGGCCCTTCTTCCCGCACTTCCTGCACTGGTCCCGTGGAATATCCTTCTCGGAACCTCCCTTCTTGCCTCCGTTCTTCTTGGGCGGGCCCTTTCGGCCGCCCCTCTTAGAAGAACCTGCGGACTGGGTAGACCGCTCCTTCCGCTGTGCCTCTCACTCCTCCCGAGTGAGGTACAGCTGGCCGTTGTGTACTCCTCCCCTCTGTTGCGTCGAGTCGAAGGTGTTCTCAGCCGCCCTGAGACGCCCCGTCACCTCCGACAATGTGAGGGTCGGCACGTCCAACAGTGTCGTGATCGCCACCACGATCTGTTGGAAGCGTTCTGGAACGCTTCGAAGGAGCTTCTCTACGGCCTTCTCTTCTCCTATCTCCTCCCCTAGCGACGTAAGCCGTGATAGCATTGCCGCTCAGGCGGAGGGAGAAATCCTCCACGCTTTCGCCATCCTTGAAGACAGCGTCTTTGAACTCCTTCCTGAGTTGCTGTGCTGTCGTCTTCTTCACGCGGTCGGCCCCGACCTGCAAGATGGCGATCGTGTCCCATTCCTCCTTCGTCGTCCTCTTTTCTCCGATCGTCGTGATCATCTCCGACGGGACATCACTGATCAAGATGTCAAGTGCCATCATATCTTCCTGCTCGCTCACGTTGCCCTCCTCCACGGCCTTCCAAAGCAGCCCTGCCTTCAGGTTGATCTTTATCATGACAACCCACTCCCGCGTAGTTGGTCTTGGTGAGCACGGGGAACCCCGTCCCGGTGTTCATCTTACGAGCTGCCGGTGAGGGTATCACATGGCTGATGGTGCTGCCGCTGCTTGTAGGTGTAGACGACATCTTGTAGAATTCAACCTAGGGTTGAAACCGGCTCTGATGCCACAAATGTTGCAATTCCGGCCCCAAAACTGTTTCTGTTCTTGCTGAACAAGCTGATCTGCCCTAGCAGATCAGTCTGTCTTCCGGCTGTGATGGAGGCGCAGAACAAGGGGAAACAGGGTTGGCGGCTGATCCTAGCCCGGTGGCAGCTAGGGTTGAGGAGGGAGGCAGCGGCTTGAAGGGAGGCCCTGCCGGCGGCTGGACCAGCAAGCCTGGTGGCGGCTACAGACCCTAGCCCTGGTGATGGCTAGGGTTCTTGAGGGAGGCGCCGACCTGGGGAGAGAGGGGCGGCGGCAGCAAGGGGGAGAGAGGCGCGGCTAGGGCAGAAACTTGGGAGGAAAATTCTGTATTGATCTCTCTCTCAAATGTGGGGTGTTTTGGCTTGTTTATATACCCCCTTTACAAAAGTCCTGATCTATTACAATAGGAGGAAAACAGTTTATTCTCTAAACTAGGGCTGCCGCCTAAATATGGTGCAGCCGCACGCCATAGGGCTGACCAGCCCTGACCTGGGCGCGCACACAACAGGGGGGAATCAGGGTTCGCCCCTCCTGTCCTGGCCGCCCAGGCCCAGCGGCAGGGTCATCTCACACGGTAGATGATCGTCCCATTTTTTACCGTGGTGAATGGCACATGCTCGAAGTATATTTTGGAGAAGTTGATTCACCCTCTCCGTTTGCCCATCGGTTTGAGGATGATATGCAGAGCTTCTAATCAATTTAGTCCCCAGTGAGGCATGGAGCTGCTCCCATAAACGAGCAACGAACAACGTACCTCGGTCGGAGATGATCGTCTGGGAAACTCCATGTAGGCACAATATTTTTGCAATATACAGCTCCGCATACTTCTTGGCATGGAATCCTGTATGTACCGGGATGAAATGTGCGGATTTGTTTAATCGATCAACGATCACCCAAACCGAGTCATGCTTATTAGCCGTGAGAGGTAGTCCAACAATGAAATCCATACTAATATCCTCCCACTTCCATGCCGGAACGCTTAGCGGTTGCAAGGTTCCCGCTGTCTTCATGTGGTCGGCTTTAACTCACCGACACGTATCACATTCTGATACGTATTTAGCAATCTCTCGCTTCATCCGGGTCCACCAAAATTTAGTCTTCAATTCTTGGTACATCTTGTTGCTGCCCGGATGAATAGAAAACTTGGATAAGTGAGCCTCATCCAAAATTTTCTTCCGCAGCCTCATATCACGGGGTACGACTATCCGGTCCTTGAACCATAAGGTATCTTCATCATTCAACCGGAAACATTTCATCTCCCCGTTCTTCAACCTCTTTTTAATATGAGACATGCCCTTGTCTCGCTTTTGAGCTTTCATAACCTCCTCTTTTAATGTGGGTATGAGAGCTAGATTATGTAGAGCTCCATATGCAACCAAATAGTGACTCGGTTCTTCCTCTTCTATCGGCGCAATGGTCGAATTATGAATATGAGATTTCCGGTTGAGTGCATCGGCAACCACATTTGTCTTGCCCAGATGATAATGAATTTCAATCTCATAGTCCTTGATCAGTTCCAACCATCGTCGTTGTCGCATATTCAGCTCTTTTTGAGTGAATATGTACTTCAATCTTTTGTGGTCGGTGTAGAGATGAACCATATTTCTCAATAGGTAATGTCTGTCGCAATTCCAACCCCAAAATTTCTCTGTTCTTGCTGTACAAACTTATCTGCACTAGCAGATCAATCTGAACTCAGTCTTTGATGGTTCTGAACCAAACCTGGTGGTGGCTAGGGTTGAAAGGGGAGACAACAGCTTGGGGAAGATGATGCCCTAGGCAGCAGCTGGAGCAGCAGCAGCCTTGAAGGGCGGCTGGAACAGCAGCCGTCAGCGGTGGAGAAAACCTGAGAGGCGGCTGGAACCCTAGGTTCAGGTGGCGGCTAGGGTTCTTGAGGAGGGAGGCGCCTTCTTGGGTGAAAGAGGGGGGCGGCGGCTGCAAAGGGGGAGAGAGAGGCGGCTAGGACAGAAAACTGGAGGAACTTTTCTTTATACAACTCTCTCACAATTTGGGGTGTTTTTGGCTTGTATATATAGCTCCCCCCTTACAAGAGTCCTAATCTATTACAAAAGGATCTTTTAGTCTATCTCTAAGAAGATTAAACTCAGATTCCTTCTAGAAAGGGGGCTCGGCCTGGGCCAGGGCTGACCAGCCCACTTAGCCCAGTTCTGGCCACCCTGGGCCAGGGGCAGATCAGCCCACATTCTCCTCCTGACCCTGACACTGGCCCACGTCTAGGATTCCGATCCTTCTCCTCATCTCCATGAACTTCTGTCTTCCAAGAGCCTTGGTCAAGATGTCCACCATCTGGTCTTGAGCGGGGATTTGCTCAAGCACAATGGTACCGTTGTCCACACACTCCCGTATGTAGTGGTACTTGACATCGATGTGCTTGCTCCTGTCATGGTGTACCGGGTTCTCGCTCAAGTCTATAGCTGACTTGTTATCAACCCGCAGCACCGGCGCCTTCGATTTTTCAGCTAAGTCCTTCATCAGCCGTGCTATCCATACACCTTGACATGCCCCTTGAGCTGCTGCGATATACTCTGCTTCATATGAGGACAAGGCCACCACCTTCTGCTTGCAGTACTGCCATGAAACGGGGTTGTTTCCAAGACAAAACAGCACCCCGCTTGTGCTCTTGCGGTCCTCCACGTCTCCCGCATAGTCACTATCCGAGTACCCAATAAGCTCCATGTCTCCTCTTGCATAGAAGACTCCATAGTTGATTGTACCCGCTATGTAGCATACAATGCGTTTGACTGCAGCAAAGTGATCCTCCTTGGGCTCCTCCAGAAACCGACTCACGTACTCGACCGAGTAGGCAAGATCGGGACGTGTGTTCACCAAGTATCGCAGCCCTCCAACCAAGCTCCTATAGTTCGTTGCATGCACCAACGGGCTATCACTTGTCTTGTAAAGCTTGAGGCCTTGCTCCATAGGGAATGAACAGGGGTTGCATCCTTCCAGGCCAGCTTTAGAGACAAGTTTGGAAGCGTAGGCCGCCTGCCCAACGCTTATCCCTGCATCAGTTTGCCGCATCTCCAGGCCAAGATAATATGACAAGAGACCCAAGTCGCTCATCTTGAACCTCTTCATCATCTCCCCTTTGAACTTCTTGAGATCGCCTCCTCCTGTGATAACAAGATCGTCGACGTACACGCCGACGATGAGCTTCTCATCTTCAGCTCCACGGAAATAGATCCCGTGCTTGCTCGTACTCTTCTGGAAACCAAGCGATAGCAAGCTATCGTAGAGCTTGGCATTCCAGGCCCTGGGCGCCTGACGAAGTCCATATAAAGCTTTCTTGAGCCGATACACCTTGTGTTCGGCTCCGTCGATGATGAAGCCAGCGGGTTGGGAGACGTGCACCTCCTCCATCAAGTCGCCGTTCAGGAAGGCGCTCTTCACATCAATGTGGTGTACCTCCCACCCCTTGTGTGCAGCAACTGCAAGGAGCAAGCGAACTGATTTGAGACGAGCTACAGGAGCAAATACCTCGTCAAAATCTATTCCTTACCGTTGGACATAGCCTTTTGCCACCAATCGAGCCTTGTGCTTCAGCACCTCCCCATGCTCGTCTTTCTTCACCTTGAACACCCATTTGAGGCCAATAGGCTTGTGTCCTACAGGAAGATCAACAAGTTGCCAAGTCTTGTTTTCTTCTATAGACTTCATCTCCTCGAGCATGACCCGTCTCCAGCACGGGTGTTCCTCAGCATCGGCGAAGGACGTGGGCTCCTCCGCGGTGGTGAACATGAGCTCCCCCTCCTCCAAGCTTGGTGGGCGCTCAACCCGACCAGGAGGGGTGAGGGTTCCAATTATGTTGCGCATCGTGCGGAACTGTAGTTTCACACCGTCGTCGTAGTGAGCGTCGACGACGTTGCTGCCGGGGTCCGACAGCGGTGTGGCGAAGCAGATGGGTCGTGGAGGATTCCGGGGCGTGACGAAGGTGCTGGAATCTTCAAGTCCGGAACCCCCCGCTGCTGCTGACCCACGTGCAGGACTGTCCCAGCCCTGATTTGCGCTGGACAGCCCCTGTAGTGACCCTTGGGGCGACGCTGCAGGTGCTGGACTCTCTAGCAGGTCTAGAGGCTGGCGCAGGAACTCCTAGGGTCTCGACAGACCCTTCTGTGCCCCTCCTGGGCACTGCAGGGGTGCTGTTCGGCCCCTCCGGACCATGCAGCACCTCTCAGGGTGCTGGAACAGCAGGTCCAGCAGGTGCTGGACCTAAGGAGTCGACGTGGAAGGTGGTGTAGTCCTCTTCTCCTGCTCCTTCTCCCCAGTCCCACTTGGCTGCCTCGTTGAATATCACGTCTCGTGGTATGTGTGTGTGCCCATCAGCCGGATTATACATCCTATAGCCCTTCGTTCCTGCAGCATAGCCAAGAAAAATCATTGGAGTACTCCGGTCTTCCAACTTTTTCAGGTGGGGGCACGTGTTTTTGACATGCCCCACACATCCAAAAGTTCGGAAATAATTGACGGCTGGTCGCTCTCCATGCCAAGCTTCATATGGCGTCTTCTCGTCGAGGCCGCGGGTAGGGGATCGATTCAAGATATAGACAGCTGTGATAACTGCCTCACCCCAAAAAATCCCGGGCATACCCTTCGCCTTCAACATGCTCCTCGCCATGCCGACCACCGTCTGATTGCGCCGCTCCACAACCCCGTTTTGCTGCGGCGTATACGAGGTTGTGAGTTGACGTTGTACTCCGTGCTGAGCGCAGTACTCGCCGAACTACTGTGAGGTGAACTCCCCTCCGCGATCAGTACGGAGTAGCTTCAGCCTCCTCCCGGACTCTAATTCAGCTGTCGCCTTGAATTGCTGAATTAAGTCGGGCGCCTTGTCCTTGGTTGCTAGAAGATAGAGCCACATATAGCGGCTCATGTCATCCACTAGCAATAAGAACATCTTCTTGCCGCCTGGAGTCGTGGGCGTGATAGGCCCGCAGATGTCGCCATGGACAAGGTCGAGCGCGCCCTCCGCGCGCCGCCGAGCTTGCTTGGGGAAGCTGGAGTGCCTCTGCTTCCCGATCAAGCAAGCTTCGCACAATTGATCTACGTGATCAATTTGCGGAAGCCCGAACACCATCTTCTCTCGTGCCAACTTCCGAAGTGCCTGGAAGCCGACGTGCCCGTAGCGTTCGTGCCAACGCCACGCAACATCATCACGCCTCGCGGTTAGGCAAACCGGACGTGTGATGTTGAGCCTGATGGAGTACAACTTGCTGTCATCGCACTGAACTCGTGTGACGAGACGCTGCTGCTCATCCCGTATGTGCATCACTCCTCCTTGCACCGTGATGCTGTAGCCATCCTCATCCAGTTGGCTGACGCTGATGAGGTTGGTGGTGAGGTGCGGGATGAGGTAGACACCGGTGAGCCTCCTGTGCTCACCCGTCTTGGCAGCGAATAGGACCATACCCTTCCCGTGGATACGACGGAGTTGTCGCCGAACTTATGATTCCGACAACGTTTTCGTCGAGCTCGGAGAAGACGGCGCGCGAACCCGTCATGTGGTTGGTCGCGCCCGTGTCGAGGTACCAACGAGTGTCATCAAAGTCGTCGTCGTTGCTGCGGTGAGCGAAGACACGTCCCTCCACTATCTCCAGTGGTCGCGTAGGACGTTCCTGTACAGGCTCCTCCTGTACAGAGGCCACCCTTATCATAAACAAGGTGTCCTCCTCCTCCGCCTTCGCCACGAAAGCATGCTGCTGCGGCTCCTCCTTTGGCTTCGACCGACACTCCCTGGCCTAGTGGCCCTTCTTCCCGCACTTCCTGCACTGGTCCCGCGGAATATCCTTCCCGGAACCTCCCTTCTTGCCTCCGTTCTTCTTGGGCGGGCCCTTTCGGCTGCCCCTCTTAGAAGAACCCGCGGACTGGGTAGACCGCTCCTCCTTCCGCTATGCCTCCCACTCCTCCCTAGTGAGGTACAACTGGCCGTTGTGTACTCCTCCCTTCCGCTGCGTCGAGTCGAAGGCGTTCTCAGCCGCCCTGAGACGCCCCGTCACCTCCGACAAGGTGAGGGTCAACACGTCCAGTAGTGTCGTGATTGCCACCACGATCTGTTGGAAGCGTTCTGGAACGCTTCGCAGGAGCTTCTCCACGGCCCTCTCTTCTCCTATCTCCTCCCCTAGCAACGCAAGCCGTGATAGCAATGCCGCTCAGGCGGAGGGAGAAGTCCTCCACGCTTTCACCATCCTTGAAGACAGCGTCTTCAAACTCCTTCCGGAGTTGCTGTGCTGTTGTCTTCCTCACGCGGTCGGCCCTGACCCGCATGATGGCGATCGTGTCCCATGCCTCCTTCGCCGTCCTCTTTTCTTCTATCGTCGTGATCATCTCCGGCGGGACAGCGCTGACCAAGATGTCAAGCGCCATCATGTCTTCCTGCTCGCTCACGTTCCCCTCCTCCACGGCCTTCCAAAGCAGCCGTGCCTTCAGCTTGATCTTCATCATGACAGCCCACTTCGCGTAGTTGGTCTTGGTGAGCACGGGGAACCCCGTCCCGGTGTTCACCTCACGAGCTTCCGGTGAGGGTGTGCCATGGCTGATGGCGCTGCCGCTGCTTGTAGGTGTATACGACATCTTGCAGAATTCAGTCTAGGCTTGAAACCGGCTCTGATACCACGAATGTTGCAATTCCAGCCCCAAAACTTCTCTGTTCTTGCTGTACAAACTGATCTGCACTAGCAGATCAATTTGAACTCAGTCTTTGATGATGCTGAACCAAACCTGGTGGTGGCTAGGGTTGAAGGGGGAGGCAGCAGCTTGGGGAAGATGATGCCCTAGGCAGCTGCTAGAGCAGCAGCCTTGAGGGGCGGCTAGAACAGCAGCCGTCGGCGGTGGAGAAAATCTGGGAGGCGGCTGGAACCCTAGGTTCAGGTGGTGGCTAGGGTTCTTGAGGAGGGAGGCGCCTTCTTGGGTGAAAGAGGGGGGCGGCGGCTGCAAAGGGGGAGAGAGAGGCGGCTAGGGCAGAAAACTGGAGGAACTTTTCTTTATATAACTCTCTCACAATTTGGGGTGTTTTTGGCTTGTATAAATAGCCCCCTACAAGAGTCCTAATCTATTACAAAAGGATCTTTTAGTCTATCTCTAAGAAGATTAAACTCAGATTCCTTCTAGAAAGGGGGCCCGGCCTGGGCCAGGGCTGACCAGCCCACTTGGCCCAGTTCTGGCTGCCCTGGGCCAGGGGCAGATCAGCCCACAATGTCTCCACATCTTCAAAGCTAGCACCACGGTAGTAAGCTCGAGATCATGAGTCGGATAATGTTGTTCATGATTCCGTAATTGCCGTGATCCATATGCGACCACGGGTTCTCCTTGCATGAGTACACAACCAAGTACGATGTCAGACGCATCATAATAAACATTAAAAGGCTTGATTGTATCCGGTTGAGCGAAAATCGGGGCTGTTGTGAGGTGTTTCACCAACGCCTGAAAAACTTTCTCACATGGCTTGCTCCAATCATATTTGATGCCCTTTTTCAGTAGCTCCGTCACAGGTTTAGAGATTTTTGAGAAGCCCGGGATGAACCTCCGATAATATCCCGCCAAACCTAAGAACCTACGAACTTCATGGACTGATGTTAGAGACTTCCATTTCAGCACTTGTTCAATCTTGTTTGGATCAACAGCGATGCCTTCCGCTGAAATAATATGTCCAAGAAACAACACTTGGTTGATCCAGAATTCACATTTACTAAACTTTGCATAGAGCTTGTGATCTCTCAGTCGTTGGAGCACAATATGCAAATGTTTAGCGTGTTCCTCCTCTGATTTGAAATAGACCAAGATATCATCGATGAATATCACGACGAACTGATCCAACTCCGACATGAACACCGAGTTCATAAGATACATAAAGTGAGCCGGAGCATTGGTCAACCCATATGACATGACAAGATACTCATAGAGTCCATATCTTGTCGAGAATGATGTTTTCGGGATATCTTCCGCTCGAATATTGATTTGATGATATCCTGACCTTAAGTCCATCTTGGAGAAGACTTAAGCACCCACTAGCTGATCGAAGAGAATATCAATTCTTGATAGTGGATACTTGTTCTTTATCGTCACAGCATTTAACAGCTCGAATATTGATTTGATGATATCCTGACCTTAAGTCCATCTTGGAGAAGACTTAAGCACCCACTAGCTGATCGAAGAGAATATCAATTCTTGATAGTGGATACTTGTTCTTTATCGTCACAGCATTTAACAGACGATAATCGATGCATAGCCGCAACGTCTCATCCTTCTTCACAAATAAAGCCGAGCAACCCCATGATGATGAACTTGGACGAATAAACCTCTTGTCCATCAGATCTTTGAGTTGCTCCTTCAGTTCAGTTAATTCATTCGGAGCCATTTTGTATGGTCTCCGAGAGATCGGTCTGGTTCCCGGTATCAACTCTGTTTTGAATTCCACCTCACGTTCAGGTAGTAAGCCTGGAAGATCTTCGGGAAACACGTCCGGATATTCACGGACTACTGGAATGTCTTCTAACTTGCAAGCTTCAACATTACATACTTCCGGGACTTTGGAAACAGCTTTGCCGAGATACAACGTATGACGCCCGTGAAGTGGAGAGTCCAAATGAACACTCTGGTTCTCGATGTCCAGAACAGCCCTATGGAAAGTTAACTATGATATTCCAAATATGGCATCGATTCCTTGATCTTCGAGAATAATGAGGGTGGTAGGAAAAAATTTTCCATCCAAACAAAGTGGTACTCTAGAAACGACTTCATTGGTCGATATGTCTTCACCTGACGAATGAATAAGGTAAGAACCTTTTGTGATAATTGTGGAGATCTGATCCCGAATCACTATCGCCTTGCTAATGAAGTTATGTGTTGCACCAGAGTCGAATAGAATGACAACCGACTTGTCATTTAAGGTGAACCTGTCCGCAAGAACAGGTAGGCCTTGGGTAGATCATCGACTGACACATAATTAACATTTTCCACTTTGGACATGACTTTTCTTTGCTGTCCAAGATCATTATTTAGAACTGGACCCGTAGACATCATGTTGCTACTCGTTTCAGTTGCTTTATTGACGATGTGTTTATTGTCAATTTGAAGTAGGATACCACTCGGTTCAGCTGAGAAATCACCTTGATCATCTTCAATACCTTGAGGGGAATAACCTTCTGGTGCACCTTGTTGGTACTGGGGTGCACAAGAAAGAGTTTGTTGTTGCGGTGAAGGTAAATAAAATCTCTGTGGAGCATACGAGTCGTCATACTCTAAGAATGACTGCACCTTTTATGGAACCTCTCAACCGGAAGGTGAACGGTTTACCAACCGATACTTCTGAGGCAGATGATTGCATTCATCCTGTGATGAGTCCCTCTCCCTCTTTTCTTTAAGGTAGAGATTGGAATAATATCCTTGAGTGATAGCACAACTAACAAACTCATCAAAATTCTTTTGGCTAACTTGAGCCAACTCATATCGCAGTCTAGCAGTCAACCCTCGGTAAAAATGATACCCCTTTATGGCTGGTGATTTCACATAATCCGGTACATATTGAGCTAAGCGATTGAATTCCTTCGCATACTCAATAACACTCGTTCCCTCTTGTTTTAAATTCCATAATTCATCAAGACTTGTTTGTATTATGCCCGCAGGAACGAAACGAGCACGGAATGCATCCTGGAACTCCGTCCACGTGACACGATGTCCTTCTGGTTGGATAGCAATGTATTCTGCCCACCAGGCTCTAGCAAAGGCGTGAAGCTGCCGAGAGGCAAATAGAGTCTTCTGGAAGTCATCACATTGAATCAACCCAAACTTGGACTCAATGACACGTAACCAGTGATTTGCTTCACAATAGTCAGCCGCTTCAGAGAATACCGGCGGTTGTGTCGCCAAGAAATCCAGCTAAGTGCTCGGGGTTGGCATGTGATGCTGAGCTTCTCTATTTATTCCTTGCTGAACTAGGGTTTGGAGAGTTTCATTCATCTTCACCATAATTTTCGCCAATCCGGTTGGAGATGGCTCTTGTGATAAAGTCGAGTCATTCCCATCTCGACTCGAACCTCCAAGCTCTATTTGAGAATGTGCGTATACCATACTGCACGAAACAAATTTTGAGTCAATCAAAATTCTATACCAACAGTAAGTAAAGATAAGCAAAACATGAACATGTCATGAACTTTATGAAAGCATAACCACAACTCACGTCGAATAATTAATGAGGACTCGAGAAGAAGTCCAGCCCGCGGACTCCTCTCGCTAGCAACACAAAGACATTGCAGCGGCTAAGTTCTCCATGTTTTACATGACTCGGAAGTCTCCGAGTCTCACCGGACAACCTTCTTCATAAGCGTCTATGTTAACCTGCAAAACCACTCATATAGCAAGAGTAAGCACAATGACTCAGCAAGACTTAACCGTCTCTCTTAAAGCATGCAACTCTACATGAAAGTAACTTAAGGCCTAAACATGTAAGTTGCAAAAAGACTCGCCTACAAGTTCATCATTAACTTTTAGATTTTAGCCATCATAGTAGTAACCTTGCACCGAGCAACATTGGAACTCCACAATCAAATAAGAAACGCTTCATTCCAATGTTACTTGTTCCAAGGTGTAAATTAACTTTAGTTCGCTCTATCACTACATATATGGTTTTCATGCAATTCCAGTTATCATAGCAACAATTAAAACTTGTAAATTGTTCTCACACAACTTGCTTACTACGTCACAACACAGTGAGCAAGCGGTACTCAACCGCGAGGGACGGTGATTCGAATCAAACGCTGCCCGGATAACTCGACACATACGCCCGCCTCTGAAGACCCAAATCTGTCGTCCTTCATTACGTCGTATGTGGCAACCTTTCGCAGGACACCCGACTGTAGAACCGGTCGCGCCGTCTCGGGCTCATAGGTCTAACGAGACGATGTGGTATGGCTCTACACTCCAATTAACCTGGTACATCGGTTTTAAGGGTCCCATATAGCAGTAAGCATCCGGTACATAACTCAATACTTGCTCAGCGGGGCTGCACACGCCTCGGTCCTTAACGGACACAGACAGAGCTATTCGACCAAGACTTCATTTTGTCGCTGCCTAACTCTCCTGTCCGGTCTCATCTTTGGAAACATAAACTTTAGTTTGCCTCTTTAAATCATACCCGTGTGATCCCGAACTATAGCTCGCGAGTAGATTCCAACTACTCGACTTCTACCGGATGTCATAGCCTATTTAGCATGGCATTATTATACAGCGGGGATACGTCTTCTACCCTTGACTCGAGTGTTTCTTTGGTCATGCATTTGGAGTATAAAACATTCCTGACCTAACGCACATACAAAGTCTAAACCATAATTGTGAACAAAGTAAAATTTTATAAAACAACTTAAATGCATACCGAAGCTTGCCTTGGTTTTGCAGGTGTCTAAGTATATATTCAGTTAGTGAAGACCACTTGAGACTTAATCACTCGATCACCGCGTCTTTAAAATCCTACTTCACTTCCTTCACAAGTCCTTACGTATATGCTACACGTTATGAATATGCACCAGTATTTAATTGTAAAGTTTTTGCTATCAAGTCAATTGACAAGTTTAAAACTAGAACTCTATTTAAGAATTTAAAATGACACTGGTGCTATAGGTTGGGTTTGGGTTAAGTAAAATGATCAAGTGCTATGTGTGCTTCTTAATTGTTGCATTTTCCCCCTAGGACTGTTGTATCACAAAGTACTGATCCAGAGCTCAAATTTATCTGAGAATTTTCCTGTGGGTTCCTTGTCACAAGAAGACATTCTGGACCAAAATTCAGAATTGTTCAATGAGTAGTTCATTCAGAACAATTCTCTAAGCATTTAGGCAAAAAGAAATTAATTCTGGATAAATTTGCACTTTCATGCAAATTCAAGTGAACCACAAATTCAAACATAGCTCAGAGATCATGCATGAATTTTCCTAGAAGTTTTAGAACTAGTAATTGCCCAGAACTGTATTTCCAAGTTTTGGAAATTCTCTGAAAATGTTTCTGTATTCATTTAAACACAGCAATTTGAAATCAGAATTCTCCTAACTAAATCAACTCCAAATGAGTTAATATTTTTACAGGAGTTTACTAACATCCTAAACAATATTCTGGCAAAATTTAGGGATATTTGGATGAACCAAACTCTCTCTAAAATTATTTTGCTGAAAAGATTTAAAGAATTTTTCAGAATTTAATAATGTTTTTCATACAAATTGGGTTGCATATTTGGATATAGTTTTTCAATCTGAATCCAACCCAATTTGAATCACTAAATTTGGAGTTCCCTAGCAAAAGTTATGAGATTCTAAAGTTTGAATCAAATCTGACGTTTGGATTAAACCAGAAAAAGTTTAAATCCCTGACAGCGGGTCCCCGGGGTGACGTGTCACACTCTCAGCGCAGCTACACCGCAGTGCATACCGATTTCAGCTGTAGCCACACGCGATCGGGTCGCCACAGCAAATCCCAGATTAATTCCAACAGCCACTGACCGGTGGGGCCGACGGGGTCTTCTTCCTCCCGTGACCGTTTCCCGCTCCCGTACCTTCCCCTTCGCCGGCAGCGGCGGTGCCTCGCCGGACTCGGCTTCCTGGCTGTCTCACGGCCGGATCATCGCCGCCTGGGGGGTTTCAGCTACGAGGAAGCGACTGGTGCGGTGCTCTCGGGCTGCCGGTGGTCGGAAGTAGGCCAGCGACGTGTGGCGGCTCCGGCCGACCTTCGGTGACCTCGGGTCGCTTCTTGCGACCGTCAAACACTCGATTGAACGGCGCTACAGCAGCAGCGGCACCTAAGGAAGATCGACTTAGGCACAAATTAGCTCGGAAACGGTGGCTACTAGGGTTTCACTGTGCGTCCGGTCGTCCCCGCCATTGGCCGCCGATCGGAAAGCTTGAAGTTGGTTGCCTCTACCCGGTTTTAAGCTAGGTCTATGAAGGAAAAATGTACCCTAACCACTCTAGCTCCTGTGTGCGCAACAAGATCAATTCTAACTGAAATTTGAGCTCCAATTTCAGAAATTCTTACCGCGATTAGGTTTTTCCCAGTCGAGAGTAAAACTCAAAATTCTCGAGCTACGGTGCACGACTTGAGATGAAACTTGGGGAGAAGCAGCATGATGATCCGGCGCTCCTCTAGGTACCATTGATCAAGCTTGAAAACCTTCGCGTGGGGCTGTCCACGGGAGTCCGAACGGTGGTGTGGTTCGGTTGCCGCGCGGGAGCTAGGTTCTCGGTGTGGGGAAGCTTGGCTAGCCCAGTTGTGTGTGGAGAAGGTTGGAGAGGGCCACTCAGTGCCGTTTTCGCAGCTCGGGGAGCTCGGTGGTATGAGTTTGGTCGCCTCGCGACGATCGACCGAAGTGTCCGGTCTGAACAGAGAAATAGAGAACTTCTGCAGATATTTGAGTGTACTAACCAATGGTCCCCACTGTCCCCCTTATCCTCTCCAAAATCTCTCAAATTTGGCAAATGTTGAAGTTTAATTGTGGGAAGTTCAAAACTGAAGTGCATTTGTATAATTGGCCAAATTTTCATCTAAATTTAAATGTGTATTTGAATTCATTGCAATTTAGAGTCCTTTTAGAAAGATGAGTAGCAAAACATTTCAAAAATTCATGAAACTTTGCATACCCACTTATTTGGACCTAAAAAATTCAAATATGAAATCTGATTTTAAATTTGGCTGCTGCAAATGAGCTTTTGAACACAACAGTTTGAAATTTCTATTGTAGTTCCCTCATTTGAAATTTGAGTTGAATATTTAGTTCACAATCTGATTTTTAAACTTTCATCAAACTTTGCATACCCACTTATTTGGACCTAATGAATTCAAATATGGAATCTGATTTTAAATTTGGCTGCTGCAAATGAGCTTTTGAACACAACAGTTTGAAATTTCTATTGTAGTTCCCTCATTTGAAATTTGAGTTGAATATTTAGTTCACAATCTGATTTTTAAATTTTTCATTGCACATGAGACTTCAACTATGTGGTTTTAATCCACCTATCCAAGCATATAAGTGACCGTAAGCTTGTTTAGAAGAGCTCTCATGTGTATTATCATATGTGAAAAAGTTTAAACATGTCTTATTTCTTAAATTTGAACTCAACTTTATTCACAGCTCAAGTTTTCCAATTACAAGTTTTTAGAACTTTTACACAATCCACGTGCCAGAACCTTGATTTTTAGCTTTCCCACTTTTTACCTTAAGCTTTGGGTCTTCACTTTTTCCTCTCCTTTTTTTCTCCTTTTTCCTTTGTTTTCCTCTTTTTCTATCTTTTTGTTCTTTTATTCCTGATTGACTTTTGTCGTGAGTTTCATCTCTAGCCTACCCCAACTAGCTTAGGACATAAAGGCTTTGTTGTTGTAGAATAGGTATGTTCAACATTTTAAAATTTATGTTATTAATTCAATTTGAATCAGTATTACTTGGAACAGAGCACACTCTAGGTCATACTTGTTCTTTAATCTTGTGTCCTAGGTCCAACTCCAACATACTAGACCCCAAACTTTGAACTAGTCTGTATTGCAGGCCTGTACAACTATTTCTATACAATACGCTTGGCGAGCTAGCATCAAAACTAGCCATTCTTATGGATATGAAACCCAGCTTGGATTTTATATCTAGCCTACCTCAATGTTCTTGAGATAAAGGCTTTGTTGTTGTTGTTGTAATCATGAACACACTAAAGTATTTTTATGGCTGACTAGGCTGACGGACCAACATCACCTGATTCAGAAGAAGGATGGGAAAAGACGGGTGGCAGGTCTAGTGAGACTTCAGCACCATTAAAGTCAGCAAACAGTTGACATTCTTTTTAAACTAATTGAGATATGGTTGTGGTAGCTTCCATGATTTTAAGGTGTGCAATAAACATGACCATATCTTTTTGCTATTTCTTTTGTCAGGGTGGATAATAAGCGGCGCCTATTTTGGGACTTCTTTGGTAGGACTTCTGAAAAGAAGGTCGAGATAGCACTTGAGGTCGCAGATCGAGACGTATGAATTTTTAACATATGTTTTTAAATATTTATACATTTAATAGCAATAAACAAAAGAAGTATGGAATGGAGAAGGATAAATGTGGTTAAAAATGTGATATTTCACAAGATTTTCCTTGAAGTCTTCAGGGTATCCTATTGAGCAGCAACAACAACAAACAACAAAGCCTTTGTTCCAAGCAAGTTGGGGTAGGCTAGATACCCAACAAAAACATGTGGAAGTAAAAAGAAAGAGAGATAGAAGAGTAAACAAAGTACGAGTAAACTAAGATCCCGGCACATAAATTGCTGATTTCTATGCAGTCCTATCAAGAGCCAAATCTCTAGGTGCATTCCAATCCCTCAAGTTCTATGGATATGAAACCCAGGCTATCCTATTTAGCAGTAAAAGAAAATTATAAAATTCTTAATTTTAGCTTACAATCAACAGTATTGAGTGGACACTCTTGTTCTAGTTGTTAATGAATAATCTGATCTTCACGAAAAACTAGACCGATCTTGTAGAAACTAGGTGGCATTGCATTAAGAAGAAAATAGGTACCCAAATTCGTATCAAAGAGGATTTGAACCTGGGTGGTCAGGGTGTACACTCATGCCCTTAACCGACTGAGTTAATTTCAGTTCCTATCTGATCTTCAGATGATACCATCTATTCCTTCCATTCTTTACTAGTCAATTCGGACATTCAGATGGTCTTCAATGTCTTTGACTATTACTGTTATTAAATTTATTGAAAATGTAAAACTACACTTTATATTTATGTGACAAACATTAATAATTGTGTATTTAAGTGGTCAATGTTTCTATTTTTTGGCGGTGTGCATTCTTAAATGATATGTATTTGAGATTGAGAATGGATGGACTAATTTTATCTGCAAAGATGACTTATTGCATCTTGTTCCTTATCTAATGCTGTTCTTGCCCTTTTTTCTTGAAGGTTGCTGTTACCAATGCAGAGAAGAACAACACGGAGTCAAATGACATCCTCCGTTTTGAACAGTTAAGGTGTGAGCTGATTGAGTTAGAAAAGAGAGTTCAGAAGACTGCGGATGATGCTCAAAAGGAGGAGGTATGTTTTTCTGATACAGGTGTGAAATAAAGAATGAGATTTTTTTTGGGGGGGGGGGGGTTCATGTTCATACTTGGAACTGGGGACTCAACAGTAAATCAATAAATGTTATTAATTTTTTCTATCGTTTTTATTCTAAGCTTTTGCATATTCTGACCATGCTTTTAACCATGATGTCTGGCTTCACAATCGTAAATGTTTTGTCAATTTTAAAGAATTTTCTTTTACTGTTTTTCAGGCGAATGATGCACCATATGAAGCAACCACACCATCACTGACAATATCTGTTCCATCTAGTTTGGCTAGCAAGAAGGAAAATGTTATTACCAAGTCAGTGGAGAAGGTCAAGGAGACTACAACGGTATGATGCCTTTGAATGTAACTGGTCCCATAGATAGAAGTGATAGAAACGTATTACATACTTTACCATATTATCAGAGTTATGAAAATGTTCATTTCGTGGCATGTTAATGTTTCCTGAAGGTGTTCATGATATCATTGTGAATAATTTTATCTGAGAATTCAGATAATCTAATTGGTTTCTAAATTGTTTCTTTGACACCAACTTGTCCTCAACACAATATGGTTACAGTTCCTTTGTTATTTAAAGTAACTCCTCATTATATTCTTTTCCTCCTGGGCAGACTGTGGTGCAAGGCACACAACTCTTAGCAATTGATACAGGAGCTGCTATGGGCTTGCTAAGAAGAGCTCTTATTGGTGATGAGCTTACTCAGAAGGAAAAACAAGCCCTTCAAAGAACCCTGACAGATTTGGCATCTGTTGTTCCTATAGGAATACTCATGCTCCTGCCAGTGAGTCTTCCTTTTACTTTGGTTTTTGGTCTCTTGAACATCTACCCACATTTATTGAAAAAAAATTTGGGCGGTGCAGTCCTGTTACATATTTTCCTCATCCATATTGACTCGGGCCATCTTAATCTATCTGGTGTCTGAATTGCCACGTGGCATCATTCATACTTTTCTTGACTTCTGATGAAGAGAATCAAGTGCAATTTTTTTCATCTGTAGCTTATTGTAATTGTTTCTGTTCCCAGCTAACTGCTGTTGGACATGCTGCGATTTTGGCATTTATCCAGAGATATGTACCTTCAATGGTATGTGTTCTATGTCCTCTCATTGATTCTCCACTGTTCCAATTTGTAAATACAATTTTGACATTTGTTATTGTGTATAGATCCCATCCACGTATGCCCCGGACAGGTTAGATCTTCTCAGGCAGCTGGAAAAGGTGAAGGAAATGGAAGTTACTGAAGGCAACAGCAAAGATTTATTAGAGGGAGTTGGTTTGAGAAACGACCAAGTGAAGTAAGCTGACTAATAATATACATCTGATGGTCTACCCTGTAAAGTGTAGGTAACAAATTCTTCCGTTGGATAGTTTCTACATTTCTGTTTCCGCTGTTATCTGTCATGCTGCCTGGTTAACTCGGGAACCATTCTGGTTCTGAACTGTTGAACAATATAAGCTTTATTAAACTTCAAAAGTGGAGAATTTCAGTTATGCACCTCCAGGGTTGTTCCCTTTTAGGCGACAGGGTCTTTGCTTCAGATTATTTCATTATGATATTCTGAAGCATTTATATCTTCTTGTAGTGTTCTAGACCAAGACATGGTGAGGATTTATTTCTCAGATTCTTTCAATGGTGGAGATGGAACTGCAAAGTTACACGCAGATAGCCAAACATGGCATCTTGAAGTTGAAGATCCTTCCGGAATTTGCAGTTTTGTAGATTGTATTCAACAGTATACACGGATGTTGCGTGCCCATCCAACAGAGGATGAATAGCCAAGTTCCTCTTGCGCCCGTGTAGGGATATAGAGATTTTGATAGATTTGTATATCTAGTGCTCTTGTTTTTCCCGATGGGTTGTACATCTAGCTGATTCGTTGAGGATCGCCTGCTCTCATGTATCCCACCTTTCTTTCCCATTGGTTCTTTCTTCAACCCTTTGTCGCAAAACTACGCTTCTGTAACCTCTTCTTTTATGGAGTTGGAGTTCTCACATAGGCCTGTACACTGATGCCTAAGTCAGTTGAGTGAGGCTAAATAGCTAAAGGTGTTTGGCTTACGGACATCCTGCAATAATTCCAAGCCATTTGTGGTTGAATTTTATCTACTAAAGCTCACATATTTTGATGCGATCAGTTTTGGGCCCATCGGATTATCAGTACAAGAAACTACAGTAAAGAAAGCACGTGGAGAGATCCCCCTCCACTTACCATGACTAGCACTCGAGGCCTTTGTAAACTATGGTCATAACCTCATTTTGAGGGGAAGGTCAGTTTTTATTCATTATTAAAAAAAGCACTCGAGGCCTTGTATCCTCGTATGCCCATACGCGTTTGACAATTTTTCGTTTAGTTACCTTATGAATAGCGCTATATTCGTATGCTTTGACAAGTAATTGTTTGACGATTTCGTCTAGTTACCCTGCCCTCTGAAACACTGCCACACGGATCTTAGATTTTTGGCCGTGTCCACTTTTTCGCTATCATGCTTACACCTCTAATCCCTTCTTCCAGTGTCAGAACAACTAAAGGCTTGAGTAAGACAACACGACTTCGAGCTGAATTTTCTTACGAATCCATACATCTACCATGTCATGATGAAACTCGCTGGAGTACGAAAAAGACTATGAAATCCAGTACAAGAGCAAGGAACGTCGACGATGACTCCCTAGGTTGCAGACAAACATAACGAAAGGGGAGATAACTACATACCGGTTTTTCCTTGTAGCAAACCATTTAGGATCAATGAATTTATACTCCTATGTTCTGAATTAAATGACATTTAGGGCAGTTAATTTAGTTTAAATTGAACTAGATTTTTTGTGCTAAACATTATTTATTTCAGAATGGAGAGAGTATGAAACAACCTGATCTAATAAAGATAAAAGATTTAGAGTAACGTATGCAATCTAATGTGCATACCATACAAACAATAAAGCGCTCATTATCGAAGAAAAAATCATATAAACAACTGATAACCAAGTCAATCTGACCTGGAAGTTTCGCGAGTAATACCCGAGAAGTTTCAAGTCCCATGACGTTAGTCTCCGGGTCGGGCAGCTTTTCCTAATCCTGTTGACATTCTACGAGCTTCGTCCTCACTGATTGATGCTCTGCCTGACGGACCTTTGAGCGGGTCAAGCAGAGTTCTGATCAACTATTCAGATTTCAGTTTTCCATCTAAGATGACTTTTGTAAAAGCGTACGTATAAGCCGTCATGTAGCCGAGGGATCTGTTTCCGGAGAATCTTCAGAACAAGAGACTCCATCCGCGCGCCTCTCCGAAAAATCTTATGTCTCCCTCACCCGGCGTGCCTTCTCTGGTCTCCTCCAAAACCTTGCCCTAGCAGTGGTGAGCTGATGCGGCGTGGGCCTGCCTGGAAGTGGAAGCGGATCCGACGAGGAGGCGACGTGGGAAGGCGTGTGGGACTTGCGTGGGCGCGAGGGCGTGGGACACCGGGCAGGCATGGGAACCTCCTGCTCGTCGCCAAACCGCTCTTCGGGGTCCTCTTTGTTTATGTTTTCTTGAAATCGGTCGTGAGCTTGGTTAGCAGTTAGTGTACAGTTATCGAGAGAATTATTAGGAAACTAAACTATGAATGTGGCTAAAATATACAGCAGGATTGTGCCATACGGTGTGTACAATTGCAAGTTTGACCAAAATGCTATCAATATGTAAGCTAAAATTTTGTCCAAATTATATCCTAATTTGTAAACTACTCCCTCCATTTCTTTTATTTGATTAAAATAACCAAATTTAAATAAAAAGAAACGAAGATAGTATGTCAAAATTGAGTAATAATTGGTATAGTTTGCAGATTTTATCGATACTTTGCAGTCCAAATACACCTCAAATATTGAAGAAATGTTGATGTCAAAATTACAAAGTCATCTGAAGTAGGGGCAAACTCATAAGTCTATTATCAACTTTTAAACCATATTTAACACTGTTAAGTGCACATATGAAGTAGGGGTAAAGTTTTGTATCGTTTTAAAAAAGTATGGATAAAATCGTAAATCTTAAAAATAAATACAAAATCACAATTAAACTTGAAGCAAGGATAAAACACAATTGTTCCTTAATTTGAAAATGGAAAGAACATACTTTTGCTCGAATTTATTATTTTGATAAGAAGGAAGTGAAACAACTTGTCCGTTCTAAATTGCCAAATTAATTCACCCCATTGGAAGCCAGCTTACAATCACCTTATCTCTTCTACTTTTACATAAAAAAGTAGTAAGAGAGGTAAGGCGACTTTTTATACAAGTCTGACTTTTCATACGTGTCCCCATTTCCTAAAAAAATAACCTTATCTCTTCTTAGTTTTGAGGATCCTATTTATCCCATGAATTCATGACACTTAACATTAGTACTAGAGAACAAAAAAAATATATATCCTGATACAAAGGTGAGGATCGTTCAAAAGCAAACTGACATTAGTGGTAACATCATTAATTGTTAATCGACGAGCATACTTAAGGGAGCTCAAAAAATTAGACTACATAACTATTTTTAGGAGCAACTAAAAATTTTAAAAGGTAATTTTCCTTCCCCCAATAGTTCCTGTTAAACTAGTCATAAAATTATTTTTAATTAGGTCACAATAATGTTATTTCTCTTGGGAAAAGAAGGTTTGGGGATCTTAATTTTTCCTTGTCTACAGCTATAAATAAATAAAATTTAGGAGTAACTAATATAATAGGAATAATATTGGAGTAATGTTGGGGATAATTTTGTAACTAAAGTTTCAATTATCTGATTTAGAGAGTTCTGATTCATCTTTTTTAGAGATGTTCTTATCAAACACGAAGCCTCCTTTTTATAGTATTTCTTCCCCGCGTATCACACTCTTCTTATATCCCACGTCGCACACTTCCAAGCAGCACCTCCCCCACTTGCGAACCCCCACCACCTTGAAACCAAAACCCTAGCACGCTCACCAGCCGCCGCCCACCACCGACCATGGCGCGCCTCCACTTCGTGGCCGTGGCCATGGCCGTTCTCTTCGCCGCCGCGGCGGCGCAGGCTCCGGGCGCCTCTCCAATGCCGGCGCCCCGTGCGCAGCCCCTGCCGCCGCCTCCGCCTCCGCCACCAGCGCCAGCACCGGTGCCTCCGCCGGCGCAGGCTCCGGCGATGCCTCCCACGGCCACCACCCCCGCGCCCGCCACGGCGACACCCGTCCCGGCGCCCAGCTCCGAGGCCCCCGCCTCGGAGATGCCGCTCTCGCCGCCGGCGCCGGGATCGATCGCCAACACGCCGGCCGAGGCCCCGGCCTTCCCTCCGCCCAGCGCCACGTCCAGCGTGGCACCCGCAGCCGCGTGGGCCGCCGCCGCCGTGGCGGCTACCGCGGTCGTCTTCTACTGAGGTCCGCCCCCGCTCCGACGCGACGTGGCCTCCGCTCGACGTCATCGCCGCTACTTCCGCTGCCTATTTATTGCTCATCTTGCTTTTTTGTTGTGCTCATTCCATTCGGTTTTAGTGTAGGGCTTCGTCAGATCCAATCTCATCGTCTGTGTGTGAGAGATATAGAGATTGTTGAGACAGTTGCTGTGGCATGCCATTGTATAATGCCCCCGTTTGTTCTTATGTAGCGGATTCTTTCTATATGTCCCCTGCTGCTAGTATGTATCATTATCGTGACGGTATTTAGCTTGTTTTTCTTAGCTTGATCCGTGCTTGTTCGTGCAGATCTGGAGAGATCGATCTCTCCAGATCTGTACGTGCTCTGCATCTTCTTTTTCTTGTCGTGCTAGCGAGATTGATGTGTGTTCTCGGTGACTCGGGGAGAAGGATGTGCCGAGGGGTGTGTCGTGTGTGGAGAAGCATCTGGACTGGTGGGCGGTCGGTGGTGTCTTGTTCCGTGGTGCGGCGTGACGAGGGCGCGTGGCGTTTCCGTGCGGCACCTCGGCGCACCTGACGGCGACGGCAGCGCATCAGTGCTCTGCGCCGTGGCCCGGCGGCGAGGGTGCGTGTCGCGTGGTCATCGTCGGATTTGCCGTGGATCCGCACGTTTTGCTTTCACGATGCCTCGAGAAATGGCACCGTCTCACTCCACGCCTGTGGCCCATAACTTCACAAGGCCCATTTCGGTGGTCTAAATCTCGGCTCACTATGTATGGGCCTGAGGTATGAGTAATGGCCCGTTCCAATTAAGCTCCTAGTTTTGGGACGCTGTGGATGTCGTCGATCGTTGGCTCGTTGCATTGTACCATTGCACCAGGCTCTGTACTGCTCTTGGGTTTAGGTGAAGGACGCATCTGCAACCAACCGGAGGCGTCACGGTTGAGGAAAAGGTCCAAAAGGATCTCGATATCTATGGTTACATCAGCTTGGGTCCCGTCGTCTCCTCCACGACTCTGGATGCCTCATCTGTGGAAGCTCACTTAGTTCGATGGCTCCCTAACGCGCAAATATCCTATGGTCAGCGAGCAAATGGGCCTACTTACCTTGGCGCCCAACCTTTTCGTCGAGGGACTTGAGAAAGCTCGTCACTTCGGAAGTGCAGACCTACGTCCCCTCCCAAGTGCCCAACTAGGAGAAGTGAAGGAACAAGTTATTTTCTATTTTCCTCCCGAATCAAAAAACAAAAAGAAATCCTCCATACTTGCCTCAGCATATACTATGCGCCCTTTTTCAAAAGTTAGCTTATGATTCGATTCCAAAGTTCAGAAGCTGGCGTACATAGGGCTGACAAAGTAAAAGGTCTAAAAATGAACTAATAATATGAAGGGCCGGATCAGATTAGAGCTAGGATAAATTTATATTCATTTTTGAACTAATATTTAATAAGTGATAAAATAAATTATAAAATAGTCCGTGGGTCGAGCCCATTTATCATCCCTAGACGTACGTAGTGAGATTTTTCTTCTGGGCGTTAGGGACTTCCAAAAGATAAAAGGATGGATGAGGTCAGAACATGTTCAGAACACCCGACACCGGAAGGAAAAGAACTTACCCATGTACCACGACGACTTGGCAAGCTGGCGTCGCCGCTCGAGTCACTGTGCCTGATCGAGGCTCACTCGCTGATGACTTCTTCCTCTCGCTTTTGTAAACCATCACGTTCATTCGCTTTCGCAGAAACTGGGACCTGCCGTGCTTTCCTCCATTGCTTTTGTAAAGATGTTTGGGAGTTGGAACACTTCGGAAACTTCTTTCTAACGACATGTACCATCCGATCAAATCGCTTTCGTCTACAGGTAGTGTGGCATTGCCTTTTTTTCACGGATTATTCCATCTCTCTTTCCTCTACTGGCTTGCTGTGTCACATCGTCTTTGTTACCTAACCCAACCGCCGCCCAAATCACTCTCATCTCGAGCCAAGTACACCAATACCTAACGCGTTGCTCAGCACGACTAGTAATTTTTTTTAATGTAAAGCACTGATAATCTGTTAGGTCAAGCTACAGCTTCATCTTTTATGTTCTAGAAGCTAACTTTTCAAGAATTTGGATTTAGAGAATTTTTTAATAAAAAACTGTGAAGAATCACAGCTTCAGAGACTGCCAACAACACCGTGAAACACTGATATGGTAGCTTAGAGATGATATTTTTAGTGGATGAGAAAAGTAATGCAAAAACAATTAAATTCATGTGGAGAGAGTAGATTACGAGAACCAACTACTGCACTGGCAAAGTCGCAAACGAACACGCGAAACAACCCCAAGCCTCGATCATACAATCACGAAATCAACCACTCTACCATGGAAACGTACGGAGGTACGTACATGCCGTCCGTCAGAAACGCTCAAGAAGAACCCTGCACTGCCTCTACACTGGCCACGGTCATGGCAGCGCCGCCGCCGTAACCGTACACTACGTGCGGCGGTGATCAGAACAGGGCCAGCTTGACGAGAACACCAGCAGCCAGGGCGAGGGCGGGGCCGGCCTGCATGCGCGCGGACGCGCCGGTGGGGGTGCTGGGTGATGTCCCGGGGGTGGTCGGGGAGCTGGAGCCGGAGCCGCCGCCGACGGTGACGGCGAGCTTCATGCCGCCGGAGCAGTGACCGGGGATGCCGCAGATGAAGTAGTGGGTGCCGGGGCTGGTGAGCGTGACGGTGGTCGGGCCGTTGCTGTCATTGCTGATGGAGTTGCTGGAGGAGCAGGAATCGTAGTCGTTCTTGTTGACCTCGGTTACTGTGTGCGTACCGCTGGCGTAGGCGAACACTGCACAAGGGGGAAAAATACGTTAAGCCATGGCCAACGTGATCTGTTCGTAATAATACACGATTAACTACACCCTCAGGTATCAATAATATTGTGCTAAGTATTATTTATTGTTTCAGTGATTTTTCAAGTTTTCTTAATTATTACTCCTTCCGTTCTGAATTAATTGACGTTTAGGACAGCTAATTTAAAATTGAACTAAATTTTTTGTCCTAAACGTCAATTAATTCAGAACGGAGGGAGTAGTATATAGAGAAAAAAGGCAATTATATTGCAGTAAGCATGGAGTTAAGAAACATCTATCGGATCAACAATCATGCCACCTTTCAAATAGTTGACAAAGATGATGAAACTATGCCATAGGTTACGGTGGGCATAAAAACCTGCGGTATGACGTTTCAAAATACAACGACCTGCGGTACCCAGATTCACCAATTCTATTATGTGTAGAAACAACATCATTTCTTTTATATGTAATGTTTTTGTAATGCTGTTGTCATTCTGTTATGTGTACTACTGCTGAAATTTTGATTTCGCTACAGTTTTCTTTTACTGTTTTTACTGTTTGCGTTGTTGCTATAATGCCACTAGAATGTTGTGTTTTGCTTCTGGAATGCTGATTTCGCTGTTGTTTTTTATCTTTTTTGCTGCTGCAATATAGAACGTGTGTTCTGTTTTCAGATAATACAGGTAACCCGAAATCTGAACATGAATTTTAAGGTACGGTACAATTTCAAGTAGCAATCTTGGAAATCGGAAAAGTTTTTAGTAATCTCAAACACCCATCGCTACCAGATCAAATTCTTATTCCTTCTATTTACTTTTGATTATTAGTGGGAAAAAAGGAACTTTGAAGAGATGTGTGCAAGAACACGCAGGAGGCTGAATAAAATAGGTCATGTTAAATAAAGTAACTCGCCGAGGGCAGAAAGACTCACCGAGCTTGTCCCCGACGGCGAAGTTCTTGCCGCTGGTCCAGCCGCTGTAGTCGAAGCTGGTCGTCCACCCCTGGTTATCGCCGACGTTGTACGTGGTTGCCGAGGCCACGGCGGCGCAGCTCACGGCCACGAGCAGCGCGATCAAAGGTGAACCGGACGCCATGGTAGAACCGAGAGAGAGAGAGAGAGAGAACAGAGGGCGAATGCAGTATGTATGAGGCGGAGGAGCTTGCAATACGCAGCAAAGCTGGGTTTGCACGATGGACATCGGAGGTTGGAGGTCCCTTTTTATAGAGCCACACAGCCACACATCACATGGCTGGCTGTCATGGACTACGCGGCGGCTGCAGGAGGAAAGCGAGGAGTTGGTCGTTGGTCAAGTTCTGGCTGCTTCTCTCTCATTTCCGTTCACAACGAGTTGAATTTCTCGTTCTGCTCCATCCAAATCGTTCGCGTTGAACGTATCGGCGTGCTCTACACTGCTCTGCATCCAATCATGCCCAGTGTTTCATGCAAATACTTCGTTTTCCTTTATGTGTGGGTGCGTGTGAAGAGAATTGAACAGGAATGCTTCTTTTCCCCTAAAAAAAGATCCATGTGCTTTTGAAAGTCGAAACGAACGCTGGAACCCTGCCGCTGGCCGCTCCTTGCTGTCTCGTATGAGCGACGGAGCAAGCTAGCGGCGTTCAGGAACCCGTCGCTATCTCACAGGCATCCGTTTCTCTTTTCCGTATGAAAACCCAAGTATGGTAGGTGGGTCGTCCTCAATTATCGTCGTCGACAAGCATGCCAGCATGGCCACATATCTACTCAACTCCGGCGGCCATACATCAAGATGGGTTCAATGGCATCGTCTACACACCAACCCCGTTTTCTAATCATACGGCCCAGTTCTTCTAGGCGGCTTGACCTGCGGTCGCCGTTTGCCACGGAATAGGCAGGACAGATTGAAAAGGAAGAGATGGGTCAAAGAAAATGCAGAGCGAGGAGGAGGGGAACTGATGCCAAAGATTAAAGGCACTGATGAATTGTTTAGCTGTAGGAGTAGGGCAGTGGCAGTTGGTCGTCTCTGTCCAAGAAGACTGAAGAAGAAGGCAGTGGAAGCTGATGCGAAAGCATGGCCTGCATCAAGGGGCAAAATGCCCAAATGGATGGACGCTTTATCTTATTTGGATTTAACGCGAAGAAAGATTTCATTTGAGTTGCGGTTCAACGTGATCTTATTAGTAATTTCAAAGACTTGATATCACTCAAACGGCCTGTAGCGTGGTGCGAAAGGACGCATGCAGACTCTTTTCTTTTTAAAAAATTTAAAATTTCCAACTTTATATTCTTTTGTTCATTTCGCTGCAAGCTTTTGCTAGTGCCTGGTGGTACTCACACAAAAACGAAGACTTTTTCTTTTCACCTAATGCATTAACCGAAAGGAATAAGACGACGCCGTCTTGGCTACATCATAGGCCGCGGTGGGCGTGCAGATATCTGTGCCATCTGCCGTGCAGTTGAGCGGGTTAGGTTTCACCTGTTGAGTCACCTCAATCAGGAGCTGAATTATTTCAGGATCATGTCATAATTGAAATGAAGAATATTTCTTAAAAAGAACAATGTAAAGGACGGTTTTTTGCATTATTTTCCGGTGGTTGTGAACAGATGCAGATGTGTTAATGTTCTTGCATGTTGCAGTCACTAAGCTAAAGTGGATTCTGTTTGAAGCTCAATGACTCCTCCCCTGCTGCCAAATTCCCGGATTTACATGAGCACAGCCGAAGGAAAAACAAAACAGGACTGTGGCAATGGCCCTATCAGCCGACAGCTGGACTGTTGATCTTATGCATAATCTGAGTTTGGACCTCCTACTTTAATACACTGCCTTTTGTAGCTTATCCAGAGGTATGGAACTGATCTGTCGAATGATAAAGATGATGAAATTAGGTAGAAAATAACGGCTAGCGGTACTTACACAGCACGTTCATCATATCTTATGCAATTTGAGGGTAGTCACAGCTCCTGGTTCAGCTCCAAAGTTTGGACAGTTTGGGCACCTTCGAGATGCAAGATCTTTGCGTCGCTGCTCTTTCAAAATAAGATTTGGACAGCGAATCGGCTGCAAAGGCGAGGCTGGCTGAACCAATATTTCTGTCCTTTTTGCTATAGGAGCTTGGAAACTGCTGAGCATCTATTTAGAGGCTGCCCGATAACTGGAATGATCTGGAGAAAGATCATGCAACGGCTCCGCTTGCACCAATCTCAAATGCAAATGCAGTTACAACAGGCTACCTTGTCTGATTGGTTTGATAACGTTTCTGAACTAGTGAAGTTATAACTTCAAAAGACCTCAGATCAGTTCTTATCTTAGTTTGTTGGAAAATTTGGAAGGAGAGAAATGCAAGACTATTTGAAGATAAGGAGAGAACCGTTGAGCACATTGCGGATGAGATAATTGAAGACGCTCAAGCCTAGGCCTTAGCAGGGGCCAAGAGCCTTAAGATTCTACTTGATCGGCCAAACTCCTTCACATAATCTCGTGGGTTGCCATAGTCGATACTAGAGGCGTTGGCAAAGGTGTCTAGACAATTTAGCACTAGTAACCAGCAGAAGGAGTCTGTAACTCCTGTTTTGTACTTGGATTCTACTATGTAACAAATACTTCTTCTCATATATAATATAGCTTGGCGCTGTGGCAACTGTGAAGTCCGTGAAGCATCCTATAGCTAGTAAGGCATGAACTAATGCATTTATTCCACTTGCTCCCAAAAAAATACAAAGGAAATCCTGACTTCAATTATCTATATTCTTATGCCCCGCTTCTAAAAGAATCAAAATTGAAAATGGAGAAGACAAGAATGTGCTAGCTGGCTAAGCTTTTAGCGAAAATAAACTGGAAGTCAGGCTCAAGGTCATCACTTCTCCAACAAAACACATGTCAAATACGTAGTGCAAACCAACTTAATCTCAAGACAACCAAATGTTTTTAGCAAATTATTATCGAGGTTAGCACATTACTCTTATCAAGAATATGTACAATAATGTTAGTATAAGTGTGCGTGTAAGTGATAGTGAGACTGATGCATTTCCTATCACGGTTGGACTACATCAACGATCAGCTTTGAGCCCATATATCTTTTCCTTGTGATGGATGATGTGTCGAAGGATATACAAGGGGATATCCCTTGGTGCATGCTCTTTGCTGATGATGTAGTGCTGGTAGATGAAACTAGAGATGGTGTTGATAAGAAATTAGAGTTATGGAGACAAAGCTTAGAGTCCAAGGGGTTTAGACTTAGTAGGATCAAAACCGAGTATATGAGATGTGACTTTAGTGGTGTTGGTCGTGAAGAGGGAAATGTTAGTCTATAAAGACAAATAGTACCTAGAAGGGACTCTTTCCGATACTTAGGATCAATGTTACAAAGCAATGGCGATATTGATGAGGATGTTTACCACAGGATCAAGGTAGGGTGGATGAAATGGCGACAAGCCTCTCGAATCCTATGTGATAGGAAAGTCCCGCAAAAGCTAAAAGGGAAGTTCTATAGGACGGTGATCACACCCGCGATGCTCTATGGGGTGGAATGTTGGCCAACTAAACGACAACATGTCCAACAAATGAGTGTCGCAGAGATGCGCATGCTACGGTGGATGTGCGGGCACACGAAAAGAGACCGAATAAGGAATGAGGCGATTCGTGATAGGGTAGGGGTGGCGCCGATTGAAGAGAAGTTAGTCCAACATCGACTTAGGTGGTTTGGACATATCCAACGGAGACTTCCAGAAGCACCGGTTAACAGTGGGATTTTAAGAGGTAGAAAAATATTAGGAGGGGTAGAGGACGACCAAGGTTGACATGGGAAGAGGCGGTAAAACGTGATTTGAGAGAGTGAAATGTATCTAGAGACTTAGCTCATGATAGGACCGCATGGAAAGTAGCAATTCATGTGCCAGAATCGTAGTCTTGTTTTTTCCTTTTTTTCCTTTTTTCTTTTTTTCTCTTTTCTCGTTTTTTTCTTTTTTCTTTTTTTTTGTTTTTTCTTGTTCTTGTATCTTTTCCTCTCTTTTATTTTATTGATATTGAGTTTCATGTCTAGCCGATTCCAACATGCTTGTGATTGGTTGTTGTTGTATTATCGAGGTTAGTCCCATGCTATTGCACCTGTACTCTGCACTGCACCGTTTACTTCAATGCAGAGATGGTGGATACGGCAGCTCCCAGTCCAATGTGGTGGTCTCTCGCTAACTCTGCAACGATTCTGTTTGCACACGGACACTCTCCATCCCATTCTGGCAACTTCCCAATGTTTCGAGCTCGTAATTTTCTTGTATTTACAACAGGAGATGATCATCTGCAATCTCGACGACCTGCATGAACTGTTGTAATGCGCATTCGGTGGATGATCCCTACTCTTCGCTTTACAAAATCTGGATGATGACGTTCAGCAGAGGAACCGGCCCAGCGCGAGGCCGACGCACACCGCGAGCGCGACCCACCACGCGGCCACCCCGCCGCGCCGCGCGGCGGCCTCCACGTCGTCGTCGTCGCCAGGGTCCGGCTCCGCGCCGCGGGCGGCGGCGGCGCCTCTGAGCAGGGAGTTCTCGGCCTCCAGCATCATCACCCACCGCCGGTGCGCCGACAGCGCCACCGAGTCCCGGACCAGCAGCGCCGCGAGGCCCCGGTTGCTGGCGCCCGTGGCCGCCAGCTCCTCCTCGGCCTCCCGCGCGCGCGACTGCGACAGCCGCAGCGCGCGCAGCAGGCTGTCGTTGTTGCCGCCGCCGCCCCCGGCACCGGCGTCGGCCTTCTGGCCCGCCCCCGCCGCGCTCTCCGACCTTTCGTTACAGCAAAACGCGGCGCGCAGTGATGAGTGCGTTCCTTGCCGAGGATTCTCGCAAAGGTTGCGCGCGGGGCTAAGACGATTTGGCTTACCTCTGCAGCGTCGGGACCGGACCGAAGAGCTTGGCGGGAGGGGGCAGGTCGCAGTTCTGGAGCAGGTCAGCGGCGAAGGGCCGCCGCCTCAGCTTCTGCGGCTCGGTACCCGGGGCATCAGCGGCGGCCGTCAGCAGCATCTCCCGCTCGAACGCGAGCTACCGCTCCAGCCCCCGCTCCAGCGCGTCTCCGCCGCCGACCGCGCCCTTCTTCCACTTCTCGTCCGCCGCCTCGACCTCCATCCACTGAAGCGCCGCGGCGGAGGTTGTGGGCTTGGGTTTGGTAGGGGTGGTGGGCTTGGGGTTGGCAAGTCAAGAGGCGCACGGTTGCTTGGCGCGCGGCGAAGGGAAAGAAAGGCTTCCGCGAGGAAGAAACCCAAACCGTTGGCGCGCGGGGGCGGAACCAGTCTTGTTCGCGGGTCGCTTGCCCGCCGATTGCTTGAGACGTGGGATTCCGCCGGTGCCAGGACCCAGGAGGGGCGGACGCCTTCTCGGTGGCGTGTCGCGTCGCGTCGCGTTGCGCGCGCTGCCGAACGCCGGACGTCATCGCTGCCGATTTGTGTAGCTGCTCTCCATGCATGCTTCCCGCCGCTCGGCCGGCGCATCGGCAACGCAGGAGCAGAGGCCTCGTGCAGTCGTGCTCTCTGCTCTGTTCGTCTCGGTTCGGCGGGTTCACATCTTGATGCGCTTTCCGGAGACGGAGACGGCATAACCGCATAATAAGCACGGAATCGCAGGTGACAGATGGTTCGCATGGAGCATTTGCCGATCGCGGCAACGCGCAGCCTCACGGGTCACGCACCTCACGGAAGTCGCGCGTCGTACACATTCTTTTTACAAAATAAGGAGAAGATGATTTAGTACAAAAATAAGAGTCATGTGTATAAAACATATGGCCCATGGGGATAGCAAGATGTGTAGCTCCTGCTTGGTTCCAAGGCAAGCTTTGTCCCTCGTTTTTGATATTATTCGTTCATCGACTTCTCCTGCCCGTTAAAAATCCGCTTTCCATATGTTCTAGCAAATCACGATGGCGAGACAGTTAGCAATCTTGGCTTCTGGTATGACATTGTTGAGGGAGAGGTCATAAAACCACTGAGCAATATCAACTCGTGACTGCCAAGAGAATAGTTAGAGCGAAGGAGCAACAACCCATCTAGAAATTTGAGACCATATGTCATGAGTAAATGATCATTCAACCAAAAAATATAGGTCCGTCTCTATGTTACGGATATACATAGAACAGAAGTATTGATTTTACCAAACTCTTAATTGTTGCAACCGTGCTGCAGTCATACATATTCTCAGCCATGTGCTCGGTGTTCCCGTTGCGTATTGCGGGAAGCGCCGGTCCGTTGCGTCATTCTACACGTTAGACCAACCAATATGTCAGCGTCACGTTTACATCAGCACAGTTAACTGATCCAAAAGAAAAATCTCAAGGACAAGTGTGATTCCTCACCTGAAACAAGCATTGAAGTGGACTCCAGACAAACTATTTTTTTTAGAAAACGACTCCAGACAAACTAGATACCCGGTTACATAAGAATAAAGTAGCAAGCGTGTTCGTCGCAGAAAAATTACCAGCGCATCTTTTTTTTTCCGATGGAAGTAGCAAGCATATCTTTCTACATAATGTAAAGATACTCCCTCGGTTTCAAAATAAATGACATCGATTCATTTAATTTTGAACTAACTGGCATTATTTATTTCGAAACGAAGGGAGTATTTAGTATGTTCATATTGCCGAAGGTAGTTTCAAGAAACCGCTCGCTCAAGCTGAACTTTCTGCCTTTCGTCAATCAGATTAGAGAGGAAACTTCAGGTCTTCAGGCAGGCAACCTCAGCAGTTGTGAGCCCAGAAGAACTTCACAGGGAACTATTTCAATGTGCGGAGAGAATTCTCTTTCTTTTTAACGTATGGCCTGCAACCCTATCTTGTGTCGTTGTTGTCCCAAACTACAGCTAGAGAGCTCCATCTGGTAGAGGATGTACCGTCCTACATTGAACTTACGTCTACAGAAGGAAAGTTCTCCTCTTCTCCCCTCTTTAAACTACTCGTGTAGGTCGGGCGTAAACTCTCTAGAAATTTGTCTATAGCGTTGTCCTCTTGCCACCATCACTCAGCTGGTGTCCATTTATCTCCTGGCCTTAAGTTTCTTTCCATTACCATTTATTTATAGCAATTTTTGTAGCTGTGTGTCATTATGGGTGCTGTGCTCTACTGGAAGGACGTGCTCCTCTGCTAGACTGCCGCCATAATTTGCCAATCACTATAACTTCCTCTCTGTTTCTACAAGAGACAAAAGCAGGAAGGCCGTGTCGAGGGAGACGGATCATTTCAGTTTAGCTGGGCTTTAGCCGTGGGATCAGTCATGCGTAGACAGAAAAGGGAAGAGAGCTGTGCAAGGGAAAGGGCCTCTGTCCTATAGAATCTTTTCTCGCAAGGGTCAATGCCCCAACACGAGGCGCGTGTCTTTTCCGATCGCTTCCAGTTCCAGCCCTCGCCAGACCCAAGCTGCTGGTGCTGGACGCGACCCAATTTTTTTTCTTTCTTTCTTTCTTTCCGGAGATGCGGATGTCGACCACGCCGTGCATGCAGTGCGCGGCCAGTTCCCGTAAACCATGGCTGCCCGTTGCTCACGTCCGTCGACGCGCGCGCGGTCATATGTGGCGGCGCGGCGTGACGCGCCACCGTTACTGCGGGGTGCCAGCAAAGGACGACGACAGGGCCCTGAAAGCTCTGCAAACTGTCCCGTCACTCGTGTTCGACCGGCGGCAGAACCTACCGTGCCGGGCACTACTCGAGCGGTCAGTTCATTCGGGTCATCGCTGAAACACACGCCATACTCGGCCATACGCTGCGCACGTTCACGCTACAGCAAATCCATAGATTATGGTAGTAGACGCTACAGGGATTGTGGCGAGCCACGCAGGTTCCGATGCTAACTTATTACATGCGTGAACTGTTGCATTCTTCCGTCTCTGATGTAGGGATGTCGCATACTGATTTACATCCGTTAGTTTTCGAATTTTTCGGTAATTATTTGGTTTCGGGACGAAAACGGGTCCGAGACAATCGGGATCGGTATCGAAAACGGTTGAGTAGTTTTTCCGATCGTTTTTGTGGTTCCTATTTTTAATTCGGATATCCCGTTTTCTATCAATTCGGTATGCAACCCAAAGCAACCCACATCTAGAATAGAAGGCCCACGAAGTGAAACCCTAAATGGACTACACAATACCCACGAAGTGAAACAGCCAGACTCCAGTCGCCGCCCGCCCGCCGCCCCGCCCCTCTCTCCATCTCCATTCTTCACACTCCCGAATCCCGATTTCCCGGAGCTCCTGTAGTCCTGGTTCGCCAGCGCCGCCGCCACCCCTACCTCTGCATTCCAATCGCCGGTCGCCAGCCCGCGCCTGCCGCCTACGGTGCTTCCTCCCGGAGACCCGGACTCCCGGTCCTGGTTCGCGCCGCCATGCTCCCAGTTCGCCAGCGTCGCCTAGTCGCCGGTCGCCGCGGTCTCCCGTCTCCACAGTCCAGTCGTCGGTCACCAACCCGCGCCAGCCGCCTGCGGTCCTGCCTCTCGGTTGTGGTTCGCGCAACCGCCGCCTGTCACACCCGATATTCCATAAGAAACACCCGAGCGTATACTCACATGTATGCCAGGATCAGTTGACTCATACATGTGTCGACAATAGTGAAATATCATTATATTACATGTCAAAGTCAACGGTAACATTATATTACATCATATGTCATAATAGAATAATAAGAGTGTTATCACACTAATATTTACAATCAGCGGAAGTCTAAATAATGGTCCTCCAATCCACAGGCGTTGCCCGGGGGTTACGCCAACCTAGACTAACTCTTCGGGATCGAAATCCTCCTCATCGAAGTCATTGTCTTCATTTGGACCTGAGCAGCATACGACATCCAATAAAAGCAAGTTTGAGTACCAAAGGTACTCAGCAAGTGTAGGGAAGAATGTTATGAAGGCTAATAGCAAGGAATGCTAACATGGTTCAGCACTATGCATTAATCATAAGCCTTAGCTTTGATTAGCAACCTATCTTACTAAGTGATAATCCCACCAACTTCATAATTAAGTAATTAATGTTAGGTTACACCACCCAACGACCTTTCCAACCCATATCCATGTTTCTCTAATCATGGACAAGTCCAAGCCGCTCTTGACCGTGAGCACGGCTGTCATGACAGTTTGGTTCTCTATAGAGATTGTACCACTTTACCCACAAGTAGTGATTTCATCCCCTGTTGCCAGGTGCACTAAGAAACCTCCCTGATATCCGTGGTTGCAAGCCACATTACACACTTCCTTTGGTGTGCGATCAGGAGATCACTACATGGCCTTTACAAAGGGTCTACCGGCAAGTACAAGCCCACTGAGGTTTCACCGATGTAGTTCCTGGGAGTAACCCTCCCCTACAGAAGCCCCCTATTGATCCTTGCAGTTCCCAGGGCAGTCAAAAATGGACTCCCATTCCCCGCACCATCCAAACACTCATACTATACCGGCAAACTCCTAATTAATTGGCCAAGCTGCCCCATCTCAGTCTTGTGGTGGCACTGTAAAGCCGGGTTAACTGTTCCATGAACCGGTCCTTAGAATCTAAGACAGGCACTAACTCATTCCCGAGTCTCGTGCTCGAAGCACCAACCAAACAACCAGCCTGTCTAGATTCCTACTACCATGACACACTCTTGTGTCTTTCATATAATTCCACAAGACGAGTAACATCAATGTTCCATTCATTCTCTATGTTCTACGTATGCATGGCTAAGCACATAAAATGATAACCATCAAATATCAACTAAGTCCCTCCATGATTCAACAAGGAATGATAAAGGAATATAACTATGGAAACAACCTAAATTAGGTTTCATGTTAACGACATCATGCAAGCATTCTAACTAATCATCCTAGAATAGGAACAAGGTGATCAAGGAACACTTGCCTTTGAATGAAGAGTGATTCACTTCAAACTCTTGCTCTTGAAGGTTATGAAACAGTTCTTGGGTTGGTTCTATCCATACATATGCACACAAAATAATGCCAAACATTACATAAGAATCTTGACAATGCATTTCAATCATATATATTTGATTTTACACCTACACTTATTGATTTCATGTCATTTCATGTGAGTTGGAATGAAAGTAGGTTTCAATTGGGTACCTATATCCTTCTATTTTACTTTTGCTGTAGTGAAACACTCAGTTTCAATTTGTGAGGTGATTTGAAATAATTTTAGAATTTTATGTGTACATATGTTAATTTTATAATTAATTAAATCCTAAAAGTCATTTAAATTATTACTATAATGATTTTCAGAACTCATATTACTATTTTCTACATTTCAGAACCTATTTATGTATTTGGGACAGTTTCCATAATTTTCCTTCATTATATAATATTTTTATCTATATTTCAGTATTTATTTAATACTTAAAAATGCATTTTCAGCCATTTAAATAATTATTCTGGACTACAGAAACTTCAAATACATAAAAGTATAAAAACAGAATAGTATTATGCTATTTAATGAATTTCTACAATTTTCTAATACTTATATTGTTTTTATTTTGATTTTTCAGAATTAATTTGTCACTATATAATTAATTTCAGCTTCTGAAAATTATTATTTTAATTTCAGAGTTGATATACTGATCAAAATGATCAATTGATTTTTTAGATAAGTTTCTACAAATTTTCAGAAACTATTTAGGTTAATTTTATCATTAACAGAATCAAAATTTGAAATTTCTAAATGATTCTGGATCCAAATGAAATGATTACAGTCTTTCTGGGGTCTAAAATGTGATTATAGAACTGTTATAATAATTTACATAATGTACAGGGGCTGTTTAGTTAGTTTACAGTGAATTCCTTAATTTTTATAAAGCCTAGGGTCGATTCTGTAAAGATCATTGGTTATTTCCTAGTTATTTAAATCTCCAGGGACTACAGCGTTAAAATCTCAACGGTTATAACTAAATTGGATGTGGGCCATCGGATCTGAGATAAACGGCCCAAATTTAAAATAACCGAACCGGTACGCTCCTTCTAATCTTAACCGTTCACGCGAGATGGACGCTCCCGATTGCGCCACGTCGCCCTAACCTCTTTTCCCTCGCGTCCGGCGGCCGCGCGATCGCCGGCGAGCGGCGGCGGTGGCCGGAAACTCTCGGGTTTTGCCATTTCTTCACCATTTCTTAATCTACTTACACCAGAAGAGAGAGGAGAGGGTGGGGAACTCACTTAGGGGAGTTTTGGAGACCGAATTTGGCCGGAGAAGCGTGATCGACGGCGATAGTGGGAAATCTCCGGCGATCTTCGCCGGCAGCGCTTCCTAGTCGTTTTTCTTCAAAGATTTTCGTCGGAATTGGGCTCTGGTGATCAGGGAAGGGCTCAGAGGGTGTTAGATCCAAAGATCAACGTGTATTTTTGGAGAATTGAGGAGGAGGGCGGTTTTTCCGATCGGAGTGATTGAGAGCAGTTTCTGTGGGAGAAAGTGACCAGGGCCGGGGGTATTTGTAGAGGGGAAGGTGGCGGCGGTTGCTGGGATGCCGGTTGAGGAAGAGGCGCGAAGAACCGGCCGGAACCGAGGCACATCGTTCACATGCGATAATAGTGTCGGGGGGAGAGAGAGAGAGTGGTCGGTGGCGGTTTTGGAGGGGAAAGGGTTGACGGCTGGGCCCGGGTGGCAGTGGGGAAGAGAGGGGGAGAAGTATGGCGCACGTTTTCTATAAAATTCGGTTGTTACAAACTCTACCCCCTTAAGAAAAATCTCGTCCTCGAGATTGGAGTTTACAAAGGAAATAGATTAGGGAATTGTGACTTGAGTTCGTCTTCTCTTTTCCATGTAGCTTCGGCCTCTGAACGATGTTTACATTGAACCTTGCACATACGAATTATTTTGTTTCTGGTAACCTTTTCCATTGTGTCAAGAATTCTGACAGGATACTCAGTATATGAAAGATCTTCTTGTACATCCAATTCATCCATTGGTAGTTGCTCTTCTGGTGTTCTCAAACACTTCTTGAGCCGTGATACGTGGAACACATCGTGTACGTCTGACAATCGAGAGGGTAACTCTAACTGATAGGCTACCTCTCCTTTGCGTTCCAGTATCTTGAATGGTCCGATATACCGAGGTGCTAGTTTCCCTCTTACTTTAAATTTCTTTAATCCACGCATGGGTGACACTTTGAGATACACATAGTCTCCCACTTCAAAGACTAGTTCTCTTCGCCTTGTGTCCGCATAACTCTTTTGTCTTGTTTGAGCTATCTTTAGATTATTGTGAATTTCTCTTACTTTCTTTTCTGCATCTTTTAGTACTTCAGGTCCAAACACCTTATTCTCACCTATTTGATCCCAAAATAGTGGAGTTCTACATCTTCTTCCATATAGAGCCTCAAATGGGGACATCTTCATACTTGCTTGGTAGCTATTATTATAGGAGAATTCTGCATATGGCAAATTCTTATCCCAACTCCTACTATTTTTGAGAGCACAAGCTCTGAGCATATCTTCAAGAATTTGATTGGTCCTTTCTGTTTGCCCATCAGTTTGTGGGTGATATGCAGAACTGAAATTCAATCGAGTTCCCATAGACTCATGTAATTTCTGCCAAAACCTTGAAGTGAATTGTGTACCTCTATCTGATACTATCTTTTTGGGTACACCATGTAGGCAGACTATTCTCGACATATACAGTTCTGCTAGTTTGGAACCGTTATAATTTTTCTTCACTCGAATGAAACGAGCAACTTTGATCAATCTATCCACTATTACCCATATTGAGTCATACCCTGTTTGTGTTCTGGGCAAACCTACTATGAAGTCCATCCCAATTTCTTCCCACTTCCATTCAGGTATCTTTAGTGGTTGTAATAGCCCTACAGGCCTTTGGTGTTCTACTTTGACCAGCTGACATGTGTCACGCAATGCCACATGTTGTGCAACATCTCTTTTCATTCCATACCACCGATACCTTGTTTTAAAATCATGATACATCTTTGTACTTCCAGAATGGATAGAATAATCTGAATCATGAGCTTCTTTCAAAATTAATTTCTTTATTTCCTTTATATCTGGTACACATATTCTTTTACCATGCCACACAATACCCTGCTCATCTTCTCTAAATCCCGGGGCCTTGTTTTCTTTGATCAACCCCTTGATTTCTTTGATCTTTTCATCGTCCTTTTGACCTTTTCGTATATCTTGTTCTAGAGTTGAATCAACTTCCATTGCTATGGCTTCTGTATGATTTACCAAGCATAAGTTGAGCTTTGCGAACTCTTCACAAAGTTGGGGTTGAAGATCTCTTATTGTTAACATGTTAACATGTGTCTTTCTGCTCAAGGCATCTGCAACCACATTAGCTTTTCCAGGATGGTAATTGATTCCCACATCAAAATCATTAATGAACTCCAACCATCTCCTTTGCCGAAGGTTGAGATCTGGCTGAGTGAAGATATACTTCAAACTCTTATGATCGGTATAGATCTCCGTTCTTTTACCCATTAGGTAATGTCTCCATAACTTCAATGCATGTACAACTGCTGCCAATTCTAGATCATGGGTAGGATAGTTCTTCTCATGCTTCCGAAGTTGTCGGGAAGCATAGGCAATAACATGCCCTTCTTGCATAAGCACACATCCTAACCCTTGTCCTGAAGCATCACAATAAACAGAGAATGATTTCTCCATATCGGGCATAACCAAGACTGAGGCAGTTGTTAACTTCTTCTTTAATTCTTGAAAGCTTGATTCGCACTCTTGAGACCATACAAAAGCAGCTCCTTTTTCCAACATCTTTGTTATTGGCTTGGCTATTTTTGAAAACCCTTCGATGAACCTTCGGTAATAGCCTGCCAATCCTAAGAAGCTTCGGATTTCTCCGACATTCTCTGGTGTCTTCCACTTTTGAACACCGGATATCTTCTCTGGGTCTACTGATATTCCCCCTTCGGAGATAATATGTCCCAGAAAAGCAACTTTCTTAAGCCAAAATTCACACTTACTGAATTTGGCATAAAGTTGGTTTTCTCTTAGCTTTTGCAATACTATTCTCAGGTGCTCTTCATGTTCTTTCTCATTCTTTGAGTATATGAGGATATCATCAATGAACACTACCACAAACTTGTCCAAGTATTTCATGAACACCTTATTCATAAGGTACATGAAATATGTCGGAGCATTTGTTAGTCCAAAAGGCATAACTGTATATTCATACAGTACATACCGAGAAACAAATGTTGTCTTCGGGATATCTGATTCTCTTATCTTTAGTTGATGATATCCGGAACGGAGGTCAATCTTAGAGGAATACACATGCACCTCTTAATTGATCAAACAAGTCCTCAATACGAGGCAAAGGGTACTTGTTTTTGATCGTCACCTCATTGAGGGCACGGTAATCTAACACAACCTCTTGGTTCCATCCTTCTTCGGTACAAATATGACCGGAGCTCCCCATGGTGAGGAACTAGGACGGATGTACCCTTTCTCCGATAACTCTCGGATATGATCCTTGAGTTCTGCTAGCTGTTGGGTATCCATCCTATATGGCCTTTTATATATGGGAGTAATACCAGGTACTAACTCTATAATGAATTCTACTTCTCGATCCGGTGGCATACCTGGTAACTCCTCGGGGAACACATCTGGAAATTCGTTGACAACCTTTATATCTTCAATAACTACTTCTGTCTTGTTGAGTTGAACATTTCCAGAGGGTACTTGAATAGATGTGAACTCAACCTTTGTTCCATCCGTATGTGTTAGTTCCACCGTTCTCGTTGAACAATGTATAACTCCTTTATATTTGGTTAACCAGTCCATTCCCAAGATGATATCTATCCCTTGTGATTCTATCACAATGAGGTTTGCAAGGAATTCTACTCCATTAACTCCTAGCTTTATCTTGGGACATACTTGTTTTGTCTTTATTTCTCCTCCAGGAGAATTCACTAATAACACTCGATTCATAGATGTAATTGGTAAGTTGTGCTTGGTTATGAATTCCTTGGCTATGAATGAGTGTATTGCACCAGAGTCAAACAGAATTGTAGCAGGATAAGTATTGGCAGAGAACATACCAATCACCACATCTGGTGCCTCTTGTGCTTCTTCCATGGTCAGATGATTCACCTTGCCACACACAAGATTCTGTGGTTGAGGTGGCTTCTTGTTGGGGCACCGGTTGGCATAGTGTCCCGTTTCTCCACAGTTGAAGCATTGCCCTGTGACCTTGTTCATTGGTGCTTTGTTGCCTGTTTGTGTAGTTGGAGGATTTGACCCTGCAGGACGAGGTTGAAAGGCAGGACGTTGTTGCTGTACTTGTTGTCGCTGCTGTTGTGGTTGAAAGGTTGGATTCCTAGCAGCAGGGTTGTAGCTCCTCTGAAACTGATTGGGAGCTATAGGTCGATTCATTGCTCCCGTCGGCGGTGATGAGAAACGGGGCCGACTGTTGCTGCTAGAAGACTGTCCTTGCCAATTCATTTTCCTCTTTCGCTCCTCAACTAACTTCTGTCTTTTTCTTTCCACTATGAAAGCCTTGTTGATGAGCTTTTGGAAACTTTCATAGTCACTTGAGGACATAGCATACTGTATTTCTGAGTTCAAGCCCTCAATGAAACAGTCTTGTTTCTTTTCATTCGTGTCTATGTTTCCCGGAGCATAGCGGGATAACTGTGTGAACTTAGTAAGGTACTCTCGCACGGACATGCTATCCTGCTTCAGGTTGAGGAACTCCTTCCGCTTGTTCTTGATTTCTCCGGCTGTAACATAGTGATTGCGGAAGGCGAGTTTGAACTCATTCCATGAGATACTTTCTGGATCCTCATGAGCTTCTTCGTATGCCGTCCACCAGTCCGCTGCAGATCCATATAGTTGGTGAGAAGCAAAGAGTACCCTCTCACACCCTGGGCATTGTATGATCTGCAACTTGTTCTCAATATTCTTGAGCCAATCATCAGCTTCTAATGGCTCTATAGCATTGTCAAACCTTGGTTGTTGGGTGCTTAGAAACTCATTCAACTTGGGTTGACGTGGTGCATTCTGAATTTGTGGTTGAGGTTGTTGCAGGTTGGCCACCACTTGTGTCAAGTTCCGAATGAGTTGGTTTTGCATGTTCATCATCTGCTATATCACCTCTCCATCAGCTCTACGTGCAACACGTGGCTGCCATCCAGGTAAAGGAAACTCTGCAGCCTCATTGTTGTTGTTTCCTTCGTTGCGTCTCCTTCTTCCTGCCATCTATAGTGAAAGACTATGTTTAAACTTAATGTATAAATGTTCTCTTAAGTGTATTACGTTGTGCATAGACTTCACAAATCCTACACAACAGTTACAAAAGTTTCTACTTGTTTATGATCATGGTTGAAGCAAACTAAGCATTTATATTCCTTAATAGATATTTACATACACTAACGAGGTTGTGAACATAAGCCTACAACTTTCACAACTCACGTTCATACACTAACACACATTACATCATCAACTTAAACAAGTACACTAATCAACCATTACACACTAGTCATTACACTACCATACATACGTACTACACGAGCTACTACATGAGCAAGGACACCTATCCTAGTTGTCCCCTGGGTTCTGTGCATCCTCCTGTGGGTTCCCGCCATCACCATCAGAAGTGCTAGCCTCTGACTCAGCTGTGGAGGCCTCAGGTGCTGGAGAAGTATGAGGGCGTTTGGCTGCCCTACGGTCTGGAGAGTCCGGAGTCCAAGTGTCTCCATCCGAAGCATAGAGATCACTCACTTCTCCATCCCTCATCCTCATTAGCCCACACATTATGGCCTCCGTCTTCTTCAGAAGGTCACGTACGTCTTGAAGCTCTTGTTGGCAATTCTGTAGCCTGGTACTGACGTCAACTCCTAGTTTGAGGCTCATATCCATCTGCACTATGTCACAACCTTCATGGATTGGCTCGTAGTTGAACACCGCACTTCCACTTTGTCGCCGAGGGGTGTACATGTATTGAGTCCCCTCAAGGCGGCCACGGTTGGTGTAGCTCTAGCAAGTGATTGCCTCCCAAGTGGCATCCTTCTCAGCCTCTGCCATGGTAGACCTCCATGCTGGCGAATTGTGGATCTTGAGCATCTTGTTCTCATAGTAGATCCTTGCCTGCGACTTCCACTCATCGCGTTCTGCGCGAGAGACTCGAGTGGTGTTGTACTGCACCTCTAGCTTGCCGGTGTAACCAGCACAGCGAAGGAGGTGTCTAAGGCGATCCACCATGCCTCTAGTAGACTCCCCGTGGGTCTGGTAGGTGGCGGGGTTGTCCACCTCCTCGACAGTGCGTTCAGCCAGCTGGTGTCGGGGAACTCGTCCTCCGGTGGACTTACAGGCCGTAAGACGTGTGCGTGCCATCTGTTTTAAGAAAAATTTAAAAATGTGTTAGAAAATAAACAATAATATAATTTTGAGTATAGATGAGGTTAGACAACATATATATAATTTAAATAATCCTCCTTCTACAAAATATTTAGTAAAATAGTTTTTAATAAAATAGTGATGTCTATCCCGTCCATTTCTAACTAGGTTTGCGTCCTACGGGCAACCTTGGCTCTGATATCACTTTGTCACACCCGTTATTCCATAAGAAACACCCGAGCGTATACTCACATGTATGCCAGGATCAGTTGACTCATACATGTGCCGACAATAGTGAAATATCATTATATTACATGCCAAAGTCAACGGTAACATTATATTACATCATATGTCATAATAGAATAATAAGAGTGTTATCACACTAATATTTACAATCAGCGGAAGTCTAAATAATGGTCCTACAATCCACAGGCGTTGCCCGGGGGTTACGCCAACCTAGAATAACTCTTCGGGATTGAAATCCTACTCATCAAAGTCATTGTCTTCATTTGGACCTGAGCAGCATACGACATCCAACAAAAGCAAGTTTGAGTACCAAAGGTACTCAGCAAGTGTAGGGAAGAATGTTATGAAGGCTAATAGCAAGGAAGGCTAACATGGTTCAGCACTATGCATTAATCCTAAGCCTTAGCTTTGATTAGCAACCTATCTTACTAAGTGATAATCCCACCAACTTCATAATTAAGTAATTAATGTTAGGTTACACCACCCAACGATCTTTCCAACCCATATCCATGTTTCTCTAATCATGGACAAGTCCAAGCCGCTCTTGATCGTGAGCACGACTGTCATGACAGTTTGGTTCTCTACAGAGATTGTACCACTTTACCCACAAGTAGTGATTTCATCCCCTGTTGCCATGTGGACTAAGAAACCTCCCTGATATCCGTGGTTGCAAGTCACATTACACACTTCCTTTGGTGTGCGATCAGGAGATCACTACATGGCCTTTACAAAGGGTCTACCGGCAAGTACAAGCCCACTGAGGTTTCACCGCTGTAGTTCCTGGGAGTAACCCTCCCCTATAGAAGCCCCCTCTTGAGCCTTGCAGTTCCCAGGGCAGTAAAAAATGGACTCCCATTCCCCGCACCATCTAAACACTCATACTATACCGGCAAACTCCTAATTAACTGGCCAAGCTGCCCCATCTCAGTCTTGTGGTGGCACTGTAAAGCCGGGTTAACTGTTCCATGAACCGGTCCTTAGAATCTAAGACAGGCACTAACTCATTCCCGAGTCTCGTGCTCGAAGCACCAACCAAACAACCAGCCTGTCTAGATTCCTACTACCATGACACACTCTTGTGTCTTTCATATAATTCCACAAGACGAGTAACATCAATGTTCCATTCATTCTCTATGTTCTACGTATGCATGGCTAAGCACATAAAATGATAACCATCAAATATCAACTAAGTCCCTCCATGGTTCAACAAGGAATGATAAAGGAATATAACTATGGAAACAACCTAAATTAGGTTTCATGTTAACGACATCATGCAAGCATTCTAACTAATCATCCTAGAATAGGAACAAGGTGATCAAGGAACACTTGCCTTTGAATGAAGAGTGATTCACTTCAAACTCTTGCTCTTGAAGGTTATGAAATAGTTCTTGGGTTGGTTCTATCCATACATATGCACACAAAATAATGCCAAACATTACATAAGAATCTTGACAATGCATTTCAATCATATATATTTGATTTTACACCTACACTTATTGATTTCATGTCATTTCATGTGAGTTGGAATGAAAGTAGGTTTCAATTGGGTACCTATATCCTTCTATTTTACTTTTGCTGTAGTCAAACACTCATTTTCAATTTGTGAGGTGATTTGAAATAATTTTAGAATTTTATGTGTACATATGTTAATTTTATAATTAATTAAATCCTAAAAGTCATTTAAATTATTACTATAATGATTTTCAGAACTCATATTACTATTTTCTACATTTCAGAACCTATTTATGTATTTGGGACAGTTTCCATAATTTTCCTTCATTATATAATATTTTTATCTATATTTCAGTATTTATTTAATACTTAAAAATGCATTTTCAGCCATTTAAATAATTATTCTGGACTACAGAAACTTCAAATACATAAAAGTATAAAAACAGAATAGTCTTATGCTATTTAATGAATTTGTACAATTTTATAATACTTATATTGTTTTTATTTTGATTTTTCAGAATTAATTTGTCACTATATAATTAATTTCAGCTTCTGAAAATTATTATTTTAATTTCAGAGTTGATATACTGATCAAAATGGTCAATTGAATTTTTGGATAAGTTTCTACAAATTTTCAGAAACTATTTAGGTTAATTTTATCATTAACAGAATCAAAATTTGAAATTTCTAAATGATTCTGGATCTAAATGAAATGATTACAATCTTTCTGGGGTCTAAAATGTGATTATAGAACTGTTATAATAATTTACTTAATGCACAGGGGCTGTTTAGTTAGTTTACAGTGAATTCCTTAATTTTTATAAAGCCTAGGGTCGATTCTGTAAAGATCATTGGTTATTTACTAGTTATTTAAATCTCCAGGGACTACAGCGTTAAAATCTCAACGGTTATAACTAAATTGGATGTGGGCCATCGGATCTGAGATAAACGGCCCAGATTTAAAATAACCGAACCGGTACGCTCCTTCTAATCTTAACCGTTCACGCGAGATGGACGCTCCCGATTGCGCCACGTCGCCCTAACCTCTTTTCCCTCGCGTCCGGCGGCCGCGCGATCGCCGGCGAGCGGCGGCGGTGGCCGGAAACTCTTGGGTTTTGCCATTTCTTCACCATTTCTTAATCTACTTACACCAGAAGAGAGAGGAGAGGGTGGGGAACTCACCTAGGGGAGTTTTGGAGACCGAATTTGGCCGGAGAAGCGTGATCGACGGTGATAGTGGGAAATCTCCGGCGATCTTCGCCGGCAGCGCTTCCTAGTCGTTTTTCTTCAAAGATTTTCGTCGGAATTGGGCTCTGGTGATCAGGGAAGGGCTCAGAGGGTGTTAGATCCAAAGATCAACGTGTATTTTTGGAGAATTGAGGAGGAGGGCGGTTTTTCCGATCGGAGTGATTGAGAGCAGTTTCTGTGGGAGAAAGTGACCGGGGCCGGGGGTATTTGTAGAGGGGAAGGAGGCGGCGGTTTCTGGGACGCCGGTTGAGGAAGAGGCGCGAAGAACCGGCCAGAACCGAGGCACATCGTTCACATGCGATAATAGTGTCGGGGAGAGAGAGAGAGAGAGAGAGCGGTCGGCGGCGGTTTTGGAGGGGAAAGGGTTGACGGCTGGGCCCAGGTGACAGTGGGGAAGAGAGGGGGAGAAGTTTGGCGCACGTTTTCTGTAAAATTTGGTTGTTACACCACCCCTATCTTCGCTCTCCCGCCACCGCAGTCTAGTAATCGGTCGCCACTCGCTAGTCCGCGCCTGTCGCCTGCGCTCCTGCCTTCCGGCGCCGGTAATTTCTTAATTGCCTCATTGGTACTCACTTGAAGCTTAAATGTTAGATTAATACAAATTTATTTGCTATTCATATGTAGTTGCTGACTTGCTGTTGCACATCTCAATATGGGACAACCCACTGAAGAAGAAAGATCCACCGTTGCTCGCTTGTTCTTTGGACCATCACCTCCACAACCCAATGTTGGTAGTAGCGGAATGAAGAACAAAGGGAGAAGGCTTGCTGCATCTACTTCACTAGGTACTGTATATGTCCTCATTTTTTACTGTGTTCGTTTAGCTGTGTTCTGCAGTAGCATGCAATAGCACTCCAATAAGCTTGTGTTGTTGTCACTTGTTAGGTTGTAAGAGTAAAAGAAGCGAGGCTGCATCGTCTTCAGCATCTGCAGCTAGAAGTGTTGCTGCTCCTGTCGGCACAGATGGCACTAGCATAGATGGCAGTGGCACACAAGCTCAGGAGCAGAACAATGATGCTGCTGCATCAGCCAATGAAGATGATGTTATTGAACTTGATGACAACCAAAGGGCCAAAAATAGAAAAAGAAGCGCACATCTATGGTATGGCGATACTTTGATAAGAGGACCATTGAGGTTGAGGTGGACGGGAAGATTTATAAGCAACATTGGGCTTTTTGCACCTTCCCTAAATGCAAGAGTAATTACAGATGTGAAGACAGGTATGGAACTACTGGATTTCTAAATCATTTGAGATCAGCACATAGCATTGTTAAAGGGCAGCAACAACTCAATTTGGTAAAGAATCATGAAAAGGATATTACTGTAGTGGAGCCCTACAAGTATGACCAAGATGTTAGTTTAAGAAAGTTTTATTTGGCAACAATAATGCACGAGTATCCCTTTAGTATAGTTGAACATGAGTACCTTGTTGATTTTGTCAAATCATTATGCCCCAACTTTCCTATAAAGTCCCGTATCATCGCTAGAAAAGATATCATGGACATATTGATGAGGACATCAACCCCGATAAAGGAACGGCTACTCCAACTAAACCAGCACAGGTGCCACCAGGACCACTCACTCGAGCTCGTGCACGTGAATTAAACTTTGTAACGATTCTGAAGAATGAAGGACCAGAAGCTTCCTAAGTGCATTCACCATCTATGCTCATGGTGAACCTGCCCAGAATAAAGCCTAGGTGCTGCGTCACCTATCTATTTTTAGTTTGTCAAGAAGTAACCAGGAATGTGCTACACCACCTAAATTAGGAAAGGGATCAAGGAGATGGCGTGGCTGATTGGACGCATGTTCCCTGCCTTGTGGGCAGGCTGGACACCCACCTCCTCCCCCTATTTAGCTAGGGGTTGTGCCCCCTCTTTTGGTTGGGTTTTCTTTGATAGGTTTAGCCCTCGTGCAAATATCCTGTTCTGCAGTTGTGCTCAACGGCCACCTGTGGACAGCCATAGTGAACCCCGATTCGTGAGTAATTGATATTCAGTTTTGCCTACATCTTGTTCTTGCTTATTTCTTCGATTGCTCGCAGGAATAGAATCTCGTGTTCAGGTTGATCTTGCCACCTGCACGGTCAATAACCGTTTGGAGTTGGTTCAGAGATTGCTAAGGCGCCACGACCTGTTCATTCGTAGTCGGATCGCGAGAGTCACCTCCTCCACCAATCGAAATTATCCACCTCACCGAAAGATCGGGCACTCCAGCTCTATCAAGTGGTATCAGATTACGGGTTGATTGGTGAGTGCAAGAAACAACAAAGGAAAGAAGCAAAGGCACGGTGCAGAATAAAAAAAATAAAAGAAGGAAAGTGAAAGAAGGCAATCAGAAATTGGTGTACTCCATATCCTTATCTAGCATTTTTTTGTTTTTTTTTTGTTTTTGGCAAGCAGCACCTCTAAATCTGGTGCGCCCAAACTTTCTAATCCAGTACCATTAATTTTTGGAAAGCAAGACCATCCTATCTTGTGCGCCATCTTTCCCAGCTAGGGATTTGGTGCACTCTCTCCATTTTTGCACGCCTACCTTCCACGCCCCCCTTGTCTTTTCTGTTCGGTTTCACTTGGTTCCAGCAGCATTCACTACGTGTTTGCACCCTTATTCAACTTTACATTTGCTGATTGATTGTGCTAATCCTTGCTCTAAAAGTGAAGCCTTCCTACAGCTCCACAAACACCTACATCGTGCAGGTTGTGTCCTCTGGCAATCGCTCTATCCAAGCTTCTTTGACTGCACCGCTGGTTGCAGGTCACCCCTGTTGGCGTGGTAAGAACAAGTAAGACCTTGATAACATTTTTTTAGTTTGAGCGTCCTGATCTACAACCCATTACACTAGCTGTAGGACATATACTATTTTCTTCCTTTTTTCTCTTGTCTTTGCACTAACTATGGCAGTACCCTTGGGGGATCTAGAGGATGAGAAAGCCCTTCCACATTCCTCTCGTACCAAGGGCATCATACAACATTTTGAGCGACAAATGCGCCTGCAAATTGATGGCCTCGCTGAAGACATTTACATCACCAACGAGTGTCTTGGTCCGCTTGAAACATCACAAATTGAAGCCGGAACGGCGTTCCAGGAATTAAGAACAACCCAAGCCACCACCAACACCACCCTCGACACCATCATGACATAGCTTGAGGAGTTGTCCCAGCAACTTGGTAAGCTACAGGGTGACACTGATTATGGTGGCGACACCGAGCACGAGACTCAGGCCCGTCATCGCCGGCACGGATGTCGTCGCGGGGTACATAACCAGGATGATTTTTTCTCTAAGATTAAACTCACTATACCTGAAAACAATGGTACATATGATCCTGATGCTTATCCTGAGTGGGAACTTGTTGTTGATCAAAAATTTGCATGTCATGCTTTTCCTACACACCATCAAGTTAAAGCTGCTACTAGTGAGTTTACCCATTTTGCTTCTATTCGGTGGCGCGAACATTGCAACAAACATCTCACTGAAATCCCTACCACTTGGGATGATTTAAAAGTCCTTATGCGCCACACATAGAGATAAAAACGGACGGATATGGACGGATAAAATGCTTTTTTCATATTTATATCCATATAAAAATTTCGGAAACGGATTCGGATGGGTGTTGTTGGAAACGAATAGGGTATCGAATATGTCGGATGTATCAAAAACGAATTCATCGGATCGGAAAATTATGGATATCGGATGGATTCAGATATTTATTTTAGAAAAAAACAATCCACAAGTAACATGTAATTCATAGTTCATACACATAATTCATAACACATCTGCATCAAACGCATACATGGTTCATACATGAAACACACAAATAGTTCATATATAGTGCATATATGGTTCAAACATACAAATATATAGATATATTTTGTCATAGTTCATACACATTACAGCAACATGACAACAAGAAAACAGCACACATGAAACAACAAGACAACAACAAAACAACACACATGCAACACGAGACTCGGCCAGAAGTCGCTGAGTCGGGGAGACGGCTACGGGAACGGGAGCCGGCACTGGATGTCTGGATCGGGACGGAACGGTTAGGGTTAGCCGGTTTCAGCTAGACTGCCGGTGTACAATGGGCAAAAAATCATTTGGATATTTTTTGGATTGTGATTCGGATATATCCGATGAAATATAGATATGCGACCATTCGGATAGATATTAAGCCGCCCCGTTTCCAATCCATATCCGAATTTGAATATCCGATATCCGATCCATATCCGATTGAGATCTGACAAAAACGGATATGGATCGTATATTTTCGGATCGGAAACCCGTACGGATCGGAAAATATCCGATCCGTTTTCATCCCTAGCCACAGATTCGTTCCCTCATATTATGCTCGCGACTTGCTTAATAAACTACAGCGTTTAAAACAAGGTACACACACTGTTGAAGAGTACTATCAGGAGCTGCAAACTGGTATGCTTCGTTGTGGTTTAGTTGAGAACAATGAAGCTGCTATGGATTGTTTTTTGGGTGGTTTAAACCGTGAAATTTCTCTATGGGGCCCTATCATGATTATGCTGATTGCGATGTTGTTCCAAATGGAAGCCTATTCGCTTCTGCTTGGTAGGCCTTGGCAATATGATACGGATAGCTTACATCATGGTCGCACAAACCATTACTCTTTGATGTTTAAGGGCAAGAAAATAATTCATCTAATGACCCCTGAACAGATTGTCAAAGCTGACATCGCTAGAGATAAACAACAACAACAACAGCAACCGCACATACAAAACGAAATTAAACTGAAAGCTCCTGTTTTGCTTGCCACTAAATCTGATTTTGATGAATACGTGATGATAATCTACCTTGCTATGCGCTCGTATGCTCTCATATGCTGTTTTCACTAGATGATGCGCCATATTTGGACACGCCCCCCTGCTGTTACTAAGCTTTTGCAGGACTATGCCGATGTGTTTCCGAAGGAGTTACCACCAAGTCTTCCTCCCATTCGCGGCATTGAGCACCAGATCGACCTCATCCCAGGCACTCAACTTCCTAACTGCGCCCCATACCGTATCAATCCCAATGAAACAAAGGAAATTCAGCGCCAAGTCCAAGCGTTACTTGATAAGGGCTATATTCGTGAGCCTCCTAGCCCTTGCTCTATTTCTGTTTTACTTGTTCCAAAGAAGGTTGGTACCTGGCGCATGTGCGTTGATTGTCGCGTGATTAACAATATCACAATTTGTTATCGCTATCCTATACCTCGCCTTGATGATATGCTTGATGAGCTTAGCGATGTTATTATTTTCTCTAAGATTGATTTGCGTAGCAGGTACCACCAGATTAGAATGAAACTTGGGGATGAATGGAAAACGACATTCAAAACAAAATTTGGCTAATATGAATGGTTAGTTATGCCGTTTGGATTGACTAATGCGCCCATCACATTTATGCGCTTAATGAATGAAGTTTTGAGGCCTTTCATAGGACTGTTTGTGGTTGTTTATTTCGACGATATTCTGATTTACAGCAAGTCTATGGAAGAGCATTTGGAACATTTGCGTGCTGTTTGTGATGCTTTACGCGCTGCCCGCTTATTTGGCAATGTGGAAAAGTGCAACTTCTGCAGAACACGTGTTTTGTTTCTTGGCTATATTGTTACTCCGCAGGGCATTGAGGTGGATGGCAGCAAGATTGACGCCATCCAATCCTGGCCCACGCCGACGACAGTTACGCAGATTCGGAGTTTCTTGGGCTTGCAGGGTTGTACAGACGGTTTGTGCGTGATTTCAGCTCCATTGCCGCCCCGTTGCATGAACTCACCAAGAAGGGCATTCCTTCTCCTGGGTACGACACAAGAAGAGGCATTCACCATCCTAAAAGATAAGTTAACACATGCCCCCTTACTACAACTACCTGATTTCAATAAGATGTTTGAACTTGAATGCGATGCTAGTGGTATTGCGTTGGGCGGTGTTTTGCTTCAAGAGGGAAAACTAGTAGCTTACTTTAGCGAAAGATTAAGTGGTGCTCGTCTGAATTATTCAACTTATGATAAATAACTTTACGCCTTGGTTCGCACTCTACAAACTTGGCAACATTATTTATGGTCTCGCAAATTTATTATTCATTCTGATGATGAGGCTTTAAAACATATTCATAGCCAAACCATTCTGAACCGTCGGCACGCTACGTGGGTAGAATTCATAAAGTCTTATCCTTACATCATTAAACACAAGAACGGGAAAGATAACATTATTCAGATGCTTTGTCACGTCGATACACCATGCTGTCTCAGTTAGATTTTAAAACTTTTGGCTTACAAACTGTGAAAGAACAATACACCGATGATTCTGATTTTAAGGACATTGCGATGCATTGCAAGGGTGGTAAACCATGGGGTAAATTCCACGTAAACGATGGGTTCTTGTTCTGTGCTAACAAGTTGTGTATTCCAGCAAGCTCTGTTCGCCTTTTGCTGTTACAGGAAGCGCATGGTGGCGGCCTAATGGGACACTTTGGTGTATACAAGACACAGGAGATTTTGGCCGCACACTTCTTTTGGCCCAGATGCACCACAACGTGGAACGCTTTGTTGCACGCTGCACCACGTGCCAGAAAGCTAAGTCATACCTGAACAACCACAGTTTGTATATGCCATTACCTGTTCCTACTTCTCCTTGGCTCGATATTTCTATGGATTTTGTTTTGGGCTTACCTCGAACTAAGAAGGGGAGGGATAGTATCTTTGTGGTTGTTGATCGATTCTCTAAAATGGCTCACTTCATACCATGTCACAAGACTGATGATGCTAGCAGCATTGCTGAATTGTTCTTTCATGAGATTATTCATTTACATGGTGTTCCACACACAATAGTCGCGATGCTAAGTTCCTAAGTCATTTTTGGAGATCTCTTTGGAATAAACTAGGAACTAAATTGCTTTCAGCACCACTTGTCACCCACAAACAGATGGGCAAACTGAGGTTGTGAACATGACCTTATCTACCATGCTTAGGGCAGTGTTAGACAAGAATCTGAAACTTTGGGAGGATTGCTTGCCCCATGTAGAGATTGCTTACAATCGTGCTATACATTCCTCCACAAAAATGTGCCCTTTTCAGGTTGTCTATGGTCACATTCCATGGGCGCCTATTGACTTGCTGACCCTTGATCTTTCGGATGCCCCACGTAGATGATGTTGCATGTGTTAAACACATGTTGGACATCCATGAGCAGACGCAGCAGAACATCGCGCACACTAATGCTAAAAGTCAGGTTGTTGGTAGTAAAGAACGTAAATTTGTTACTTTTGAACCAGGTGTTTTGGTCTAGTTGCATTTGCGCAAGGATCGCTTTCCTACTTCGCGCAGGTCTAAGCTGATGCCACACGCTGCTGGTCCATTCAAGGTGTTAAAGAAAATTAATGATAATGCTTATGTACTTGACCTGCCAGCAGAATATGGTGTTTCCTCTAGTTTTAATGTTGCAGATTTGAAACCATATGCGAGCGAGGATGAGGAGCTGCCGTCGAGGACGACTTCGATTCAAGAAGGGGAGGATGATGAGGACATCAACCCTGACAAAGGAACGGCTACTCCAACTAAACCAGCACAGGCGCCACCAGGACCACTCACTCGAGCTCGTGCACGTGAATTAAACTTCGTAACGACTCTGAAGAATGAAGGACCAGAAGCTTCCTAAGTGCATGCGCCATCTATGCTCATGGTGAACCTGCCCAGAATAAAGACTAGGTGCTGCGCCACCTATCTATTTTTAGTTTGTCAAGAAATAACCAGGAAGGTGCTGCACCACCTAAATTAGGAAAGGGATCAAGGAGATGGCGTGGCTGATTGGGCGCCTGTTCCCTGGCTTGTGGGCAGGCTGGATGCCCACCTCTTCCCCCTATCTAGCTAGGGGTTGCGCCCCCTCTTTTGGTTGGGTTTTCTTTGATAGGTTTAGCCCTCGTGCAAACATCCAGTTCTGCAGTTGTGCTCAACGGCCACCTGTGGACAGCCATAGTGAACCCCAATTCGTGAGTAATTGATATTCAGTTTTGCCTACATCTTGTTCTTGCTTGTTTCTTCGATTGCTCGCAGGAATAGAATCTCGTGTTCAGGTTGATCTTGCCACCTGCACGGTCAATAACCGTTTGGAGTTGGTTCAGCGATTGCTAAGGCGCCACAACCTGTTCGTTCGTAGTCGGATCGCGGGAGTCACTTCCTCCACCAATCGAAATTATCCACCTCACCGAAAGATCGGGCACTCCAGCTCTATCACATATATTTGGAACAGAAGGAAATATTGTATGACCATTTAAAAAATGCTCACTGCCGCTTTAGTGCAACCATGGACATGTGGACCTCATATCAGAACAAGTCTTACATGTGTGTTACCCTTCACTGGATAGATGACCAATGGCATATGCAAAATAGGATTGTAGGCTTCTTCCATGTAGAAGGCAGCCATACAGGTAAAAGGTTGTCACAAACCTTTACCGAATTGATGGTTAAATGGTATTGTTGCGAGAAGAGATTATTTTCCTTAACTTTAGACAATGCAAGTGCAAATGAAGTGGCAGTTCATGACATAATTGCTGGTTTGAATGATGATCATGCTTCTTTAGTATGTGATGGTCTATTTTTCCATGTGAGATGTGCATGTCACATACTCAATTTGGTCGCTAGAGATGGCATGGCTGTAATTTCAGGAACTATTGAGAAAGTCAAGAAGCTTGTATTGACTGTAAAGGGATCTCCACTGCAATGGGAGAAGCTCATGAAGTGTGCCAAGGAGTGTGGGCTGGATACATCAAAGGGGTTGTCACTTGATATTTCAACTAGATGGAATTCGACATATCTGATGTTGAGAGACGCCTTATATTACAACTGCCTTTATGAGGCTCAAATCATCTGACCATTGTAAGTATGACAGCATAACTCATCCTCCTGAAAAATGGGACATGGCCCTAAAACTTTTTCAGTTTATGAAAAAATTTTGTGAACTTACTAAATTCTCTCTGATAGTTCTTACCCAACTGCAAATCAGTTTTGTTGAGGTTTTTGTGATATAAAAGAATTTATTGATAGATGGTGTTGCAGTGATGATCTTATTATTAGCAAAATGGCAGCTGCTATGAGTGAAAAAATTGAAAAGTATTGGAAAAAATCTAGTTATGCTCTTGCTGTAGCATGTTTTCTTGATCCGAGGTACAAGAAAAGGCTCATAGAGTACACATGAACACATTTTGCTAAATGTGTTCATCAAACCCACACCTCAGCTCAATTGTGGTAATTACATGAACAAATTTGAAGAGCAAGTAACCACCGTAAATAGATTTATTCGGAGATGAGCTCACAAAATGCAAAAGTAGTATTTCCCACATGCATCATATAGGGGATGAGCATATGATTAACTCCTAAACTTTGTTAGGAATGCTCATGCTGAATTCCACCCAAATCCAAACCTATTTGAGGTACTTTTGGGTACAATCATTAAAAGGCTAGTTTGAACTTAAATTCAAATTCAAACTCCTTTCATCCCATAAATTCAAAAGTGGGATTCATATTTATACCCAGCACATTTTATGAGCTCGCACACCAATTTTCACTCCATTTAGAGTTGATCTTGACATGAGCTATTTTGAGCAAATTCAAACTGAATTTGAATTTCAAACTTCACAATTGTTGCAAATTTAACCAAACCACTTCTGCAATTTGATTATTTCACAACCAAATCCCAATTTTGTGATCGATCAAATCCTAGAGGGCAGAGGGGTCTCTCAAATGTACAACAGTGTAAAAATTAAATTTGTGAGGACAAATTCAAAGGGTGGGACTAACTGTCAGTGTAACAGGCGAGAGAACCAACTCCACGGCGTTTGACCGGTTTTCTGCGTGTTCACCCGCGGGCGCCACAGCGACTGAACTCAGCGCCACCACCTGCTTCCCGATCGGTGCAGCTGAGCAGCGCCGTGCCTTCTTATCCTGCAACCCGACCGTCCCCAAGGCCATTTCACCTGAGCGCCCAAGTCCTCGCACAGAGAAACCGCCAACACACTCACCGTTCCGTGCGCCGACCGCCTCACCGGCGAAACTTTGCTCTCGTGCACCTCACGCCAAACTGAGGCCGCAAGAAGGAGCGCAAGGACCATATGCACCTTCTAGACCACGTCCAAGGATGCCTGCTCGCGCGGTTTGCCGAACCCCGACAAGTTTTTTTGTCCCGGTGGCCGAGTTTTTCCGCTTCCATGCCAAATCGTCGCCCCGGCGACATCGTCCACCGTCAGGGCTACCTTTTGACCTCAGAGGTGCGTGAGCAGGTCTACTAACGGTCTTACAAATCTAGAAGCCCAGTATAGACCACGCCGGTTGGAATTTGAGGTCTACCGCCGGCGGGTTCACTAAACAGTAGTTAGAAAACCTAGAAATTTGTCAGACACATTTAGTTAGCGGGCAACTGGGTCTAGAGGAAGATTCCTAGGCTTGTGGCGATCATTCTCAAGCAAACCCCGAGCCAAACCCTCATGTATAGCTTCGGTTTGCTCGAAAATCCTTCATTGCCGGAAAAACACCTCGGGTCGTCGGTGAGATTGGCATTGCGGCCGTTTTTACCGCCATCTGGGCTCATATCCTTGATCCCCGAGCTCCACCGGTGCTATAGGAAGAAACGGCTGAGCGTTTGGGGTTTTCCCGAGCTCGGGCTACGTCGCCGAAGTCGCTCCGCCTCGGTGTACTGCCGAGAGCCACTTTGCGGTCACCGTCGACCACCACCGACCCCACCAGCGTGCTCCTCACATCGGACTAGGCCCTAGCGGCGAGTTTCATGAAACTTGGCGCAGGGTATTGGCCGGCGGCGAGCTTCGCCGGAGTGCGCCGCCGTGGGACTGTCAGGTGGTGAGAGGTAGACGAAGACGGCGGGCCCCGGCTGTCTGCCGCTGTCTGGAGCGCGTGCGCCGTGTTTAATTTAAACAAACCAGCGGGTCCCGCTGTCAGCGGCTGAGTCAGCGCGGGAATCGATTTTCTATTGGAAAATAAATAAGAATTTGGCTCCAACTTTAGAAATCCATAACTTTGGCTAGGATTGTCCAAATCAAGTGAACAAGATTTTGTTGGATTCAGATCTATGAGTACTTTCAAGCAAAACAGGTGTAACTCCATGAAAACCCTTATTTCTCCAGAATTAATTCTCCAATGTTTAAACTGTTGGGAATTTTAACTGGAGGTTCCTTTGTTGGAAAATTCTGAAATTTGGCCAGAATGTTCATTGTAACATCCCTGAGTCACATGAAAAATTTCAGATCCATCTGAGCTCATTCAGTCCACCTAATGGTGTAATTAAGGAAACTGGTCCAGAGAAAAAAAAGAAAAATGTCCAGAAACATTTTCAGATTTTCTCTGGACTTGTTTATCTCATATCTTGTGCTAGTATTATCCAAATTAAATTAAACCAATTCCATTAGAACCCTTTGAAACTCTAGTTTCCAAAAAGTCATGGCTTGCTCCATGAAAGTCCCTAGAAAGCCATAAGAGCTCTAAATATAGACAAATACACATTTATTTGTGCAGTTCTCAAATCATGTTTGCTTCAAATGAATTTTGGCCAAGTATCTGTTTATGTTATCACCAAACCACAGTAAAAATTTCAGAGTCAATAGGTGTGACACCCTCATTTCTGGTTTCTGCATATATTCATGTTTCATAAAAAAAACATTTTAAAGGAAGTGGGAAGAGAGGAAGAATTAAAAAGATAGCCAAAAAGAGCCGAATCTAGTTCACAGAGAGCGCCGAAGATAACTCCTGCGGCCCGCTGCCCACGTGGCGTGTTCGGAGCTCATCCCTGCAAAGTGGGGAGAGGTCCGCCGCTAAACTGGCTACGTGGCAGGCTCGGGGCTCATCTCCGCAAAGGGGGAGAGGTCCGACCCTGTGAGACACGTGTTGCCCCCGGAGCTAGCCTCTGCGGAAGAAGCAAAGGCAGTTCCACAGGACACATGTCACCTTCGGAGCTAGTCACCGCGGAAATCAGAGAACCCGTCGCGCAGGATACGTGTCGATCTCAAAGATCACCCCCGAGAAAGTCCGGTTCTATTGGACACGTGTCGTCACCGGAGCTTATCTCTGGGAGGTTTGACACTGTTGGACACGTGTCGACCTCGGAGCTCGTCTCCGAGGAAATGGAGGTCCAGAATGGATACGTGGCACACCCGGAGCTACCTCCAGAGAGAGGAAAGGTCCGGCACTGACACGTGGCGTGCACGGAGCCACCTCCGAATAGAGAGGAGGTCCCGACCGCCAGGATACGTGGCGCACGCGGAGCTCACCTCCGAAGAAAAAGGGAGGTCTCGCTCGCTTGACACGCGGCACAACCGGAGCTCGTCTCTACGGAGAAGGAGATGCCAGGCCCCGGAGGACACGTGGAGCTTCCGGAGCTCATCACCGCGGAGGTAACGAGTTCTGGAGCGGTTTTTGGATTCGGTACACGTGGAAATATCGGTACGAAGGAGAAACCGACCTGAATTCCACAATGTTACCGCACCAAATCGACTAAAGATAAGTTGTTAAGATTCAACGACAATCTGAATAGGACTCTTATTCGGAATACAATCAGATTAGGACTCTTCTTCTCCCGATTATAAATAGAATCCAGAACCCTTGGCCGAAACCACGAACTTCTTTTCCAACTCCTAAGCCGACGACTTAGAGCCCTAGCCCCAACTCGCTGAGTAAGCCATCGCTGGAGTTTAGCGAGGAAGATCACCGGAAGAGAGCCCCAACGATCTGTCTGATCATAGAAGGACCCCGAGACCAAGAAGAACGTAAGGTAGGTCTCCAATACCACCTTACGACATCATCGTGTGTCCTTTGCATCTGTTCTTCGATTTCCTTTCGAACAGAAGCTTTCTCGTGGACAGATCACTTGTTGATCGGGTTGATCTAAAGACAAGGTCATCGCCACGTCCACATATGATCCGAACACCTCTATTCATCATAAAATCCATGCAAGCCATGCAAGAACACGTACAAACCGATCTAATAAAACTGATCATAGGATAGCATGCATATGCATCATCGCATCTAGTTTAAAGTTTGTGCATGATATTGATTGCTGTGGATCTTGTATGTGCGTGATCCTGTATAGCAGGACAAGCTCAGGGAGCTGTCTACGACAAGCTGCAACAACAAGGTTTCGAGATCCAAGAGCAACCGGAACCGCAAGAACAAGGCAAGTGCTCCTTGACCATATTGATCCTATATTTTGCGAAAAACTGTTTTGTTTTGCGAAAAGGTGTGTGTGTTGAGTCAAACATGATGGGAAACCCTTCTATAGGAGTTTACTAGCTTTGGTTAAACCACCCTTGTCGCCTGGAAAGTTTATGAGTCGGGTATGGTTTTTGCTTTATGCTTCGCTGAGTCCAGGCGATTGGGAAGCGAGATAGATGTGTCTAGCTAACTGCACTCGTAACGATAATGATAAATCGATGTTGTTAATGAACATGGATCGGAGGGAGATCTAGGAAAGACTGGGTTTGTGAATGAGGTAGCATGAGATGGTGGTTTACTTGCAGTAGATCTAAGGACCGGTTCATGCGAGCACATGCCAGGATAACAGTGCCACCACAAGGCCAAGTATGGGTGCGGCTTAGCTGAGTAATTAGGTAAGTTGCTAGATTGTTATGGACCGTGGAAGGCGCGGGGAACGGGAGTCGAGTGAGGACTGCCCTGGGAACTGCATGGCACAAGAGGGGGCCCGTGGGTGGGAGAATTGGAGATTCTAGCCTGCCGGTGAAACCTTAGTGAGTCCATACATCTAGTAGCCCCTTTGTAAAAGCTATTTTGTGATCTCTTGGCCATACACCGACGGTTGTTTACTGGTATAATGGACGTTATGCAGTCGTTGACGGGTGACGAAATCACAAACTTGTGCGTAAAGAGGTGCAAACTCTGCAGAGACTTAAAACTATCATGATAGTCGAGCTTACGGTCACGAGCGCCTGGCCAACTTCCATGATTAGTTGGATATGGTTAATGGTTATGGTTTTGGTTTTGTTTTGGGGCTGTTGAGTCCTGGTGATAAGATGGGTTGCATGACTGTTGAGTCATGGCAACAAGGTTGGTCTCGGTGGGAGACAAAGTTGTTTTATGAAATGTAATGGTAGCGAATACGAGGAGGTATTCGTGAGCAAGAATGAGGTTGATTGATGACTGGTTGTGACATGGAAGGTAATGAGCATAATGGAGGTATGATTGGTATTTTAATACGTGTTGGGATTACATTCACTTAAAGATGAGTTGCTGTTTTATCATGGTTTTGATAAATAACTTTGCTTTCTGCAATGAGCCTTTTTATACCTACCTTGTCATGAGCTACATATCATATTTTCCCGCACTTTCTGAGTACATCATTGTACTCAAACTTGCATTATTTCATAATCAGCAACAGGAGAAGATTATTATGAAGACCTAGTGGAGCATTAGGCGCGTAATCTGTTCTCAACCTTGCCTGTGGGGGATGGAGTAGAGATGGAGCCACTCTGCTTAGATTTGCTTCCGCATTAGTTGGATCGCTTCCGCTTTAGAATAAAGACTTCCGCTGCATAGAAATAAGACTTCCGCTGTGAACATGAGTCCAAGACTCATGGGACATTGTAATAAACTCTGTTATTCGTGGTTATATATATTCTGAATTCAGTTTGTGGAACATATGTGTATGTGTGATGAACATCCTGGGTACACATATGCATCAGTTCTCGGTTCCGTGGTTTTCCACAAAATTGAGGGCGTCACAAAAGGACTGTCTAGCTATACTTATAGTCTTCACCGTCTCAATTCAATACAAATGCATTCAATTTTGACACACATCATATGTTATTTTGTGTAGTCGCTAAACTTGAAGAAGACCCGGAGGTTCTAGACTTTATCACTTCGTAAGAATAATTAGCTCACGACTAGCAGCAAGGCAAGCTCCGGTTTGCATTAACCGTTCATAAAGTTGTATGTTTTGACCACTTACTTTATGCATTTCCTACAATTGTGCACTAGAGTCTTGATTGGAAACCCAAATGCATAGCCAAGAGAACCAAGGGTTTTGGGCTTAAGATTTAAACCTCGAGTAGCCACTACAATGCTAAAATGGTATATCTTTCGGTACAAGTCGAGTAGTTGGAACTACTCGCGAGAATTGACTAGAGACACACTACTCGGTTAGAAAGATAGACAATGAAACACATGGCAAGAAAATGAGACCAAGCGGAGAGTAAGGGCAGAAGGACTTTGGGGCCTGGGTGCTATAGCTCTGCTTGTGTCGATTTAGGACCGAGCCGTTTGTGGGCCTGTTGAACAAGCTACAACAGTACCGAAGACCTACCGGATATATGGGAACCGGGAAACTGATGTAATTCGGGTAACGATCTGTTGAGGCATTGCTTGTCGTCCAGAGGGTAGGTTGAGAGCAGCGAGGTGTAAATCGGCTAGCAGGCACTACGGATGCTCCGCGTAGAGACCTCCTGCTCGGGACGATAGGACCGGTTCAACACTTGGCTAACGGATGAAAGGTGGTTGCGTATGACGTCCGTGATGGTTGCTGAAGGTAACATCGAGTACGGGCGTACGTGACGGGTTATTCGAGTAACCCTGCAGGTGTAAATCGATTATAATTGTCGTCCCTTGCGGTCAGTGAGTACCACTTGTTCACTGTACCGTGACGTAGAAAGAACAGGCTAGTTGTCATGATAAAAGTTGTTATTTGAAAAGATTACATTGTTTGTTAATGTAATGCTTTAGTTTAGAGCAAATCAAAGTTATTTTCACCTTACGCAAAGCACATAAGAGAGATATGTTTCTTGTTTGATTGCGGATTTCTTATGTGTCTTAGAACAAGGTTCTCCACTAACTTGAGACTAAAACTTGAAAGTAAGCATCAACTAATTAGGCGTGTCTTTCGCAACATACTTTCCTATTATACACTGCAAACCCAGCATGTAGAGTTTCATATTTAAGTGAGAGGGTCAGTCTTGCTGAGCCATCGTGCTCACTGCTTGTGTTTGAAGTGTATTTAGGATTCTATGAGGAGGAGGGTCCCGAGGAGGAGACGGACCCCCAAGAGGGTAACACCATCGAGAGGGAGCCGTGCATGCCGCCGTGTTAGTGTGGTGTGGGTGCTAGTGAGGACACGTTCACAGGCTGAACGTGAACTCTTTTTGCTTAGTCTACGCCTGCGAGTATAGACTTAACGTTATTTTGATGTAACTATGTTCATAAACAAGTTTATGTAATAAAATTTTGCTTCCGCTTATCGCCTTTTATGTGTGTTATCCGGTGTTGTATATCGCAGCACCCTCAGCGTGATCCTGGTTTATCATGACCGTCGGGTCCTCATAGTTTTTTATGTCATTCAAGTGGCGCTGATTTGGATGTGTTAAATGAATTGGAAAAGCATATGACAACACCTCTTCTGAAGCATAGTGATGGTCAGTTTGGTATTTTATCTTGGTGGAGGACCAGAAAAGAGAATATCCTATTCTTTCACAAATTGCTCGTGATGTGTTGGCTATATAAGTGTCAACAGTTGCTTCTGAGTCCGCTTTTAGTGCTGGTGGTTGTGTTATTGATCCTTACCGTAGTCGCCTTGATCCAGAGATTTTACAAGCACTAATTTGTACTAAAGATTGGATCACTGCAGAAAGAAAAGGTATTTTTAAACCTGTTGTTACTTACAATTTTTACAAAAATATCTCTTATACTCTTTGTAATGCATGTGCCTTTGTATATTCAGATTCTAAGCATATTACTTCTCTCATGGCTGATGGTGACATTCTAGAGAGCTTTGCCTCATATTTGAAGTCTGAGAATGAAGAGGTATGCGTATATAATTACACGGTTACATGTTTACAATATGAGTCTTACCTTTCTTATTTGTATTATTTTTGTTTTCGTGCTGTTATAGGTGGATGAAGAAGAGAAGGAAGCAACTGATCCAGATGACATGAATGATGAGGAAGAGCTTTTTGGATGACTGAACTAAAACTATCAGGTTAGAATATAAAGCTATGACTAAACTATTCATGTTGGCAGGTTAAACGTGTTATTAAACTAATTTTTTTTTGATTATCTATGTAGCTGAAGAAAAATCTGTTGCAAATTGGATGCTACTTTTATTAAACGTATTTTGTCGCATGATGATATTATGGACACTATCCATTCTATGTTTTGTTGGCCAAGTATGATGTATTATGGATATTATTTATGATGTATGACTAAGTACGGTATATCATTATGTATGATGTATGACTATGTATGAAAATGTCATGTATAACTGTGTATGGTTATATTAAGTCTAAGTTTGTTTTTATCGTTATCCAAAATTGAATTATTGTTTTCGATCGTTTTTGATACAATTTCGTCCCGACTTGTTCGTTTTCGAATAACTGATAATCCCTGAAAGTTGCCTAGAGGGGGTGAATAGGCTAATTAAAATTTAAAGCATAATAATCAACTGACTTGTCCTGTCAGGTTCGGAGAAGTCCGAAAATATTTCGGACAAGTCCGAGATTTTCGGATAAGTCTGATGAAATCAGACTTGTCCGAAATCAGTCGCAGGGGAATTAAGTCTAACTAGTTCTAGATCAAGTGTGCACGCAATTTTGTCTAGGAATAGCCCTTAAACAAGTCTAGCAACCTACTAAGCAAACTTGACGATCTAAATGCTAAGTAGTAGAATGCTAAAGTTTGATCAATCACAAGCAAGAGCAATGATATAAAAATTGAAGAACAAGCAAATGAGCACAAGTGAACACGAGGATTTGTTTACCGAAGTTCGATTCCGCACAGGAATCTACTTCTCCGTTGAGGTGTCCTCAAAGGTCTCTTTCAACCCTAACCCTCACCAAGTGATCATAAAAATAAATTTGGTTGTTCCATTATCAACACAAAGGTGATTACAAACTTCCCGGGTCTTACAACAAGTTGGGAGTCACCGGGCGACACCTAGCCGTCTAGGAAAAATCCTCCAAGAGTAATAAACACAAACCGCGCAGCTTGACGGTGTGCAACTTAGAAAGCTCAACCCTAAGATCTCTTTTCCTTGAATCTCCTCACAAGGCCTCAAATCCTCACAAGATTCAAGAATTAAAGCTATAGGGTGTGAGAGAGGTTTAAGAATTCTCAAGAACACCTATGATATCTCTGGGGTTGATCTCACATGAAATGGGGACAAGATCCCTCCTTTTATAAGGCTCCCCAAAATATGACCGTTGCCAACCACTAAAGTTCAGACATGTTCGAACTCCACTTCACACTTGTCCGAGGTTGGGGACCATTAACGGTAAAATGATGTCCTCAACTGACACTAATTCAGTCTGTCCTAATGATTCCACTTTGGACATGTCCGACGTATTTCTTACATGTTCGAGCTGACATATCCGAACCAATCTTTGGATATACTCAGACTTTGGACATATCCGAACTCTACTTCGGACATGTCCGACCCTAAACATAAGATACATCTCCGAACACTTCGGACATGTCCGGACCTACACAAAGGGTATTTTCGGACATGTTCGACCCTAAACAGAAGGTGCACTTCTGACTTTTTCTGACATGTCCGACCTTCTGGACTTAGGAAATCCTAGAAACCCTAAACTTCGTACATGTCCGAAATTACTCGGATATGTCCGAATCTACACAGAAGGTACTCCTCTGAAAACTTTGGACATGTCCGAGTCTATATAAAGAGTACTTTTCCGAATCTCTCTGACATGTCCGATATTTTTTGACCTAACGACTCTTTTCTACACTAAGGGTTAGTTTATGGAATTGAGCTTGCTTTTCTTTTGTTGTGCATCGTGTCCCTCTTAATAGTGCGATGTTTCTACACTCAGAAAGATAAAAAACTCTAATTCTATTGTGTAGCTTCATGTCATCTTCTTCATTTCCCTTTTTGAAAAACCCACAATCTCTTCTTGCCATCCAACCTTTCTGCACATATACTCCTTTAAATTCATTAGCGTTTTAATTGTTCGTCATCAATCCTCCAAAACCCACATGGGGACCTAGATGCACTTTCAATCTCCCCCTTTTTGATGACTGATGACGACCAATTAAAATTTCCAATAACAGAGTAAAATATAAGTTTTTGATCATGATATTTATACGAAAGAACTCCCCCTGAATATATGAACTATAAAATGGGGTTTTATATATACGTCATTATCTTGGGGTGCCTAAGTGCAATGTGAAATAAAGTGACAAATATGTGTGATGTGAGAGATATATGCATGAAGATGGCACATCACATATGAAAATAATACATCACAATATCAAATATCTCAATAACACATACATATCACAATAACGGTCATCACACCATAATAATAGTCATACACATCATCATCATAGTGTCATACATATAATAGGTCCATATGCCCTTACACATTGCTTAGGAAATGAAAACTAACATAAGAGACTAACGAGCATTTAACAACGAACTACTACTACTCTCTCTCCCCCTTTGGCATCGAGGCACCAAAAAGGAAATAGGGCAAGGAGAAAGGTGAAGCTAAGCATCGTCGTACTCGTCCTCATCCTCATCTGCAGCAGGAGCAGCTGGAGCAGCACTCGTACTTGCACCTGTCAGAGGGGTGGTAATCTCCGAAAACTCCAAGGGGATATCATCCTCGCTGTCCTCAGAAATAGGGGATCCAGTGGGAAGCTCGAGTTTTGCCTTTACTTCATTCATGTCCCTCCTCAAGCCCTTGATGGCTTTTTCATTCTTCTGGACCTTCACATGGGTACTCCACCAGATTGTAAAGATGGAGCGGAGTACCTTGAAAAGGCCATTGGAGGAGGTAGGGGTTCTCTCGGACTTGAAAAGGCCATTGGAGGAGGTAGGGGTTCTCTCGGACTGTGTTGGAGGAGTGGCAGAGGCAGCTGCCACACGAGCGTGACTAGCACGGAGCCTGTCAGAGGGGTGGAGCTAAGGTGTCGCTACCTAAGGTTGTAGCTTTTTATGGGCTACAAACCTTCACAAACGTCTTCTCCGACACCTTCTCGATCATCTTCATGATGTAGGGTGCATAGATGCACGACCTCGAGGGAGTCTCCGATGTTGAGTAGATCTCCTTATAGATGAAATCAAAATAATCGAACATCTTCTCCCCTCGCAGTCACTTGAGCAGATTTCTGGAGTTGGAGTTAATTCTGGTTGCATCTCCATCTTTTGGACCCAATGTCTTCCTAGTAATCCGGTTGAGGACTTGGAAGAAAGGAAGAAGGCCTTGGGTATGAGGAGGGTTGAAGTAGAAGTGAGTGTCATACAGGAAGTCTATCTCATTGTTCTTCAAGATGAACTCCTCATGAATCTTGTAATTAAACTTCAATGTCCTTTGGAGCTCTAAGATCCTAGCAAACTCATTGTACGTGACGGTATATTTCTCACCGTCTGTCATCCAAGTGATCCTAGACTCCCCCTCAGGATGGAAGAAAACTGTCATAAAATTGGCAAATTACCTCCACGTTCCATCCATACTAAATCGCCATGAAGTCTTTAATCCCATGGTACTCACGGGAAACTATGACTTTTTTGAACACTTCATTGTTCCTGTTCTTCATGTATTTCCAATCAATCCACTGCATGTCGATGACAGGATGTTTCTTGCTCATGAGAACAGAGCGATAGTAGTCCACATGGTAGTCACTCCAAAAGCGAAAGTCTGCTGCCATCTTCTCATATTCATAGATATTCTCTCCCCTTGATCCTAAGCCCGGGAGATATTTCTTTGATAATCCATGAGTAGAGTTGTCCTCCGAGGGTCTCGAATTGGCACCGCCATGTGTAGCGGGCCAATGTTACCCGAATTTGCTTGTTGTGGCTCTTCTGACCCTTCACGGCTTTCGAGCATGATCCTAACCGCCCTTCTTGTCTCACCAGCAATCCTAGCCACTTTCCAAACTGTCTTCAGTCGGATGTAAGCGTTCACGGCCGACGGGGATTCTGCATGGTCGTTCCTCTTCTTGCTCTGAATCTCACGTGGAGGAGTGTTCGACATGATGCCTTCAAATAATGATGAAACCGTAGCGATCAGAGTAAAGGTTGAAATGGGAAGTCCGGGGAAGGTTTCCCGGGCTTGAATCCTTCAAGAAATTGTCGAGGAATGGAATCGGCGGTGGGAAGTGGAAATCGCCTTGGGACGCAAGTGGGGAGGATAGCCGGTTGTGAGAGAAGATAAAAGAGAGAAAGAATTGTCCGAGCTCGGCTAGGGGGTCCTTATACCCCGACATCGGATATGTCTGAACTAGACTTCGGACATATCCGACTTTTTCAGATAAGTGTGGATTTCGTACTTTTCCGATGGTTTAGACATGTCCAACTTTAGTTCGGACATGTCCGAGTTATTCAGAAAAAATGTCCTTAATAATATTTTGGAGGGGCATATTAATGTATATATGTATGCCTATGGTATATAATACAATATATGACACACCAAGCATGACAACAAGATTTTCACACATATTCTTGCCAGTTTTGACTAATTTGCTAACAAGTTTACGGTTTTCCCTAAGTTTGCCATAAAAATAGCATTTTGTGGAGAAAGACTAAGAGTTTGCCGAAACTGACATAAAATTCCATTTCAAGCCTTCATTAATCAAGTTCGTCGTTTTTCATAGCCTATGTTTAATGTATCAAGCCACATTTCTAAAGTCTAGTATGTTTAGCTCATTTCTAAGTTGACAAAATCGTTTTTCATCTAGTGGCTTGGTAAATATGTCGGTTAGCTGTTTTTCAGTTCTGACATGAGAAATAGCTATGTCTCCCTTAAGTGAGTGATCTCTTAGGAAATGATGTCGTATATCTATGTGTTTGGTCCTAGATTGCTCTACGGGGTTATGAGCGATTTTAATAGCACTCTCATTGTCGCAAAGAAGTGTAATATGGGTCATATTAAGACCAGCATCAGAGATCACCCTGCTGAGGGGGTGAGGTCTGGCATCGGAGCTCAGCCCTTGTGAAAGGGGGAGGTCCGGCTTCGGAGCTCGCCTCTAAGGAGAGGTAGAGGTCCAGCATCGGAGCTCAGGCCAGCGGAGGGCGTGAGGTCCGGAGGTCATCGGAGCTCAGGCCAGCGGAGGGCGTGAGGTCCGGAGTTCATCGGAGCTCAGGCCAGCGGAGGGCGTGAGGTCCGGAGGTCATCGGAGCTCAGGCCAGCGAAGGGCGTGAGGTTCGGAGGTCATCGGAGCTCAGGCCTGCGGAGGGCGTGAGGTCCGGCATCAGGGCTCGCCTCTGAGAAGAGGGTGACGGCTGGCATCGGAGCTCGGCCCTGCTGTGGGGGCGTGAGGTCTGGAGGTCATCAGAGCTCAGGCCAGCGGAGGGCGTGAGGTCCGGAGATCATCGGAGCTCAGGCCTGCGGAGGGCGTGAAGTCCGGCATCAGGGCTCGACTCTGAGAAGAGGGCAAGGGCTAGCATCAGAGCTCGGCCCTTCTGTGGGGGCGGAGGTCCGGAAGTCATCGGAGCTCAGGCCAGCGGAGGGCGTGAGGTCCAGAGGTCATCAAAGCTTAGGCCAGCGGAGGGCGTGAGGTCCGGAGGTCATCGGAGCTCAGGCCAGCGGTGGGCGTGAGGTCCGGCATCAGGGCTCGCCTCTGAGAAGAGGGCGAGGGCTGGCATCGGAGCTTGGCCCTGCTGTGGGGGCGGAGGTCTGGAAGTCATCGGAGCTCAGGCTAGCGGAGGGCGTGAGGTCCGGAGGTCATCGGAGCTCAGGCCAGTGGTGGGCGTGAGGTCCGGCATCAGGGCTCGCCTCTAAGAAGAGGGCGAGGGCTAGCATCGGATCTCAGGCCTAAGGGGCGCGTGAGGTCCGGCTTCGGAGCTCACCTTTGAGTAGGGGGAGACGAGGCTCGGCTTCGGACCTCACCCCTGCTGAGGGGGTGAGGTCTGGTACTGCTTAGAGGTCCTCCTTTCCTTGTCTCTTAGTCTTATTTGGCTTACAGCCCTGGACCGGTATACGAAGCTTAGGCCATCCAGTGCACTTGGTCCCGGAGGTTCGGCTCCCGTCGTAGTCAGGGTGTAACCGTCCGACCCTTAGTACTCAGACAGTAGCTCTGGGGAGGCAGAGTGCGCATGCTTTGGGTGCAGGACCCGGCAAAGCAAAGCTCCTGGACCTCCCGCTCTGGCGTAGGTCTTTTCCTGGAGGAGACCAACTGGCGTCATAGTACCCTAACTGGGGGAGGTCCGAGAGGCCCCCGGGCCTTTGGCAGGTACCTCAAGCACGACTGCACTCGGCAGGATAGCAAATACCGACTAGTTATGAGAGTGAGAAAGGAGGGCTGAGTGTATGACGGGCATACACTGTCTAGAGCGCGGGGAGGTGATCATATAAATTAATGTGTAATTTAAATGAACACCTGAGTAAGTGTGGTAGGACTTACAGAGGTAGGGCCGGAGCGCCTGCCTCGTGCTCCCATGCACGGGCCCGCGGTGGTAGCGCCGGAGCTCCTGCCGGCACCGTGCGATCCGGAGCATTGCTTGTCATCTTGCCCCATCGACGAGGTAGATGGCCTCATGCAGGAGCTGGTCCTGTGTGGCTTCGTCGTAGGCTCGGACACGGGGGGGGGGGGACCCCCTTGGTGATCTATGAGGGAAGCATGGCTTCGGCCCCGCATGCCATGTAGAAGGGTGATTCCCGTGACCCGGCCCTAGGATGTCCGGCTGGCCCCCGACATAGAGGAGCCGGTATCCCCCGACGGTTCTGGGTGCAGCGTCTGCTCTGGTTGTGTGGGTCTGCTCGGCATGGACCTGGCACACCTTGGATCTCCCAACCGGCTTGACGGCGTCCAGGTGGCTCTCGGCCAGTAGGAGCCATGCCGGATGGCTTAACCGACCAATGTGCGGAACGATGAGCGTTCCCAGCACTCGCCTCCATGGATTACCGTGAGCTGGTCGCAGCCTTCCTCCTGGGTTATGCACCACACTAGGATGTCGTGGCGCCATGCCAGTAAAGATACCAGCGCATAGCACTTAGCCATCCACACAATCCGTTCAGCGAGTGCACGTTCATCAGGAAGGATGTCTTTCAAGAAGTCCCGGACCTCCGTGGTCCATGCATCGGGGCTACTTGAGCTTCTGGATCTTGGGTGCTGGGTAGCACGGAGTCCCCAGTGGCGCATACGATTCTTTGGCGGGCACCATGGCTGCAGGGCCGCCGGGACCGCCAGCTTCGAGGTGCTGGTTTCGCCCCCTTTGCCCGGTTCGGCAGTCCGGGATGTGAGTCGTGGCAACGTCCCTTCGAAGGCTCCTTGGGACTCCGGGGCTCCGGTGGAGGCCTTTGTTGATAGGTTGTTGGCGACGGTGTCGTCGGTGCGCGGTACATGGCACAGGTCCAAGGTACCCAAACCGCTCCCCCGTTGGCATGAGGAGCAGCACGCCGTCGGAGTAAAACGTCCATTGAGGCTTGGTGAATACCGGTGCTCGGGACTTCGGTTCTCCACCTTTGGGGCCCCCTGGGATGCCTGGTGGTGGCGTCCACCTGACCACGAAGTCAGTCGGTGCTTGGCTCTTGACTGTCTGACGTGGTCGGGAGTTTAGCTTGAACTCCGCCATCTTCGGGCTGTCCTCCGGCTTTGGAGGCTGGCTATGAGTGCCAGTGACATCCTTCTTCTGCTCTGGCACACTTGTCCGCCAGGCTGAAGAGCTCCGAGATGTCTTGCACCTCCCTGGTGGCCAACTTCTCGAGTATCTTCGTGTCCCTCACACCCTGTCGGAATGCGACCACCAGTGATGCATCCGGGATGTGGGGGATGCTGTTGCGTACTTGGGAGAACCGCTGGATGAAGGAGCGCAGTGATTCTCCCAGTTGTTGTTGTATAGATGGAGGTCCAGCTCCGTGCCGGGACGCATGTAGGATCTGCTGAAGTTCGCCGTGAACTGCCGGCACAGCTCCGCCCAGGAAGTTATTGAACCCTGGGGCAGGTTCATGAACCATGACCGCGCCGGGCCGGTCAAGGCGACAGGGAAGTAGTTAGCCATGACGGCTTCATCCCCTCCTGCCGCTAGGATGGCAGTGGAATAGACCTGCAGGAACTCCGCCGGGTTGATGCTTCCGTCGTACTTCTCCGGCAGGTGTGGTCGGAACTTGTGTGGCCACCTTGCGAAGCGAATGTGGGGTGCCAGGGCCGCACACTCTGCTCCTGCTGCTGCAGATCCTGGTGCCGCGAACCCTTGGACGGCCGCTGGCACGGTGTACCCCGTCATGGGCATTTGGTGGACCATATACCGGGGGCGCCGTCTGCAGAGCATATGGTTGCTGCATATACTGCACGACGTATGCCTGGGGCAGAGGTTGCGTGGCAAACATCTGTGGCCCAGGTTGAGTCGAGGCAGTCGACATGCTGTAGTCGGCCTCTTCGATGTGACGCCTTTGTCGTTGTCGCTCGATGGTCACGCGAGCGTCTTCTCCCAGGCGACGTCACTCCAGCTCTACCCTCAGGTCTGCCATTGAGAGCTTGGTAGAACTGTCGTCTGCCCGTCAACCGTTGGTGTGCGCGACAGCGACACAACTGGTTGACCTGTGCGTTGTCCCTGCCGCAGCGAAGGGTTGACGGCAGTAGCGACGAGGTAATTGACGTTGCGGATCCACTGCTGGGCGGCCCTCTGGGGAGCGTCTGCAGCAGGTGGATTGTCTAGGAGCGCTTCTGCGGTGGCTAGTGCACTTGCTTGAGTGGCAGTCTGCGCCGCGGCAGATCTTGAGGTTGATGGAGTTTGCTGAGAACGTCGGCGCGAAGAGCTTGCCGCTGACGGAGGCTTGGTCATCTTCGTCAGTGTAGACTCGTCGCAAGAGGGAAAAGCCCCCTACCTAGCATGCCAAATGTCGACGTGTCTACGATCGACACTTCCCCCGGGCCTGCTCTGGGCAGCCCGCGGAGGTTCTTTTTCGGAGGGGCTAGTCCTCTCGCGAGGGTCTTGCTGGAGTGGACGAAGGAAGGAGATGATTGACACAGGGATTTTACGTGGTTCGGGCCACCGGAGCGTAAAACCTTACGTCCACGGGAGTGCTTGGAGCACTGGTTTCCTTGAGTATGTGGATGACCTAGAGGGAGCTGGGCAAAATGCAGAACCCCTTGTAACGTTGCCTACCCAAGCCTTTTATAGCTCAAGGCTCGGGCGGCTTACATGGTGGGCCCCGGGGCCCGACAGGTGACCCCAGGGTGATTTTCTACCAGCTACGTAGTCTTGGCGCTGGCTTCGAGGTCATTGTCCTGCTGCCCTGTCCATGTCATAGGGCAGGCGTAGCCGTTGGTGATGGCAGGGGCAGCAGGGCATGTCTTGTTCGTGTCTTGTCGCTGCCTTCACTGGTCTGCAGCTTCCGACACTGTGCACCTGTCTTGACTGTGACTGGTCATAGTGCCTCCTTACAGGCGTGCGCCGCAACTCCGAGCCTTGGGAAGGCGCGGCTCTTTAATGCTTTGTACGGTAAAGGCATGGCGCGCCATTACTCCCGCTGCCTACCGCGCCGGGCGGGCAGCGCTGCTCTGCTGGGCACATAGTGGGCCCGGAGCTCACCTCTGAGGAGAGGGGAGCTCCGTCCCCGCTGGAACCGTGGAGCCTTCGGAGCTCACCCCCCGCGGAGGGGGGAGGTCCGGCTCTGCTGGCCACATGGCGGGCCCGGAGCTCACCTCTGAGGAGAGGGGAGATCCGGCCTCGCTGGACACGTGGAGCCTTCGGAGCTCTCCCCTGTGGAGGGGGTGAGGTCCGGCCTCCTGGGCTACGTGGCAGGCCCGGAGCTATCCTTTGAGGAGAGGGGAGCTCTGGCCCTACTGGACACATGGCGTCTTCGGAGCTTGCCCCTGCGGAAGGGGCGAGGTCCGGCCTTCTGGGCCACGTGGCAGGCCCGGAGCTGTCCTCTGAGGAAAGGGGAGCTCCGGCCCTACCGGACACGTGGCGCCTTTGGAGCTCGCCCCTATGAAGTGGGCGAGGTCCTTAGGCGGTTTCACCCTGTGTGCGGGGGTACCCGGTATTGAGGGTACCAACAATAGTCCTACGTTTGGTGTGTGTACTAGATATCTCAAAATTCTCTTAACATCTCTTAAATGACATTCTTTAGAGGCAGCTTGAAATCTAGCACACAAACACACACTAAGCATGATATCGGGCCTAGATGCAAAAGATAAAGCAAAGAGCCTATCATGGAGCGATATACATTTTGGTCCACGCTAGCTCCATCTTCATTAAGGTCAAGATGTCTATTTGTTCCCATGGGCGTCTAGATGGGTTTGGCCTTGTCCATGTCAAATTTTTTGAGTATGTCTTGGGTATATTTGGTTTGACTTATGAACGTGTCATCCTTGAGTTGCTTGACTTGAAAACCTAAGAAAAACTTCAACTCCCCCATCATGGACATTTCAAACCTTTCCGTCATTATCTTGCTAATCTCATCACAAAATGATTTGTTAGTGGAGCCAAATATGATATCATCAACATATATTTGGCATACAAATAAGTCATCATCGAACTGCTTTGTAAATAATGCATAATCCACTTTTCCTATCCTAAAGCCATTTTTGATAAGAAAGTCTCTAAGGCATTTGTCGGTACCCTCGATACGGGGTACCCCCGCGCACAGGGGGAAATGCCTAAGGACCTCGCCCTTCTCCGCGGGGAGAGCTCCGAAGGCGCCACGTGTCCAGCGGGGCCGGACCTCTCTCTCCTCAGAGGAGAGCTCCGGACTCGCCACGTGGCCAACTGAGCCGGACCTCCCCCCTCCGTGGGGAGAGCTCCGAAGGCTCCACGTGTCCCGCGGGGCCGGACCTCCCTCTCCTCAAAGGAGAGCTCCGGGCCCACCACGTGGCCAGCAGAAGCCGGACCTCCCCCCTCCGTGGGGAGAGCTCCGAGGTCTCCACGTGTCCCGCGGGGCCGGACCTCCCTCTCCTCAGAGGAGAGCTCCGGGCCCGCCACGTGGCCAGCAGAGCTAAGCTGCCTGCCCCAGCGCGGTAGGCAGCGGGAGTAAAGACGCGCCATACCTTGCCCGTACATGGTATTCAAGGCCCGCGCCTTCCCAAGGCGCGGAGACGCGGTGCACGCCTCTGTCAGGTGCCGTTGCGCCCAGTCACATCGCAGACTAGCGCGCCATGTCAGAAGCCTGCCCGCCAATTAACACAGCGACAAGACATCCCCTGCCACCCCTGCCATCATCAGCCACTACGACTAGCTTGCGGCATGGGCAGGGCGGCAGAACGAAGACTCGAAAGCCTTCGCCAGAGACAACTACCGGCACAACTGCAGATACGGTAGATGGCAGGCAATCTCCCCGGGACAACCTGTTGGGTCCCGGGCCCACCTTGTAAGCCGCTCGAGCCTTGGACTATAAAAGGCTCGGGTAGGCAACGTTAGCAAGGGTTCAAACTCTGTGGACTCGCACTCTAGACATCACTCACCCTCAAGCTCAGGACTCCGGTTCTGAGCAGCAAGCAATACAGCGAGCACCTCTGCTCACCGTGGACGTAGGGTTTTACGCTCCGGCGGCCTGAACCACGTAAAACTCCCCGTGTCAAGCTTCTCCCTCACTCGTCCCTGACGCTGAAGCTCTCCGCAAGTGTCTAGCCCCTCCGAAAAAGAACCTCTGCGGGCTGCCCAGAGCAGGTCCGGGGGAAGTGTCGACTACACACTTCGACATTTGGCGCGCCAGGTAGGGGGCTTTTCCCTTGCGCGACGAGCTTCTGCCGACGAAGATGACGAAGCTTCCTTCAGTGGCAAGCTCTCCTCCCTCGCGTTCTCGACGGACCGTGACTAGCGGGGACTACGTCTCGACACACTCTGGACGGAGTGTGGGTGCCGAAGTGTGTGGTCGACACTTCCCCCGGACCTGCGCTGGGCAGCCCGCGGAGGTTCTTTTTCGGAGGGGCTAGTCACTTGCGGAGAGCTTGAGCGTATGGAAGAGTTAGGAAGAGCTTGACACGGCGGGTTTTACGTGGTTCGGGCCTCCGGAGCGTAAAACCCTACGTCCACGGTGAGCTGAGGTGCTCGCTGTATTGCTCGTTGCTCAGAACCGGAGTCCTAAGCTTGGGGATGACTGATGTCTAGCGTATGAGTTGCTGGAGTGCGAACCCAGGGTGTGAATGGCTAGAGTGCGAACCCTTGCTAACGTCACCTACCCGAGCCTTTTATAGTCCAAGGCTCGGGTGGCTTACAAGGGGGGGCCCGGGACCCGACAGGCGGTCCCGGGGAGATTGCCTGCCGACTACCGTATCCGCAGTTATGCCGGTAGTTGTCTCTGGCGAAGGCTTCTGGGTCTTCGTCTTGCCGCCCTGCCCATGCCGCATGCTAGTCGTAGTGGTTGATGACGGCGGGAGCGGCATGGGATGTCTTGTCGCTGCATTTATTGGCTGGTAGGGTCTGACACCGCGCGCCAGTCTGTGATGCGACTGGGCGCAACGGCACCTGACAGAGGCGTGTTCCGCGTCTCCGCGTCTTGGGAAGGCGCGGGCCTTGAATACCTTGTACGAGCAAGGTATGGAGCGTCTTTACGCCCGCTGCCTACCGCTCGGGGGCAGGCAGTGCTGTTCTGTTGGACACGTGGTGGGTCCGGAGCCCTCCTCAGAAGAGAGGGGGGCCCGGCCCCGCAGGTCACATGGAGCCTTCGGACCTCTCCCCGCAGAGGGGGAGGTCCGGCCTCTGTCGGCCACGTGGCGGGCCCGGAGCTCTCCTCTGAGGGGAGGGAGGTCCGGCCCCGCTGGACACGTGGCACCTTCAGACCTCTCCCACGCGGAGGGGGGGGGTCCGACTTCTGCAGGCCACGTGGCGAGCCCGGAGCTCTCCTCTGAGGAGAGGGAGGTCCGGCCCCGCTGGACACGTGGAGCCTTCGGAGCTCTCCGTGCGGAGAAGGGCGAGTTCCTTAGGCATTTTCCCCTGTGCGTGAGGGTACCCCATATCGCGGGTACCGACAGTGGCCCCCGGGCCCATCTCGAGGGAGATAGCGAGCCCGAGGTGGGACCTCTGTCTCTTTTGTTCCGCACACTTTCTCTAAGTCCCGCATTGACCGCTGCCGGAGCACGAACAGTCACGGGATCGTGGGAGCGTGCGCCCACTTGATGGTTGCTTTTACTGCGGCGGTTCCCAAGACTGCCACTTCTGCACGTTGAGGCGCTTTCTTCGGGAACCGCCGGAGTGCCTTGCCGGCTCGTCTTCTTGGGAGACTGACTCCTTGACCCACCGCTTCAGCTGGGCGGCTTGGGTCCACTTGCCATCGGCACTCTGTCCCGGAGCCGAAGCGGTTGCCAACGCTGCGTATTCGGAGAGTTTCGAATCCCTTGGAATCGCACCTGGGAAGTTTTAAGAGATGATCTCACCCGTATTGCGGCTTCCCTTCGCACTTTCCAGCACTTTTCCTTGGACTCTTGTGCCTTTGCCTCCTTGCCTTTGAGTCCCCCTCGCCATGGCTGCCAACCCGCCGTCCGAGAAGAAACGCGCTCGATCTCCTCCGGTGGCGGCATATGCGCCAAGTGAGGGGTCCAGGGTGCCCACACCTCTCGCTTCTGGAGATGGCACCCCTTCTGGCGGCAACTCAAAGTGGTCCCGGGCTGATACGCCGGGGGGTACTTCTGGAGCGTCCCCTGCTCCGCCAGTCCAGGCGACTGCGGAGCGGCCGTCAGTGACGACGGCGGGCTCTAGGAGTCCTACCCCTGCTCGGAAGTCGGGGTTCAGAGCCCGCTGGAGTATTCGCGCTTCCCGGCCATCCCCGACTGGCGGGGAGTCTGCGCCGTTGCGCTCGGAAACCGGGACAGCTGCCGCGGCCCCCAAGCCAGCGCGAGTTTCTCCTGTTCCGGTGTGCCCGGATTCCGCGGCGGCGTCATCTCTTCCTGCCGAGACGGCCGCCGTGGCCCCCAGGCCAGCGCAGGTCGACCCTGCACCAGGCGGCCCGGCTTCTATTTCGGCGTCGACTTCCCCCGCTCGTCCCTCTCCACAGGTCAAGAAGCCAGAAGCTAGAGAGAGTCCGGCGGGTTCGGCTGCCGGAGTCCCGGCGCCAGCCTCTCCTGACCGGCGTCTCGTCCCGGTCGCTGGTGCATCGACTTCTCTTGAGGATGACGTGATGGAGGAGGTCGGGGGTGCTGCTCCGGACTCTACTGCCCCACTGCCCCTGGCGGATGCCTTCGCGCTCGCCCAAGCGAGCGTCCGGCAGGTCTTGGCCGCACTTGGTCGCGAGCGGGAGGAGCATACGGTTGAAAGGAATCGCCTCCTCACCTGGGGGAACCTTTTGCGGGAGCGGACCGCGAAGGTCAAGGGCGAACTCGACTCCAGGCAGGAGTTGCTTGACTTCAGGGAAGTGCTCCTCGACCGGATGAAGCGGTCTGTCGACCGTCTGGACGCCGAAACGCAGCAGATCAACAGGGAGGCCCTTGAGGCACACGGTTGGGCCGAGGAGAGCCTCTCTGCTGCGGAGGAGATACCTCAGCTGTTGGAGCGCCGTAAACTCGCCGTTGAGGACCAGGAGCGTTCTATGGCAGCCGAGGCGGAGAGGGTCGCTGCGCAGCTGGCGGCGGGCGAGGATGACCTGCGAGCTCGGACCAAGGAGCTAGAGGCTCAGAAGGCAGACCTCGTCATGAGGGAGGAACTGGTCTCCCGCGAACGCCAGGCGATCCTGAATTGGGAGTTGGCTACCGACTTCAGGGCTTCTGAGTTGGAGCGGCTCGCCAAGACTCTCTGCCTTCGGGAAAGCTCCCTGGCGGCCAAGAAGAAAGAATTCTCCGAGAGAAACCAAGAGGCCCTGCAGGCAGCCCGCCGCGAGGTGGAGGAGCTCTCGGCCTTGCGGTCCTCCAAGGCGCATGCGGTCTCAAGCTTCGTTAATCGGGCGGGGTCCGCCCTAATCCCTCTTGGCTTCAGTCCGGTGAGAGCCGCGACCCTTCTTTCTCCCTGGAGCCAGTGAAAGAGGGCCCTGCCGCGGAGCGGGAGGAGACTGCCAGGGCTGAAATCGGGGACGTGGCCGCCCTTGTAGCCGCTAGGTTCCGGCGTGAACCGGGAGGAGCCTAGGACTTGCTTCTCCCTTTTTATCGAGTCTGTAGTCCAGCTCATGGAGCCTCGAATAAATAGACTCTCTTGAATGTTTGTGCCTGTGATGCCTTTTCTCTCCTTCTTGGTTTTGCCTGACCGAGTCCTTAGCTCCGCAAGGTACTCAGAGGCCTTCACCAATCTCGGAGCTCTGCACAGACACCTTCCCCAGGTCCTAACTGTATTAGGGGCCCCCGGGGGTCTCCAGATCTCGCCCCATGGGGAGGTCCAGATCTGCCGGCCACGTGGCGGGTCCGGAGCCACTCGTGAGGAGGCGGGAGCTCTGGCCCTGCTGGACACGTGGGGCTTTCGGAGCCCCCCCTGAGGGGGAGGGCCGGTTTCCGCCTTCCACATGGCGAGTCCGGAGCCCCCCTATGGGGAGGCGGGAGCTCCGGGCCCGCTGGACACGTGGGGCCTTCGAGCCTCGCCCCTGCTGAAGGGCCGGGACCCGGTCCTTCCAGTCCTACGTCGGAGTAGTTGGTAGCTCCTCCCCCCCCCCCCCCCCCCCCCCCGCTTCGTGCAGCCCCCGTTGCTGTAACCTGGAGGTCCTGCACACAGGTAGAGGAAACGTAATTCTCCTCGGGGGTTCCTCCCCTCCCATCTCCTAGTCTTATTCGGCTTACGATCCTGATCCGTTACACGGGGCTTGGGCAATTCTGTGCGCGAGGCGCCGGAGCTCCGGCTCCCTCCAAGGTCCGGGTACGACCGTCCGATCCCTAGTACCGGACCATGCGCCGGGGAAGCAGAGTGCACAGGCTTTGGGTTCACGACCAGGCAAAGCGACTGTACTCCCCTGGACCTCCGGAGGGCAGGATGCACACGCTTTGGGCACGGAGCCGGCTAAGCGGGATACACACCCTGGACCCCCCATGCACAACGCAGGCCTTTCCTGGAGGTGACCAACTGGCACCGCAACACCTGACTGGGGGAGGCCCGAGAGACCCACTTGGCCATCGGCAGGTGCCTCAAGCGCAGCCGCCTTCGGTAGGATAGCAAATGCTGACTATGGATGAGCGCGGGAGAGAGGGAGCTAGATGTACGACGAACATACATAGATAGTGCGATCATGAAAATTAATGCATAATTTAAATGAGCACATGAGAGAGGGCGAAGTAGAACAGGTTTCTGTGTTAATGCCCACAGGTGGAAGTCAGGCTGTACATGGAGGCAATGACCCGCCTCGTCAAGAAGGGAAGCAAGACTCTACGCGCTTAGGGTTGGAACCAGGCTAAGCTGGACGTAGTCCTGGACCGTCCCTTGAGACTTAGCTGCCCCAAGCGCTGTTCCTAGACTCTATGGGATTTATTACAGAAGGGAATGACCCTGTTCTACTAACGCTCGGGGGGGTAGGACTTACAGTGTTGTTCCATGCCAAGGGTTTTGGGAACGGATCCCACACTCGGTTGAAAGGCATGTGTACCTGGGACGGCAGCTTTCGTGACTCGGAAGGGACCTTCCTGGCTGGGGGAGAGTTTATAGGTCCTTCTCGGGAAAGTGCGTGCCGCGACACCAGGTTGCCTTTCTGCAGGTCCCTGACGCGTTTGGTTCTTTGGCGGTAGTGCTAGAGCAGCAGCCGAGACCATGCGTTGTGGGGTGTCACCTGCAGCCGAGCCTCGTCGACAAGGTTGTCATCTTCACGCTGGATCAGGTCCTGCGCAGCTTCTCCTGGGCGCCCCGGGGAATTCTCCCCTTCTGGCTAAGGCCTTCAAGGGGTAGGAGTACCCGGACTCTTCTTGGGACACCCAAGGCGTCTTTCCCCTTCTGGCAAGGCCTTCAAGGGGTTGACGGACCCTGGGAGGCCCCCAGGAGGTACAAACGAGGCACGGAGGCGTGCACTCGGGGGGAGCTGGCCCGGTTCTGCACCATCAGGGCCGGTGCTTGGGGTGCTGCGACTACTTGGAACTCCTCCGAGGTTGATATCGCAGCAGTGCAGTCTCCACTGAGGTTGTCTTCTCCACGCTGGATCAGGTCCTGCGCGACTTCTCCTGGGCGCCCCCGGGGAGTTCTCCCCTTCTGGCTAAGGCCTTCAAGGGGTAGATGGAACCGGGCTCTTCTTGGGAGACCCAAGGCGTCTTCCCCTTCTGGCAAGGCCTTCAAGGGGTTGACAGACCCTGGGCGGCCCCCAGGAGGTATGACCGAGGCACGGAGGCGTGCTCTCGGGTGGGGCTGGCCCGATCTTGCACCGTTGTGATTGGTGCTTGGGCTGCTGCGACTACTTGGAGCTTCTCCAAGGTTGACGCCGCAGCAGTGCAGCCTCCACTGACCTTTCGGGGTATCCACAGTCGGCTACCGCCCCGGCCCGTCACCATCGGAGCTGGAGTCCTCACAGTTATGCACTGTCTTCATGACACGCTGAGGCTCCTGAAACCCCACCTGGTGGCCGGCGCTGACTGAAGCGTCGACTTTCTGCTTGCCCTCCCTCTGAGGGAGGGGCGGTGCCTCAGCTCTCTGCTGCCTTCCTTTGCGGAAGCGCTCAGCGAGCCTCTGGATATCCCAGCACTCGGCAGCACTATGATTGCCGGCGCCATGCACAGGGCATAGCCCGCCCTGGTCACCATCTGGGGCTGGCGACTGCCACTGCCTTTTGTCGTGGCGTGGCCCCCCGAGCTCCACTAGCCGTCTCTGCTGCGGCGACGGGAGCCGCGGACGATGACTTTATCTTGCCACTCCCCCGGTTCTTGGCCTTCTTGCTACCTCCATAGGAAGCAGCGCCGGACCCGGGCTGCCCTCCTAACTCGGAGGCTGGCAGAGAGTGCCAGTTCCGCCCTTCAGCTGCTCTGGCGCACTTGTCCGCCAGGCTGAAGAGCTCAGAGACATCGCGGACCTCTCTGGTCGTGAGCTTCTCAAGCATTTTCTCGTCCCGGACACCCTGCCGGAACGCCACCACCACAGAAGCACTTTGAATATGCGGGATGGTGTTGCGTACCTGGGAGAACCGCTGGATGAAGGAGCGCAGTGACTCCCCAGGTTGTTGCTTGATGGCGTGGAGGTCAAGCTCCGTGCCGGGACGGGTGTAGGAGCTGCCGAAGTTGGCGATGAACTGCCAGCAGAGCTCTCCCCAGGAAGTTATGGAACCCTGAGGGAGGTTCATTAGCCAAGAACGGGCTGGGCCGGTCAAGGCGACGGGGAAGTAGTTGGCCATGACGGCCTCATCCCCTCCTGCGGCAAGTACGGCGGTGGAGTAGATCTGGAGGAACTCCGCCGGGTTGACGCTGCCGTCGTACTTCTCGGGCAGGTGCAGCCGAAACTTGCGTGGCCACCTCGCGAAGCGAAGGTGGGGTGCAAGGGCCGCACATCCTGCTCCTGTTGCCGCAGGTATTGGTGCCGCGAACGCTTGGTTCACACCTGGCATAGTGTACCCCGGTATGGGCAAGGCTGCGCCATAGACCGGGGACGCCGTTTGCAGGGCATATGGTTGTGGCATATGCTGCGCGGCGTATGCCTGCGGCAGGGCTCGCGTGGCGAAGATCTGCCCTTCAGGCTGGGTCGAGGCCGACGTCATGCTGTCGCCAGCCTCTTGGTTGTGACGCCTTTCTCGACGTCGCTCGAGGTACACCCGGGCATCCTGGCCCAAGTGGCACCGTTCCAGCTCTGTCCTCAGGTCCGTCGACGGGAGCCTGGAGGAGCTGGAATCCGCCATCTGCCCGTCAACCGTTGGTGTGCGCGTCAGCGACACAGCCGGTTGGCCGGGGCGTCGCCCTCGCCAAAACCGAGGGTTTGCGGCGGCGACGACGAGACGGTCCACCTCGCAAACCCACTGCTGGGTCGCTGAATAAGGCGCGTCCCCAGCAGGTGGATTGTGCAGTAGCGCTCTTGCTGCAGCTAGCGCACCCCCGTGGTATACGCTCAGCGCTGCAGAAGATCTGACGCTGGTTGGAGCCTGCATTGCCGGGGTCGGCGTTGCCGGAGTCGGCTGCTGGCTCCCAGCTTGTGCCGACACACTCCGTCCCGAGTGCGTCGACATGTACTCCCCGCTGGTCACGGTTCGCCGCGAACGCGGGGGAGGAGAGTTTGCCGCTGGGGCGAGCTTGGTCATCTTCATCGGCGGAAACTCGTCGCGCAAGGGAAAAGCCCCCTACCTGGCGCGTCAAATGTTGAAGTGTGTGGTCGACACTTCCCCCGGACCTGCGCTGGGCAGCCTACGGAGGTTCTTTTTCGGAGGGGCTAGTCACTTGCGGAGAGCTTGAGCATATGGACGAGTAAGGAAGAGCTTGACACGGCGGGTTTTACGTGGTTCGGGCCGCCGGAGCGTAAAATCCTACGTCCACGGTGAGCTGAGGTGCTCGCTGTATTGCTCGTTGCTCAGAACCGGAGTCCTGAGCTTGGGGATGACTGATGTCTAGCGTATGAGTTGCTGGAGTGCGAACCCAGGGTGTGAATGGATAGAGTGCGAACCCTTGCTAACGTCGCCTACCCGAGCCTTTTATAGTCCAAGGCTCGGGTGGCTTACAAGGGGGGGCCCGGGACCCGACAGGCGGTCCCGGGGAGATTGCCTGCCGACTACCGTATCTGCAGTTATGCCGGTAGTTGTCTCTGGCGAAGGCTTCTGGGTCTTCGTCTTGCCGCCCTGCCCATGCCGCATGCTAGTCGTAGTGTTTGATGACGGCGGGAGCGGCATGGGATGTCTTGTCGCTGCATTTATTGGCTGGCAGGCTCTGACACCGCGCGCCAGTCTGTGATGCGACTGGGCGCAACGGCACCTGATAGAGGCGTGCTCCGCGTCTCCGCATCTTGGGAAGGCGCGGGCCTTGAATACCTTGTACGGGCAAGGTATGGAGCGTCTTTACGCCCGCTGCCTACCGCTCGGGGGCAGGCAGTGCTGTTCTGCTGGACACGTGGTGGGTCCGGAGCCCTCCTCAGAAGAGAGGGGGGCCTGGCCTCGCAGGTCACGTGGAGCCTTCGGACCTCTCCCCGCGGAGGGGGAGATCCGGCCTCTGTCGGCCACGTGGCGGGCCCGGAGCTCTCCTCTGAGGGGAGGGAGGTCCGGCCCCGCTGGACACGTGGCGCCTTTGGACCTCTCCCACGCGGAGGGGGGAGGTCCGGCTTCTGCAGGCCACGTGGCGAGCCCGGAGCTCTCCTCTGAGGAGAGGGAGGTCCGGCCCCGCTGGACACATGGCGCCTTCGGAGCTCTCCCTGCGGAGAAGGGCGAGTTCCTTAGGCATTTTCCCCTGTGCGCGGGGGTACCCCATATCGCGGGTACCGACAGTCAGTGCATGCTGGAAGCCAGCAGCCGACTCCGGCAGCGCCGACTCTGGCAACACAGGCTCCAGCAAGCGTGAGATCCTCTGCAGTGCTGGGCGTCCCCCACGGGGGCGCGCTGGCCACAGCAAGAGCGCTACTGTGCAATCCGTCTGCTGGGGACGCGCCTCAGTCAGCGACCCAGCAGTGGATTCGCGAGGTAGACCGTCTCGTCGACGCCGCCGCTAACCCTCGGATTCGGCGGGGACGACGCCCCGGCCAACCGGCTGTGTTGCTGACGCGCACGCCAACGGTTGATGGGCAGACGGCAGATTCCAGCTCCACCAGGCTCCCATCGACGGACCTGAGGATGGAGCTGGAGCGATGCCACTTGGGCAAAGATGCCCGAGTGTTCATTGAGCGACAACGAGAAAGGCGTCGCAACCAAGAGGCCGGCGACAGCATGACGTCTGCCTCAACCCTGCCTGAGGCGCAGACTTTCGCCACGCGATCTCTGCCCCAGGCATACGCCACGCAGCATATGCCCCAGCCATATGCCCTGCAAACGGCGCCCCCGGTCTATGGCGCAGCCTTGCCCATACCGGGGTACACTGTGCCAGCAGCGAACCAAGCGTTCACGGCACCAACGCCTGCAGCAACAGGAGCAGGATGTGCGGCCCTGGCGCCACACCTTCGCTTCGCGAGGTGGCCGCGCAAGTTTCGGCCGCACCTGCCCGAGAAGTACGACGGCAGCGTCAGCCCGGTGGAGTTCCTCCAGATCTACTCCACTGCCGTCCTTGCTGCAGGAGGGGACGAGGCCGTCATGGCCAACTACTTCCCCGTCGCCTTGACCGGCCCAGCCCGGTCTTGGCTCATGAACCTCCCCCAGGGTTCTATAACCTCTTGGGGAAAACTCTGCCGGCAGTACACTGCTAACTTCGGCAGCTCCTACACCCGGCCTGGCACGGAGCTCGACCTCCACGTCGTCCAGCAACAACCTAGAGAGACGCTGCGCTCCTTCATCCAGCGGCTCTCCCAAGTACGGAACACCATCCCACATATCCAAAATGCTTCTGTGGTGGTGGCGTTCCGGCAGGGTGTCCGGGACAAGAAGATGCTTAAGAAGCTCGCGACCAGAGAAGTCCGTGATGTCTCTGAGCTCTTCAGCCTGGCGGACAAGTGCGCCAGAGCAGCAGAAGGGCGGAACTGGCACTCACTGCCAGCCTCCGAGTCAGGAGGACAGCCCGGATCTGGCGCCGCTTCCTATGGAAGCGGCAAGAAGATCAAGAACCGGGGCGGTGGCAAGATGAAGCCACCGACCGCGGCTCCCGTTGCTGCAGCAGCAGCACCCAGTGGAGCTCGGGGGCCACGCCCCGACAAAAGGCAGCAACAGTCACCATCTCCAGATGGTGACCAAGGCGAGCTATGTCCCGTGCACGGCACCAGTTACCATACTGCTGCCGACTGCCCGGAGATTCAGAAGCTCGCGGAGCGCTTCCGCAAAGGGAGGCAGCTGCGAGCTGATGCCCCGCCCTTCCGTCAAAGGGAGGGCAAGCAGAAGGTTGATGCTCCAGACAACATTGGCCACCAGGTGGGGTTTCAGGAGCCTCAGCGCGCCATAAAGACAGTGCACAACGGTGAGGACTCCAGCTCCAGTGATGACGAGCCGAGGCAGTAGCCGACTACCGCTACCCCGAAAAATCAGTGGAGACTGCACTGCTGCGATATCAACCTTGGAGAAGCTCCAAGCAGTTGCAGCAGCCCAAGCACCCCGACGGTGCAGAACCGGGCCACCGAGTGCACGTCTCTGTGCCTCGGCCTTACCTCCTAGGGGCCGCCCAAGGTCTGTCAACCTCTTGACGGCCTTAGACAGAAGGGGAAAGACGTCTTGGGTCTCCCAAGAAGAGTCCGGGTCCTCCTACCTCTTGACGGCCTTAGCTAGAAGGGGAAGGTACCCTGGGGCTCCCGGGAGAAGCCGCATTGGACCTGCTCTAGCGTGAAGATATCTGCCTCGTCGGCGAGGCACGAGTGCAGGTAACACCCCACAAAGCACGGCCCGGCTGGTGCTCTAGCACTACCGCCAAAGGACCAAACGTGTTAGGGACCTGCAAGGAGGCAACCTGGTGCCGCGGCACACACTTTCCCGCGAAGGACCTATAAACTCTCCCCCAGCCGGGAAGGTCCCTTCCGAGTTACGAAAGTTGCCGTCCCAGGTACACATGCCTTTCTACCAAGGATGGGATCCGTTCCCGAACCCTTGGAGCATGGAACGTCACAGTAAGTTCTACCTCCTGAGCATTAGTAGAACAGGGTTTTACCTTTCTGTAATAAATCCCATAGAGTCCAGGAACAGCGCTGGGAGCAGCTAAGCCTCAAGGGACGGTCCAGGACTACGTCCAGCTTGGCCTGGTTCCGACCCCAAGTGCGTAGAGTCTTGCTTCCCTTCTTAATGGGGTGGGTCGTTGCCTCCATGTACAGCCTGCCTTCCTCCTATGGGCATTTACACAGAAACCTGTTCTACCTCGCTCTCACTCATGTGCTCATTTAAGTTACGCATTAATTTTTATGACCGCACTTTCTATGTATGCTCACCGTACATTTAGCTCCCCTTTCCCGCTCTCATCCAAAGTCAGCATTTGCTATCCTGCCGAAGGCGGTTGCGCTTGAGGCACCTGCCGATGGCCAAGGGGCCTCTCGGGCCTCCCCCAGTCAGGTGTTGCGGTTTCAGTTGGTCACCTCCAGCAAAGGCCTGCGCCGTGCATGGGGGGTCCAGGGTGTGTATCCCGCTCAGTCGGCTCTGTACCCAAAGCGTGCGCACCCTGCCCTCCGGTGGTCCAGGGGAGTATAACCGCTTTGCCTGGTTCCGTACCCAAAGCCTATGCACTTTGCTTCCCCCGCGTACGGTCCGGTACTAGGGGCCGGACGGTCGTACCCGGACCTTGGAGGGAGCCGGAGTCCCGGTGCCTCGCGCACAGAATTGCCCAAGCCCCGTATACCGGACTAGGACCATAAGCCGAATAAGACTAAGAGACGGGGAGGGGAGAACCCCCCAAGGAGAATTATGCTTCCTCTACCTGTGTGCAGGACCTCCAGGTTCTAGCTCGGGGACCGCATGAAGGGGGGAGCATGGAGCTATCGACTACTCCAGCGCAAGACCGGAGGATCCGGGTTTCGCCCTTTCTGCAGGGACGAGTCCCGAAGGCCCCACGTGTCCAGCGGGGTCCGAGCTCCCCTCTCCTTAGGAGGAGCTCCGGGCCCGCCACGTGGCCGGCAGAAGCCGGACCTCCCCTCCGAGGGGAGAGCTCCGAAGGCTCCACATGTCCCATGGAGCTGGACCTCCCTCTCCTCAGAGGGGAGCTCCGAGCCCGCCACGTGGCCGGCAGATCCGGACCCCCCCCCCATTCTCATGGGGCGAGTTCCGGAGACCTCCGGGACCCTTAATACAGTAGGGACCCGGGGAAGGTGTCTGTGCAGAGCTTCGAGATTGGTGAAGGCCTCTAGGTACCTTGCGGAGCTAAGGGCTCGAATGTGGCCTAGAGGGGGTGAATAGGCCTTATAGAGTTTCCTGCACACTTAAAGTAGTTGTCAAAAACTTGATTGACCGGACTAGTCCGGTTGTGTGAGCGGACTAGTCCGGTGTGCCTGAAGTGTGTGGATTGTATAAGTGTTATGTAGGAGAATCAACTTGTTTAGCAGCGGAAATAAGAACAACAATTATTCTATTTTGATTTTACAATGTGAGGTGTGATTATGCCCGTGAATGAGACTTAGCAACTCAAATTGTGAAGTTTAGCAACTAGATGTTCTATTCAACAAAATTAAGGAGGCAAGCGCGACTCAAATTTTACAAAGGTTCGATCTCACCAAGAGATCTACGTCCTCGTTGAGGAAGCTCACACAGAGCCGGGTCTCTAACCCTTTCCCTCTTCAAGTCACCACACAAGGCCGACTTGACTCCACTAGCACGGGTAATCACCGAGTTTGTGGGGCAACCTCACACGTTAAGGGCTCCCACAAGAATTACAATGAGAAAGTGATAAAATACACTCAAAAGAATTACAATGCAGAACATGAGTGTAGAGAGATCAAACCCCAGGAGCTCACAATGAAGGAACGACGATCTCCCAATCCCAAATCCAAGTGTTTGATTGATTTTCACCTTTTTGCACCTTAGATGTGTGGGGAGATGTGTTTTTGGGCTCTTGGGACAGGTGGCGGCGCTAGGGTTTTTGTTTCAAGCAGGATGAGTCGTGTCTTATTGTTGGAAGGCCGTGGATCACCCATTTATATGGTTTCCAATAAGGTTATCGTTGTAAAACCTAATACCGGACTAGTCCGGTATATGATCGGGCTTGTCCGGTCTACTTCCAGTGGGTTAACCGGACTAGTCTGGTCTAAAACCGGACTTGTCCGGTGCTATGTGAAGTGGGTTTCCAGAAAGTTTAGCGGACTAGTCCTGTCGCATGGATGGACTAGTCCGCAGTCCTCTAAAGAGGACAACAGAAACATGAGCGGACTAGTCCGGTCTAAACCGGACTTGTCCGGTTGCATTCCAGTAAGCTGACCGGACTAGTCCGGTCCATGAACGGACTAGTCCGGTGTCCAGTGGATTTTAGTTGATTATTAACCCCTTACTCTTACGAAAAGTCATGAGCTCTTGGGATGTGTCTCTCACACACACCCTATACATTTACATCTACTTTGCTCTTCTAAATTCCACTAAAGTCTTCCTTTTCGGGCAGCACTCTATTTTTCACCTTTTTGTGTGCACCGAGCTAGTTTACTTTGTTTGTCCTGCAATCATTTCATTAGGATCTCATATGCTTGTCATCAATTCTCGAAAACCCACAAGGGATACCCTAGATGCACTTTCAATCTCCCCCTTTTTGGTGATTGATGACAATCATTTGAGATATCACAATTAAGAAAAAAATTTGATTTTTCATAACGTGTGCATATATGAGAATAATGAATAACTAACAAGAAAAACTTATCTCATATACACACACCTTATGGTGGGGTGCCTAACAAATGTGTGATCAACAAAAATGTGATGAACGAGGATAAAAGATAACAACCATAGATGTAAGCATCACACATAAGGTAAATAGTCAAATTACAATAGTTTTAAAAATAAGTAAAAGTCCTCGATCACAAGTCCTTAATAACTTATCCTAGATAATCTCTCCCCCTTTGGCATCAATGCACCAAAAAGGGAAAAATCGAGTGGAATCACTCATCGCCGTTCCCACTTTCACTCTCAGTCCTATCTTCATCTTCCTCTTCACCTTGATCTTCATCATCTTGACCATGTAGAGGGTTAGCAGCTGAACCACCACCAAACCCAAGGGAGCTCAACTCTTGGTCAGTGAAGCTTGGCATTTCAGTGAAGTCTTCAGCTGAGTCCTCAGAAACCTCAAGTGACCCTTGTGGCTCAATTTCCAGTTTGGCACAGATGGCTTGGATGTTGGCTTTTACATATCTTTGATGCTTCTTCCTGGCCAATCTCTCTTCATGTTGCTTAACTTCAACTTTGCGGCAAGAGGCAAAGATAGAAGATAGCATCTTGAAGATGCCACTTGAGGATTCCCGAGTAGAGGAGGTTGCATGAGTGGTAGTTGCAGCCTCAGATCTTGGCTCCTCTTGAGCTCTCTTGGATCTTCTTTCTTCTCCGGGTGAGGCAGGAGCAGAAGGAGCAGAATATATAGTGGGCTTTTGGGGCCTAAGTCTAGTGTGAGGCACATCCTTTACAAACTCCAGTCCTGTCACTTTCTCAATCATGAACATTATGTAGGGTGCATAGCCGCAAGACCGGATGGGATTGTTAGAGATATTGACAATGTCATTGTAGATGTACTCAAACACATTGAATTTTCTCTTCTTGCTTATGACCTTCATCAAGGTTCTGAGGGTGCCCTGAATAGTCCCTGCATCTCCCTCTTTGGGAGTTATAGTCTTCCTCAATATCCGATTGAGGACTACAAAGAAGGGCTTCATGTATTTGGTGGTGGGAGGCTTGAATGGCATCCGTGTATCATAGAGAAAGTCCAGCTGATCTTTCTCCAGTGGTTTCAGGTTATGAATCACAAGTTCATTATCTAAGGTGTCCTCAAGATGAAGGATCCTTGCAAATTCTTCATACGTGACACTGTACTGAGACCCATGTGTCATCCAAACCATCCTTTCGTTGTCATCACGAGCAAAGTAGAGAGTGGAGTAGAATTGCGTGATGACTTCGTCATTCCAATCACATTGGAAGGAGAATAGTTCTTTTAGTCCATGAAGCTCGAGGGCTGTCACAACCTTCTGATAAGCTTGACATCTCTTGGACTGTAGATAATCAATATCAACCCACTGACTTTCGACAACGGGATGATTCATCTTCCGATACACATGTTCATAGTAATCAGCATGAAAATTACTCCAAAATCTGAAGTCAGCTAACTCTCTGGGCTGATTATACACTTCTGCTTTTTTGAACTTGTCAGCTAGTTCACCCCCTTTTCCAGTGTAATCATTATCTGAAGGTTGCATGTTGCGATGAACGGGATTTTTCATTTTCAGAGGCCCAATGGGGCCACTAGCAAGCCCCTTCCCTTTATTGAGAGTCCTCTTAGGTCCTGAGGAGCTCTCGGCCATAGCCTTCCCTCGAGGCTTCTTCACAATTACTTTCCTCTTCTTAGGCAAATTTTCGTCGGAAGGTGAAGAGTGGACATTGACATCATGTCTTTTCTTCATCACTCCCTCCTTGGCTCTCATCACTCTTTCATGTTGAACCTCTTCGTCAAGGTGAAAAGAGCCGTCATCTGAGCCTGAAGACATGGTGCCTGATAAGGAGTTCAAGGATTAGATGTGAATGGACTCGTTATCGACTTCAAATGGGAATGTAGGGGTTCAACTGTCAGAGACCGGACTTGTCCGGTTTCAGAGTGCGGACTTGTTCGGTAGACCGGACTTGTCCGCATCTGTGCGCCGGACTAGTCCGGCCTGGCATAAGAACCCTAATGTTTCATTTGAATCAAATCTCCTATCTAAGGACACAAAGGCAGGAAAGTGGTAGGAATGCATCTATTGAGGCAATGTACATCCTTTTGAAATCAAAGGAAACTAGCTAGAACTAGAAAAGTTGAGATTTTGGTTTTAGGGCGGAATTTACCAAGATTTGAAGATTCGCGTTGAAGGAGCAAGAGTCTATCCGGATGAGTCCGGAGAGTAGAATCCACTCGTCGAGGAGAGGCTTTTTTCACGGAGAAAACTCCGAGTTTGAGGGCTCAACTCGAAAATCACTTTGGGAGCTATGGTTTAGGAGAGGGGGTGAGACAAAGTGCTTATGAGTGGAGAGGGAGCGGTTTGGTCCGGTCAACTGCTTCTATATGCGATTGACCGGACAAGTACGGTTCCAACAGACTTGATGCAGATAGTAGAGTTTAGAGGTGATCCGAGGACACTAATTTTTGCAAATAATCTTGGTAATTACGACCAGTAGGCAAGCAACAATCAAACAATGGTCATATTTCGCAAGATTTCTTCATTAAAAAAGTTTTCTTAGAAGAAAAAAGAGATGAGGAGCGGTTTTTACAATAAAATGTAACATTTGAGGTTGCAACCAGGTATGCAACGTTTCAAGCCACATTTCGAGAGTCAAGAATATTAAGTTCATTTCTTAGCTCACAAAACCTTTTCTCATCTAATGGTTTGGTAAAAATATCTGCTAGTTGTTTTTCAGTTCTAACATGTGAAATTTCAATGTCACCTTTTAATGAGTGATCTCTAAGAAAGTGATGACGAATATCTATGTGCTTAGTCCTTGAGTGCTCTACTGGGTTGTGTGCAATTTTTATCGCGCTTTCATTATCACATAGAAGCGGGATATGATTTAGATTGTAGCCGTAGTCTCTAAGAGTCTGTCGCATCCAAAGTAGTTGTGCACAACAACTACCTACTACAACATTCTCTGCTTCCGCTGTTGAAAGAGCAATAGAGTTTTGCTTTTTAGATGACCAAGAAACTAGGGATCTGCCAAGAAATTGACAGGTCCCTGAAGTGCTCTTTCTTTCGACTTTGCATCCTGCATAGTCGGCATCGGAATAACCTATCAAGATAAACTTGGATCCTTTGGGATACCAAAGGCCCAAGTTTGGTGTGTGCACAAGATACCTTAGGATTCTTTTTACAGCAATTAAGTGACACTCTTTAGGTGCGGCTTGAAACCTTGCACACATGCATACGCTAAACATAATATCTGGCCTAGATGCACATAAGTAAAGTAAGGAGCCGATCATTGACCTATATACCTTTTGGTCCACATTTGGACCTTCTTCAATGAGATCGAGATGTCCGTTGATTGCCATGGGTGTCTTGATGGGCTTGGCTTTGTCCATATTGAATTTCTTGAGGATGTCCTGTGTGTATTTGGTTTGGCTTATAAATGTGCCTTCTCTCAGTTGCTTCACTTGGAATCCCAAGAAGAACTTCGATTCGCCCATCATCGACATCTCGAACCTATCTATCATAATTTTGCTAAATTCCTCACAGAGAGACTTGTTAGTGGATCCAAAGATAATATCATCAACGTAAATTTGACATACAAATAGATGATCATCAAAATGTTTAGTGAAGAGTGTATAGTCAGCTTTACCAATTTTGACTCCATTTTGAGTTAGAAAATCTCTAAGGCACTCATACCAAGCTCGAGGAGCTTGTTTGAGGCCATAGAGAGCCTTACGCAGTTTATAGACGTGGTTAGGATACTCTTGGTCTTCGAATCCTGGTGGCTGCTCCACATAAACTTCCTCCTTTATCGGACCGTTGAGGAAGGCACTTTTGACGTCCATTTGATACAACTTAAAATTATGGTGAGTAGCATATGTCAATAAAATACGAATGGACTCAAGTCTAGCTACGGGAGCGAAAGTTTCGTCAAAGTCCAAACCTTCGACCTAAGAATAACCCTTGGCCACCAGCCTCGCTTTATTTCTTGTTACTACTCCATGTTCATCTTGCTTGTTCCGAAAGACCCATTTGGTTCCAACGATGTTCGCCCTTGGTCTTTCCACCAGCTTCCACACTTCATTTCTTTTCAAGTTGTTCAATTCTTCTTGCATTGCCATCACCCAGTCTGGATCCCTTAAGGCTTCATCTACCCTGTATGGTTCCAGAAAAGAGACAAAAGAATAGTATTCATAAAAATTTGCAACGCGAGATCTAGTAGTTACTCCCTTAGCAATATCACCAATGATATTGTTGACAGGATGGTCTCTTTGTACACTCTGATGTACTCTTGGGTGAGGGACTTGTGTAGCTGCTTGTTCTTCATCATCTTCATGTTCATTGTCTCCCCCTAGATCATTGCTTCCATGATTATCTTGATCTTCTTGATCTTCCTCCACTTGATCTTGTGTAAAAGCTCCCCCTTGATCATTGCTCCCTTGTTGAGGTTCACCTTGTGCATATGAGTCTTGCGTTTGCTCTTGTGGTAGAATATCACCAAGTGACATTTTCTTCAGCGCTTCACATGGAGCTTACTCTTTATCTAGCATACACTTATCGACTTGCTCCACTTGTGAGCCGTTAGTTTCATCGAACACTACGTCACGTGCTACTTCAACAAGTCCGGACACCTTGTTGGAGACACGATAGGCGTAGGCATTCGATTCATAGCCGAGCAAGAACCCTTCATCGGACTTCGAAGCAAACTTCGAAGCCCTCAGTTTCTTGTTCAGAATAAAACATTTACAACCAAAAACTTTGAAATAAGAAACATTAGGCTTTTACCGGTAAGGAGCTCATATGAAGTTTTCTTCAGTAGTCAGTGAAGGTACAACCGATTTGTGGCATGACAAGCAGTGTTCAAAGCTTCTGCCCAAAATCGATCTGATGTCTTGTATTTGTCCAACATTGTTCTTGCCATTTCAATCAATGTTCTGTTCTTCCTTTCGGCCACCCCGTTTTGTTGAGGAGAGTAGGGTGCCGAGAACTCATGCTTTATCCCTTCTTCATCGAGATACTCTTCAACTTGTGTATTCTTCAATTCTGTCCCGTTGTCACTTCTGATGTTCTTCACGGTTGATGAGAATTCGTTCTGGGCTCTTTTCAGGAACTTCTTGAGGATTCCCTGAGTTTCTGATTTATCATACAAGAAAGATACCCAGGTAAATCTTGAAAAATCATCAACAGTTACTAAATCGTATTTGTTACCACCGATACTTATGTAAGCAATTGGACCAAATAGATCCATATGAAGAAGTTCCAGTGGTCTTGTAGTGGTCATTATGTTCTTGGCGGGGTGTGGTGCTCCGACTTGTTTTCCCGCCTGGCAAGCGCTGCACGGCCTGTCTTTCTCAAAAACCACATCCTTTAGACCTCGGATGTGACCACCTTTTAGAAGTTTCTGCAGATTTCTCATCCCAACATGGGCTAGCCGTCTATGCCACAGCCATCCCATGTTGGTTTTAGCAACCAAGCAAGTGTTGAGTTCGGCTTTATCTTTGTTGAAATCAACGAGATACAGCTTTCCCTTCAACATTCCCTTGAATGCAATCGAGCCATCGCTTCTTCTAAAAACGGTCACACCCTCATTAGTGAATAAACAGTTATAACCTTTGTCGCATAGTTGAGATATTGACAAAAGGTTATAATCTAGGGAGTCTACATGTAAAACATTAGATAAAGTGTGTTGAGGAGATATTTCAATGTTACCGCTACCAAGGACCTTTCCTTGGCTGTTGTCTCCAAAGTATATGCCTTCACTTGGATCCTCGTTGTACTCGTACTCCACAAACATATCTCTCTCTCCGGTCATGTGATTTGTGCATCCGCTATCTAGCACCCACTTAGATCCACCGGAGGAGTAAGCCTGCAAAACAGAATTATTCCTTGGTTTTATGTACCCAAGCTTGCTTGGGTCCTCTTAGGTTAGTCACAAGAGTCTTGGGCACCCACACACAAGTTTTCGAGTTCCTGTGGCGTGGCCCTATGTATTTAGCAATAACTTTTCCATATTTGTTTTTCATAAGAACATAGGAAGCATCAAATGTACGAAACAATATTTGTAAATTAGATTCATGTGATTTTTCCTTAGCAAAGGTGATTCTTTTCTTTGCATGATTAAGAGTGGATATGTGTTTGTTCCTGTCAAACCCAAGACCATCTTTGACGTTGGGAGGTCTAGTGACCATATATGCGCTACGTGCATATTTGATCTTCTCCTTATCAAAGATGCCGATTTGGGAAGGATGCACATCATGAGAAGTTGAAGTATTAGAAATGATATTTTTCTTACTAGAGCATGTGCAGGTTCCAATTGTTGTCGAACTCATATCTTTGGAGGAAGAGCTCTTGGAGGAAGATGAGTCACTTTGCTTTAGCGACTCAACTTGCATTTCTAGGATCTTGTTAACTCTTGACAAGTTAGCAAGCTCATCCTTGATTGCAATATGTGAGTCCTCTAGCTTTGAGTAAGTCTCCTTACTCAAGGCTAGCTCAACCTCAAGTGACTTGTTCTTCTCTCTTTCAAGCTCAAGAAGTTTTTCAACCTCTTGATATCTCTTCCTTTCACGGATAAGCATATCTTCTTGTCGGTTGACAAGTTCCTCCTTTTCAAAGATTTCGTTTGACAACATCTCCATTTTCTTTAAAGCAATTTTACTTAATCCTCTAAACATTTCTTCATTATCACTAGAGCTATCAAAGTCATCAATAGAGGTATTTAACGCAGGAGAAGTAAGTTGAACCTTTTTCTTGCCTTCTTTAGCCATAATGCAAGTATGGTTGTTCATATCCCGTACTCCCATGTTTGGGAAGAGTGTAGCTCTCATGGTGGGTTTCTTAACGGCAATGGTGGCCATCTCCTCTTCTTCATTGGAGGAGGACTCATCGTTTGAGTCCCACTCCTTGCCAATGTGAGCCTGATGAGCTTGTCTCCTTTTTCTGAAATTTTTCTTCTCATGTGCTTTTGTTTCCTTCTTTTTGTTGTTTTCTTCATAAGTACAGTCCACCATGAAGTGACCGTACTCTCCACAATTATAGCAAGTACGTCGAGCCTTGGATTTTCCTTTATCCTTGCTTTTCCCTTCATTTGAGTTGTTGCCATGTCTTCTCCTCATCATGCGCTTGAACTTTTTGATAAAGAGTACCATTTCCTCATCATCTAGGTCGGTACTCACGTCGCTTGTATCTCCGTCATCTTGGTCTTCACGGGTTTCTTTGAGTTTGGGTCTGCACGTTGCTTTGAGAGCAACTTCTTTCTTTTTGGAAGAGGTGAGCTCGGCTAAGTCTTTGACGTATTGAGCCTCCTTCTCTATCATTTCATGATTTATGATCTTCCCCAATAACTCATCAGGAGTCATTTTGTGAAACCCGGGGCTTTCTCTAATCATTGAGCAAAGTGTGACGTTTCTTGGCATGAAGGCTCTAATCATCCTTTTGACCACCTCGTGATCAGTCCATTTCTTACTTCCATAGGCACGGATTTTGTTGATGAGTGCCTTCAACCGGTTGTACATGTCTTGAGGTGATTCGCCTTCTTCAATAGCAAATCTCCCCAACTCTCCTTCAAGCATCTCAATTTTGGCTTCACGTACAGATCTATTTCCTTCATGAGCTGTTTTGAGTGTATCCCAGATTTCTTTTGCACTCTCTAGTCCATCAATCTTGGTGAATTCTTCTCTGCTCAGTGACGATGTGATTACTGCAACGGCTTGTGCATTTCTGTGAATCTCTTGTTCTTGTTCCGGAGTGAGTTCTTCATCCGTGTCTGGGATATCTATTCCTGTGCAGACAATATGCCAAAGGCTGGGATTCAAGGATATTAGATGCATTTTCATGTTGTACTTCCACATGGTATAGTCACTTCCGTCAAACTGCGGGGGCCTTCCCAAAGGAATGGAGAGATAATGACTATTTGAATTGAGACGGTTGTAGTTGTAAGGATATCGGGAGTAGTCGTGATGACCACTCCACATCATCTTTTCTTCCTCTTTTCCCTTTTGTGCCATTAATTTCTTTCTCAGTAGTGCCTTTAGATGTCTCACTTCTTCATCGTCATGTGGACTTTCTTTCAGCACAACGAAGGCTTTGGCTTCTTGCTCCTCATCGTTGTTGTTCGTCTTCGGGATATCGTTGTTCTTCTCAGAGGCCATTGATCTCTCCGAGATGTGAGTCTCGTTGATGGAGAACTTGGCTCTGATACCAATTGAATGTGGCCTAGAGGGGGGTGAATAGGCCTTATAGAGTTTCCTGCACACTTAAAGTAGTTGTCAAAAACTTGATTGACCGGACTAGTCCGGTTGTGTGAGCGGACTAGTCCGGTGTGCCTGAAGTGTGTGGATTGTATAAGTGTTATGCAGGAGAATCAACTTGTTTAGCAGCAGAAATAAGAACAACGGTTATTGTATTTTGATTTTACAATGTGAGGTGTGATTATGCCCGTGAATGAGACTTAGCAACTCAAATTATGAAGTTTAGCAACTAGATGTTCTATTAACAAAATTAAGGAGGCAAGCGAGACTCAAATTTTACCGAGGTTCGATCTCACCAAGAGATGTACGTCCTCGTTGAGGAAGCTCACACAGAGCCGGGTCTCTAACCCTTTCCCTCTTCAAGTCACCACACAAGGCCGACTTGACTCCACTAGCACGGGTAATCACCGAGTTTGTGGGGCAACCTCACACGTTGAGGGCTCCCACAAGAATTACAATGAGAAAGTGATCAAATACACTCAAAAGAATTACAATGCAGAATATGAGTGTAGAGAGATCAAACCCCAAGAGCTCACAACAAAGGAACGACGATCTCCCAATCCCAAATCCAAGTGTTTGATTGATTTTCACCGTTTTGCACCTTAGATGTGTGGGGAGATGTGTATTTGGGCTCTTGGGATAGGTGGCGGCACTAGGGTTTTTGTTTCAAGCAGGATGAGTCGTGTCTTATTGTTGGAAGGCCGTGGATCACTCATTTATATGGTTTCCAATAAGGTTATCGTTGTAAAACCTAATACCGGACTAGTCCGGTATATGATCGGACTTGTCCGGTCTACTTCCAGTGGGTTAACCGAACTAGTCCGGTCTAAAACCGGACTTGTCCGGTGCTATGTGAAGTGAGGTTCCAGAAAGTTTAGTGGACTAGTCCTGTCGCATGGATGGACTAGTCCGCAGTCCTCTAAAGAGGACAACAGAAACATGAGCGGACTAGTCCGGTCTAAAACCAAACTTGTCCGGTTGCATTCCAGTAAGCTGACCGGACTAGTCCGGTCCATGAACGGACAAGTTCAGTGTCCAGTGGATTTTAGTTGATTATTAACCCCTTACTCTTACGAAAAATCATGAGCTCTTGGGACGTGTCTCTCACACACACCCTATACATTTACATCTACTTTGCTCTTCTAAATTCCACTAAAGTCTTCCTTTTCGGGCAGCACTCTATTTTTCACCTTTTTGTGTGCACCGAGCTAGTTTACTTTGTTTGTCCTGCAATCATTTCATTAGGATTTCATATGCTTGTCATGAATTCTTCAAAACCCACAAGGGATACCCTAGATGCACTTTCAGGGTTCGGCCAGGCAAATACAAGAAGAAGACAAAAGCGCAACAGACACAAAAAGTCACAAGAGTCTATTTATTCATGGCTCCATGAGCTGGACTACAGACTCAATAAAAAAAGGGGAGATACAAGTCCTAGGGTTCCCCTGGCTCGCGTCGGAACCTAGAGGCTACGAGGGCGGCCACGTCCCCGACTTCAGCCCTGGCGGTCTCCTCCCGCTCCGCAGCAGGGTCTTGTCTCGCTGGCTCCAGTGAGAAGGAAGGGTCCCGGCTTCTGAAGCATGTCAGCACATGCATGGCAACCTCCATGGCCAGGCCCCGTCCCTCTGCCTCGAGCTCGCTGGCGACCACCGCATCTAGCCTGCTCAGCTTGGCACCGATTGACTCCAGCGCGGAGATCACTTCGGCCACCTTCAGCGCAGGGGTCGCCATCTTCATCGGTCTGAAGTCAAGGGGGACCAAGGTGGACCCTGCCTGGTCGACGAAGCTCGAGACCGCACGGTCCTCGGAAGACCGTGAGGCCAAGAGCTCCTCTACCTCGCGGCGGGCTGCCAGCAAGGCGTAGTGGCTCCCCTCGGAGAATTCCTTCTCCTTGGCCGCTAGGGAGCTTTCCCGAAGGCAGAGAGTCTGGGCAAGCTGCTCCAACTCTGAAGCCCGGAAGTCGGCAGCCAGCTCCCGATCCAGGATCACCTGGCGCTCCCGGGAGACCTGCTCCTCCCTCGTGCCAAGGTCTGCCTTCCGGGCCTCTAGCTCCGTAGCCCGGGCTCGCAGGTCGCCCTCGCCGGCCACCAGCCGCGCAATGACCCTCTCCGCCTCGGCCGCCACGGAGCGCTCCTGATCCTCAATGGCGCGCTCACGGCGCGCCAGCCTCTGCCGCACCTCCTCCAGGGCAGAGAAGTTCTCCTCGGCCCGGGCATGCGCCTCTAGGGCCTCCCTGTGGAGCCGCCGCGTCTCGGAGTCCAGACGGTCGACAGCCCGCTTGTGTCGGTCGAGGAGCGCCTCCATGATATCAAGCGACTCCCGCCTGGAGTCGAGCTCCCCCTTGACCTTCGTGGTCCGCTCCCGCAAAAGGTTCCCCCACATGAGGAGGCAATCCCTCTCAACCACCTGCTCCTCTCGCTCGCGAACGAGCACGGCCAAGACCTACCGGACGCTCGTCTGGGCGAGCGTGAGAGCGTCTGCCAGGGCAGTGGAGCAGCAGAGGCCGGACCGGCGCCCCCAACCTCCTCCATCACGTCGTCTTCAAGAGAAGACGACGCACCGGCAACCGGGATGAGGCGCCGGTCAGGAGAAGCCGGCGCCGGGACTTCGACAGCCGGACCCGCCGAACCCTCATCGACAGCGGGCACCTGAGCCGGTGGAGAGGGACGAGTGGAGGGAGTCGACGCTGCCATAGAAGTCGGGCCACCTGGTACAGGAGGAACCTGCGTTGGCTTGGGGGCCGCGGCAACCGTCTCGGCTTCCGAGAGCTGCGGCACAAACTCCCCATCAGTCGGGGATGGCCGAGAAACAAGAGCACTCCAATGGGCTCTGAACCCTGGCTTCCGAGCCAGGGTAGGACCGCAAGAGCCCGCCGATGGCTGCCCCGCAGTCGCCCGGACTGACGGAGCAGGGGATGCTTCTGAAGCCCCCTCGACGCATCAGCAGTTTCCTCGGAGACTCCACCGCGTGAAGCCCTCCTCGATGCGTCAGCAGTTTCCTTGGAGACTCCACCGCTTGAGGAGGGAGGACGCGACGCCCAGGAACCTTCAGTCCGTCGTCGCTCAAGAGGAGTCTCACCGGGATGATGAGCCCGAGACCTCTTGGGGTCGCCACCGGACGGGGCGCCATCTCCAGAAGCAGGGCGTGCAGGCGCCCTGGATCCCTGACTCGTCGCAGACGCCACCACCGGAGGAGATCGAGTGTGCTTCTTCTCTGGAGGTGGGTTGGAAGCCATGGCAGAAGACAAAGGGGCAAGAACTCAAGGAAGGTGCAAGCGCTGGGAAGTGCGAAGGGAAGCCACAATGCGGGTAAGATCCCCTTTTAAAACATCCCAGGTGCGATTCAAAGTGATTCGAAACTCTTCGAATACGCTGCTTGGGCAACCGCTTCGGCTCCAAGACCAAGCGTCGATGACAAGTGGACCCAAGTCGTCCAGCTGAAGCAGTGGGGCAAGAAGTCAGTCTCCCAAGGAGACGAGCCGGCAAGGCGCTTTGGCGGTTCCCGAAAAAAGCGTCGTGACGTGCAGAATTGGTGACCTTGGGAACCGCCACAATAAAAGCAACCATCAAGTGGGCGCACGTGTCACACCCGGTTTTTCCGAAGAACAACCAAGTGAATATCACATGTATGCCAGGATCATTTTCTCATACATGTGATGACAAATAGTGAAGCATCATTTATTACAAGCCAGGTGTCGAATATAAATAAGTCTTACATAGCATATGTCTCGATGGACGATGATAAGTTCATCACAAATAAATAATCTAGCAGCGGAATATTATTCTTGTGGGCTCCGTCACAGGCGTTGCCCGGGGACTCCATGAACCTAGAAACCTTCTTCAGGTCCAAAGTCTTGGTCATTAAACACCACTTCATTATCTTGACCTGAGCAGCAATATAAACCAACAAATATGCAAGGTTGAGTACCGACGGTACTCAACAAGTGTGGGAAAGTTATGTCATGCATGGCTAAAGCAAGGAGAGATTGAACTCAGGGTTAAAGCACTACGCAATTAATACCTATCACCTTATCTTATTAAGCACCTACATTACTACACAGGTGAAATGGTCCCAAACTCCCATCCCATCATCATAATCAAATAACCATAACATCATTTCCAATGTTAAGCTCCCCGCTTAACATTCACAACCTCCAATGTCATCATACTCTAATCATGAATAAGTCCAAGCCGCTCTTGACCGTGAGCACGGCTGTCATGATAGTTTTGACTCTGCAGAGTTTGTACCACTGTACCCACGTGTAGTGATTTCATCCCCCGTTGCCGGGTGGACTAAAGGAACCTCCATTACGCCAGTGGCTACGAACCACATTCACACTTCCCAGGTGTGTAGCCAGGAGATCACTATGAAGCCTTTACAAAGGGATTCCCGACGAGCATGGGCCCACTGAGGTTTCACCCCTAACAGCATACAAGAGGCTCCAACCCCGCTGCAGTGGCCCCCTCTTGAGCCTTGCGGTTCATATGGTAGTCCAGCTGACACCTATTCCCCGCACCATCCAACACACCCATACTACGCCGGGGATACACCTAATTAATTGGCCAAGCTGCCCCACCTCAGCATGTGGTTGGCACGGTAAAGCCAGGTTACATGCTCCATGAACCGGTCCTTAGGATCCTGGCAAGTACTAAACACAAACCCGGGTCTCGTGCACCCAGCACCAACCAAAACATCCAACTTTCCTTGATCCCTACCTCTACATAACTCATAATATCTCATTCAAGAATAAGGTAAATAAATTGATGATTTCATAACCCACTTATCCCATTCTAAGCATGGCTAAGCATAAGTAATATGAATGGATGAAATAATAAAACAAAATCCCATCCCAAGCTACAAGGAAACAAGGTAATGCAATTCTAGGGAAACTTCCTAGCATGGGTTTCATATTTCAATTGACAATGCAAATAATTCTATCTACACATCCTAGTATAGGAACAAAGTGGTCAAGGACACTTGCCTTCTTCCTGCTGCTCGGGGAATGGATAGTCCTGATCTTGGAAAGGAAAAACTTTCTCTGGAGCAGGTTCTACTCATACCATCACACATAGCAAAAGAAAACAACAATCCATAAGACATAGTTCACACTTCCACTTCATACAAACCACACATTCACATTTATGAAAGTCATACACATTTCTATGTGTTGTGGTTACTTTATGTGTGTTGATTTTGGGCTTACATGCACTTTTAAACATGTGCATATGATTTCTAACTTTTGTATTCAGATTTATGTTTGCATACTATATATAAATTTCCAATTTAAATAAATTCCTTATATTCAATTGATACACATTTTAGCTACCAAGTATGCATGGAAGATATTTTCCTACTCCAAATGTGTTTTCAGATCTTCTACCAAATACTAAACTGAAATCTTTGGATTTTGGAGATTTCATTTATCATTTTCTAGTTATGTATACCTATTTTCTCTATATTTTAAGATTTACTTTCTATACCTAGTTGTGTACTTTATTATGAACATAATAAGACACCTCATCTAAACAGAATAGGTTTTGGTCTAAAATAATATATTTTGAACTTCTCCTCTGATGTGAACTAATTTAAATTTATTTCATCAATTTTCAGAATTATTCTCTACTTAAAAATGTGTCCCTATAACTAACACATGTGAATAATCAATTAGACAGATTCCTTGCAGCCATAAATCTATTTTTATCTCACTCCAAAGGTTTCCAAATGCTAGGAAAGTTTTCGATTTGAATTTACAATGTGTTTGTCCCATCTTTTAAATTTTAAATACTAATCACATATGCAAATTCCTAAATTCAATATCACATAGGGTTAAAAAGGTAAACTCACCCCACCACAGGGTCTATTATATTATTTTAAGAATTTCCAGGGGCCTAACTATGCATAACAGAGGGATTTTACTAATTTTTATTAAGTCTAGGGGCTAAAACTGATTTTTAATTGAATTTACATGAATTTCTGAAGTTCTAGGGGCTAGATCAGAAGTTTCCGAGGCTAGCTCGTATTTTCCGAGAACCCCAGGGGGTAGCGCGTAAGAATCCCGACCTTTATAACGCGGGGCTGACGTGGACCATCCGATTTAAAACAGACGGCTGAGATTATAACGTCGAACCGGTACGCGGGGATTTAAATTCTACCGTGCGATTTAAAATAGACGGCGCACAAGCGGCCACGTCGCTCTGATCGAGCGCGGGCGGCGCTGCCCGGCGGTGCACGGCGGCGGGAGGCGGCGATCTCGCCGGAGAGCTTCGGATCTTCATCAATTCTTCCTAAAACTGTGATTTTATGGCATAGATCGGTAGAGGGGAGGTCGGGGATCTCACCTCGGGGGTTTTCTTGAGCTCGGAGGTCCTGAAAAGCGATCGGCGACGAGGTCCGAGGTGAATTCACGGTGAGGCTCGTCGGCGCTGTGTTTGAAGCGTAAACCATTGGGTTTTCTGCACCTGCGTGAATCCCCGGAGGCGGTGGATCAAGATCAGCGCGTTAGATCAGAAATCCCGAGCGAATATCAAGCGAAATTGGCCGGAGTAACTCGGGTTCTCACCGGAAGGAAAAACGGCGGATCGTGGGAAAAAACGGGGAGATGTCGGGGTTTATATAGCCGGGGAAGGGCGGCGGGTTTGTTTAGATCGAGTTGGAGTCTTCTGGGACCGGGAGTCGGGCTGAGGGACGCGGAAATCCGGTCGGTTACGATCGCGCGCGCGGGGAAGAGTCCGGGGTCGGCGCGAGAGGGAGGTTGGGGATGACAGTGGGTCCCGCCTGTCTGCGAGAGGTACGCGGGCGCGCGGCTGCGGGCTGGCGCGGGGGTGAGATGGGCCGGCTGGTGGGTTTCGGACTCGTCACGTGGCCAACTGAGCCGGACCTCCTCCTCCGTGGGGAGAGCTCCGAAGGCTCCACGTGTCCCGCAGGGCCAGACCTCCCTCTCCTCAAAGGAGAGCTCCGGGCCCGCCATGTGGCCAGCAGAAGCCGGACCTCCCCCGTCCGCGGGGAGAGCTCCGACGTATCCACGTGTCCCGTGGGGCCGGACCTCCCTCTCCTCAGAGGAGAGCTCCGGGCCCGCCACATGGCCAGCAGAGCTAAGCTGTCTGGCCCCGCGCGGTAGGCAGCGGGAGTAAAGACGCGCCATACCTTGCCCGTACAAGGTATTCAAGGCCCGCGCCTTCACAAGGCGCGGAGACGCGGTGCACGCCTCTGTCAGGTGCCGTTGCGCCAAGTCACATCGCAGACTGGCGCGCCATGTCAGAAGCCTTCCCGCCAATTAACACAACGACAAGACATCCCCTGCCGCCCCTGCCATCATCAACCACTACGACTAGCTTGCGGCATGGGCAGGGCGGCAGAACAAAGACTCGGAAGCCTTCGTCGGAGACAACTACCGGCATAACTGCAGATACGATAGATGGCAGGCAATCTCCCCGGGACCACCTGTCGGGTCCCGGGCCCACCTTGTAAGCCGCTCGAGCCTTGGACTATAAAAGGCTCGGGTAGGCAACGTTAGCAAGGGTTCGAACTCTGTGGACTCGCACTCTAGACATCACTCACCCTCAAGCTCATGACTCCGGTTCTGAGCAGCAAGCAATACAGCGAGCACCTCTGCTCACCGTGGACGTAGGGTTTTACGCTCCGGCGGCCTGAACCACGTAAAACTCCCCGTGTCAAGCTTCTCCCTCACTCGTCCCTGACGCTGAAGCTCTCCGCAAGTGTCTAGCCCCTCCGAAAAAGAACCTCTGCGGGCTGCCCAGAGCAGGTCCGGGGGAAGTGTCGACTACACACTTCGACAGCATTCATACGAAGCTCTAGGAGCTTGTTTGAGGCCATAGAGAGCTTTGTACAACTTGTAAACTTGGTTAGTATATTCTTGATTTTCGAACCCCGGAGGTTGCTCCACATATACTTCCTCCTTGATTGGTCCATTTAGGAAGGCACTTTTCATGTCCATTTGATAGGGCCTAAAATCATGGTGAGTAGCACAGGCTAATAAAATACGAATTGACTCAAGTCTAGCTACGGGAGCAAATGTTTCATCGAACTCATAACCTTCGACTTGTGAATATCCTTTGGCCACAAGTCTTGCCTTGTTTCGTGTTACCACTCCATGTTCATCTTGCTTGTTTTGGAACACCCACTTGGTACCCACAATGTTGCCATTTGGTCTCTTCACTAATTCCCAAACTTCATTCCTCTTGAAGTTGTTTAATTCTTCTTGCATGGCCACCACCCAATCCAGATCTTGTAGTGCTTCCTCCACCCTTAGGGGTTCCAAAGAAGAAATAAACGAGTAATGTTCACAAAAGTTCACTACACGGGATCGAGTGGTTACCCCTCTAGTGATATCACTAAGAATGTTGTCGACGGGATGATCACGTTGAACGCTTTGGTAGATCCTTGGATGTGGTAATTGGGCATCATCGGCTCCCCCTTGATCAATGCCATCATCTTGATCTTATCGTGATCAACTTGGACTTGAGAGTCTTGTGGTTGATTACTTTGAGCATGATCTTGTACTTGTGTTGGAGGAGCAGCTTGTGTTGAGGATTGATCCATTTGACCTTGACTTTTCTCTTGTAGGCGCACATCACCAAAAGCCATCCTTCTTATTAGTGCTATGTAAGGAGCTTCCTCTTCATCTAGCATGAACTAGTCAACTTGCTCTACTTGAGAGCCGTTAGTTTCATCAAACACTACATCACGTGCTATTTCAACACAACCGAAGTTTTTTTATTGAAAACACGGTATGCATAAATGTTTGAGTCATATCCAATCAAGAATACTTCATCGGATTTGGATGCAAACTTTGGAGTTCTAGGTTTCTTATTAAGAATGAAACATTTGCTACCAAAGACTCTAAAATATGAAACATTGGGCTTGTTATCGGTTAGAAGTTCATATGATGTTTTTTCAAGAGTCAATGAAGATAGAGTCGGTTTATGCAAGACAAGCGGTGTTAACCGCTTCAGCCCAAAACTGGTCTGAAGTCTTGTACTTATCAAGCATGGTTCTCGCCATCTTGATGAGTGTGTGGTTCTTCCTTTCGGCGACTCCATTTTGTTGAGGAGAGTATGGAGCTGAAATTTTATGTTTTATTCCATCTTCATCGAGATACTCCTCCACTTGAGTGTTCTTGAACTCGGTGCCATTGTCACTTCTAATCTTCTTGATTCTTAAGGAGAATTCGTTTTGGGCTCTACTTAAGAATTTCTTCAACAGCCCTTGTGTTTCACTCTTTTTATATAAGAAGAACACCTAAGTTAATCGAGAATAATCGTCAACTATAACAAGACCATATTTGTTACCACCTATGCTTATATAACAATGGGACCAAAAAGATCCATATGAAGCAGCTCCAAGGGTCTTGTGGTAGTTATCACATTCTTTGCGGGATGAGGTGCTCCAACTTGTTTTCCGGCTTGGCAAGCGCTACAAGGCCTATCTTTCTCAAACACGATATTTGTTAGTCCTAATATGTGATCACCTTTTAGAAATTTTTGCAAATTCCTCATACCAACATGGACTAGTCTCCTATGCCACAACCAACCCATGTTTGTCTTTGCAATTAGGCGTGTGTCAAGTTGAGTATTATCCATGGAAAAATCCACAAGATAAAGCTTTCCCTTAAGCACACCCTTAAATGCAATTGAGTTATTGTTTCTTCTAAAGACGATCACACCTTCATTAGTGAACATGTAGTTGTATCTTTTTGCACAAAGTTGTGAAACGGATAATAAATTATAATCAAGTGAATCTACATGCAAGACATGAGAAATTAAGTGTTGAGAAGAGAAAGCTATTTTACCAATATCGAGTACTCTTCCTTGACTATTGTCTCCAAAGGAAATGCTTTCACTTGGATCATCATTTTCTTCATATACGATGAACATCTTTTTCTCTCCGGTCATGTGGTTTGTACATCCACTATCAAATACCCATTTTAATCCACTGGAGGAGTATGCCTACAAAACGAATTATGCCTTGGTTTTTAGGTACCCAAACTTGTTTAGGTCCTCCCACATTAGTCACGAGTTTTGGGCACCCACACATAAGTTTTTGATTTCTTGTGGTGTGGCCCAACATATTTAGCAAAAACTCTACCAAATTTGTTTCTCATAAGGACGTAAGAAGCATCGAAATCATGAAGAGACATAGTTGAAACTAAATCATCATTCACATGATAGGAATTATTTGAGTGCACATATTTAGATGATCCTTGCTTGACAAATCTAATGTGTTCCTTGTTGTCCTTAATAGTTCTAGTGTTTTCTTTTCCACCTCTAACATATACAAGACGATCTTTAGTTAAAGGGGATCTTGAGTTCAAGTATGCACTTCTAGCATAATCAAGTTTTTCTTTATCAAACACTTCTTTCTTAGTTTGAAATTTTCCTTGTGCTGCACTAAGTTGTTCCTTTAGGTTGGTTACTAATTTTGCACACTTGCAGCCTTGTGTAGTTGATTGCTTAGTTGATTTAGGTGAATCTCTATAGGATGAAGTACTAGATTTAAGAAACTCAAATTTTACTTCAAGTGATTTACGATTTTTTAACAAACTCCCAAGTTCGTCTTGAAGCACAACATTTGAGTTTTTGAGACTCGAACAAGTCTCTTTGCTTGATGCAAGTCTAATGCTAACTTTCTACATTTCCTTTTTTAAGTTCTAAGAGTTTCTCTAGTTCACGGTTATTTTTCTTTTTCAACAATAAGTAATCTTTCTTGCTTATCAAGAAGTGTCTCCATATCAACTACTTGATCCATGAGGTTTTTCCATTTTAGCAATAGTCTTTTTACTCATGCCATTAAACATGAATTCTATATCACTACCACTACTATCATAAGGACTATCACTAGCAATAGACTTAGTGGAGTATTTTGGGGTTACCTTGCGCTTTGTCTCCTTGGCCATGAGACAAGTGTGCTTTTCTTTCCTCCAATCACCTCGGTTGGGCAAGAGCATCTTCTTGCTTGAGGACTTGTCAATAGCAATGTTTGCCACTCCTTCATCTTCGGAAGATGAGCTTTCATAATTTGAGTCCCATTCTTCTTCTATGTGAGCAACTCCATGAAATTTCTTCTTATTGAAGAATTTTTTGTCTTTAGCTTCTTTCTTCTTTTCTTGCCTTCATCATCTTCCTTCTTCTCATGAAGGCACTTTGCAATGTAGTGGCCGTACTTGCCACAATTGTAGCAGGCTCGCTTCGTCTTTGACCTTGTCTTGTCCTTGGTTTTGCTCTCACAGATTCAATTTTTCTTCTTTCTCATCCTTCTCTTGAATTTCTTTATAAAGAGGGTCATTTCTTCATCATTCATAGAGCTCTCATCATCACTTCCCTCACTTGAGCTCTCTTCTTGCACTTCTTTGCCCTTTGACTTCTTGGATGCCTTGAGTGCAATGTCATGTCTTTTGGAAGAGGTGATCTTGTGTAGCTCATTTACATGTTTGGCCTCTTTTTTCATCATATCATGGTTGACAAATTTTTCAAAGACTTCATCGGGAGTCATAGATTCAAAGCGAGGGTTCTCCCGAATCAAAGTGCAAAGAGTGAGGTTACACAACGTGAATGCCCTTATCATCCTCTTGACCACTTCATGGTCAGTCCACTTCTTGCACCCATAAGCTCTACTCTTATTGATGAGTATCTTGAGCCGGTTATACATCTCTTGGAAAGTCTCATTGTCTTCGATAGCAAATCTTCCAAGCTCCCCCTCAATCATATCAATTTTGGCTTCAAGGATGGATTTTGTGCCTTCATGTGCCACCTTGAGAGTGTCCCAAATATCATTGGCAATTTCCAACTCATCCACCTTGTGACACTCTTCTTTTGACAACGACGAGATGATGACGGTTGCGGCTTGAGCGTTGCATGAATTTGTTGTTCTTGCTCCGGAGTGAGCTCTTCATCATCTTCCGGAAGTTCTACACCTGTACATACAACACTCCAAAGACCGGGGTTAAGAGAGATAAGGTGCAACTTCATGTTATGCCTCCACATCGTGTAGTTTGTACCATCAAGATGAGGAGGCTTGCCAACAGGGATGGAAAGGAAATTTGCATTGTTATTTAAACGTTCATAGTTAAAAGGATATCGGGAGTAGACCTTGGGCTTCTCCTCCTTCTTCTTCTTTTCTTTCTTCTTATCATCTTTTCTCTTCTTGAGCAACGCCATGAGATGCTCCACTTCTTGCTCTTCATCACTCGAGCTGATGAGGCGTACTCCTCGACCTGCATATTTCTTACTCATGAATGGAGTGACGAAATTTACTTCATCATCACTATCACTTGTGTGAGAGTGATGCGAGTCGTTCTTCTTGCCGTTTCCTTGGGAGCTTTGCTTCTTGCCCCGTAGTAGGTGCTTGTCTACCCCATGACCTCTTCGAGCGGTTAATCACTTAAATGAAGAGTTAGCCTCTAATACCAATTGAAAGTTACTTAGATGGGGGTGAATAGGCTAATTAAAATTTAAAGTACAATAATCAACTAACTTGTTCTGTCAGGTTCGGACAAGTCCAAAAATATTTCGGACAAGTCCGAGATTTTTGGGTAAGTCTGATGAAATCAGACTTGTCCGAAGTCAGTCGCAGCGGAATTAAGTCTAACTAGTTCTAGATCAAGTGTGCAAGCAATATGGTCTAGGAGTAGCCCTTAAATAAGTCTAGCAACCTACTAAGCAAACTTGAGGATCTAAATGTTAAGTAGTAGAATGCTAAAGTTTGATCAATCACAAGTAAGAGCAATTATATGAAAATTGAGGAACAAACAAATGAGCACAAGTGAACACGAGGATTTGTTTACCGAAGTTCGATTCCACACAGAAATTTACATCTCCGTTGAGGTATCCACGAAGGACCGGGTCTCTTTCAACCCTAATCCTCACCAAGTGATCACAAAAATTAAATTTGGTTGTTCCACTATCAACTTAAAGGTGATTACAAACTTCCCGGATCTTACAACAAGTTGAGAATCACCGGGAGACACCTAGCCGCCTAGGAACAATGCTCCAAGAGTAATAAACACAAACCACGCAGCTTGACGGTGTGCAACTTAGCAAGCTCAACTCTAAGATCTCTTCTCCTTGAATCTCCTCACAAGGCCTCAAATCCTCACAAGATTCAAGAATGAAAGCTAGAGGGTGTGAGAGAAATTTAGGAATGCTCAAGAACACCTATGAAAGCTCTGGGGTTGATGTCACACGAAATGGGGACAAGATCCCTCTTTTTATAGGGCTCCCCAAAATATGACCGTTGCCAACCACTAAAGTTCTGACATGTCCGAACTCCACTTTGGACATGTCCGAGATTGGGGACCATTAACGGTAAAATGACGTCTTCAACTGACACTAATTCAGATTGTCCTGTTGATTCCACTTTGGACATGTACGACATATTTCGGACATGTCCGAGGTGACATATCCGAACCAATCTTCGGATATCCGCAGACTTCGGACATGTCCGACCCTAAATAGAAGGTACATCTACAAACACTTCGTACATGTCCGGACCGACACAGAGGGTACATGTCCGACATTTTCGGACATGTCCGACCCTAAACAGAAGGTGCACTTCTGACTTTTTCTGACATGTTCGACCTTCTGGACTTAGGAAATCTCAGAAACCCTATACTTCGGACATGTCCAAAATTCTTCGGATATGTCCGAATCTACACAGAAGGTACTTCTCCGAAACCTTCGAACATGTCCGAGTCTATACAGAGAGTACTTTTCCGAATCTCTTTGACATGTCCGAGATTTTTTGACCTAACGACTCTTTTCTACACTAAGGGTTGTTTTACGGGATTGAGCTTGCTTTTCTTTTGTTGGGTGTCATGTCCCTCTTAATAGTGCGGCGTTCCTACACTCAAAAAGATAAAAGACTCTAGTTCTATTGTGTAGCTTCACGTCGTCTTCTTCATTTCCCTTTTTGAAAAACCCACAAGCTCTTCTTGTCATCCAACCTTTCTGCACATATACTCATTTAAATTCATTAGCATTTTAATTGTTTGTCATCAATCCTCCAAAACACACACGGGGATCTAGATGCACTTTCAATGAACCCAATGCCCTAACCTTAGAATACTATGAAATATTCTCTAACTAAAATTTCTGCCGGATCTATTGAAACAGAGAATAAAACTTAATTTGCAGCGAAAACTAATTTATATGAATAGGCATAAACAGTGTGTAGTCTCATGGAGAAAGAGTACTACAAAACACTGTCAAATTTGCGGGCTTGATGCACATTGTCAAATTTGTACTTTTATATTTAAACTGCGTGTCCGATCGAGTGGCAAACTAAACGAACTGAATGCGTATATCTGCACGTACAACTGTGCTACTGTACCGTCTGGTGTGCCGTCCTGTCCATTCGTGAAGCATGGGCGCCGACCACCCGGGGCTCTCGTCAACTCTCCACTGTTGTACATGTGATCATCCCGTTCCTTCGCGCCACGATGGCGGCATTACCATTACCGCAGTAGCCAGGGAAGCGAAGCAAGCACGGCCACACAATCTCGTAAAACGTGCGTGCAGTCACAGCGACACCACGTACGGTCCGGGCGGCACCACGTACGGTCCGGGCGGCCCGGCCGGGTACACGCGCCGATACATACGTCCGCCCCCCAGCAGCGATCTCGGACGCGATGCTACGGGTCTATTGGAACTGCAACAAATGCCATCGTTCGTGCGCCGTGCGCGCGTATGGTTACCCGCCCGTATCGCACGCACGTACCACGACGATGCCACGGTAGCGAGACCCGGCGGGCGATGCGCCGCGATCTCTCGTCGAAGTGGATGGAATTTACGCCCATATCCACCCGTGCTCCTGGCCGGACCGGCTAGCTAGCTCGGCTTTGTCCGTTAGCGACGCCGGCCCGGCTAGCCGAGGAAGAGAGAGGCAACATTGATCGGCTTTACGCGCCGTGAAGCCTTGCTGTAGGTCAAAACAGAGATGCCAGAACCGGTATCGCTTCCCTTGAGCATGCATGTAGAACGATAATTACCCTGTTTCGAATTATTTGACTTTCATTAGTACTTCCACTATTCTGAATTAATTGATGTTTAGGATAGTTAATTTAGTTTAAAATAAACTAAATTTTTATCCTAAACGCCATTTATTTTTTAGATGGGGGAGTACAAAATTAAACTAATTAGCGTCAAATATTTTGAAACGGAGTATTGCCCTAACTGTAGGATAGTGTATAGATATTATTATGTGTCACGGTCGTCATAGAGATATCACTACTCATGTTTCTTATTCACTGATCGAGTTTAGAATAGTCTGTCCAATTACGTCGAAACGAAATGGCAGCTCGACTATACAGCTCGATCATGGGTATATAGAGTTTAAGACTAGCTTCCGCATTCTTTTCATCCTCCTTGTAATATAAGCCGGTTCCTCCCGGTGCTTTTTGAAAAAAATGACTAATGTCCGCATTTTTACGTACAGTATCTGTAGAAGATCGAGCTGTCCTGTTTTATGTTTCAAGTTCACGACTAGTATCCGGGCATTTAGGCTATCCGCACTCATATACTCTAAAAATCTACTTCAAACGAATATTCCCACCTCTTTACAGCGTACTCCAAAATATCCTCTGTTTTACAGTACATGCTTCCACACTCATCGCACTCTCTGAACATACTCCATATCAACTACCACCCATTTTTTAATATATCTTTATATTCTTTTCTCTACTTTCCGTTTCTTTTTTTCATCCTCCCTTTCATTTTCTTTTATTTCCTTTCCCATTTCTTTTTCTTCTATTCCTTTTCCTTTCTCCCTCTATTCTCTTTCCTTTTCTTCTCTCATTTTTCCTTTTTCTTTTTATTCCTTCTTTCCTATTTTATTTCCTCTCCCCCTTCTAGAGTCTTCCTCTTCCTCTCATCCCCTCTTCTTCCTGCTCGTCCCATGGATGCCCCCAGCAGCCCCGCCTCAGCCCTCACCATCGTTCGGCGCCGCCCCGTCTGAGCCCTCACCCTCCACCTCCCCCATCGCGACGTCCCTGCCGCCGACAGCGCCCGCCACCCCGCCACCCTCCGCGTCGTTCCCACCTACTCCCGCGGCTGCTCCTCCATCGGCGCCGTCCCCGCGGGCACCCGCGCCACCCTGCTCATCACCTCCAGCGCCGACAGACGCCCCGGCCACGCCCTCCCCGCCGGCCCCGTCCTCCTCCCCGGGAGCCCCAGCCACCCCGGCCACGCCCTCGGACATTCGCCCTCCTCCGGCAGATGCCTCCCTCCACACCGTCATCGTCCGGGGACGGTCTCCGTCCCTGCCGGGTCACTCGCCCAATTCCTCTTCGTCCCTCCGACGAGCGCGCACAAGGAAACGACCAGTCCGTTGTCCATCGCCCCGCGCGTCGAGCGAACGCCCAAGGAGGAGTAGCGCTGTAGCGAACGCTCATTTGGCGTTGCTCCTCCGGCCCGTACACCGGTGCGGACAAAAAAAAACAGCTACGTACTCCAGATCTCGAGTCCAGTTCCTGTTCCAGTACGTGAGTGCGGTCGGTCTTACGTACAGTATCTATAGAAGATCACGCGCTGTTTGTATAAACGTAATTCTTGGCCAGACAACTGTATCATACCGGTGAAATAGCTATGTAAAAGTACAACAGCGAAGAGCCAGGTAAAGTGCTTGAGCCTCGAGACATGAAGCTCTCCTGTCACCATCAAACCAAGAAGTAAAACCCTTGAAAAGCTCAGCATTGGCGCAAAGAGAGGACAAAGATACCCAGGGGCCAAACCCACACCGCCACAGAGGCACAGAGCGACGGGTGCGCCTCAGGGTGGTAGGGAGGAGGCAGGGCTAGACAGGTGTAGAGAAAGGAGAGAGAGAGAGTAGTCTGTGTTGCATCATCACCTCGTGGCAAACAGAAGCCTTGCATGCCTGCAGCCTGCTGCCGCTGACGGTGGCCGCACCGGTTCATCAGAATTTGCAGCAGGAGGTGTGTCATGTGTGTGCACAGTTCACACCCTCCTATGTTTTTCTTCTTTCGCTTATCCCGTCCTCCTCCCTTATTAACACTCACTCTAGTGCCTAAGCCACTTGGACCTTGTTATCCTCGGCCAAGAAGATCCTTGAGAACTAGAGATCCGAAGGAAAAGAGAGAAAGTGGCAAGCTTTTGAGTGCTCCGGCCCTCGGGTCAACGATAGCGATGAACTTCGACAAGCACGATGACGGCGACGAGGAGATGATGCCGACGCCTGTGAGCTCGGGCTACGACGCGTCGATGCAGCCGGGGATGGTGCTAGGGGGAGGGGGCGGGACTCCGAAGCCAGCGGATTCTGGCGGCGGGAGCTTCAGCAGGACGCCAGGAGGCGCCAGCAGCGGCATTTGCGGTGGAGGAGGAGGAGCTGGTGCGGGCGCTAGGTATCGGGAGTGCCTCAAGAACCACGCGGTCGACATCGTTGGGCACACGGTGGACGGCTGCGGCGAGTTCATGGCCGCGGGCGAGGAGGGCTCCGTCGACGCGCTCCGCTGCGCAGCCTGCGGCTGCCACCGCAACTTCCACCGCAAGGAGTCCGGCTCGCCCACGGGCACCGAGCCCACCGCCGCGCTGTCCCCGGCCGCCATCACCGCCTACGGCGCCGCAGCGCACCACCAGTTCCCCCCTACTACCGTACTCCGCCTGGGTACCTCTACCACCAGCAGCTGGCAGCCACAGCAACAGGACACATGCAGCGGCCGCTCGCTTATTTCCCCTCCACCTCGCAGTCCGGCCGCGACGAGAGCAACAACATGTCCGGGATGATCGGGCCAACGGTGGCCATGTCCCTCGGCTTGGGCGGCGGTCCGTCCGGGTCCGGGTCCAGCAAGAAGCGGTTCAGCACCAAGTTCACGCAGGAGCAGAAGGACAGGATGCTGGCGTTCGCGGAGCGGCTGGGGTGGCGCGTCCAGAAGCACGACGAGGCCGCCGTGCAGCAGTTCTGCGAGGAGGTCGGCGTGAAGCGCCACGTGCTCAAGGTCTGGATGCACAACAACAAGCACACCCTCGGCAAGAAGCCATTGTTTGCCCTGCCGCGCACGCTCTCCGCCGCAGTACGTCGGCTCCGGTGCTAGCTACAGTAGCTGACTAGCTGTACGCCACTGATTACATATTCGCATTGCATCCTCTCCGTAGCGGCTTAGCCTTTTCTTATTGAATTGTTTTAGCTTAGCTCTAGCTCGGTCGTTGGCGAGCAGCGGTTACGGTTTTAGCAATTGAGTTATGGTACTAACTTATTCCACCTCTCTCTTGATTAGTGTATGATGGAGGAGACGGCTCTTGTTCCCTTTTTTACTTGTTAGTTTATTAATGATCTTTGGAGTAGATGAGATGACGATCTCAAATGACATTGGTGTTGGGAAGGAGGACAAGGCATGACCATTTGCCGATTTGGATCTTGGGAATGTACCTTTGTGTTATAATTGAAGTTTCCTGTCTGGGGATTTGGGTTGCATGCATATCGTTAGTTTTCATCCTTTTTCATGCTTAGGACTTGAGACGCCGCGATAAATTTACCTCCGTCATGGGTCCGGTCGGTCGACCCGCCGGTGTTGCCTGGTCTTGATGTCTTGGTGTGGCTAGGGCAGATGGGTTTCAGAACCGTCTGTGTTCCGAGTTTCTTACAGCAATGGCGAGCCTGCAAAGGCTGCCGACCCAAGCATCAGTCACGCTACTGTTGCATGGTCATCTCCCCACACCGTCTCTGGATCACTGATGCCACCGTGTATACCTTTCCTCGACCTCCATGCGTTATTTACTGCCCTACCCCTGTGCTTCATCAGTGTTTCAGTTCCTCCTGATTTCGGATAACTTAGCCTCAACCTCATTACTGTACCTTGCTACGTCACTCCTGGTACCGGCCGGTAATATTTTATGCCGCTTCCACAATTTGGAAGCAGCGATTGCAGTCTCGGCGACGCTGACGCGAAGGCGAGGATGCAGCACATGATCCCGACAGCGAATCTATGGCGGACACTTTTTTGTTGACTACGGATTCAATGAAGCCTCGTCGCATTACTAGCTTTAATATTTGTTGCGACATCCTTCACCTTTCCGGTTTTACTGCCTAGCCGCGTTCTCGTCGACCAGTTCCGATCAGGGCCTCGGCATGGGCATTCATTCGATGTACTTTGAATTAAATGTATGAACTATATCATATGTTACTTGTGAATTATTTTTTTAAATAAATATTCAAATTCTGTCTGATATACATATTTTTCTGATCCGATGAATCCGTTTCCGATACATCCGACATATCCGATACGATATCCGTTTCTGACAACATCCGATCCAATCCATTTCTAAAATTTTTAATATAAATATAGATATAGAAAAGCATTTTATCCGTCCATATCCGTCCATTTTCATCACTACCAGTGTCATGGATCACGGACGGGGGAAGATACGCCCTCTTAGCCAGCGAAGCTAAGGAGACGGCCGCAGTAAGAGGGACCGAGAGCCGACCTCTGCCAGCGTACGTATGCATGCGAGCTCCCACCCTTCGTTTCCCCTGCCGCGCGAATGCCGTGGCCTTCTACGTCGGCGCAGGCCGAAGCAGGAACGGGAGCCATGGCGGCGCGTGCGTGACGCAGGAGAAAGAAAAAAAGGCGCGTGCGTGGACCGCGGCGGTGGTTTCCTTTCCTTTCCCGTAGTCTCCTCGTGCAGTACTTCGGTCCGTCGTGCCATCATTTCTTGATGGCCGGTCCGGGACCGCACGCACGCACGGCCGCGCCGGGCATGGTGGCCTGACCTGCCCGGCCCCGTTTGCTGCTGTGGCCGCGCACTCAGAATCTGAATACCGCAGAGAGGAGGGATCGAGGGCTGGCCGGGCTGGTGGCTCGCGGTGATCGGCGTGGATCACGGCTGACGTGCCGTGCGCGCGCGGGTCCCGGGGACCCCGGCGATTGTCCGGCGGGGGGGGGGGGGGGGGGGGGGGGGGGGGGGAGGATACGCCTTACGCGTCATGGAGTTGGCTGGCAGGACGGACCGGAGCGGCGACGCCGCGACAGAGGAGGACGGCCGGCTAGTACGCCTTGCGGCCTGCCGCCGGAGGATGCGGGACGTCCTGACAGTCCTGTGTGTTTGCATAGCAGTGCAGTACAGTACTGGTCTGATCGATCCGACGTTCCCTATCTCTGCTCTCGATCGGAAACAGCTCCAAACCGCGGCACGTAGCACCAACAGAGGCGGAGGTACTAGAGGTGCTGGTGCCCGGCCTCATCCACGTACTAAGTTCTAAAAGTCATTTATTTCAGAACAGGTGATCATCACTACTTAACAGTCGAATTATCTGGTTCTATAAACTTGGTCACGACGTGATGAAACTAACGAGACCAGTGTCACAATTTTCGCAGATCAGGTTACTTTTCCATGAATTTTTTGATGAGAATCAAGATTTATTTGATTTTTCTAAAAATTGAATGGGGATATTTTTACAGATATGCTACGAAAATATTTGGTTCTGGTTGACCCGATGACAGAACGGAGTCGATGTCGATCAAACAGCGTGGACGTCACGTTGGCATGCCAGTCTGACGCTGGTCAATGGCCCGGGTTTCAGTAATTGACTGCATATGCTACGCTCGCGTTCCACGACGATGGCGCTGGGATAGACCGCACCGCACTGTGGAACAATTCCGATTAGAAAAGACAAAACGTCACCTAAAATATATTAACCACTAGCACAACTAGTTGTAGCAGTGGTTGACCGTCAAATAGTCGATCGCGATGGAGCTGGGCCTGTTGAGGTGGCAAATCACTACGCGATCTACTTGCAATGATGTGGACGTACATGGCAATTAAGGCGTGAGTCATTTCTGGTTGCAACGAGGCTTGCAGTGAAGATTACGCACGCCGTCTGCTTGCAAAACAGAGATGGACTCCTGGGTTTCATTTCATTTCAGCTGTGGCCCGTAGAGGGGCCCGTATACGTACTGGGCTTAAAAAGGCTTTTGAGGAGATGAGCACGGCCAGAACGCTTTTTTTTTACAACCCTGTCATCTTGCTTCCAAAGCGGGCTTCTGACCCGACCAAGCAGGGCGTAACATTACTCTGCGAGATGCTGCGAAGCAGCACGGGTGCGAACTCGCTTTCCGCACGGCGTGCGCTTTCCGGTGAAACCTTCCGTTTTGCCGGGCCAGCAGTCGCCACACCCCTACCGCTCACGCGCCGTGGATTGAAATGTTTTGCGTCTCGCTCTAGCGCTCGGCGGTGTCATCATGTGCCCCTGTGTGCGGCTCGTTTGGTCCGTCGAGCGAATCGAGCACCCGATGACAGAAGCAGAACGAGCGTGCTCGAATCCCCGGGGCACTTAGCTCCGCGTCCGCGCTAGGATCTGGTCTGGTCTCCACCGGCGAATGATCTCGGAAATGATACCCGTCCGTGGCGAGACTGTCATGGCGCTGCCCGACCTCGCTATGCAGCGTTGCTGACTGGTCGAGGATTGGAGAGTGTTTGTCACGAGGAGAAGCGACAACGTGTCGGCCGGTCGATGATGGTCTGGCTTTTTTTTCATATCCGTATAAAATAAATGATGTTTAGGATAACTAATTTAGTTTAATTAGACAGTACAATCTTGAGATCTTCGTATTAGAGAGGCGAGAGCTTAATTTGAAGAAAAGGAAGGGGGGGACTCATTTCGATGTGGAGGACTCAGCGTTGTTTTTGTACGAGCTTGCGCTTGATCAAAGTGTGGGTATTAGGTGACGCCGTTGATCAAGTAGTATTAGGTGAGGTTGATCAACACTACAATAAAAACGATCATTGACGACGGTCAAATTTATTGACGATGGTGCCGTCGTCTTTAATGTTATTGATGACGGCTTTATCTAGCTATCGTCAATAACTTAGTTATTAACGACAGCTAGACGAGAGCCGTCGTCAATAAATATTGTCGACGGTGGCCGTCGTCTTTAACTAAATTCGGTCCCACCCGAGGAGTTATTGACGACGGTGACCTAGCACCGTTGTCAACAAGTCCTTATAGACGACAGTTTCCTAGCACCGTCGTCAATAACGGGGTATATAACCCGTGCGCGAGCCGGGAGGCGGCCAGTGCCGCCTCCCGACTCGCGCCGGACTTCCCCATCGCCGCCGCCGTCCCGGTTGCCGCCGCCCGTCCCCACCGCCGCCGCCGCCCGACTTCGGCCCGAGGTAAGTCCCCTCCCCCTCCGGCCTCTTCCCGGCTTTCGTCGCCCCCCGGCCGCGCCGCCGGCCACCGGCCGCCGTCCGGCCTCTGCGGCCCCGGCACCTCCCCCTCCGGCCCGGCCCCTGGATCTGTTCTCCAATGGAATGTTTAGATGCTAAGCTGTTGATGATCGATAGTCAGTTCTCCTCATTCATCACGGCGTCGGCTCTCCTCATTCATCATCGATCAGTTGGGGACTGAGATCGCTGTCGTCGTCGCATTGTCTGTTTGGGATCGACAACTCGGGCTGTTGCTTTCCTTCAGCCGGTCGTCCAATCCGGTCCATCGATTCTTCCTCTCTGCACAATTGTTTACTCGCTCTGTTTCCCCGTTTTTAAATTCTTATCAGTTTCGTTTCAGCTTAAGTGAGTGAGAGTGACTAAACTAAAAATGTCGTGTGTGTAATCCGTTCCTTGACAAGCACGTCGGCCGGATACGTGTAGCTAGCCAACTAGTACGTATACGTAGAGGAGATATTCTGGCTGTCCCCCACTGGACCGATTTCTAGTCTCTCTCTCGGGTCCGGTCCCCTCCATCTATCCAATCCTCTCTCTCTCTCTCTCTCTCTCTCTCTCTCTCTCTCTCTCTCTGTGGCGAGCACGCAGGTGTAGCGTATGTACGTGGATGGTGCAATGCGCACACACACGGCCGTGGCCCGTGGGGCGTGAACGAGTGGAGGTTGGTGGCAGTTGGCATGGCGCCGTGGATGCCACTAGCTGCCGCGGTCTTGACGGCCTCACTTTAGTTCGAAGCCCTAGCTAGCTCGTGTCCCTTGCCGCCGCGCGCGATTCATTTCTTCGGAGCAAAGGAACGGCAGATGCGTTATTACATCCGGAGCAAAGATTCTGACACGACCCCACGGTCTTGTCGAGCCAGGATCACGCTGAGGGGTGTTGCATTGCATAGCACCGGATAACACACGTCAAAGGTACAAAACGGAAGCGAAATTTTATTACATAAACAAGTTTATGAACATGTTTACATCAAAATAAGTTCAGTCCACACTCACGGGCGTAGACTAAGCATCAAGTGCACGTTCAGCCCTTGAACGTGTCCTTGCTAGCACACATGCACACTAACTCTGCGGCGTGTACGACTCCCACTCGACGGGGTTCCCCTCCTGGGGTTCCGTCTCCTCTTCGGGAGTCCCTTCCTCATAGAACCCTGCAAAAGCTTCAAACACAAGCAGTGAGCACGAAGGCTCAGCAAGTCTGACCCGTCTCACCTAAACATGGAACTTCTACATGAGGGGATGATGGTACATGAGGTAAAATCATTTGCAAAGGACTCGCCTAATTAGTGGAACCTTACTTTCAAGTTTTAGCAGCAGGTTGTGGAGGACCTTACGCTAAGGCACATGAGAGAGCCGCAATCAAACAAGAAACGCATTTCTCTCATGTACTTTGCCCAAAGTTAAAAAGAACTTTAGTTAGCTCTAAACTACAGCAATTCATTAGCAATCAAGTCCATCTTTCAATCAACAACATTTTAACATGCAACTAGCCTGTTCTTTCTACGTCACGGTACAGTGAACAAGTGGTACTCACTGACCGCGAGGGACGGCAATTATAATCTATTTACACCTGCAGGGTTACCCGAACAACCCGTCACGTACGCCCGTACTCGATGTTGCCTACAACAACCATCACGGACGCCGTACGCAACTACCTTTCACCCGTCAGCCAAATATTGAACCGGTCCCATCGTCCCGAGCAAGAGGTCTCTGTACGCGCATCTCAGTGCCGCCAGCCAATTTACACCTCAAGCTCTCAACCTACCCTCTGAATGACGGGCAATGTCTCAATACCCAGCTACCCGAGTTACATCAGTTTCCCGGTTCCCATATAGCCGGTAGGTCTTCGGTACTGTTCTAGCTTGTTCAGCAGGCCCGCACACGGCTCGGTCCTCAATCGACACAAGCGGAGCTACAGCACACAGGCCCCAAAGTCCTGCTGCCCTTACCCTCCGCTTGGTCTCATTTTCTTGCCATGTGTTTCATGTGCTATCACTACCCGAGTCGAGTGCCTCTAGCCTATGCTCGCGAGTAGTTCCAACTACTCGACTTGTACCGAATCCTACACTATCTTAGCATTGCAGTAGCTAACGGGGTTTGAAATTCTAAACCCAACACATGGTTTTCTTGGCTATGCAGTTGGATTTCCAAACAAGACTCTAATGCAAAGAATAAAGTAAACAAGTATGTGCTCAAAACAATAAAAATTTGTAAAAAGGTTAATGCAAACCGGAGCTTGCCTTGTTGCTCTTGGTCGTAGGCTAGCTGTTCCTCCGGAGTAACGAAGTCTAGGACTTCGGGTTCCTCCTCGACCTTAGCGACTACATGATAGAAGTAATACATGTATTAATTTAAATGCAGTTGTATTAACTTTTAAACTTGTGAAGTCTATAACCCTTGCTAGACAGACCCAATGACTGTGAAACTTTTACTGGGGCTTGTTTACAACCTAAATAGATATTTGGTCAAGTTTTAGTTGCAGCAAAGCTCATTTGAGCCCTCCATAATTAATTATGTACTTGACCTTAATTGAAGGCTTTTAGGGTGTTATAAGGATTTTCATGAAACAAACTATGACTTTCTGAAAACTAGATTTTCATAGGGTTCTAATGTTTCTGAACATTTTCTATTTTCTCTGGAACAGTTTCACTAATCACACCATTAGGTGGATCAAAGGAGCTCAAATGGATCTGAAATTGTTATGGTAGTTCAGGGATATTTTGGTGAACATCCCAGCAAAATTTCAGGATTTTCCTCCAAAGGATTCTCCAGTTAAAATTCCAAACAGTTAAAACTTTGAGGAATTAATTCTGGAAAAATAAGGAATTTCATGAGGTGAAACTTGATTTGCTGGAAATTACTCAGAGAGCTGAATCCAGCAAAATTTGGTTCACTCAATTTGGAGCTTTCTAGCCGAAGTTATGAGGATTTGAAGTTTGGAAGAATTCTGAAAATCGGGGAAAAGTTTAAATCTCGCGGGGCTTGCGGGGACACGCGTCGAGCGCGGAGGTGTCCGGCACACCGGAGTACCACACGTGTCGAGCGCGGAGGTGTCCGGCACAGCGGAGGTCACAGGGTATTTGCGCGCCAGCACAGCCGATCCCCGGCCACACCCGATCCCGATTTAAATTCTTCAGCCGCTGACACGTGGGCCAGCCGGCTTCGTCTTCCTCCCGCCGTTCTCTCGCGCCCGCGCCGCCAACCTTGCCGGAGCAGACTCGGGGCTCGCCGGCTCGCCGCTGCCGGACCTCCCATGGTCTGAAACTCGCCGCCAGGGGGTTGTCGACGTCGAGGAACACGTCGGTGGTGTCAGGTCGTGCTGGGGGTGACCGGAAATAGCTCAGCGACGTGCCGCGGCCTCGGTTGAGGTTCGGCACCATCGACCGTGGTTTCTAAACCCGCCAACACCTCGAACAAATGGCCTTACTGCATTAGCGTACCTCTAGGAAGCTCGACAAGGTGTCTAAAGGGTTCAGGGATGGCGGCAAGTCGGTCGGCACTGTGTGACCGATCGTGCCCGCCATGACCGCTCTTGATTGAGCTCGAAATTCATCACTCCTAGACAGTTTCACGCTACGGATGCAGAAAGAACTTGATCGCCGGCTAGTCCAGCGTCCATGTGCAAGATTTGATGACCTCCGAAAGATCATAGAGTGAGAATTTAAAGAAACCGTACCGGAAGCTCGGTTTACGGTCGCCGGAGTAAAAACTAGAAATTCTCTGTGGATTCTTCACGGTTTGCTTCCAAACTTGGAGGAGAGCAGCACGGTGGTCGCGCGCTCCTGTTGCCTCTCTTGCTGGACCGTTTAAACGCCTGTGGAGCGCTGTCCACGGGCGCCTGACCTTCGGCTGTGGTTGAGTCGCCGCTGTGGCGATCGCTCTCGGGCAAAGGAGGTCGGAACTCGGGGTTTCTGGTGTTGGGGAGGTGGGGTGCGACCTCAGGTGGCTGTCTAGCAGCTCGGGGACGAAGGAGGAGATGGTTTTGCTGGTTTTCCCGATTGAGCAGAGAGCTGCGGCGAGAAACAATGCCGCTGCTCGGGTTTGCCCGCGAGAAGATAAAGTCGGCCGACTCCTGCTCGGCTGAGGCGGTGCCGGTCGCGTGGGGGCGCGAGCCAGCTGCCCTGGGCGCCAGCGCGCGGAGAGGGAAGCAGCTGGTGGCGCCGGTAGCTGCTCGGTGGCACAGCCGACAGCTGCTCGGTGGAATTTCCCACCGAGACTCTGACTTTGGGTGCAAGTTTCTCCTTCTTCCCTCTATGACATGTGGGTCCCACCCGGGGTTTTAACCTCTGAAATTTACTCCTAACCACTGTTGTAAACAGTGAGCCCCATAATACCCCTGGTGATCCAAATTATTCACCCCTGAACCATTTGAATTGAATAGGATTCAAATTGGGTTTGGTTTGAGTGAATTTCAGCACAAGTTCAGTTTTGAATTCAAATAAAGTTTGAATTTGTCCCACTTAGCTCATGTCAAGATCAACTCCAAATGGAGTGAAAATTGGTGTGTGAGCTCACAAAAATGTGCTGAATAAGAAAATGCCTCCCAATTTAAATTCATGGGATAAAAACAGTTTGAATTTGAATGTGGTTTCAAACTGCCCTCTTTCTATCTATACCCAAAATGACCTCAAAAAGGTTTTGAATTTGGGTGAAACTTGGCATGGACATCCTTAACAATGTGTAGGAGTTTTCATATGTCCAGCCCACCTATATCACATGTGGGAAATACCACTTTTGCAATGTGTGAGTTTGTTCTCTAATGAGCATGTTGATAATTGTTACTTGCTCTTCATTTGTGTTCATCATCCTTCCTCAAATGAGGTGTGTGGTGTGGTGATGACACTGCAAATGTGTGTCAAAAACTGAGGCCCTTACATTCCTCCCCCCTTAAAAGAATCTCGTCCCGAGATTATAAGGTAAAAATGAGAGAGAGGACGGTGGAAAATTACCGGATATGCGACGTGAAAAATTCGGGGTAGTTAGTGCGAAGAAATTCTTCACTCTTCCATGTCGCTTCGTCCATGGAGTGATTACTCCATAGAACCTTGTACAACCACAACGTACGGTTGCGTGTGGTTCGGGCCTTTTCATCGATAATCTGCACCGATTCCTCCCGATAGGTGAGATCCGGTTGCAGTTCTTCAAAATCCTCCAGCTGAACGGTAGTTGATAGCTTGAGACACTTCCTCAGCTGAGAAATGTGAAAGACGTCGTGCACACCGGAAAGTGCTTCTGGTAATTTCAGCCGGTATGCCACTGATCCACATCTTTCGGTAATCTGGAACGTACCGATGAATCGGGGTGCCAACTTTCCTCTCACCCCAAATCTGTTTACGCCCTTCATTGGAGACACCCGTAGGTATACGTGATATCCAACTTCGAATTGTAATGGGCGCCTTCTCCGGTCCGCATACTGTTTCTATCGGGATTGAGCGGCTTTTAGGTTCGCTTGAATCAGTCGAACCTTTTCTTCCGCGTTGTTGACGAGGTCAATCCTGAAGGTAACCCTTTCGCCAGACTCACACCAATTCAGTGGTGTGCGGCATTTCCGTCCGTATAGCGCCTCGTAGGGCGCCATCTTGATGCTGGCTTGGTACCCATTGTTGTACGAGAATTCGGCTAACGGCAAGTGATCATCCCAATTCTTGCCGTGGTTGATAGCGCAAGCTCGTAGCATGTCTTCCAAGATCTGATTCACCCGCTCGGTTTGTCCATCCGTCTGCGGGTGGTATGCTGAACTACGGATCAGCTTCGTCCCCAAGGCAGCGTGTAGCTTCTCCCAAAAACGGGACACAAATAAAGTGCCCCGATCCGATATGATGGTACGGGGTACGCCGTACAAGCATAGGATCCGTGAGATGTACAGTTCAACATACTTCTTGGCGTTGTAGTTGGTGTTGACCGGGATGAAATGGGCAACTTTGGTGAGCCGATCGACAATCACCCACACAAAATCCATGCTCACGTCCTCCCACTTCCAGGCAGGAACGCCCAGTGGTTGTAGCAGTCCCGGTTTCCGCATATGGTCTGCCTTCACCCTTCGACATGTATCGCACTCGGACACGTATTTGGCAGTCTCACGCTTCATCCGTGTCCACCAAAACTTGCTTCTGAGTTCTTGATACATCTTGTTGCTGCCGGTGTGAATAGAAAACTTTGACAAGTGAGCCTCATCAAAGATTTTCCTCCGTAACTCCGGGTTACGGGGTATGACGATCCGGTCCTTGAACCATAGGACGCCGTCTCCGTCCTTCCGGAAACATCTCAGCTCCCCACTGTCTACACGTCTCCGCAAATGCGACATGCCCTTGTCATTCTTCTGAGCTGCCGCTATCTCTTCACGGATGGTGGGGATCAAAGCTAGGTTGTAGAGAGCTCCGTATGGAATCACATGTAGTGGTGGTTCGCTCTCTTCCAACGGTGTGATGGTCAGATTATTGACGTGTGACTTGCGGCTCAGCGCATCTGCCACTACGTTTGCCTTGCCCGGATGATAATGGATCTCTATTTCGTAATCTTTTATCAATTCTAACCATCTTCGTTGCCTCATGTTCAGCTCCTTCTGAGTGAATATGCACTTGAGGCTTTTGTGGTCGGTATATAAATGTACGAGGTTACCGAGTAGGTAGTGCCTCCACATTTTGAGTGTGAGTACCACGGCAGCGAGCTCCAAGTCGTGAGTTGGATAGTTTTGCTCATGGTTTCTAAGCTGCCGTGATCCATACGCGACCACCCTTCGGTCTTGCATTAGCACACATCCGAGCCCAATGCCGGATGCATCGCAGTACACATCGAACGGTTTTGTTGTGTCTGGCTGCGCCAAAACCGGTGCTGATGTCAGGTGCTTGACTAAAGCCTTGAATGCTGCTTCACATGTTGGACTCCAAACATATTTGGTAGCCTTCTTCAGCAGCTCTGTCATTGGCTTGGCAATCTTTGAGAAGTTCGGAATGAACCTCCGATAATATCCCGCGAGTCCGAGGAAACTCCGTACCTCGTGAACAGTTCTCCAGGATTTCCAATTCAGCACTTGAGTGATCTTGCTCGGGTCCACAGCGATACCCTCCGCTGAGATGATATGCCCGAGGAAAGGCACTTGCGATATCCAAAACTCGCATTTGCTGAATTTTGCGTATAACTTGTGATCCCGCAGCCGTTGCAAAACTATACGCAGGTGTTTCTTGTGATCTTCCTCCGACTTGGAATATACCAGGATGTCATCGATGAAGACCACGACAAACTTGTCCAGCTCCGGCATGAATACCGAGTTCATCAAGTACATGAAGTGAGCTGGAGCATTGGTGAGGCCGAAGGACATGACCAGGTACTCATAAAGTCCGTACCTTGTCGAGAAAGCTGTCTTTGGAATGTCCTCCGCCCTTATCTTAATCTGATGGTACCCGGATCTTAAGTCCATCTTGGAAAAGATCTTTGCTTCGACCAACTGATCAAACAACATGTCGATCCGTGGCAACGGGTACTTGTTCTTGATGGTTACGATATTTAATGGACGATAGTCCACGCAAAGCCGCAACGTCTCATCCTTCTTCTTGACAAATAATGCCGAACAGCCCCATGGCGAGGAGCTCGGCCTAATAAAACCCTTCTCCAGAAGGTCCGTGAGCTGAGTCTTCAGTTCAGCCAACTCCTTGGGCGCCATCTTGTACGGCCTTCGGGATATTGGCATGGTTCCCGGTGCCAGTTCAATCTTGAACTCCACCTCTATCAGGTGGCATCTCCGGCAAATCATTCGGGAATACGTCAGGAAACTCTCGGACTACTGGAATATCTTCCAACCTGATAGTTGTGGACTGATAGACACTTGGATGTTTTATTTCTGGACTGTCCAGAAATAATGAGTGAGAACCGTGCACCTCTGAGTTCAAGTGCACGACTCGAAGGACGGTGTCTAGAACAGCGCCGTGGCGGGTTAACCACGACATCCCTAGGATGACATCGACCTTCTGTCCCTCTAAGATAATGAGAGACGTGGGGTACACTCTACCCGCTAAGCATAATGGTGCTTTGGAGACCATTACGCTTGCTGAAATCTTCCCACCCGGTGAACAAATTAAATATGGACTATCAGTGGGTAGTATTGGCAAACTGTGCTTAGCATTGAAAGCTTGGCTAATAAAATTATGCGTGGCGCCTGAATCAAACAGTACTATAGCGGGATGCTGGTGGAGTTGGAACATACCCGCAAGGATTGGCTCGCCCTCTGGCACGTCCTCAATGGCAAGCTGGTGGACGGTGCCGGGCCTAGGGTTTGCCCGCCGCACATTAGTAGGGTTCCGGGGTTGATTCCTCCCCGGAAACTGCGGTGCCACTCCGCCGCCTTGCCTCTCCGGGCAACTGCTCGCGAAGTGTCCTGGACGACCACACTTGTAACATGTGGCCGCTGCTGGTGTAGTGCTCAGGGGACGAAAACCCGGCATGCGTTGCTGAGGTGCAAACGCACGCGGCATCGCCCGCTGCTGCTGTTGTTGTTGCGGTGGTACTGGCAGTGCCGGCCTGAATGCCGGTGAAGAGTACGGCCGACCGCGGAACGGCATCGACCGCTGTGGTGGCTGCCAGCGTGGACCTGATGGTGGGTGATTCACCATTCGAAACTTCTAGAAGGACCGCTTCCTTCCCCGCAGCTTTGCGGCGCGCTTCGCTTTCGCTCTGCCGCCGCCAACTCCTTGCTGGAGTCCTCCTGAACAATCGCAGCATCAATGATGTCGTTGAGGCTGCCGCGATTGAACATCGCCAACTTGTCCTTCAGGAGCGGGTTAAGCCCTTGGTAGAAGTGGTCCCGCCGCTTCTCGTCAGTATCTGCGTGATATGACGCGTAAAGCACGAGATCGTTGAACGCCCTGGAATATTCCAGCGCGTTCCGGCTCCCTTGCTGCAGGTGCAGGAACTCCTGCGTCTTCCTCTTCATTAAACCTGGCGGTATATGATAGATCCTGAAGGCCGTCCGGAACTCCATCCAGGTCATCACTCGATCGGTGGGCTGTGAAGCACAGAAGTTGGCCCACCACGCGCTCGCGGATCCTTGGAGCTGCTGGACCGCGAACTGAGTCTTACGCTGCTCGCTTATCTGGAGCAGCCCGAACTTCATCTCTATGGCGCGGAGCCAGTTGTCCGCGTCAAGTGGTTCATCCGCCCTTGAGAATACCGGGGGATGAGTTGCCAGGAAGTCGGAGTAGGAGCTCTGTTGACGCTCCTCACGATCTTGACGTCTCTCTGGGCGAGACGTATTGGCGATAAGCGTTTGCAGCAACTCCGTGTGCTGCTGATGTGAACCCGCCATTGCCGCGACGATGTCGGCCAATGTAACCGTTGGCAGTGGCGGTGGCGGTGTTTGCTGTTGCTGTTGCTGCCGCTGTTGTTGTCCCGAGGAGTCCTCGGGATGTGGTTGGGAAGTCTCTCCCCCTTGGCTAGTACCCCAACATCAGGGTTGGCACGAGTACGCGTCATTCTGAAATTCCAAACAGCAGCGATTAGCACATGTCTCACTTAAAACTCCATAAGCAACAGTAGGTATTGAAGTGACACATGATTGATTTGCACAACATTCACATATATTGATAAAGCATAAACTTTATACAAGATACATTATTCTCGGTCTCCGAGAAGTCGTGCTCATGTCGTCACTACCTATACATACACTACTGTCTACACGACATGTCACCAATTACAAAAGTTGGGTTACACTACCCTGGCTGCCCTACATGGCAACTGTAACCCACTACTCGGAGTAGAACTCGACCTCCTGTGGGTCGTCCTCCTCTGGTACCTCTGCTGGTGGCTCTGGATTTACCACCTCTTCTCCCATCCCAGGTTCTCCCATTGCTGGAAGACCCAAGACCACCGGTACGCCTAACACCGGAGGTATGAGGTCCTGCAATGCATGCACCTCGTCCATAGCCTGGTTGTAGTCTTCTTCCCAGCCTTGCCCTTCCTCAATAGCGTCGTCCCGCTCTTGAGTAAGTTCCTCGTTCTGCTGGGTTAGGGTCTGCACCAGCTCTTGCAACGCCGCGATGTCAACACGACTTTTCTTCTTCGCCTTCTTCAGACGATGCAACTGATTGTGTTGTTCATTCAGTCGCTTGATCGTCAGAAGGAGCACATTGCGGAGTGCGCTGTGAGCACTCTCGAAATGATCTCCACGGCTCGTGCTCTCCTTGAGCTTGGTGGCGAGATGCTCCGTATGAACAGCTTGGCTGTCCATCACAGCGTTTCCCGCCCTCATCTGGAGGCTGAGATTTGCCTCTGCGGGGTTGTACCTTGGGCAACTCGGGTCCGTTGCCTCCAGGTACCTCTCTTCCCACACATGCTGAGCCCGTCCCTCCACCAGAACGAGCGCGTATGGAGTGCCCTCCATAGCCTGCACGTGTAGTTGGCAGAAGCGTGACATAGTGTCACGGGCTGCCACTTGCCACACCCCTTCCGGTTGTCTTCCTCTCACCGTGACGGTGAACGGCACCCAACCGGGTGGCGTAGGTCCTGCAGGGACTTCGACATGGATCGTCCACGTCTTTTTCCCCTCGTCGCCTTCTTCCTTGGCGAAGTATTGCGGCATCTGGTTGTACCTGAAAGATTGGAGCATTTGCCACAATGCTTCCGGGTAGCCGCTACGGTGAGAACAGTGGGAAACCACCCACCCGTTCTCCAATTGCTTATCTGCTGTCATCTGTAAAAATATATTTGAGAAATGTCAAATATTTATTTAAACAATAAACCACTGAGTTATAACATAAGACATGTCATTGAACCCATAAAACTTGGAAACATAGTTCAAATTTTAAACAAATTTGACTGTTGATCTGCTGTTCCCATGACAGCCCTGACCAGTTTCCATTTCAACCAGACTTAGGCCATGCTAAAGCAAAACCAATTCTGGAGCTCAACATCAAAGTTAAAGCTAACTTCAATAGATTTCCAGGAAGTATTTGCTTGGCCTAAGGTCTGTCCTGGTTCAAAAGTTATGAGATATCAAAGTTAACAGAATTTCTGGAGAAAATTGGACAGCACCTCCCTGCTATAGGTACTGATTTGATCCAAGAATCTCAGTTCATTCTGTTCCTAATCTGACAAAACTTTCTGTTACAAAGTTGTAACCTATCTCATAAGCTTTCCATAACTACCTCATTTTCTATTTTTGGATTTTTATGCAGGAAGTTATACTCAATTTACAGAGAGTTTACAGAGAGTCTTTGCTCTGCCCTGTTTTCTGGACAGTTTCAACTCTACTGCCTTTTTCGATTGGTTAAGGGATGAAACACCTCTGGAACTCAACAGAAAAGTTGTAAAGCTCTTCCAAAGCTTTCCAGAAATGTATTATATGACCCCTAACCTCGAAATAACTCAACCTCTAACCTCTGATTAACTTCAGCCTTAATTTAGCTGAAACAGAGTGCTCTGTCCTTAACAACCTATAAGTTGAAAACTTGTTAACTTTGAATATCCTGTTCAAGAGAAGGAGTTACATCAAGTTTTACTATTTTGGATCAAAACCTTCAAGTTTTAAATTAAGTTGTCCATTTAGTTGGGTGTGACGTCGATGCGTCACCAGATTATGTCGGTACTACGTCCTCACAAAGAAAAACCTATACCGGACTTAGCCGGCTTCGTTATTTCAGTGGCACTAAACGTCACTCGCACACGGATGCTACACGTCTACCGTTTCGTGGTCAGGCTACCTTCAGAAACTCAAACAATCATCAGACTCGGCTGCACACCGAGCCCGGAATCCATATAGTTCGTACAACCGGCCGTCATCACTCGCCCGGATGTTCTCAAGCCAAACACGCCTTGAGTTACGTGTTCACGTTTCAGACCACGTGACGGGGTATCCCAAGTTGCACCACACACGCCAGGGATAGACGTTGCTCGAATACCCCAAACGACATGAAGAGTCGTAGAGGATATCAAAGCGAGTTGGGTTACCTGTCACCCGTGGGGCTCCACCCTTCAGCTTGTGCGCACTGGTGGACAGCGCTTACGTGCACCCCCCAAGACATGAATGTCCCGAGATGCATAATTTTCCGACATAACAAATAGGTTAATATGCCACTTTCTATATGCTAATAACATCCTTATATGGGCTACTAACTCGTTCCTCACTGGATTTTTGAAAAAGAAGACCTTTGTACTGTGTTAAACCTCAAGCGAGCTCTGATACCAACGCTGACACGACCCCACGGTCTTGTCGAGCAAGGATCACGCTGAGGGGTGCTGCATTGCACAGCACCGGATAACACACGTCAAAGTACAAAGCGGAAGCAAAATTTTATTACATAAACAAGTTTATGAACATGTTTACATCAAAATAAGTTCAGTCCACACTCACGGGCGTAGACTAAGCATCAAGTGCACGTTCAGCCCTTGAACGTGTCCTTGCTAGCACACACGCACACTAACTCTGCGGCGTGTACGGCTCCCACTCGACGGGGTTCCCCTCCTGGGGTTCCGTCTCCTCTTCGAGAGTCCCTTCCTCATAGAACCCTGCAAAAGCTTCAAACACAAGTAGTGAGCACGAAGGCTCAGCAAGTCTGACCCGTCTCACCTAAACATGGAACTTCTACATGAGGGGATGATGGGTACATGAGGTAAAATCATTTGCAAAGGACTCGCCTAATTAGTGGAACCTTACTTTCAAGTTTTAGCAGCAGGTTGTGGAGGACCTTACGCTAAGGCACATGAGAGAGCCGCAATCAAACAAGAAACACATTTCTCTCATGTACTTTGCCCAAAGTTGAAAAGAACTTTAGTTAGATCTAAACTACAGCAATTCATTAGCAATCAAGTCCATCTTTCAATCAGCAACATTTTAACATGCAACTAGCCTGTTCTTTCTACGTCACGGTACAGTGAACAAGTGCTACTCACTGACCGCGAGGGACGGCGATTATAATCGATTTACACCTGCAGGGTTACCCGAACAACCCGTAACGTACGCCCGTACTCGATGTTGCCTACAACAACTATCACGGACGCCGTACGCAACTACCTTTCACCCGTCAGTCAAATATTGAACCGGTCCCATCGTCCCGAGCAAGAGGTCTCTGCACGCGCATCTCAGTGCCGCCAGCCGATTTACACCTCAAGCTCTCAACCTACCCTCTGAACGACGGGCAATGCCTCAATACCCAGCTACCCGAGTTACATCGGTTTCCCAGTTCCCTTATAGCCGGTAGGTCTTCGGTACTGTTCTAGCTTGTTCAGCAGGCCCGCACACGGCTCGGTCCTCAATCGACACAAGCGGAGCTACAGCACACAGTCCCCAAAGTCCTGCTGCCCTTACCCTCCGCTTGGTCTCATTTTCTTGCCATGTGTTTCATGTGCTATCACTACCCGAGTCGAGTGCCTCTAGCCTATGCTCGCGAGTAGTTCCAACTACTCGACTTGTACCGAATCCTACACTATCTTAGCATTGCAGTAGCTAACGGGGTTTGAAATCCTAAACCCAACCCATGGTTTTCTTGGCTATGCAGTTGGATTTCCAAACAAGACTCTAATGCAAAGAATAAAGTAAACAAGTATGTGCTCAAAACAATAAAAATTTGTAAAAAGGTTAATGCAAACCGGAGCTTGCCTTGCTGCTCTTGGTCGTAGGCTAGCTGTTCCTCCGGAGTAACGAAGTCTAGGACTTTGGGTTCCTCCTCGACCTTAGCGACTACATGATAGAAGTAATACATGTATTAATTTAAATGCAGTTGTATTAACTTTTAAACTTGTGAAGTCTATAACCCTTGCTAGACAGACCCAATGACTGTGAAACTTTTACGGGGGCTTGGTTACAACCTAAATAGAGATTTGGTCAAGTTTTAGTTGCAGCAAAGCTCATTTGAGCCCTCCACAATTAATTATGTACTTGACCTTAATTGAAGGCTTTTAGGTTGTTCTAAGGATTTTCATGAAACAAACTATGACTTTCTGAAAACTAGATTTTCAGAGGGTTCTAATGGAGTTGGTCTCACTTAATTTGAATGTTTCTAGCTAAAGATATGAGCTAAACAATTTCAGAGAAAATTCTGAAAATGTTTCTGAATATTTTCTATTTTCTCTGGAACAGTTTCACTAATCACACCATTAGGTGGATCAAAGGAGCTCAAATGGATCTGAAATTTTTATGGTAGTTCAGGGATATTTTGGTGAACATCCCAGCAAAATTTCAGGATTTTCCTCCAAAGGATTCTCCAGCTAAAATTCCAAAGAGTTTAAACTTTGAGGAATTAATTCTGGAAAAATAAGGAATTTCATGAGGTGAAACTTGATTTGCTGGAAAGTACTCAGAGAGCTGAATCCAGAAAAATTTGGTTCACTCAATTTGGAGCTTTCTAGCCGAAGTTATGAGGATTTGAAGTTTGGAAGAATTCTGAAAATCGGGGAAAAGTTTAAATCTCGCGGGGCTCGCGGGGACACGCGTCGAGCGCGGAGGTGTCCGGCACACCGGAGTACCACACGTGTCGAGCGCGGAGGTGTTCGGCACACCGGAGCTCACAGGGTATTTGCGCGCCAGCACAGCCGATCCCCGGCCACACCCGATCCTGATTTAAATTCTTCAGCCGCTGACACGTGGGCCAGCCGGCTTCGTCTTCCTCCCGCCGTTCTCTCACGCCCGCGCCGCCAACCTTGCCGGAGCAGACTCGGGGCTCGCCGCTGCCGGACCTCCCATGGTCTGAAACTCGCCGCCAGGGGGTTGTCGACGTCGAGGAACACGTCGGTGGTGTCAGGTCGTGCTGGGGGTGACCGGAAATAGCTCGGCGACGTGCCGCGGCCTCGGTTGAGGTTCGGCACCGTCGACCGTGGTTTCTAAACCCGCCAACACCTCGAACAAATGGCCTTACTGCATTAGCGTACCTCTAGGAAGCTCGACAAGGTGTCTAAAGGGTTCAGGGATGGCGGCAAGTCGGTCGGCACTGTGTGACCGATCGTGCCCGCCATGACCGCTCTTGATCGAGCTCGAAATTCGTCACTCCTAGACAGTTTCACGCTACGGATGCAGAAAAGAACTTGATCGCCGGCTAGTCCAGCGTCTATGTGCAAGATTTGATGACCTCCAAAAGATCATTGAGTGAGAATTTAAAGAAACCGTACCGGAAGCTCGGTTTACGGTCGCCGGAGTAAAAACTAGAAATTCTCTGTGGATTCTTCACGGTTTGCTTCCAAACTTGGAGGAGAGCAGCACGGTGGTCGCGCGCTCCTGTTGCCTCTCTTGCTGGACCGTGTAAACGCCTGTGGAACGCTGTCCACGGGCGCCTGACCTTCGGCTGTGGTTGAGTCGCCGCTGTGGCGATCGCTCTCGGGCAAAGGAGGTCGGAACTCGGGGTTTCTGGTGTTGGGGAGGTGGGGTGCGACCTCAGGTGGCTGTCTAGCAGCTCGGGGACGAAGGAGGAGATGATTTTGCTGGTTTTCCCGATTGAGCAGAGAGCTGCGGCGAGAAACAATGCCGCTGCTCGGGTTTGCCCGCGAGAAGATAAAGCCGGCCGACTCCTGCTCGGCTGAGGCGGTGCCGGTCGCGTGGGGGCATGAGCCAGCCGCCCTGGGCGCCAGCGCGCGGAGAGGGAAGCAGCTGGTGGTGCCGGTAGCTGCTCGGTGGCACAACCGACAGCTGCTCGGTGGAATTTCCCACCGAGACTCTGACTTTGGGTGCAAGTTTCTCCTTCTTCCCTCTATGACATGTGGGTCCCACCCGGGGTTTTAACCTCTGAAATTTACTCCTAATCACTGTTGTAAACAGTGAGCCCCATAATACCCCTGGTGATCCAAATTATTCACCCCTGAGCCATTTGAATTGAATAGGATTCAAATTGGGTTTGGTTTGAGTGAATTTCAGCACAAGTTCAGTTTTGAATTCAAATAAAGTTTGAATTTGTCCCACTTAGCTCATGTCAAGATCAACTCCAAATGGAGTGAAAATTGGTGTGTGAGCTCACAAAAATGTGCTGAATAAGAATATGCCTCCCACTTTTAAATTCATGGGATAAAAACAGTTTGAATTTGAATGTGGTTTCAAACTGCCCTCTTTCTATCTATACCCAAAATGACCTCAAAATGGTTTTGAATTTGGGTGAAACTTGGCATGGACATCCTTAGCAATGTGTAGGAGTTTTCATATGTCCAGCCCACCTATATCATATGTGGGAAATACCACTTTTGCAATGTGCGAGTTTATTCTCTAATGAGCATGTTGATAATTGTTACTTGCTCTTCATTTGTGTTCATCATCCTTCCTCAAATGAGGTGTGTGGTGTGGTGATGAACACTGCAAATGTGTGTCAAAAACTGAGGCCCTTACAGATTCGCTGGTGTCCGTGTCGGGTTCGAGAGATGGACGCTGCTGACGGCTCAGGGATACCCGCCAGCGCCTGCGGATTGACCGACCGACCGGACGGCGGCGCGCGAAGATGGCGAAGCTACGCAGATACGCGATGGTGACAAGTCCCGGGTTGGCCGAAGAGATCAGCAGTGCGGGCGTCGTCGTACGCGCATCTCCTCCACTCTTTTACGACAGCTAAGTTAATTTACGATGTTATTAAGATTAACCGTAGTAAATAAAAAAGTTTACGATGGCCACTTCAGGTCGTCGTAAGTTACTACTTATTTATAACGGTTTGTTCCTGACCGTCGTAAATAAGGGTCATATACCTGTTCACGAGCGGGCCGTCTCGCGGCCTGCTTCTCTCCCGCTCGCCCGCGCCTCCACTACCACAGCCGCCAGCCTGCCCCCACCGCACCGCCGTCCAGCCTGCTCCACGCCTCCCGCCGCCGCCCCCGATGCATGCAAGCCATGAAGCGTATAAGTCATGTGGACAGTGCAGGACACGCCCTGGCTTGCCACAGCCTGTTATTTGTGAAAAACAAACTGATCAAGACGTTAGAAGTAACTAAACAACCGCCTCATCGACCTCCTTGCCGCGTCACCACCAAGCCACCCCTAGCCTCCTCCACGCGGCCTGCCCCCGTGTATCCACTCACTAAGTGGAGTGTAATTTGTAGACCGAAGGAGTTTGGAGGTTTGGGTATCCAAAACTTAGAGATCTAAAATAGATGTTTTTTGAGTAAATTGTTGTTTAAGCTTATGGATGAGGATGGTGTTTGGCGATGTCTTATTAACCGGAAGTACTTGTCTAATAAGCCACTATCACAAGTAAAGAAACGATCGGGATATTTATACTTTTGGTCCGGCCTTATGAAGGTCAAATATCAATTCCAAGGTTAAATATCAAGGTCCCAACCCAGCCCACTTTGTTGCAAAGGGATTAGCCTTTGTTTTTCTACCAAAAACGACAATTTTCATCAACACTCGCCGTAAGTTCATTTTTCTCGCCCGTGAATCAAAACTCGCCGTAAATTCATTTTTCTTGCTTGTGAATTCTTATCTTTGTTTCGTCTGAGGATAATTTTTCACAGGCCAGCTCCTTCCCCCCACAGCCAATGCCTGACCTCTTCGCCCTACGTCCGGTGCCCCCGCCGCCCCCCCATGCCGGCGCCCGACTAAAGTTGCCTCGCCTCTGGCATAGGGTGGATTTGCCCTCCCCCCTCCTCCCTCGCCTCTCCCGCAGGGCGAATCTGCACCCCCGCCCCCATCTCCAGGCCAGCGCCCGATCGAAGCTCCCCCAGATTTGCTGCTCCCTCGCCTTTGCCTCAGGGCCAATCTGCCCACCCCAGAACGGCACCCAATGCCTGACTGAAGCTCCCCCGGATCCGCTGCTCCCTCACCTCCGCCTCCGCCCGACGCCGTCGCTGCAAGGCGCCGCTGGCCCCTCGCGCTGCCACCGCAAATGTCTCACGCTGGCGATTCCTCGCGCCGCCACGCCCCGCCCAGCCGCCGCGCACCACCGTCCCGCGCCCCGCCCCAATGCGCACCGCCATCCCGCGCCCCGCCCCGCCGCAGCCGCTGCCGTCCCGCCCCAAGCCCCGCCCGACCGCCCCTGCTCGCGCCGAGCCACGGCCGCGCCTCGGCCGCCGCCGCTCGCCGCGCCCCGCCATGAGCCCCGCCCTGCTGTGTCGCCCGGCTCCGCCCCAAGCCCCGCCTTGCCGCGCCGCCCGACCTTAGTTGATTAATTGTTTAATTAGTATTGTAATTGATTATTGTTTAAATAATACTTTGATTGATTGCGTGATTAGTTACTATATCTAAATAAATGGGTTTCGGCCCGGTCCGGCCTGACACGACCCATTTATTGGTAATGTATTAGTCGAGACAGGCACCGAGGACGGCAAGCTCCCGTGCGTGGACGGTGGGCCCCGACGGTGCGGTTTCATCTTTGACCCACTTACGACGGGGCATAGCGTACGACGGCTAACCCTAGGCGTCGTAAGATAATGGCAGACCCCAGCGGGGCATAACTTAGGACGGCTGACCCACTTCTTTGTCTCTCGTTCTTTCCTTCTCTCTCGTTCTTTCCTCTCTCTCTCTTTTAAATGACTCAAAAATGAAAAATTAACGTAAACCTATACAACATGCGTCACCCGTTTCAAACGGGCCCGTCTCACATGTGTTACGTATGTGAGGCGTGTACGTTCGGAATTGTCCCTTTTTGGACAGCCTGGGAGTGACCGAAGGGGCGTGGCTTGTGATGAGACGCGGGTTTAGATCTAGACGAGATTTCAACGGCATAACCCTGTTGTTCTCTGCTGCACCATTTTGGGGTGTGCAGTGGAAGAACAGCGGGGTTATGCTGCCGAAATTTCGTTTGGATCCAGACCACGCGTCTCGTCATAAGCACGCTCCGCTCGTTCACTCTTAGGTGGGTTTAGGACCTATCCTTTCCAATAGATGTAGGGCCGTGACATAAATAAATTATAAAGTAACTATATTTTCCTTAACATTAAACTACAGATTCAAACATGGGTGAGGACCGTAGTTGGATGTATACCGGTTGGAAGAACAGTTCTGGTGGTCACTCGGATGAGTGGTTCACCAAGACAGATGCTTTTGTAGATCGAGCTTTTTCATTATCAATGATCGATAAGGTGTGGTGCCCATGTACGAAATGTCAGGGTGCAAAGTGTTGGGACAAAGTGAATTTGGCGTTTCACTTGTGTCGATACAGTTTCATGCAAGATTATGAGGTGTGGACCTTTCATGGTGAGACATCTTCTCAACCCTTACAAGTTTCAGATGAGGATGACAACACGGGGGTTGATAGGATGGACGAGATACTTGATTCCATAAATCCTGAATTGATGGAGGATCCTCTTACAATGGAGGTTGAAGCGTTTTTCACGCTTCTCAAAGCTTCAGAAGAGCCGTTGCATGAACACACCGAAGTGACGCTCCTTACTTTCATGACTAGTAAATGGAGGATCTAACTTCCAAACCTGGTTTCGAAATCATGTAACATTTTTCTTGTCTTGTTCCTCGTAGTAATTATGTTCATAGCATAAAATAGTCTTCTTACTTCATATGTTGGACAGTGCAAGACACAAGCCGGTGTTCATGAAGATTTGCGATAACTGTCCAACGGATCCATTAAAGTTAAACTCTTTGGTCGATATGATGTCAATGGGTTCCGATTTCGTTCAACTCAATTTGAAGCTCAACGTCCTCTAAGGGCAACATCTAACACCGGAGTTGTGAAGAGGGCCGCCGATGCCGAAGGATGTGAAACTAATTTCTATGGAATCATAAACAAAATCCTAGAATTCAGTTTTACCGGGAGTAAAGATCTTAAAGTAATCTTATTTGACTGCGATTGGTTTGATAATAACAATGGAACTCAACAAAACCAATTTGGCATGGTATAAGTCAAACACAAGGACTGACTACGAGGCTACGACACCTTTGTCCTTGCACACCAAGTCGAACAAGTGTACTATCTACAATATCCATGCAAAAATCTTAGTGCATGGTAGGTTGTACAAAAGGTGAATCCTCATGAGCGGTTATATACACCGGACAATACTGGTTACCTTGATGAGGCTGATGTTGTTTACCAAGAAGAAGAGTTGTCGGATTCTTTTGTCGTTGAGCCTGGTCTACGACTCGATGAATTAGTTGGAGATGCACAAGATGTACAGACTCATAATGTGAAAAAACGAAAACGGCGAACAACCATGACAAAATATCGATGGTCCGGTTTACGAAGTAGAGTACATGATCGTGATACTGATTAATTTTGAAATTGAGTACAAGTAACGTTTCCTTCATCTCTTCTTTCGTCTTCTATATTTTCCTTTAAATTCATTATCAAATTTCCTTTCATCAGGATGTCATCGAGCAGTAGACGACGGGCGACGCGGGACTTTCTGCCCTCGAGAGCAGAATCCGTTTTCTAGGGTTGTCAGTCTAGCAATGGTAGACTGTCTCAGCTGTTGGGCCTCGACAGAGGCCAGGGGTCACGAGAGCGGTCACGACAGGTAAGGAATATTAAATTACATAAATTATATAAGTAACTTCTTAAATCTATATTACCAATCTTCAAATTTTTAGGACGACTCTACGTCTGAGGAGACAGAAGCTAGGGGTCCTCTTCAGACACCACATGTTTCGGAGCCTGTTCCAGATCCTGCTTCGGATCCTCTTCAGGTTCCGGCACCGCAGACTTCAGACCCTGCTTCGGAGCCTTCCACAGAGCCTGATGTGGAGCCGGCTCCACAGCGGAGTTACAGGAGGAGCCACTACGTGGCTCCTCCTCCGGTTCCTGCACGGTCAGAAGATCGGGTCGTTATTCGTCCGATTGACGATAGGTAAGTAAATCTTTAATAAATCAATTTAGATATTTTAACACTTATATATGTACTAATTGAGAATCGTGTATTAGGTCTTGGGCCGATGACTCGTTCACGGGTTAAGGACGCCACCGCCAGGTCAACGCTGTCCTGGGCCAGCTCATCCGTTGTCACTACCCCGGTCTAGTGAACGGAAGGGCTGCTACTTCTTGGGACGATTACGCTACGGCCCAGAACATTACCTATTATATGTTAAATCATCTATTCATTAAATCGTCTATTACGCTACGGGCTGCTATTCATGGTAAGTAAATCATCTATTCGTTAAATGCGAAACTATTATATGTTAAATACATTAACTTGTATATTTCTTCTTGTAGAAATATTACCGTTTGGAGGACGAGGCCCAGTTGGATCACGCTCGCCTGGTCTTCAACAACGACGCTTGGAAGCTCCTGACACAGTTGATATCAACGGCTCGCATTCAGGCTACGAAGGCGTACTATAAGTTGCATTCGGACGAGGGTGAGACGGGGCAGTTTAGGGATGTGGCGGACAAGTACTTGACGGAGGCACAGTACGCAGAGGTAAAATATTTATTTTACTTTGCTTCATTATCCAATTTTCGTCAATGTTTTTATCCAATAACAAATGTGTGCAGGTCAGCGTACCGTGGCTTGAGTCATGTCCGGACGCCTACAATTCCCTGTGTGCTCGTTGGGCGAGCCAGGGCTTCCAAGGCGTGTCGATTACCTGCTGACAGAGTCGAGGGACGGACGGGAAACACCGTCTTGGCGGGGACGGCTACGTACGCTTTGCTAAACGGATGGTAAGTGATACTCGAATTTTATTCTGGTTAATTTCTATCGCTATTATTGTGCTAACACGTATCGATAGCAGCGCGAGATCGGTCAAGAGCCGACCGCTATCCAGGTGTGGAGGAGGGGTCACATGGGAAGTGACCCCTCGTAGCCTAATCAACTGTCTTCTCAGACGGCGACAGAGATGTTGGTGAGTACTTTAGTTAACTTAATTTTACTCTCTTTAAAACTTCTGATGACTTTAATTTTGTGTATTTTCAGGAAAAGTATGGGAAGGAGGTGCGGAGGCTTCGAGGCGAAGATTACGATTGGCAGAACTCGCCGATCGTACCTGAAGCTGCCTATGCAAGCGGTGGCGGTAAACCTCACGGCCGGTGAGTTCTGTTGTTTTTTATTTACTTTCATGAAATTCGAGACACAAAACTTTAATACTCTTACTGTGTTGTGTAGGTTGGCCATCTTCGATGGAGTAGTCGACTCGAGGGAGGCGCGGTCTTCCTCGAGGGCCTCTTCATCCGCAGGGTGGATCCAGCAGGCGTGGCAGCCGAGATATGGAGCTCCAGAGTGTCCAGGAGGAGCTCCAGAGGACGCAGGAAGCGCTGAGGCTCACGAACGAGAGGCAGGCAGCCGAGCTCCGGGCTAGTGACGAGTATCAACACTCGTACATGCTACAGCTGTAAGCTGCCATGCAGGTAAGTTCAGATCGTTGTACTCAACGTTTCTAATATATGAATGACATGTATAATAATTTACTTCATATTTACAGGCTATGGCCGCAGGACAGCCGGCTGTCTTTCCTCAGTGGGTGCCGCCACCGATACAGCTACCACAGGGGCCGACGTTAGGAGCACAGGTACAAAATTTCTCATAATAGCTGCAACTAGTTAAACTTGCTCAAATTTAGTTGAATTTGATCAAACTTACTCAAACTTAGCGAAAACTAGTTAAACATACTCAAACTGAGTAAAATATGGTACAATTTACTCAACCTTAGTCAAATATGAGCAAACTTATTCAAACATAGCCAAAACTAGTTGAACTGGCTCAAACATAAACAATACTAGTCCATACTTCTCAAATTTAGTAAAATATGAGCAAACTTACTCAAACATAGCCAAATCTAGCTAACTTACTCAATTCTAACTTCTAATGAGTTTATTTAGTCATATACACATTTGTGAACTTCTAATTTGTCTAACTATACAAGTACATCACAGGGATGGGCGACGCAGGCTCACGAAACTCCACCCCCTCAGCATCCGGCGTTTGGACGAGCGCGCGATGACTTCCTGGACTCCGGTGGTAGCGGTCGGGTAGCGTAGGGTAGTGTGGCATGCGTATAGTGTTTTTGTGCCTGCCTGTGAGTATGTTTTGATTGCCTGTGATCTGGCCATCGAGCCAGGGCTGGCCTCGAAGCCAGGGCAGGATTTTCTGTTTTTTTAAAAAAATGCAAAGCTTATTGATGACGGTTTCTGGTACCTGACCGTCATCAATAAGCCATTAGTATTGACGACGGCCAAGTACCAGAAACCATCGTCAATAAGCCACTGTTATTGACGACGGCCAGAACTTGGCCGTCATTAATAAGCCATAAGTATTGACGACGGTCAAGTAACAGAAACCGTCGTCAATAAGCCACTGTTATTGACGATGGCGAAGTTTGTGGCCGTCGTCAATAAGCCATCGTTATTGACGATGGTACAAACCCTGGCCGTCGTCAATAGCTTATTGACGAGAGCCTGACCCTGGCCGTCGTCAATATTCTGCTGTAGCTTATTGACGAGAGCCGGATTTAGCTATCGTCAATAAGCTTATTGACGACTAATAATTGACGATAGCCATAAACCATCGTCTATAACTTTTTATCGTCATCAATAAGTTATTGACGACGGTACTGTGCTTATTGACGACGGTTTTCGGCCGTCGTCTATTGTCCGGATTCCTGTAGTGCAAGGTGTTGTTGCATACGTTAGACTGATAGAAATATTGTAGACTGCTAACAAAATTTTCACTGTGGCCGCATGCCGTGCTTTCGTAGTGAAATGGTAGCGCCAACCGATTCAAACATGGAGACGGATGCGGAACAATGATCTGGATGGTTATGGTTAGTCTGTGTTCCCAAAGTTCCTCGTGACGAGGTCCCCTTTTTTAGTAACTCCTAGAGAAAGCAATGGCCATGCCCATGCATGGTCCTAAAGCAGACAAGCAGCCCAACAATATACGCACGGCCAGCTTTGAAAAGAAACAGAGAAATAGTCTAGAACAATGTTGATTAGTTAGTAGGGCTACTAGTACTGAAGGAGGTTATGCTCAGCTCCTTTCCTTGTCCTGTTATTTTAGTCACAAACTGCATTTTCTCCCTCACCTCTCCTACATTTCCCTACACAAATGAAATAGAGAGGCAAAATAAAACTAATACAAAACAAATACCGACATGTACAGTTGCTACTTGCTAGTCCCTTGGACACATTGCCTACGTCCTGGTCTCTCACCATCCTTCATTGCGATCGCCTCATTGATTTCCTCCATTCACCCTCCAAGCAAAAAAGCTCGCATCTTTATTCATCACCTGCACGCTCTCTCGTCGTGTCAAAATCCCCTCCTTTTCTATCGATCTATTCGCTCGCCTTTCGATGCACTTTCACAGAGCGGCGGCTCTTGCGGTCGCCGGAGTCGAAGCCGTTTGACTTTTCCGAGTGGTGTCACAAAGCAAAAGCAGACTCAGTTTCCTATTTTCACTCTTATCACTGGGAACTTCGACCGGTCAGCGTCGGATCATCTGCTAATTTTTCTCCTCTTGCTGGTAACCGAGGAGGCGGAGGTCGCAGGGCCACAGGCTCCGCCATGTGAAGCAACAGTTACGGCTGCTGCCGCTGCATCATCGTCGCTCTTGTAGCTGATGCAGCCCGCGTCTAGCACCCCCACGGGGCTCTGCGACACAGGCGAGGCCCCGCCGCCGGCAGCCGGTTTAGGTGGCACAGCGTCAATGGAGGAGGCCATGGACTGGATCGCGTCCTGGCACCGCGACACCCGCTCCTGCAGCCGCAGCGGCCAAAGGCAGTAACACATTAATATCATGCACGGCTGTAAAAGCGTTTCACGGATTTGTACCGGAGCTGCTATATGAATGTGCTGGATATCAAGTGTGCAGTGTGCTGTTGCATTTGCTTTGCCTAGCAAAGTGAACTACGGGAGATGGAGATCGATGGAATGAGTTTTACATCAGGTTTGCTTCAATGTACGCACCTTATCCACATGGGTGCAGGCCTTTACAATGTCCCAGGCCGCGTCCGCGTCGTCGGCTACGGTGGCTGCAACGGCGGCGGCGATCTCAGAGGGTCTAAACCCTATGCAGCCAGTTCCTGTCAACACGTATTAATCAGATCTGGTCCATAAAACGAAGTGTGAGGGGTACAGATCGCAGATCGTGCTTGCATACCTCTGGCTGCGCATAAAATAAGCTCTACCGATCGAGGGAGCCAGCTTCTTGGCGCCGCATTGCCACCGTTGAGCTTCTGCAGGAAGTAGTCCAAATAGGAGAAAGGGGTCACAGCCTGCACCCTCCAGCTGAGGGTGCTTACGACAAGAAGCTCCATTCTCTGGATCGTCTTTGCTTCGAACACGTATCGTGCATCTCCGACCTGATTTGCACATGACATAATCATGCTTAGAACAACATCAGATGAGCACAATCTTGAGTGTGCATTTTCAGGGCCTATCTTCAGCTTGTTTTGAATACCTGAAGGTCCAGAGGTCGTGGGACGGCAGTTTCTTCCATCTTGGCGGCAAGAGAAAGACATGCCACTGAGAGCAGTTGCGTCATCCAAGCATTGCCTTCCTGAAAATGACATGGGTAACATTAGTGGATCAAAAGTTACCGAAATTAATGGCTTTCGCAAGTTCTTAAACCAAGGAGCTTGCGATGCTTACCGGCAGCTCGTACTGTGAGAGGAAACGATCAAGGTAGTTCACTGCCAAGCACGCAGTGACAGGACCAAAGCTGTAGTATGCATAAACCTGGCGGAGGTCACAAATAGCAACACACAAGTTTAACATCACAAATTCACGAGAACACTGTAGTATTCCTACACTGAAAATAGTAATATACTTTTCATGAGAAATAAAAATAGTACTTCCTCCGTTTCAAATTATTTGACGCTGATTAGTTTTGTTAGTACTACCATATCGAACCAGACACTGCATCTCAGTTCCTCGTGATTCAGCAAGCAGACAAAATGGCTGCATATGTTCCCAAAACTTTACCACCGAAAATGGCCATGACATATCCACAACACACGTTACAATTCTACGAAAACTAGTAACTAAGCACAGCACTTGAAGAAATCATTCGCAATGTTACTTCGCTAGACGCCTAGACACACATATCCTGACGGAATATCAATGCTAAGAGAAAACGCATATTTCTACTGGACAGAGCAAATCATGGAAACGGAATGCGTTCCGAGAATCGCCAAAATAGATGACGAGAAAAATGTTTTCCTTTTTTTTTCCCGTCCCCCGGCGCAACCGTACACCAGCGCTCAGACCAATCAAGAACGCACCTTCCAAATCCAATCGATGGCCTCGCGGCGGACGCAGAGATCCACACCGCCGCGACGCAGCCTCTCGCCGTAGTCGGGCCTTGGCATGTGTTCCTGCTCCCTCTCCACCAGGCCGCCCACGCATTCCTCCGACTGCGGCGGGAACAAATCCGCGCCGGGGCCGTCCCAATCCGGCGATGACCGGCCTCTCTTCCTCCCCGCCACCTCATCCTCCTGTTCCTCCCCCTCCTCCAACCAGAGGATGCTGCTGTTGTCCTCGGTGCAGAGGAGCATTGACGCGGCCACGTCGTAGCAGCTCGGAGCCATGGCTCCCTCCCGCGAGCAAGCACAAGCCAGCGCCTTTCGCGGCCGCTTGTCTCTCTCGGGACCCTTACCCTCCACGGCGGGTGCGCTCTACAATCGTCGGCCGGGATTGGGCGGTGGGTATGGCGCGCGTGCCTCTGTAGCGAGGAGCAGAGTGCGGTGGTGCCGAGCGAGCGGTCAAGGACAGGGAGGACGATGCCGGGGGAGGGGGGGGGGGGGCGGTGCGTTGTGCGGACCTCGGTGCAGTTGTTCCTGGCCGCGCCGCGCGCTGGCGCTTTGTATCGGGGACGGGGAAGGGGTGTTTCGGGAGAGCGCACGCGGTTGTACGTCAAAATAGGGACATCCGGAGCGGGAACGGATCCACCGGACGGTCGCGACGGCTGCACAAAAGGACAATACTGCCGTCAGCGCGTCCGGATCCGACGCTTGGGAATGGACGGGAGATTCACTGGCCGTCCGATCGAGGATCGGCGGACGCGATTGGACGTGGCGGTCGTCGCAGCCAGAGGGATGACAGCCCACGCTACCATTTTGCAAATGTTTACCTGAATCAGATATGTGAACTGGGACTATTGTTTTAATGGCACTAGCCGTTTGAAATGTTTTGACGGTGTTTCACTCTCTCGGTATATGAACACAACTAAAAACATATTTGGTACTCTCTTCGTTCGAAATATTAACCAGTGGAAACGGAGTGAGTATGCACTAGTATAAATCAAAAGTGGGCTTCATCTTACTGAATCAACTAATTATAATTGTTTCTGTATTTGATAGCTAAGATATTTATCGTACTCTACCATATATATCTGTCGGTACCCTCAATACCGGGTACCCTGCGCACAAAAGAAAACCGCCTAAGGACCTCACCCCCTCCGCAGGGGTGAGCTCCGAAGGCGCCATGTGTCCAGCAGGGCCGGGCCTCCCCTCTCCTCAGAGGCGAGCCCTGGGCCTGCCACGTGGCGAGCAGAGCCGGACCTCGCCCCCCCTCGCAGGGGTGAGCTCCGAAGGCGCCACGTGTCCAGCGGGGCCGGGCCTCCCCTCTCCTCAGAGGTGAGCCCCGGGCCTGCCACGTGGCCAGCAGAGTCGGACCTCGCCCCTTCCGTAGGGGTGAGCTCCGAAGACGCCACATGTCCAGCGGAGCCGGGCCTTCCCTCTCCTCAGAGGCAAGCCCCGAGCCTGCCACGTGGCCAGCAGTGCCGGACCTCATGCCCTCCGTAGGGGTGAGCTCCGAATGCGCCACGTGCTGTGCTTCCCACCACACCTCGGTAGGCAGCAGGAGTAAAGGCACGCCATGCCTTGTCCGATCAAGACATTCAAGACCCACACCTTCCCAAGATGCGGAGACGCGGCGCACGCCCCTGTTAGATGGCACCGTGACCAGTCGCGTCACAGTTAAGACAAGCACACCATGTCAGTAGTTGTTGACCAATAAATAAAGCGACAAGACATCCCCTGCCGTCCCTGCCATCATCAACCACTACGCCTAGCTTGCGGCACGGGCAGGACGGCAGGACGATGACCAAGAAGCCATTGCCAGAGACAACTACCAGCATTCACTGCAAGATATGGTAGATGGCAGGAAATCTCTCCGGGGCCACCTGTCGGGCCCCGGGGCCCACCTTGTAAGCCGCCCGAGCCTTGAAGTATAAAAGGCTCGGGTTGGCAACGTTGCGGGGGGTTCGCGACCCAGCCAACTCATCCTCATACGCGAGCAAGCAATACACCAAGCATTCCCATGGACGTAGGGTTTTACGCTTCAGCGGCCCGAACCACGTAAAAATCCTTGTGTCAATCCTCTCACAACCAACGCGACCTTCCGAGAGAACTAGCCCCTCCGAGAAAGAACCTCCGCGGCTGCTCCTGAAGCAGGCCCGGGGGAAGTGTCGACGGCACACTTCGACATTTGGCGCACCAGGTAGGGGGCTTTTCTCTCTCGAGACAGGTCTACGCCGACGAAGATGACCAAGCTTCCATCAAAGGCAAGCTCTTCGCGCCCTCATTCCCAACGAACAATGACCAGTGAGGGTCATGTCTCGACACGCTCAGGGAGGAGTGTGTCAGAACAGGTTGGGAGCCCGCATCGAGCTCCAACGACGCGGACTCCAACAACCTCAAGATCTGCTGCGGCGCGGAGTGCTACTCAAGCAAGTGCACTAGCTGCCGCACGAGCGCTCCTGCGCAATCCGCCTGCTGTGGACGCTCCCCAGGGGGCCACCCAGCAGTGGATCCGCGACGTCGACCACCTCGTCGCTGCTGCCTTCAACCCTCCGTTGCGACGGAGACGACGCCCCGGTCAACTAGATGTGTCCCTATCGCGCACACCAACAGTTGACATGCAAACCGCAGACTCCCGCTCTACCAGGCTCTCAACGGCGGACCTCAGGACAGAGCTAGAGCGACGCAGCTTGGAGGAAGATGGTCGCGTGACCATCGAGCGACAGCGAGAAAGGCGTCGCAACCACGAGGCCGACTACAGCATGTCGACTGCCTCGACTCAGCATCGACCTCAGATGTTCGCCATGCGACCTCTGCCCCAGGCTTACGCCACGCAGCATATGCAGCAGCCATATGCCTTGCAGACGGCGCCCCCGGTATATTGTGCACCATTGCCCATGCTGGGGTACACCTTGCCAGCAGTGGACCAAGGGTTCGCGACACTAGGATCTGCAGCAGCACGGACGGGGTGCACGGCTCTAGCGCCACACCTCCGCTTTGCAGTGTGGCCACGCAAGTTCCGACCACACCTGCCGGAGAAGTACGACGGAAGCGTCAACCCTGCAGAGTTCCTGCATATCTACTCTACTGCCATCCTCGCGGCAGGAGAGGATGAGGCCATCATGGCCAACTACTTCCCTGTCGCCTTGGCCGGCCCGGCACGGTCATGGCTCATGAACATGCCCCAGGGTTCCATAACTTCCAATGGGAGCTATGCCGACAGTTCACCGCGAACTTCTACAGCTCCTACACACGTCCCGACACGCAGCTGGACCTCCACGCCGTGCGACAGCAACCGGGGGAATCACTGCGCTCCTTCATCCAGCGATTCTCCCAGGTACGGAACACCATCCCCCACATCCAGAATGCATCAGTTGTGGTTGCATTCCAACAGGGTGTTAGGGACAAGAAGATGCTCGAGAAGTTGGCCACCAGGGAGGTGCGAGACATCTCGAAGCTCTTAAGTCTGGCGGACAAGTGCGCCAGAGCAGCAGAAGGGCGTAACTGGCACTCACAGCCAGCCTCCAAAGCATGAGGGCAGCCCGGATCTGGCGGGGCTCGGGGAGCGCGCCCCGACAAGAGACCACAGCAGTCACCCGACGGTGGTGATCGAGCTGGACTCCCCAACACGTCATGCAGTCAAGAGCCAAGCGCTGGCTGACTTCATGGATGAGTGGACACCATCTCCAAGCAACCCAGGGGGCCCTGAAGGTGGAGAATCGGAGCCCCGGGCACCAGTCTTCACCGAGCCTCACTGGACGTTCTACTTCGACGGCTCTTCGCGAAAGCAGAGGGCCAAAGCCGACGTATTGCTCCTCATGCCAACGGGGGAGCAGTTCAGGTACATGGTGCGCCTCAACTTCAAGGCAACCAACAACATGGCCTCGAACCTGTGCCATGTACCACGCACCGACAACACCGTAACCAACGACTTGTCAACGAAGGCCTCCACCGGAGCCCCGGTGCTCGAAGGAGCCTTTGAAAGGACGATGCCGTGACCCGCAACCTGGCCTGCCGAACCGTGCAAAGGGGGCGAACCCAGCACCTCGAAGCTGGCGGTCCCGGCGGCCCTGCAGCCATGGTGCCCACCAAGGATCGTATGCGCCATGGGGACTCTGTGCTACCCAGCACCCAAGATCTAGAAGCTCAAGTAAGCCCCGATGCATGGACCACGGAGGTCCGGGACTACTTGAAAGACAACATCCTTCCTGATGAACGTGCATCTGCTGAACGGATTGTGTGGATGGCTAAGAGCTACACGCTGGTATCTCTACCGGCGTGGCGCCAACATCATCCTATTGCGGTGCATAACCCAGGAGGAAGGCTGCGACCAACTCGCAGTAATCCACGGAGGCGGGTGCGGGAAACGCGCATCTTCCTGCACGCTGGTTGGTAAAGCCTTCCAACGTGGCTTCTACTGGCCGACAGCCTCCTGGACGCTGTCAAGCTGGTTAAGAGATGCAAGGCGTGCCAGTTCCATGCCAAGCAGATCCACACACCGGTGCAGACGCTGCACATCCAGGGGTCTTCCCTAGAGCCGTCGGGGGATTCCGGTTCCTCTACGTCGGGGGCCAGCCGTACATCCCAGAGTCGGGCCACGGGAAAGATCCTACTTCATGGTATGCAGGGCCGAAGCTGTGCTTCCCCCGGAGATCACCATGGGGACCCCCCGTGTCCGAGCGTACGACGAAGCCACGCAGGACGAGCTCCTGCGTGAGGACACCGGCCTCGTCGACGAGGCAAGATGGCAAGCAACACTCCGAAACGCATGGTACCGGCAGGCGCTCCGACGCTACCACCAGAGGTCCGGGCATGGGAGCTCAAGGAAGGTGACCTGGTGCTGCGGCGCATACTTTCTCGAGAAGGGGCCAACAAACTCTCCCCCATCTGGGAAGGTCCCTTCCGAGTCATGAAAGTTTGCCACCCCGGGTGTGTGCGCCTTGCTACAGAGGACGGGGACCTGCTCCCCACTCTGTAAGTTCTACCCTTAGAGCAGTGGTAGGACAGGTTTTTCCATTTTTCTATAGCAGACACCATAGAGCCCATGAGCAGCGCTCGGAGCAACTAAGACCCAGGGGGTGGTCCAGGACTACGTACGGCTTAGCCTGGTCCTGTGCCCTAAGCACGTAGGCACTGCCCCCCTTCACAATGGGGTGGGTCGTTGCCTCCATGTACGACCTGTTTTCCTCCTATGGACTTATATGAATGAAAAGAACCCTGTCCTACCACGCTTACTTATGTGTTCATTTAAATTACGCGTTAATTTTTATGATCACCTTCCCATGCCCAAGACAGTGTATACCCATCGTACACTCGGCTCTCCTTTCCCACTCTCATGCCTAGTCAGCATTTGCCATCCTGCCGAAGGCGGTTGTGTTTGAGATACCTGCCAAAGGCCCGGGGGCCTCTCGGACCTCTTCCTGTTAGGGTACTGTGACGCCAGTTGGTCTCCTCCAGGAAAGACCTACGCCAGAGCGGGAGGTCCAGGGTGTGCAGCCTGCTTTGCCTGGTCCTGCACCCAAAGCGTGCGCACTCTGCCCCCAGGAGGTCCAGGGTGTGCAGCCTGCTTTGTTTGGTCCTACACCCAAAGCGTGCGCACTCTGCCCCCGGGAGGTCCAGGGTGTGCAGCCTGCTTTGTTTGGTCCTGCACCCAAAATGTGTGCACTCTGCCTCCCCAGCGCTACGGTCTAGTACTAGGGGCCGGACGGTTACACCCTGACCAAGGAGGGAGCCGGACCTTCGGTACCGAGTGCACTGAATTACCCAAGCCCCGTATACAGGCCCATGAATGTAAGTCAATTAAAACTAAGGGACAGGGTGTGACACCCTCATCTCGGGTGTCAGCATATGTTCGTGTGTTATGAAGAAGAAAACATTTTAAGAAAAGATGGAATAATGACAAATATCAAAAGGATAGCCAATAAAGCTCTCAGAGAGCGTCGAAGACAACTTCCGCGACCAGCAGGCCACGCGGCGTGATCGGAGCTCGTCCCTGCGAAGTGGGGAGAGGTCGCCGCCAAGCTGGCTACGTGGCAGGCTCGGGGCTCGTCTCCGCAAAGGGGAGAGGTCCGATCCTGTGGGACACGTGTTGCCCACGGAGCTAGCGTCTGCAGAAGAAGCAAAGGCATTTCCGCAAGACACGTGTCATCCTCGGAGCTAGTCCTCACGACAATCAGAGGACCAGTCGCGCAGGATACGTGTCGATCTCGGAGCTCATCTCAGAGGAATCCGGATCTATCGAACACGTGTCGCCACCGGAGCTTATCTCCGGGAGGTCTTTCGTTGCTAGACACGTGTCGACCTCGGGGCATGTTCCTGAGGAAGGAAGAGAGGGAAGACCGGCGCCAACACGTGGCGTGCGCGGAGCTCACCTCCAAAGGAGGGGGAGGTCTCGCTCGTGACACGCGGCACAACCGGAGCTCGTCTCTGCGGGAGAAGAGATAACGGGCCCAGAAGGACACGTGGAGCTTCCGGAGCTCATCACCGCAAGGGTAACGAGTTCTGGAGCGGTTTTTACGCGTAAAGATACCGGTACGAAACAGAAACCGATCTAAATTTCCACGATGTTACTAAAGATAAGACGTTAGGATCCAACAAAGATCTGAATAAGACTCTTATTCGGGATCCAATCATATTAGGACTCTTCTCTTCCCGATTAAAAATAAAACCCAAAACCTCTGGCCGAAACCACAAACTTCTCTTTCAACTCCTGAGCCGACGACTTAGAGCCCTAGCCCTAACTCGCCGAGCAAACCATCGCTGAAGCAGATCATCGGAGGAGAACCAAGCGGTCTGAGGAGGACCTCGAAGACAAGAAGAGCGTGAGGTAGGACTTCAATACCACCTTACGACATCATTGTGTTCGTCTCTTTGCATCTGTTCTTCAATTCCTTTCGAACAGAAGCCTTCTCGTGGGCAGATCATTCGATGATCAGTTTGATCTAAAGACAAGATCATCGCCATGTCCACCTTTGATCCGAACACCTCTGCCCATGCAAGCCATGCAAGAGCACACCAATCTAATAAAAATCATAGGATAGCATGCATATGCATCATCGCATCTAGTTTAAGGTTTGCGCATGATATTGATTGCTGTGAATCTTGTATGCACGTGACCCTACATAGCAGGACAAGCTCAGGAAGCTGTCTACGACGAACTACAGCAACCAGGTTTTGAGAATCAAGAACAACCGGAACCGTAAGTACAAGGCAAGTGCTCCTTGACCATATTGATCCTATATTTTGGGAAAAACTGTTTGTTTGCGAAAAAGGTGTGCGTACTGAGTCAAACATGATGGGAAAACCTTTTATAGGAGTTTACTAGTTTTGATTAAACCACCCTTGTCGCCTGTGAAGTTTATGAGTCGGGTATGGTTTTTGCTTTATGCTTCGCTGAGTCCATGGGATTGGGAAGCAAGATAGATATGTCTAGCAAACTGCACTCGTAATGATAATGAGAAACTGATGATGTTAATAAACATGGATTGGAGGGAGATCTAGGCAAGACTGGGTTTGTGAATGAGGTAGCATGAGATGGTGGTTTTACTTGCCGTAGATCTAAGGACCGGTTCATGCATGCACATGCCAGGATAACAGTGCCACCACAAGGCCAAGTATGGGTGCGGCTTAGCTGAGTAATTAGGTAAGTTGCTAGAATGTTATGGACTGTGGAAGGCGCGGGGAATGGGAGTCGAGTGAGGACTGCCCTGGGAACTGCATGGCACAAGAGGGGGCCCGTGGGTGGGAGAATTGGATATTCTAGCCTGCCGGTGAAACCTTAGTGAGTCCATACATCTAGTAACCCCTTTGTAAAGGCTAATTTGTGATCTCTTGACCATACACCGATGGATGTGTACTGGTATAATGGAGGTTCTGCAGTCGCCGACGGGTGACGAAATCACAAACTTGTGGGTAAAGAGGTGCAAACTCTGCAGAGTTACAAAAACTATCATGATAGCCGAGCTTACGGTCACGAGCACCTGGCTAAACTGCCATGATTAGTTGGGATGGTTTTCGGGATGGTTATTGGGAAGATTCTCGGTTATGGTTATTGGTTTGGAACTGTTGAGTCTGGATGGTGAGATGGTTGCATGACTGTTGGGTCATGACATGAGATTGGTCTCGGTGTGAGACGAGGTTGATTTGTGATGAGATGGTAGCGAATACGAGGAGGTATTCGTAAGTATGAATAAAGGATTGATTAATGCTCGGATGGAACACGGGAAGTGATGGAGGTATGTTGATAATTTAATATATGCTAGGATTACATCTAAAGTTATGTTGCTGTTTATCATGATTTTACAAATCTACTTTTCTGCAAATAAGCCTTTTATGCCTACCTTGTTTATGAGCTGCATATCATGTGTTTTCCCGCACTTGCTGAGTACATCATTGTACTCAACCTTGCATTATTACTTCATCCTCAGCAGCAGGAGAAGCCTACTATGAAGATCAAGTGGAGCATTATGGCGTGTGATCTGTTCTCAACCTTGCCTGTGGAGGGAGTAGAGATAGAGCCACTTCTGTTTAGTTTTGCTTCCGCATTAGTTTTTGCTTCCACATTTAAATAAGGACTTCCGCTGCATAGAAATAAGACTTCCGCTGTAAGCATGAGTCTAAGACTCATGAGGTATTGTAATAAACTCTGTTATTCGTGGTAATATATAACCTGAATTCAGTTTGTGGAACGTATGTGTATGTGTGATGAACATCCTGGGCACACATATGCATTAGTTCTCGGTTCCATGGTTTTCCCACAGAATTGAGGGCGTCACAGATTGGTATCAGAGCCACAGGTTGACAGTAGGTTACACGCCTAAGATAGAAACCTTAGATTGATATTAGAGCCACGGGTTAACAGCAAGTTACACCCCTAAATAGGAGTTACAAGCGCCCTAGGGTGAATAGCTTAGATTGGCCTTCAAAACCACCTTGACCTAGGAAACCATCCTTGAATAGGAGTTGTGTGGGCCCTTGTGATGATTATTTGTGAATATGTGCTTAGTGTGAGTTGTGGGACGTCTCAAAAACGTTGTCCATATCCACACGTAAGAAGAAAGAGGTGTGAGATGTTTCGGCACTTGCTCACATCCTCATAAGGGCTAATATATATAGTCCAACTCACCTTGATGCATATAGTTGAAAGGACCTACCTAACCTTCTAACCTTCTATTCTATTTCGTTCTCCCTCACAGATGGTGAGAGGAAACGCCAGCCGAAGGAACGTCCAGGAAGATGACCACGAGGAAGTTCCTGCTAACTCCGGAGCTGGTGAAAACCATCTGGAAAGGTTGATGGCCATGTAAAACCAGCTTATGCAAACCATGATCCAAACTTTGGGTCAGTTGCAGGCCAACCAAAACCCCGTTCCGGCACCACCGCCACCACCACCGCCGGCTCAAAACAGGTTGGGAGAGTTCATGAGGACTCGACCACCCACCTTTGCTCAAGCTAGTGACCCCATGGAGGCCGATGATTGGTTGAAATCTATGGAGAAGAAGCTCGCCATTGTTCAGTGCAACGACCGAGAGAAGGTTCTCTTTGCGTCGCACCAACTTATGGGAGCTGCCGCTGACTGGTGGGATGCCTTGAGCAACGCCCATGCCAACCCGGAGACAATCACTTGGACTGAGTTCAAGGAAAGTTTCCGCTCTCACTACATCCCTGTTGGTGTAATGCTGCTCAAGAGGCAGGAGTTTGAAGGTCTCCGCCAAGGACAGAAAAGTGTGAATGAATATCTCAACAAATTCATACAACTGTCCCGGTATGCCCCCAAAGATGTCAACTCAGATCAGAGGAAGCAGTACCTGTTCATGAGAGGGTTGAACAATGAGATCCAAGTTCAGCTCCTCAACAATGACTACGTAAGCTTCCAGAAGCTGGTTGATAAGGCTATTGTGGTTGAAAACAAGATCCGGGAGATCGAGCGAGAGTGCAAGAGGAAGATGCCATACCAGCCCCAAGGGAGCAACGTACGACCTAGGTACATGCCCCCTGCACCGCAGTATGGATCGACCACTCCTACGTACCGCCCTGGTCAGCCACCACAGCAACGGTTCGTTGCACCGGCACCTCGTGTGCCCATGCCTCCTGCGCCCCGGCCTAACAATGGCGCTCCTGTTCAAAACCCCCGCCCCAACGTACCTGCTGCCGTAGGCAACAGGGCATGCTTTGCATGCGGGGAAGTAGGCCACTTCGCTAACCAGTGCCCGAGGAGAGGCCCTGGACAACAAGGTAACGTGCCCAAGCAGAACCAGCGACCAAACGGAGGGGACCACCAAGGGAACCGTGGACCGCAGAACTATGCTCGTGGCCACGTTAACCATGTCACTGCTGAGGAAGCACAACAGGCTGAGGACGTCGCCATTGGTATGTTCCTTGCCAACTCCAACCCAACCACCATTTTATTTGACTCCGGAGCATCACATTCCTTCATATCATCCAAATATGTTGCCAAACATCATCTACCCGTATCCCACTTAGAATGTGCTATGTTAGTTAATTCTCCCGAAGGAGAAATGAGGACTAATGTAGTATGCCCTAAAGTAAGCCTTAAAATAAGGGGGGTAGACTTCCTTGCCAACCTTATTGTTTTGGACTCCCACGGGATTGACATCATACTCGGAATGGACTGGTTAAGTAAGCACAATGGAGTAATCCAATGTGCTGAGAGAAGCGTGCAGTTGACAAATGAACACGGTATCCGTGTCGAGTTTGAGTCAGCCCAGCAAGCAACCGAACGGGCAGATTTGAACCATGTCGAAGGAACAACATTGGACAGCATTCCAGTGGTTCAGGAATTTTCGGACGTGTTCCAGGAAGAGCTCCCGGGAATGCCACCTGACCGGGATATCGAGTTTGCCATAGATTTGGTACCCGGAACTGCACCTATAGCTAAGAGACCATATAGGATGCCCGTCAACGAGTTAGTTGAACTCAAGAAGCAAATTCAAGAACAGTTGGAGAAGGGTTTTATCCGTCCAAGCTCGTCACCATGGGGAGCTCCGGTACTCTTTGTGGACAAGAAGGACGGAACCCAAAGAATGTGCGTGGACTACAGGTCTCTCAACGAGGTGACAATCAAGAATAAATACCCTCTGCCCCATATAGAGGACCTGTTCGATCAAATGAAAGGAGCCCAAGTATTCTCCAAGATTGATATTCGGTCGGGATATTTCTAGGTGAAGATTAAGCCCTCCGATATACCTAAGACAGCCTTTCGGACACGGTATGGTTCATATGAATATACCGTTATGTCTTTTGGATTGACGAATGCACCCGCATACTTCATGTACCTTATGAACAAGGTTTTCATGGAGTACCTGGACAAGTTCGTCGTGGTTTTCATCGATGACATTATGGTGTATTCAAAAAGTAAGGAGGAGCATGAAGAACATCTGAGATTGACCTTGCAGAAGTTGCGCGAGCATCAGTTGTATGCCAAGCTCAACAAGTGTCAATTTTGGCTAAAGGAAATATCTTTCCTAGGCCACATCATCTCCAAGGAAGGGGTATCGGTTGATCCTGGAAAGGTGAGAGATGTTCTGAAGTGGGACCAACCGAAGAGCGTGAGGGATATTCGAAGTTTCCTTGGAATGCCAGGATACTATCGGCGCTTCATTAAAGACTTCTCTAAGATAGCAAAACCTAGGGAAAAGTCTTTCAATGGACACACACCTGCCAAGAAAGTTTTGAGGAACTCAAGAAAAGGCTAACCACAGCACCGGTTCTGGTATTGCCAGACGTAAGCAAGAACTTTGACATATATTGTGACACATCCAGACAAGGGCTCGGGTGTGTACTCATGTAGAAAGGACAAGTGGTAGCCTATGCCTCACAACAATTAAAGAAGCATGAGCTTAACTATCCTACGCACGACTTGGAGCTAGCAGCAGTGGTGCATGCATTAAAGATTTGGAGACATTATATCCTTGGACATCGATGTGAGATCTATACGGATCATAAAAGCCTCAAGTACATATTTACACAAACGGACTTGAATTTGAGGCAACGTCGATGGTTAGAACTCATCAAGGATTATGATGTGGGAATCAACTACCACCCCGGGAAGGCCAATGTAGTAGCGGACGCATTGAGCAGAAAGGGAGCATGTCACCAACTCACAGTTCAGGAGCTACCACCCGAACTACAGAAGGAGTTCGAACGGTTACACCTCGAATTCTTGAATAACATGGAGATAATAGAGATCCACTCCCCATTGGAGCAAGAAATAAGAGAGGGCCAAGCAACAGACGAGGGGATCATGGAGATCAAGGAAAGAATCCGACGAGGGATAGAGAAGGATTTCAAGGAGGATGAAAAGGGTACGCTTTGGCTAGGAAAAAGGATTTGTGTGCCAAACATAAGACACCTTCGTAACATGATATTGAAGGAGGCACATGATTCACCTTATTCCATACATCCAGGGAGCACCAAAATGTACAAGGATTTGAAAACTTGCTATTGGTGGGATGGTATGAAGAGGGATATAGCCGAATACGTTGCCCTATGCGACACATGCCAACGGGTAAAAGCCGAACATCAAAAACCCGCTGGATTGCTGCAACCTTTGAGAATACCCGAATGGAAATGGGAGGACATCAGTATGGACTTCATCGTCAGATTACCACGTACTCAGTCAGGATACGATTCCATCTGGGTCATTGTGGACCAGTTGACGAAAACCGCCCATTTTCTTCTGGTAAAGACCAGTTACAACATTGCGCAATTGGCAGAGTTGTACATGGAGAAGATCGTGTGCCGTCACGGAGTTCCGAAGAGGATAGTCTCAGATCGAGGTTCTCAGTTTACCTCTAGATTCTGGAGGAAGCTGCAGAAGGCTATGGGTACACGACTGGATTTTAGCTCCGCCTATCACCCACAAACAGATGGACAAACCGAAAGGACGAACCAAATTTTGGAGGGCATGTTGAGAGCTTGCGCCTTGAAACGTGGGCGTAGTTGGGATAGGAGTTTACCGTATGCCGAGTTCTCCTATAACAACAGCTATCAAGCTTGTTTGAAGATGTCGCCTTTCGAAGCCTTATATGGTAGACGATGTAGAACGCCACTGTTTTGGAACGAGACTGGAGAGAACCAGGTGTTTGGACCCGAAGTACTACAAGAAGCTGAAAAGCAGGTCCAAGCGATACGGGAGAACTTAAAGGCTGCTCAGTCACGACAGAAAGGCTATGCGGATAATAGGCGTAGGAAATTGACCTTTGAAGTAGGAGACTTCGTATATCTTAAGGTATCGCCTATCCGAGGCCAACGACGTTTCAACGTCAAAGGCAAGCTAGCACCTCGCTACATCGGACCCTTTAAGATTTTGGACAAGCGAGGAGAAGTAGCCTATCAACTAGAGCTCCCAAACCACCTCTCCGACGTACATGACGTGTTTCATGTATCCCAGCTCAAGAAGTGCTTGAGAGTACCAGAGGAACAAGTGTCAATGGGAGAACTTGAACTTCAAGAGGACCTGACTTACGCAAAACACCCCGTCCGAATCTTGGACGTAAAGGAAAGGGTCACCCGAAACAAGGTGATTCGATGGTGCAAGGTACAATGGAGCCATCACACTGAAGCTGAAGCCACATGGGAGCGTGAAGAGGATATTAAGGCAGAATTCCCACATCTATTTTCTACTAACGAATCTCGAGGGCGAGATTCAATTTAAGGGGGTAGATTTGTGACACCCTCATCTCGGGTGTCAGCATATGTTCATGTGTTATGAAGAAGAAAACATTTTAAGAAAAGATGGAATAATGACAAATATCAAAAGGATAGCCAATAAAGCTCTCAGAGAGCGTCGAAGACAACTTCCGCGACCAGCAGGCCACGCGGCGTGATCGGAGCTCGTCCCTGCGAAGTGGGGAGAGGTCGCCGCCAAGCTGGCTACGTGGCAGGCTCGGGGCTCGTCTCCGCAAAGGGGAGAGGTCTGATCCTGTGGGACACGTGTTGCCCACGGAGCTAGCGTCTGCAGAAGAAGCAAAGGCATTTCCGCAAGACACGTGTCATCCCCGGAGCTAGTCCTCATGACAATCAGAGGACCAGTCGCGCGGGATACGTGTCGATCTCGGAGCTCATCTCAGAGGAATCCGGATCTATTGAACACATGTCACCACCGGAGCTTATCTCCGGGAGGTCTTTCGTTGCTAGAAACGTGTCGACCTCAGGGCATGTTCCTGAGGAAGGAAGAGAGGGAAGACCGGCGCCAACACGTGGCGTGCGCGGAGCTCACCTCCAAAGGAGGGGGAGGTCTCGCTCGTGACACGCGGCACAACCGGAGCTCGTCTCTGCGGGAGAAGAGATACCGGGCCCGGAAGGACACGTGGAGCTTCCGGAGATCATCGCCGCAAGGGTAACAAGTTCTGGAGCGGTTTTTACGCGTTAAGATACCGGTACGAAACAGAAACCGATCTAAATTTCCACGATGTTACTAAAGATAATACGTTAGGATCCAACAAAGATCTGAATAAGACTCTTATTCGGGATCCAATCATATTAGGACTCTTCTCTTCCCGATTATAAATAAAACCCAAAACCTCTGGCCGAAACCACAAACTTCTCTTTCAACTCCTGAGCCGACGACTTAGAGCTCAAGCCCTAACTCGCCGAGCAAACCATCGCTGAAGCAGATCATCGGAGGAGAACCAAGCGGTCTGAGGAGGACCTCGAAGACAAGAAGAGCGTGAGGTAGGACTTCAATACCACCTTACGACATCATTGTGTTCGTCTCTTTGCATCTGTTCTTCAATTCCTTTCGAACAGAAGCCTTCTCGTGGGCAGATCACTCGATGATCAGTTTGATCTAAAGACAAGATCATCACCACGTCCACCTTTGATCCGAACACCTCTGCCCATGCAAGCCATGCAAGAGCACACCAATCTAATAAAAATCATAGGATAGCATGCATATGCATCAACACATCTAGTTTAAGGTTTGCGCATGATATTGATTGCTGTGAATCTTGTATGCACGTGACCCTACATAGCAGGACAAGCTCAGGAAGCTGTCTACGACGAACTACAGCAACCAGGTTTTGAGAATCAAGAACAACCGGAATCGTAAGTACAAGGCAAGTGCTCCTTGACCATATTGATCCTATATTTTGGGAAAAACTGTTTGTTTGCGAAAAAGGTGTGCGTACTGAGTCAAACATGATGGGAAACCCTTTTATAGGAGTTTACTAGTTTTGATTAAACCACCCTTGTCGCATGGGAAGTTTATGAGTCGGGTATGGTTTTTGCTTTATGCTTCGCTGAGTCCATGGGATTGGGAAGCAAGATAGATATGTCTAGCTAACTGCACTCGTAATGATAATGAGAAACTGATGATGTTAATAAACAAGGATCGGAGGGAGATCTAGGCAAGCCTGGGTTTGTGAATGAGGTAACATGAGATGGTGGTTTTACTTGCCGTAGATCTAAGGACTGGTTCATGCATGCACATGCCAGGATAACAGTGCCACCACAAGGCCAAGTATGGGTGCGGCTTAGATGAGTAATTAGGTAAGTTGCTAGAATGTTATGGACTGTGGAAGGCGCGGGGAATGGGAGTCGAGTGAGGACTGCCCTGGGAACTGCATGGCACAAGAGGGGGCCCGTGGGTGGGAGAATTGGAGATTCTAGCCTGCCGGTGAAACCTTAGTGAGTCCATACATCTGGTAACCCCTTTGTAAAGGCTAATTTGTGATCTCTTGACCATACACCGATGGATGTGTACTGGTATAATGGAGGTTCTGCAGTCGCCGACGGGTGACGAAATCACAAACTTGTGGGTAAAGAGGTGCAAACTCTGCAGAGTTACTAAAACTATCATGATAGCCGAGCTTACGGTCACGAGCACCTGGCTAAACTGCCATGATTAGTTGGGATGGTTTTTGGGATGGTTATTGGGAAGATTCTCGGTTATGGTTATTGGTTTGGAACTGTTGAGTCTGGATGGTGAGATGGTTGCATGACTGTTGGGTCATGACATGAGATTGGTCTCGGTGTGAGACGAGGTTGATTTGTGATGAGATGGTAGCGAATACGAGGAGGTATTCGTAAGTATGAATAAAGGATTGATTAATGCTCGGATGGAACACGGGAAGTGATGGAGGTATGTTGGTAATTTAATATATGCTGGGATTACATCTAAAGTTAAGTTGCTGTTTATCATGATTTTACAAATCTGCTTTTCTGCAAATAAGCCTTTTATGCCTACCTTGTTTATGAGCTGCATATCATGTGTTTTCCCGCACTTGCTGAGTACATCATTGTACTCAACCTTGCATTATTACTTCATCCTCAGCAGCAGGAGAAGCCTACTATGAAGATCAAGTGGAGCATTATGGCGTGTGATCTGTTCTCAACCTTGCCTGTGGAGGGAGTAGAGATGGAGCCACTTCTGCTTAGTTTTGCTTCCGCATTAGTTTTTGCTTCCGCATTTAAATAAGGACTTCCGCTGCATAGAAATAAGACTTCCGCTGTAAGCATGAGTCCAAGACTCATGAGGTATTGTAATAAACTCTGTTATTCGTGGTAATATATAATCTGAATTCAGTTTGTGGAACGTATGTGTATGTGTGATGAACATCCTGGGCACACATATGCATTAGTTCTCGGTTCCGTTGTTTTCCCACAGAATTGAGGGCGTCACACAGGGAAGGGAGGACCTCTGAGCAGAATTACCATTTCCCTACTCGTGTACAGGACCTCCTGAGAGGCCTCCCAGACCTCTCCCCTCTCCTCAGAGGGGAGCTCCGATGCCGGACATCACCCCCTTAGTAGCGGTGAGCTCCGAAGCCGGACATCTCCCCTCTCCTCAGAGGTGAGCTCCGATGCCGGACATCACCCCCTCAGCAGGGGTGAGCTCCAAAGACGGACATCTCCCCTCTTCTCAAAGGTGAGCTCGGATGCCGAAAACCTCCCCCCTCAGCAGGGGTAAGCTCCGATGCCGGACCTCACCCCCTCAGCAGGGGTGAGCTCCGAAGCCGGACATCTCCCCTCTCCTCAGAGGTGAGCTCCAATGCCGGATATCTCCCCCCTCAGCAGAGGTGAGCTTCGATGCCGGACATCTCCCCCCTCAGCAGGGGTGAGCTCCGAAGCCGGACATCTCCCTCTCCTCAGAGGTGAGCTCCAAAGCCAGACATCTCCCCTCTCCTCAGAGGTGAGCTCCAATGTCGGACATCTTTCCTCGCCTTAGAGGTGAGCTCCGATGCCGGACATCTCCCCTCTCCTCAGAGGTGAGCTCCGATGCCGAACATCTCCCCCCTCCGCAGGGGTGAGCTCCGATGCCTGACCTCACCCCCTTAGCAGGGGTGAGCTCTGAAGCCGGAAATCTCCCCTCTCCTCAGAGGTGAGCTCTGAAGCCGGACATCTCCCCTCTCCTCAGAGGTGAGCTCTGATACCGGACATCTCCCCTCTCCTCAGAGGTGAGCTCCGATGCTGGACATCTCCCCTCTCCTCAGAGGTGAGCTCCAATGCCGGACATCTCCCCCCTCAGCAGGGGTGAGCTCCAATGCCGAACATCTCCCCTCTCCTCAGAGGTGAGCTCTGATGCTGGACATCTCCCCCCTCAGCAGGGGTGAGCTCTGATGTCGGACATCTCCCCCCTCAGCAGGGGTGAGCTCCGATGCCGGACCTCACCCCCTCAGCACGGGTGAGCTCCGAAGCCGGACATCTTCTGACACGATCCCACGGTCTTGTCGAGCCAGGATCACGCTGAGGGGTGCTGCGTTGCACAACACCGAATAACACACATCAAAGGTACAAAGTAGAAGCAAAATTTTATTACATAAACGGGTTTATGAACATTTTTACAACAAAATATGTTCAGTCTACACTCACGGTGTAGACTACGCACCAAGTTCACGTTCAGCCCGTGAACGTGTCCTTGCTAGCACACACGCACACAAACACGACGGCGTGCACGACTCCCACTCGACGAGGTTCCCCTCCTGGGGTTCCGTCTCCTCCTCGGGAGTCCCTTCCTCATAGAACCCTGAAAAAGCTTCAAACACAAGCAGTGAGCACGAAGGCTCAGCAAGACTGACCCGTATCTCCTAAACATGGAACTTCTACATGAGGGGTGATAGGTACATGAGATAAAACAATTTGCAAAGGACTCGCCTAATTATTGGAACCTTATTTTCAAGTTTTAGCAGCAGGTTGTGGAGAACCTTACACTAAGGCACATGAGAGAGCCGCAATCAAACAAGAAACGCATTTCTTTCATGTACTTTGCCTAAAGTTGAAAGGAACTTTAATTAGCTACAGTACTCGACGTTGCCTACAACAACCATCACGGACGCCGTACGCAACCACCTTTCACCCGTTAGCCAAATGTTGAACCGGTCCAATCGTCCCGAGCAAGAGGTCTCTGCACGCGCATCTCAGTGTCACCAGCCGATTTACACCTCGAACTCTCAACCTACCCTCTGAACGACCAGCTATGCCTCAACACCCAGCTACCCGAGTTACATCGGTTTCCCGGATCCCATATAGCTGGTAGGTCTTCGGTACTGTTCTAGCTTGTTCAACAGGCCCGCACACGGCTCGGTCCTCAATCGACACAAGCGGAGCTACAGCACACAGGCCCCAAAGTCCTGCTGCCCTTACTCTCCGCTCGGTCTCATCTTTCTTGCCATATGTTTCATGTGCTATCTCTACTCGAGTCGAGTGCCTCTAGCCTATGCTTGCGAGTAGTTCCAACTACTCGACTTGTACCGAATCCTACCCTAACTTAGCTTTGCAGTAGCTAACGGGGTTTGCAATCCTAAACCCAACTGTCGGTACCCTCAATACGGGGTACCCTCGCGCAAAGGGGGAAATGCCTAAGGACCTCGCCCTTCTCCGCAGGGAGAGCTCTGAAGGCGCCACATGTCTAGCGGGGCCGGACCTCCCTCTCCTCAGAGGAGAGCTCCGGACTCGCCACATGGCCAGCAGAAGCCGGACCTCCCCCCTCCGTGGGGGGAGCTCCGAAGGCTCCACGTGTTCCGCGGGGCCGGACCTCCCTCTTCTCAGAGGAGACCTCCGGGCCCGCCACATGGCCAGCAGAAGCCGGACCCCCCCCTCCGCGGGGAGAGCTCCGAGGACTCCACGTGTCCCGCGGGGCCGGACCTCCCTCTCCTCAGAGGAGAGCTCCGGGCCCGCCACGTGGCCAGCAGGACAACGTTGCCTGCCCCCGCGCGGTAGGCAGCGGGCGTAAAGACGCACCATACCTTGCCCGTACGAGGTATTCAAGGCCCGCGCCTTCCCAAGACGTGGAGACGCGGAGCACGCCTCTGTCAGGTGCCGTTGTGCCCAGTCGCATCACAGACTGGCGCGCCGTGTCAGAGCCTACCCGCCAATAAACACAGCAACAAGACATCCACTGCTGCCCCTGCCATCATCAACCACTACGACTAGCTTGCGGCATGGGCAGGGCGGCAGAACGAAGACTCGGAAGCCTTCGCCAGAGAGAACTACCGGCATAACTGCAGATACAGTAGTCGGCAGGCAATCTCCTCGGGACCACCTGTCGGGTCCCGGGCCCCCCTTGTAAGCCACTCGAGCCTTGGACTATAAAAGGCTCGGGTAGGCAACGTTAGCAAGGGTTCGAACTCTGTGAACTCACATCCTAGACATCACTCACCGTCAAGCTCAGGACTCCGGTTCTGAGAAGCAAGCAATATAGCGAGCACCTCTGCTCACCGTGGACGTAGGGTTTTACGCTTCAGCGGCCTGAACCACGTAAAACTTGCCGTGTCAAGCTTCTCCCTCACTCGTCCCTAACGCTGAAGCTCTCCGCAAGTGTCTAGCCCCTCCGAAAAAGAACCTCCACGGGCTGCCCAGAGCAGGTCCAGGGGAAGTGTCGACCACACACTTTGACATTTGGGGCGCCAGGTAGGGGGCTTTTCCCTTGTGCGACGAGCTTCTGCCGACGAAGATGACGAAGCTTCCTTCAGCGGCAAGCTCTCCTCCCCCGCGTTCACGACGGACCGTGACAAGCGGGGACTACGTTTCGACACACTTTGGATGGAGTGTGTCGGCACAAGCTGGAAGCCAGCAGCCGACTCCGGCGGCGCCGACTCCGGCAACGCAGGCTCCAGCGAGCGTGAGATCCTCTGCAGCGCTGAGCATCCCCCACGGGGGCGCGCTAGCTGCAGCAAGAGCGCTACTGCACAATCCGCCTGCTGGGGATGTGCCTCAGTGAGCGACCCAGCAGTGGATTCGCGAAGTAGACCGTCTCATCGTCGTCGCCGCAAACCCTCGACTTCGGCGGGGACGACGCCCTGGCCAACCGGCTGTGTCGCTGACGCGCACACCAACGGTTGACGGGCAGACGGCAGATTCCAGCTCCACCAGGCTCCCATCGATGGATCTGAGGACAAAGCTGGAACGATGCCACATGGGCCAAGATGCCCGAGTATTCCTCGAGCGACGACGAGAAAGGCGTCGCAACCAAGAGGCGTACGACACCATGACGTCTGCCTCGACCCTGCCTGAGGCGCAGATTTTCACCACGCGATCTCTGCCCCAGGCATACGCCACGCAGCATATGCCACAGCCATATGCCCTGCAAACGGCGCCCCCGGTCTATGGTGCAGCCTTGCCCATACCGGGGTACACTATGCCAGCAGCGAACCAAGTGTTCGCGGCACCAACGCCTGCGGCAAACAGGAGCAGGATGTGCGGCCCTGGCACCCCACCTTCGCTTTGCGAGGTGGCTGCACATATTTCAGCCGCACCTTCCCGAGAAGTACGACGGCAGCGTCAACCCAGTGGAGTTCCTCCAGATCTACTCCACCGCCGTCCTTGCTGCAGGAGGGGACGAGGCCGTCATGGCCAACTACTTCCCCGTCACCTTGACCGGCCCAGCCCTGTCTTGGCTCATGAACCTCCCCCAGGGTTCTATAACCTCCTGGGGAGAGCTCTGCCGGCAGTTCACCGCCAACTTCGGCAGCTCCTACACCCGGCCTGGCACGGAGCTCGACCTCCACGCCATCCAGCAACAACCTGGAGAATCGCTGCGCTCCTTCATCCAGCGGTTCTCCCAGGTACGCAACACCATCCCGCACATTCAAAGTGCTTCTGTGGTGGTGGCGTTCCGGCAGGGTGTCCGGGACGAGAAGATGCTTGAGAAGCTCATGACCAGAGAGGTTCGTGATGTCTCGGAGCTCTTCAGCCTGGCGGACAAATGCGCCAGGGAAGCAGAGGGGCGGAACTGGCACTCTGCCAGCCTCCGAGTCAGGAGGACAGCCCGGATCTGGCGCTGCTTCCTATGGAGGCAGCAAGAAGACCAAGAACCGGGGCGGTGGCAAGATGAAGCCACCGGCCGCGGCTCCCGTTGCCGCAGTAGCGGCACCCAGTTGAGCTCGGGGGCCGCGCCCCGACAAAAGGCAGCGACAGTCACCAGCTCTAGATGGTGACCGAGGCGAGCTATGCCCCGTGCATGGCACCAGCCATCATACTGCTGCCGAGTGCCGAGAGATTCAAAAGCTCACGGAGCGCTTCCGCAAAGGGAAGCAGCTGCGAACTGATGCCCCACCCTTCCGTCAAAGGGAGGGCAAGCAGAAGGCCGACGCCCCAGACAACGTCAACCACCAAGTGGAGTTCCAGGAGCCTCAGCGCGCCGTGAAGGCGATGCGCAACCATGAGGACTCCAGCTCCAGCGATGACGAGCGTTGAAAGAGGCTCTACGTCATCTATGGCGGGTCCGCTGACCCCTTGTCCCGAAGTGCGGTTAAGACTCTGTGCCGAGCAGTAGCGTCGGTGGCTCCTCTCCCAAGTGCCGCGCCACACCTTAAATGGATGGGAACCCCCATCAGCTTCGATGCCACCGACTGCCCCAGGAACATGGCTGGGGCCGGCCAACTACCGCTCTTGGTAGCGCACACCATCGCCAACGTGAGGATGTACCACGTTCTGGTAGATGGCGGGGCTGGGCTAAACCTTATCAGCCACGCAGCTTTCCAGAAGCTGCAGATCCCGATGGCCAATCTCACCCCATCGAGCCCGTTCTCAGGGGTAGGGCCGGGACAAGTCATACCCTACGGCAGCATCAGCCTTCCGGTGACCTTTGGGGCACCGGACAGCTATCGGACAGAGTACATTCTGTTCGACGTGGCGGAGATCGACCTCCCCTTCAACGCCATAATCGGCAGGCCAGCCCTATACCGATTCATGGCAGTAGCCCACTACGGCTACCTTGTCTTGAAGATGCCCACACCAACGGGCGTCCTCAGGATTCGTGGAGACCGCACTGCTGCAGTGTCAGCCTTGGAAAAGGTCCAAGCGCTTGTGACAGCTCGAGCACCAGCCCCTGGCAGTGCAGAACAGGACCAGCTTCACCCGAGTGCACGCCACTGTGCCTCTACCGCAGCACCCCGTGTGCAACCCCTTGACGAGGGCGACATCCCCCTGAAGGTCGCCCAAGTCGGCGCCGATGCTACCCAGACCACCCGGGTAGCCGGGGGCCTGGATAGCAAATAGGAAGGCGCGCTCGTCCTCTTCCTCCGGCACAACGTCGACGTGTTTGCATGGCAGCCGTCGCAGATGCCGGGGATCCCTAGGGAGGTGATCGAGCACCATTTGAAGGTCTTCCCCGACGCCCGGCCAATCCAACAGAAGCCTCACAAGCAGTCCATCAAGAGGCAAAACTTCATCCGGGAAGAGATCAAGAAGCTGTTGGACGCTGGCTTCATCCGGGAAGTCCACCACCCCCGGTGGTTGGCGAACCCCGTTGTTGTCCCGAAGGCTGGCGGGAAGCTCCGGATGTGCATCAACTACATTAGTCTCAATAAGGCATGTCCCAAAGATCCATTCCCTCTCCCTAGAATAGATCAAATAGTAGACTCGACATCAGGCTGTGATATGCTGTGCTTCCTAGACGCCTACTCGGGTTTCCATCAGATCCCTATGTCTAGAGAAGATGAAGAGCACACCTCCTTCATCACAGTAGACGGCCTGTATTGTTATGTCTCTATGCCTTATGGCCTAAAGAATGCTCTTCCCACCTTTGTACGTGCAATGCACAAAACCTTTGGAGAGTTAATAAGAGACTTAGTGGAGGTGTATGTCGATGACATCGTTGTCAAGGTCAGGCAGAGTTCATCCTTGTTAGATAACCTGGCCTTAGTCTTTGACAAACTGCGCTCCACGCGCACCAAGCTGAACCCCGACAAGTGTGTGTTTGGCATATCCTCTAGAAAACTCTTAGGATTCCTGGTCTCACACTGAGGAATTGAGGCCAACCCAGAGAAGATCAAGGCCATCGACTTGATGCGGCCTCCCGCCCGCATCAAAGAAGTCCAGAAACTCATGGGATGCCTAGCCGCGCTGAGTCGGTTTATACCGAGGCTAGCAGAGCGAGCGCTCCCCTTCTTTAAGCTCCTGCGCAGATCCGGTCCATTTGCTTGGACTGACGAAGCAGAAAAAGCTTTCCAGGAGTTGAAGCAACTCTTGATGAGCCTACCCATCATGGTAGCCCCCGAGCCCGAAGAACATCTGTTGCTCTACATCGCGGCGACAACTGAAGTGGTGAGTATGGTCCTCGTCGTAGAGCGGCCGGACCTCTCGTCACCACAGCCTGCTCCGGTAGCAGGAGACAGGCACCAGGAAACCCCGGAGGTCTAAGACGGTCTCCCGGACCTCCAAGACAACCTCCCGGAGGTCCAAGACGGACCCCCGGACCTCCACGACAACCTCCCGGAGGTCCAACGAGATCTCTCGGAGGCCCAACGGGACCTCCCGGAGATTCAACGGGACCTCCCGGAGCTCCCGGAAAACCAGCGGGACCTCCCGGAAGTCCAAGGCGGCTTAGGAGCCTTCGAGTCCCAACTCCCGGAAGCCCCCCTGGACCCACCCACCTCCGGTAGGCCTGAGCCAATGGATGAAGACATCTCTGGCCTGGGAGGGAGGGTCCGGACCATCCAGAGGCCTGTCTACTACATCAGCGAAGTCCTCCATGACACCAAGACAAGGTACCTGGAGGTCCACAAGCTGCTGTATGCAGTGCTCGTGGCGTCCAGGAAGCTCCGCCACTACTTTCAAGCCCACCAGGTCTCGGTGGTCACCTCCTATCCACTGAAGGCGATCCTTCATAGCCCCCACGCGACTGGCAATGTCGCTAAATGGGCAGCGGAGCTGGTGGAGTTTGAGCTGGACTTCCTTCCTTGCCATGCAGTCAAGAGCCAAGCACTGGCTGACTTCGTGGCTGAGTGGACGCCAACGAAGGCTGACCCAGGGGGCCACGAAGACGGTGAACCAAAGCACCGAGCTCCGGTCTTCACCGGGCCTCACTGGACGCTCTTCTTCGACGACTCCTTGCGAAAGCAGGGGGCCGGTGCCGGCGTACTGCTTCTCATGCCATCGGGGGAGCAGTTTGGGTACATGGTGCGTCTCAATTTCAAGGCAACCAACAACATGGCAGAGTATGAAGCACTCATCTTTGGCCTAAAGACAGCCCTGTCTCTAGGCGCTCGCCAGTTGTTGGCACAGGGCGACTCCCAGCTAGTTATCAAGCAAGTTAAGGGTGAATGCTCCTGCAATGACCCACAGCTAGCTGCTTATCTGCTCCACGTGCAGATATTGGAGAAAGACTTCCTCGCCTTGGACCTGCGCCATGTACCGCGCGCTGGCAATGCCGCAGCTGACGACCTCTCAACGAAGGCCTTCACCGGAGCCCCTGTGCCCGAAGGAGTCTTCGAGAGGACGTTGCTGCAGCCCACAGCCCGGCCCGCCAAGCCGGGCGAAGGGGGTTGGACCAGCACCTCGAAGCTGGCGGTCCCGGCGGCCCTGCAGCCATGGACGCTTCCAAGGATCGTAAGCGTCACTGGGAACTACGTGCAACCCAACGCTCAAGATCCAGAAGCTCAAGCCGGACCCGATGCAAGGATCACGGAGATCCGGGACTACTTGAAAGATAACATCCTCCCTGATGAACGTGTATCCGCTGAACGGATCGTGCGCATGGCTAAGAGGTACACGCTGGTAGAAGGGGATCTCTACCGGCGTGGCGCCAACCACGTCCTATTGCGGTGCATAACCCAGGGAGAAGGCTGCGACTTGCTTGCTGAGATCCATGGAGGCGAATGTGGGAGTCACTCTTCCTCACGCACGCTTGTCGGTAAAGCCTTCCGCATGGCTTCTACTGGCCGACAGCACTCTAGGATGCCGTCAAGCTGGTCGAGAGCTGCAAGGCGTGCCAGTTCCACGCCAAGTAGATCCATACACCAGCTCAGGCGGTACAGATGATCCCACCCTCATGGCCGTTCGCCGTATGGGGGTTGGACATCCTGGGACCATTCCCTAGAGCCGTCTGGGGATTCCGGTACCTCTACGTAGCCGTCGACAAGTTCACCAGTGGCCGGAAGCCACACCCGTCATCACCATCAACAGGAATTCCGCAGTAAAGTTCATCAAGTCGATCGTCTGTCGGTTTGGGGTCCCGAACAGAATCATCACCGACAACGGGACGCAGTTCACCAGCATAGCGTTCCAAGAATACTGCGAAGACCTCGGTATCCAGGTGTGCTATGCCTCCGTTGCTCACCCAAAGAGCAATGGACAGGTTGAGAGGGCCAACGCCGAGATTCTTCGGGGCCTCAAGACCCGCACCTATGATGGCTTGAAGAAACATGGCGCCAAGTGGGTGGACGAGCTTCCAAGCATACTATGGGCTAACCGGACATCTCAGAGTCGGGCCACCGGAGAGACACCGTTCTTCATGGTGTACGGAGACGAGGTTGTGCTTCCCCCAGAGATCACCATGAAGTCTCACCGTGTACGAGCTTACGACGAAGCCGCGCAGGACAACCTCTGGTGTGAAGACATCGACCTCGTCGACGAGGCCCGATTACATGCAGCACTCCGCAACGCACGATACAGACAAGCGCTCCGGCGCTACCACCAAAGGTCTGTGCGTGTCCGGGAGCTGCAGGAAGGCGACCTGGTGTTGCAGCGCATACTTTCTCGTGAAGGGACCCATAAACTCTCCCCATGCTGGGAAGGCCCCGTCCGAGTCACGAAAGTGTGCCACCCCGGGTGCGTATGCCTTTCCACCGAGGATCGGGATCCGCTCCCGAACCCCTGGAACATCGAACACCTCCGTAAGTTCTACCCTTAGAGCAATAGTAGGACAATCTCTTCTTTTTAATAGATCCCATAGAGTCCAGGAACAGCGATCAGAGCAGTTAAGTCTCAGGGGACGGTCCAGGACTACGTTCAGCTTGGCTTGGTTCTGACCCTAAGCGCGTAGAGTCTTGCTTCCCTTTTTAATGGAGCGGGTCGCTGCCTCCATGTTTATCCTACCTTCCTCCTATGGAAATTTATAGGGAAAGAACCTGTCCTACTTTGCTCTTCCCTTGTGCTCATTCAAATTACGTATTAATTTTTATGACCGCACTTCCTGGGTATGTACACCATACACTCAGCCCCCTTTTCCCATTCTCACCTCTAGTCGGCATTTGCTATCCTGCCTGAGACGGTCGCGTTTGAGGTACCCACCGATGGTCAGGGGGCCCCGAGCCCCCGGCACGTCGCGCACTAAAGTTACCAAGCACCGTGCACCGGATCAGGATCGTAAGCCAAATAAGACTATGCGATAGGGAAGGGGGGAGCCCCAAGGAGAATTACGTTTCCCTTACTTGTGTGCAGGACCCTTCGGCCTTGGCTCCCCGCAGGAGTATGGTAGGAGTACCCGAGCAATTGGCCACACCTACCAGGGGGCCGCTACGGGACCGCGCAAGACCGAGAGATCCGGACCCCGCCCCCTCCGCAGGGGCGGGCTCCGGAGGCCCCACGTATCTGGCGGGGTTGGAGCCCCCCCCCCTCTACTCAGCGGGTAGCTCCGAACCCGCCACGTGGCCGGCAGAGCTGGGCCTCGCCCCCTCCGCTGGGGTGAGCTCCGGAGGCCCCACGTGTCCTGCGGGGCCGGACCTCTCTCTCCTCAGAAGGGGGCTCCGGGGCCACCACGTGGTCGGCAGATCCGGACCTCCCTGTTCTCATGGGACGAGTTCCAGAGACCTCCAGGGCCCTCAATACAATAGGCACCCGGGGAAGGTGTCTGTGTGGGGCTCCGAGATTGGTGAAGGCCTCTGAGCACCTTGCGGAGCTAAGGGCTCGGCCAGGCAAAACCAAGAAGAAGCGCAACAAGCACAAAAGGTTACAAGAGTCTATTTATTCATGGCTCCATGAGCTGGACTACAGACTCAATAAAAAAAGAAGGAGAAAGAGAGATACAAGTCCTAGGGTTAGGGCTCCTCTGGCCCGCGCCGGAACCTAGAGGACTACAAGGGCGGCCATGTTCCCGACTTCAGCCCTGGCAGTTTCGTCCCGCTCCGCGACTCGAGCGCAGGGATCACCTCGGCCACCTCCAGCGCAAGGGCCGCTATCATCTCCGGGCTGGGTCCAAGGGACACCAGGAGCTCCTCTACCTCGTGGTGGGCTGCCAGCGAGGACCGCTAGAGCCCGCCATCGTTGCCGACGGAGCAGGGGATGCTTCGGAAAGCCCCCCTCGGCGCTTCAGCAGTTTCCTTGGAGACTCCACTGCCTGAAGCCCTCCTCGGCGCTTCAGCAGTTTCCTTGGAGACTCCACCGCCTAAAGCCCTCCTCGGCGCGTCAGCAGTTTCCTTGGAGACTCCACCGCTTGAAGCATTCCTCGACGCATCAACAGTTTCCTCGGATACTCCACCGCCTGAGGAGGGAGGACGCAACGCTTGGGAACCTTCAGCCTATCGTCGCTCAAGAGGAGTCCCGTCGGGATGATGAGCCCGAGACCTCTTGGGGTCGCCACCGGACGGGGCGCCATCTCCCGAAGCAGGGCGTGCAGGCTCCCTAGATCCCTGACTCGGCGCAGACGCCACCACCAGAGGAGATCGAGCGCGCTTCTCCTCCGGAGGCGGGTTGGAAGCCATGGCAGAAGACAAGGCCGCAGGAACTCAAGGAAGGTGCAAGCGTTGGGAAGTTTTATAAGGGGAACCTACCCACGTTGCGGCTTGCCTTCGCACTTCCCAGGTGTGATTCAAAGCGATGCGAGACTCTTCAAATACGCCGCATGGGTAACCGCTTCGGCTCCAAGACCGAGCACCGATGACAAGTGGACCCAAGTCGTCCAACTGAAGCGATGGGCCTAGAAGTCAGTCTCTCAAGGAGATGAGCCGGCAAGGCACTTCGGTGGTTCCCGTAAAAAGCGCCGCAACGTGCAGAAGTGGCAGCCTTGGGAACCGCCGCAGTAAAAGCAACCATCAAGTGGGCGCACGCTCCCACGATCCCGCGACTGTTCGTGCTCCGGCAACGGTCAACGCGGGAATTAGAGAGAGTGCGCGGAACAGAAGAGACGGAGGCCCCACCTCGGGCTTGCTATCTCCCCCGAGATGGGCTCGGGGGCGACTGTCGGTACCCTCGATACGGGGTACCCTCGCGCACAGGGGGAAATGCCTAAGGACCTAGCCCTTCTCCATAGGGAGAGCTCCGAAGGCGCCACGTGTCTAGCAGGGCCGGACCTCCCTCTCCTCAGAGGAGAGCTCCGGACTCGCCACGTGGCCAGCAGAAGCCGGACCTCCCCCCTCCGTGGGGGGAGCTCCGAAGGCTCCACGTGTCCCGCTGGGCCAGACCTCCCTCTTCTCAGAGGAGACCTCCAAGCCCGCCACGTGGCCAGCAGAAGCCGGACCTCCCCCCTCCACGGGAAGAGCTCCGAGGACTCCACGTGTCCCGCGGGGCCGGACCTCCCTCTCCTCAGAGGAGAGCTCCGGGCCCGCCACGTGGCCAGCAGGACAACGCTGCCTGCCCCCGCGCAGTAGGCAGCGGGCGTAAAGACGCACCATACCTTGCCCGTACGAGGTATTCAAGGCCCGCGTCTTCCCAAGACGCGGAGACGCGGAGCACGCCTCTGTCAAGTGCCATTGTGCCCAGTCGCATCATAGACTGGCGCGCCATGTCAGAGCCTGCCCGCCAATAAGCACAACAACAAGACATCCACTGCTGCCCTTGCCATCATCAACCACTACGACTAGCTTGCGGCATGGGCAGGGCGGCAGAACGAAGACTCGGAAGCCTTCGCCAGAGACAATTACCGGCATAACGGCAGATACGGTAGTCGGCAGGCAATCTCCTCGGGACCACCTGTCGGGTCCCGGGCCCCCCTTGTAAGCCACTCGAGCCTTGGACTATAAAAGGCTCGGGTAGGCAACGTTAGCAAGGGTTCAAACTCTGTGAACTCGCACCCTATACATCACTCACCCTCAAGCTCAGGACTCCGGTTCTCAGCAGCAAGCAATACAGCGAGCACCTCTGCTCACCGTGGATGTAGGGTTTTACGCTCCGGCGGCCTGAACCACGTAAAACTCGCCGTGTCAAGCTTCTCCCTCACTCGTCCCTAACGCTGAAGCTCTCCGCAAGTGTCTAGCCCCTCCAAAAAAGAACCTCCGCGGGCTGCCCATAGCAGGTCCGGGGGAAGTGTCGACCACACACTTCGACACCAACCCATGGTTTTCTTTGCTATGCAATTGGGTTTCCAAACAATACTCTAATGCAAGAAATAATAGTATTCAAGTATGTACTCAAAACAATAAAAATTTGTAAAAAGGGTTAATGTAAACCGGAGCTTGCCTTTCTGCTCTTGGTCGTAGGCTAGCTGCTCCTCTGGAGTAACGAAGTCTAGGACTTCGGGTTCCTCCTCGACCTTAGCGACCACATGATATAAGAAGTACATGTATTAATTTAATGCGTTTGAATTGAGTTTTAAACTTGTGAACCTTCTAAGTCTCACTAGACAGACCCAAAGACTGTGGAACTTTTACTGTGGCTTGGTTACAATCTAAACAGAGACTTGGTCAAGTTTTAGTTGCAGCAAAGCTCATTTGAGCACTCCACAAATAATTATGTACTTGACCTTAATTGGAGGCCTTAGGGTGTTCTAAGGATTTTCATGAAACAAGCCATGACTTTATGAAAAATATACTTTCATAGGTTCTAATGGAGTTGGTCTCACTTAATTTGAAGGTTCCTAGCAAAAGATGTGAGCTAAGCAATTTCAGGGAAAATTCTCGAAATGTTTCTGAACATTTTCTATTTTCTCTGGAACAGTTTCACTAATCACATCATTAGGTGGATCAAATGAACTCAAATGGATTTTAAACTTTTATGGTAGTTCAGGGATATTTTGGTGAACATCCCAGCAAAATTTCAGAATTTTCCTCCAAGGGACTCTTCAGTTAAAATTCCACACAGTTTAAATTTTGAGGAATTAATTCTGGATAATTAAGGATTTTCATGAAGTTAAACTTGATTTGCTGAAAAGTACTCAGAGAGCTGAATCCAACAAAATTTGGTTCACTCGATTTGGAGCTTCCTAGCCAAAGTTATGAGGATTTGAAGTTTGAACAAAAACTGAAAATCGGGGTAAAGTTTAAACTTCTGCCAGTGGGCCCCGCATACAGTGCTTCGTCTCCCTCCTCGCGCCAACTGCTCGGCGGCGGCGGTCTCCGGCGACCCTCACCAGAATTGAGTTCCCGGCCACCCCCGGCCCGAAACTCGCCGCCTGCCCCTTTTCTGACCCCCTGGACTCGATGGTGGGCTCGTCGGCCGCCGGAGATGACCGGAAACCCGTGCGCACCGGTGACAGCACCTGTTAGGGTTCCGGTGAGGTCGGTTTCGCTCTCCCGTGCACCAAATCGATCAGGAATCAGGCGGAGAGCATCAGTGGAGCACGGGGAACATGAACCATGGCTGGGTGGAAGCTAGAAACACCGGCAACTATGCTCTCGACGGTGCGCCGAGGTACTCAGCCACGGCGGTGGGGAAAACGACCATATCACGGCCGATTCTTGATGGTTTTCTCTGATTCCAGTTCGAGCGTGGGCGCTAACATGCGTAGAATCTACTGGGTAACGGGCTTGACCAACCCTAGCGTGTAGAGCAAGAATTTCACTCGAAGGTGGGCTCGGTTCCTATGAACTGGCCGAGAGTAAATTTGGAAACTCTCGACAGATGGTTGATCAATTGCCAAACGGCTTTTGGCTACTCCATCTGCATATAATCACACACCTTTCTTGTGTAGAGAAGTGGACGTGACAACGGCTGTGTCGTGTTGTCCACGAGAGCCCGATCGGCGGCGACGCTTGGTCCGCCGGAGAAGAGGTCCGGTGTAGCTCGAGGACGCCTGCTCACTGGCCAACACGGGGTCTAGGATGTTGCTCACGATCTCCCGGTGCCGTTTTTCTGCGGAGGAGGCTGTGCTCGCGAGTGATCGGACTGATCAAGCGCAAGATCGAGAGACGGCGGGTTGCAGTGGAGCTCGGGTGGAAAAACAGACCGAGCACATCGGGAACTCGGGAGATAAGTGATGGGAACACGCCGGGGGGGGGGGGATAAGAAGCCCGGGCGGCTGGTCTCCAGCTCGGGGCATGCAGCAGGAGCTGGTGCCGGACGGCCCCTCGGTGGCGCGCGCGGGCTGCACCCGAGAACCGAGTGTTCTCTGTTTCAGTCGGTTTGATTTGAAGCAGTGGCTGACATGTGGGTCCCACTTTTAATTTTAACCTCTGAACTTAACTCCAATTCACTGTTGTAAACAGTAGTCCCCACAAATCCCCTGGTGATTTGAATCATCTACCCTTTAGCCATTTGAATTGGTTAGAATTCAAATGGGGTTTGATTTGAATAAATTTCAGCACATGTTCAGTTTGAAATTCAAATAAAGTTTGAATTTTCTCCACTTAGCTCATGTCAAGATCAACTCCAAATGGAGTGAAAATTGGTGTGTGAGCTCACAAAAATGTGCTGAGTAAGAATATGCCTCCCACTTTTGAATTCATGGGATAAAAACAGTTTGAGTTTGAATGTGGTTTCAAACTGCCCTCTTTCTAGCTATACCTAAAACGACCTCAAAAAGGTTTTGAATTTGGGTGAAACTTGGCATGGACATTCCTAACATGGTGTAGGAGTTTTCATATGCCCAGCCCCTATAAATCACATGTGGGAAATACCACTTTTGCAATATGTGAGTTTGTTCTCTAATGAGCATGTTGATAATGGTTACTTGCTCTTCAAATGTGTTCATCAACTTTCTCAAATGAGGTGTGTATGTGGTGATGAACACTTTAAACATGTGTCAAAATCTGAGGCCTTTACATTCCTCCCCCCTTAAAAGAATCTCGTCCCGAGATTATAAGGTGAAAATGAGAGAGAGGACAGTGAAAAATTACCGGATATGCAACGTGAAAAAGTCTGGGTAGTTAGCGCGAAGAAATCCTTCGCTCTCCCATGTTGCTTCCTCCATGGAGTGATTACTCCACAGAAATTTGTAGAACCACAACGTACGGTTGCGTTTGGTTCGGGCCTTCTCGTCAATGATCTGAACCAGTTCCTCCCGATAGGTGAGATCCGGTTTCAGTTCTTCAATGTCCTCCAGCTAAACGGTAGTTGATAGCTTGAGATACTTCCTGAGCTGGGAAATATGAAAGACGTTGTGCACACCGGAAAGTGCTTCTGGTAATTTCAGCCGGTATTCTACTGATCCACATCTTTCGGTAATCTGGAATGGACCGATGAATCGGGGTGCCAACTTTCCTCTCACCCCGAATCTGTTCACGCCCTTCATTGGAGACACACGTAGGTATACGTGATCCCCTACTTCGAATTGTAATGGGCGTCTCCTCCGGTACGCATACTGTTTCTGACGAGATTGGGCGGCTTTTAGGTTCGCTTGAATCAGTCGAACCTTCTCTTCCGCGTTGTTGACAAGGTCAATCCCGAAGGTAACCCTTTCGCTAGACTCACACCAATTCAGTGGTGTGCGGCATTTCCTCCCGTATAGCGCCTCATAAGGCGCCATCTTGATGCTGGCTTGGTACCCATTGTTGTACGATAACTCGGCTAACGGCAAGTGATCATCCCAATTCTTGCCGTGGTTGATAGCGTAAGCTCGTAGCATATCTTCTAGGATCTGATTTACCCGCTCGGTTTGCCCATCCGTTTGTGGGTGGTATGCTGAAACTACGGATCAGCTTCGTCCCCAAGGCAGCGTGCAGCTGCTCCCAAAAACGGGACACAAATAAAGTGTCCCGATCCGATATGATGGTACGGGGTACGCCGTACAAGCATAGGATCCGTGAGATGTACAGTTCAGCGTACTTTTTGGCGTTGTAGTTGGTGTTGACCGGGATGAAATGGGAAACTTTGGTGAGCCGGTCGACGATTACCCACACAGAATCATGTGTCTGAAAAGTGGTGGGTAAACCGACGATGAAGTCCATGCTCACATCCTCCCACTTCCAGGCAGGAAAGCTGTCGGTACCCTCAATACCGGGTACCCCCGCGCACAGGGTGAAACCGCCTAAGGACCTCGCCCCCTCCGCAGGGGCGAGCTCCGAAGGCACCACGTGTCCAACAGGGCCGGGGCTCTCCTCAGAGGATAGCTCCGGGCCTGCCACGTGGCCCAGAAGGCCGGACCTCGCCCCCTCCGCAGGGGCGAGCTCCGAAGGCACCACGTGTCCGGCTGGGCCGGAGCTCCCCTCTCCTCAGAGGATAGCTCCGGGCCTGCCGCGTGGCCCAGAAGGTCGGACCTCGCCCCCTCCGCCGGGGCGAGCAACGAAGGAGCCACGTGTCCAGTAAGGCCGGAGCTTCCCTCCCCTCGGAGGATAGCTCCGGACCTGCCACGTGGCCTAGTAGGCCAGACCTCGCCCCCTCCGCGGGGGTGAGCTCCGAAGGCTCCACGTGTCCGGTGGGGCCAGAGCTCCTCCTCTCCTCAGAGGAGAGCTCCGGGCCCGACACGTGGCCAGTAGAGCAGCGCTGTCCGCCCAGTGCGGTAGGCAGTAGGAGTAAAGGCATTCAAGACCCGCGCCTTCCCAAGACGCGGAGCCACGGGGCACGCCAGGCAGGCACCACTGTGACCAGTCACAGTGGAGATAGACACACAGTGTCAGAAGCTGCAGTCCATTGAAGGCAGCGACAAGACACGGACAAGACATGCCCTACCGTTCCTGCCATCACCAACGGCTCCACGCTACACCTAGCCTGCAGCATGGGCAGGGTGGAAGGACGAGGACCTCGACGCCAGCGCCAAGACATAGAAGCTGGTAGGAAATCACCCCGTGGCCACTTGTCGTGTCCCCGGGGCCCACCTTGTAAGCCGCCCAAGCCTTGGACTATAAAAGGCTCGGGTAGGCAACATTAGCAAGGGTGGGCACTCCAGCCATACGCACCCTTAGGTTTGAACTCTGAGAACTCGCACGCTAGACATCTCTCACCCTCAAGCTCAGAACTCCGGTTCTGAGCAACAAGCAATATAGCGAGCACCTCTGCGCACCATGGACGTAGGGTTTTACGCTCCGGCGGCCCGAACCACATAAAACTCGCCGTGTCAAGCTTCTCCCTCACTCGTCCCTAACGCTGAAGCTCTCCGCAAGCGTCTAGCCCCTCCGAAAAAGAACCTCCGCGGGCTGCCCAGAGCAGGTCCGGGGGAAGTGTCGACCACACACTTCGACATTTGGCACGCCAGGTAGGGGGCTTTTCCCTTGTGCGACGAGCTTTTGATGACGAATATGACGAAGCTTCCTTCAGCGTCAAGCTCTCCTCCCCAGCGTTCACAACGGACCGTGACAAGCGGGGACTACGTCTCGACACACTCTGGACGGAGTGTGTCGGCACAAGCTGGAAGCCAGCAGCCGACTCCGGCAGCGCCGACTCCGGCAACGCAGGCTCCAGCGAGCGTGAGATCCTCTACAGTGCTGAGCGTCCCGCACAGGGGCGCGCTAGCTGCAGCAAGAGCGTTACTGCACAATCCACCTGCTGAGGACGAGCCTCAGTCAGCGACCTAGCAGTGGATTTGCGAAGTAGACCGTCTCGTCGTCGCCGCCGCAAACCCTCGACTTCGGCGGGGACGACGCCCCGGCCAACCGGCTGTGTCGCTGACGCGCACGCCAACGGTTGACGGGCAGACGGCAGATTCCAGCTCCACCAGGCTCCCATCGACGGACCTGAGGACGGAGCTGGAACGATGCCACTTGGTCCAAGATGCCCGAGTGTTTCTCGAGCGACGACGAGAAAGGCGTCGCAGCCAAGAGGCCAGCAACAGCATGACGTCTGCCTCTACCCTGCCTGAGGCGCAGACTTTCGCCATGTGATATCTGCCCCAGGCATACGCCACGTAGCATATGCCCCAGACATATGCCCTGCAAACGGCGCCCCGGTCTATGGTGCAGCCTTGCCCATACCGGGGTACACTGTGCCAGCAGCGAACCAAGCGTTCGCGGCACCAACGCCTGCGGCAACAGGAGCAGGATGTGCGGCCCTGGCGCCCCACCTTCGCTTCGCGAGGTGGCCGCGCAAGTTTCGGCCGCACCTGCCCGAGAAGTACGACGGCAGCGTCAACCCGGCGGAGTTCCTCCAGATCTACTCCACCGCCGTCCTTGCTGCAGGAGGGGATGAGGCCGTCATGGCCAATTACTTCCCCGTCGCCTTGACCGGCCCAGCCCGGTCTTGGCTCATGAACCTCCCCCAGGGTTCCATAACCTCCTGGGGAGAGCTCTGCCGGCAGTTCACCGCCAACTTCGGCAGCTCCTACACCCGGCCTGGCACGGAGCTCGACCTCCACGCCGTGCAGCAACAACCGGGAGAATCTCTGCGCTCCTTCATCCAGCGGTTCTCCCAAGTACGCAACACCATCCCCCACATCCCGAATGCATCAGCGGTG